>JAMJXE010000008.1:0-600000 GCA_023634365.1 Tilletia setariae
AAGTACGATCACCATCCTTTCAGGCTTTTGAACTCTGTATGTAGGTATGTTCGTCCATATGGATCGTCATACGTCGGAGCCGGCGATCCACCTGAGGACTGTTCTCCTCTTCGAGCAACGACCAAGTCAGCAGCAGGAGCGCTGCGGTCTCTTGGGTCTCTGCGACGAAGTCGTTGAAACTGTTGCGATTTGGGAAGATTGAGGTGACTTTGAAGCACAGATTGCAAAGCTACAAGACAAGGTACCCATCAAAACTGCGCGCGTGCGACGCGCAGCCGTCCGTGCGCTTCCCGGCAGTTTCATTTCGGCTGTTGATTGACCCCACCTCTCGAAACTTGTTTTGGCTCACTATCCACAACAGACCAAATGAGGTCGGAACCTCTGGTTTTGTTGTTGAGCGCATTTCTTCGAAGCATAGGGATGTTTCGAAGTCGTTCGGATCACTTCTCGGATCAACAGTCTTGATCCGGTTTGCTAAATGAGGTGATCACGGCTACTTTCAGAGCAACAGCAGACTGGGTGTTGCTCGACCCTGGAAGCAACTACCCGAACGCATATGAGACATCAAGCCAACTCATTCCTACGCCGATCTTCCAGTATGACCCATTTCATGAGCAGGAGGGCCGCTTCTTCCTCAGCCTGCATCATGAACTCGTCCATTGTCGCGATGTGTGGTGCTGGCACCTAGTCATGCAAGAAAGGGGCACAGCAGTTCGAGTGTGTGTGTTCTGGGAATTTCATTTCGGCTGTTGCTTTGCTCACCAAATATACATGTCTCGAAGCCGGTCACCGAGCAGCAGAACAACTTTATCCGCTGTTCCGTAGCTGGTGCTCTGAACAATCTGGAATGAGGTTTGGAAGGGTGTTGGGCAGGGCAGCAGCCGATATGAGCACGGGAGTTGACGGAGTGCTTGCGTATGCTGACTTTTGTCTGCCCCTTCCACGCAGCATGCTGACCTTCCTGCCCTTTTGCTGAAGCATGCGTCATGTCTAGATCAATCGAGCCCACGGTGCGAGCCAGGAGACGCCGCAGTACCAGACTCATCGCCAATCTACTCTGGTACACTCAGCAGACCGAAACCTTGCTCTTCTTCTCATCTTTTGTCGGGTGATTGCCAGCTTCCTACCTTCTGGATTCTGTGTGGGGTGCGGTCTTCCAGGTGATCGGCAAGCAGATATGAGGTTCATTTGCGTTCGGGTAACTGCTCCCAGACAGCGAGCAGGAGCCAGTCTGGAGTTGCTCGGGAAACACTCCTGAGCACCTCATTTGAGCTGCTCGAGCAAAAGTTTGGTTCCGAAGAGTGTTCCGAAGTCCTTCGAAACATGTCGAATCGCGCCTGCTGAGCAGCATCTGTCATGAGGTGAATCTGCTCCGATCTGGTGCTCAGCTGCCGTCTTCGAAACATCCCTCATGTCTATTGCTGGACGCGGCCCCTTGCTGAGATGTGCAACAACAGCAACAACACCCGTGCCATACTTGCCAAATAAATGAGTAGCATCACTCCTAATGGGCAATAGCACCGGTGTTGTAACGCTCTCGTTTCACCCTCGGGGTCGCCTCCGCCCAGGAACGGCAACAGCCGCACACTCGGTGCATCCTCGGGGTCGCTGATGCTGAGAAAGCGACAACCGATCTCGAGATGAGGTCGACGACCCCTAGCTCATCGTCGCCCTCATCTTCACATGCCCTCCCCTTTTTCTCTCTCTCGCTCTGAGCATCACTGCTCACACACAAATGCACATGTTGTCAGACCATGCCCCTTTGAAATCTTCAGACATCTTGCTTTCCCTTCTTCTGTCACAGATGTTGTATGATCACAACAATCACTGTAAATTATTCTGCTCGTTATGCAGAAGTTTGCTTGACTTCCTACGTAAACATCAGTGCTGATTCGGAGGGTATCGTCAATCAGCTGGCTCTGTAGCCAGCTAAGACTGCGAGACATCGGTCATGTTTAGATAGAGCGGATCCGACAAAGAAGCGTTCAGTAAGTACCTTGTGCATTCTTGTCGCACATACCCGTGTCTTCCGCCCTCGGTATAGACACCACATCATAGTAGACACACGGCCAAGGTGTCGCAGAAAACATGCTAGAATCTCCGTCATGGGGTCCGTTGAGCGTGATGAGGTGTCGCTCAACGCCGTGAGACTTGGCATTGATTCGCTCGTCGACCTTGTTCGCATCAGGGATACATGGCCCGGGAGCACGCACCCACGCTGCGCATCCTGATCGAAAAGCACATCGATGTCCTCCGACTGTCAAACAAGGGAGGGGAAAAAGAGGGAGTCTTCCTTGTACCAAGTCTGGAGGCCCTCTCGCAGAACATCGCAATGAAAAGAATCACCGCTTTTTAAGGACACCCGCCCAAAGAAAGAAGAAGGAGAGCGGGAAAGAGAATCTTGGTGTTGTCTTTCAATGTGGCTAGGCACTTGTCGAGGACAGAGGCTGGCATTTATGACAATGCAACATCCGCATCAGCCACTCCTGGCGCGTCGACGATGAGCTGCTCGACGAACGTGCTTGTATGCGCTTCCTTGGCGGTCATGAACCAGCTGCCCAAAAGCACACCGTCGAACGGCATCGGCTCTACTCCGAACTTCTCGACGCTCGAGTCACCATTGAGGTACGGCCAGAAGTCATCAGCGCTGCCAAAGCCACTGCCAGCAACACGAGAGATGTTGGGCTGTTGGCGGATGCGAACATAGGTTGCGAGGATGGACGCGTGGAAGTCCTCGACAGAGTGATGGCCACCAGCACGTCCCCCGGTCCACTGAAGAATGATGGGAAGATCGGGGTTGGCTGCAGCGATACTGCAGACTTGGCGGATAGCATCGGCTGAAGCAGCCTTGAACGCGACATGCTCAATTCCGGCCGATCGGAGGCCAGCGATGATCTCCTTGGCGGTGTCGTTGGAAAGAATACCTGCGGCGACGCAGAATCCTTGGAGCGGCAGACCCGCGCGGCGCATCTCTTGCCAGAGGGGCAACTGGAACGCCCACTGGCGGGGGTTGATGAACAGTGCGTTGAGTGTCAGGCCCTGTCCCGGTTCCGTTGCAGCTTGGATTTCCGCGACCTTGGCTCGCAGAGCCTTGCCGTTATAGTGGCCACCGCCAGCCAACTCGATGTGATAGCCCGCATTGAGGAGAGCAGCATTGAATCCGGCCCCAACTGTGGAAGGTGTCATGCCTGGGACCATGATCGGAGCGCGGCCGAGAAGGCACGAGAAGCGAGTGTCGATGTGCAAGACGCCGTCTTCTGTCTTGACCAGCTTAGGCCCAAACGCAGATGTCCATTGCTCCTCGACTCTGACCCGCTGCAGGTCGTACAACTCTGCGGCTTCGCGGTGGACGCCGCTGGCGATGACGACGCGAGCGCCTCGGCCCTGCAGATTGGATGCAGTCAAACCGCCGATACCAGACAGTCCTCCGGTATCGAAGTCGACATAGTCAGTAAAGGGCGAAGGTACATCCGTGGCCTTGCTCCAGTGAACGGATCGGTCGAAAATCTGTTGTAAGATTGAGCCAAGAATGCCTTCTTCTGCATACGCACGGAGGCAGCAAGGTGGTTCGGGTCTACTCGTTGATTTCGCCGCATCTGTGGCGTTGGAATGAATGTCGATCTCGATTTTGTTGCTGCTCTTGACGGATCCTGTCGACGACTTGGAGCTTTGGCTGCTCTGAACGCTGCGAGTGGTGGTCGTCAAGTATTCAATGTGGAAAAAACTCCAAAGAGCTTGGACGCAGTCGAGTAAGGGTCGATCTTGAGGTTCATCATCCGCCTTGAACCGCTTGGTGTAACTGGGCTTCCCTTGACTGAACAACATTTGACCTTGATTTGCGTCAAAATGGACGCGGGCCGCGGAGGGCTTGAGGATGTGCCACTATGATGCAGCAATGTGTACTCCTGTGCAGACCAACGGCAACTTGGCTTGCTCCCTGAAGGTGCGGATGAGCATCTTGAATACAGCGACCGGAAGATTCCTTTTGATTGAGGCCACTTAAGGTCAGCGTAGGAGCACACCTTTCTTCGCTGGCAGTCGTGTGTGACCGATGACGGCTGTTTTGTTGAAAAAGGAGAGCATGGCCCTTGCTTGCGATATCTGATTGTCTTGTAACAGGGTCGATAGATCCTTGTGGAAATTGCTTTCGAAAGCCGTGAGAGCAACAGGTCGCTAAAGTCACCACCCCTCGCCGCGTTTCAGAAGAAGTTGCAAAAGTGCCAAGCGAGATCTTGACTAGCGCTGAGGTTTGGAAACAAGCCGGGATCGCTTGAGGAGGCGACTGCTCTTAGCGACGAAGTTCGAGTCTCAGGGGGCTAATCAGGGTCGTGCTGGTACGAGTACGTGTGCTCCTGGTACCCGTCGGAACGGGGACAGAGATGAGAAGTCAAGGGCCAGGAACGCGTGTGATCAGCCCACGAGAGCTCTGAAAGAGGATTGTTTGCAACTGTCATCACGTTGGTCTGAGCATAGTTCAACAAAGGTCAAATGAGAGCACCAGTTGGGAGTCGGGGCATCACCAGTCTGGCTCAACACACTGGCCCATAATCTCATGCGGTCTAGCAGATGAGGCCCGGTCACTGTCACGACTGCTTCTCCATCAGTCAGAAGCGAGCAATGGAAAAAGCAATTGCGCTCCGTTTGGGCGGACGAACTTCAACTAAACATATGGGGTCTTTGGATTCTTACCTGCGCTGATCAACAGCACTAGAAATGAAGAGACTGAACGCCCGTCTTTGCAGCTGGCACAAATGGCAGACACAAATGTAGAAGCCACATCAAGACGTGGAGTGAGCATGAACCATGAGCTCCCGAGCGAAGGACAGACCTCATCTTCTCCTACAGCATGTGACACCCTTTTGGCCCTCTTCATCACCACTTGCCTTCATCCAGAGTCTTTGAGTGAATCTGATGATGAATCCAACTTCTGCTCGTACGCCAAGTTCTTGAACACAAGATGATGATTACAGGACCACTTTTGCCTGCCCACCCTCTTTCCATGGCTGTGATTTTCTCACTACGTGAAGATAAGCAGCCTCAAAGGGCTTTGTAGCTCTTGTGTGCTGAGTCTCTTAAGACCGAAATGGAAACTGTACACATACGAACAGGTCAGATGCTATGTAGGCTCGGGTAGCTCCTCGTTGAATAAGTGCTTCTGTGAGACCTGCTTTCTGGCGGCGTCATTCTTGAATCAGCATCACAACATGTGCATCATCATGCGGTGTGGTATGCCAGTGGCTTCAAGGTTGTGAAGTTGCATATTTATCACGGAGTAACAGTGTTGAGGCAAAAGTAGGAGTTCAGAAGCTGCTGAGGCGCAGGCTCGAATCACAGGGTCATTCACTGCGATCTTGAATTCCAAGTACGTTCATCCAAGCAGCGGACGCGTCATCCGCCAGCTGTCTCCTCAATCTGGTGGATGCCTTGTTCTGCCCATACGTTTTCTCGGCCTGCCTTGGAGTATGATGTGCTTGTCGGTGCAACGGTTCGGCCGCAGCTTGTTGGGTTGAGCTTGGTGTGTCAAGTCCCAGGCCCTGGTAATGCTCATGCGAGACCTGACTGGCAACGGCACGGACGATGGCGCGAATCGATAGGCAGTGAAGGCTCAATTGAAACGCGAACTGGTGCCGAATGACGCGAAAATAGTTGGAAACGTCTTCTACCGTCACGCTGTGGAACAACCGCCGATGATCAGGAACGCAAACCGCATTCAAGCATTGTCCTACGAAGCTGGGAACCCTCCGGACTGCCGAATCGCTGTGCAGATACCAGTTTCCGTCATGTTGATTCAGATAATTCTCGCGCCGAGCATGAAAGCGTCCTTCTTGCTTGCCAGGAAGGGTCACTTTGAGAATCCGCGACTGGTTAGCCCCAGGAGCTATAAAAACAAGGAAACATGCGGCTAGTTTCACCATCAATTCATGGTTGGCTGGGGCGCCACGTTGCTAAAAATTTTGATGGAGAAGAGAAAGACATGGAGAATGTCAACGCACGTTTTCATCCTGCTCCAGGCATGATTTCATACCTTGGTCTTGGCTCTAACACGAAGGTAGGACATCCGCGCTGCTTCAAGCTGGAGGCGCATCCAAGAGGCCAGTCCCTGAATTTTGATCATAGGAACTTGAACTCCTCTGTAGATGACGTGGTCATCGAAGAAAACTGCGGAAGGCTCGCAAATGTATGGATCCTTGTCGTGGTGGATGCTTGAATGAATTTTGATCAGACCAGAAGACGCATTGTCTCCTTGACGAGTGAACAGCGAGCTTCGGAGCGTGTTGAACGCTTCAAGTCGTTCACCATCCACAGACCGGGCACGGAAGATACTATACACCGCTAACAGTTTGGAAAATCGTATCAGGCGGGCGCGATCTTTTTTGACCTGGGCCGCTTTGCGTAGACTTGCTTGGGTGGCGCAGAACCAGAACAGAGCGGGGGCGCCAGTGACGCTGACGGACTCTTTCAGGCAGACCGTTGAGAGATTGACCACTGCATCAATGAAATCGGGATGGCGTTCAATGTCGATTTGTTTGCCAGTTTGCCTGGATACGACCCGGATTTGATCCGAGAATGTGATGAGCGCGTCCTTGAGATCACGTCTTGCAAATATGGAGCGGATGACTGTGTCGACTTCGTTGGAGTATGATGATTTTCTGTCTCGGAGTTGCCACCAGCCCCACAGCCACGCCAAAAATCTGCACCACATGCGTTCCATGTTCTTCACGGACCTCGGTCCGCGTAAAAAGTGTTGCCTCCGACGATCTTTGAGCGGATGTTGTGAAGAGGACTGTATGCGATACTGAAACAAGATGCCCATATGCTCGATGACATGAACTGTTTTGTCGGCTATGATCCTCAAGGCAGCTCGAAGGGCGCTTAGCTCCGCGGGGATGATGGGGTCTGATAACGAAGTATGGGCGCATATATTCCGAAGCTGCTCTCCCGAGAAGTCTCTCAGTTGTTCAGATAGGAGTTCTGTCCATTCCCGTACTTCTCTAGCATGCGCTGGTCCGAATTCGATCAGAGGATGGCTCTTCTCAGAGAACAGGCCGCCGACGCCAATGTGCTTGAAGTGAAAGTCGAAACTATGTTTGATGAGCCCGGCCCAATAACGCACATCGTCTATGATACCCCCGCTGTGGAGGTGAATATGCTTCCTGATCGCGGCGTCTCCAGAAGATAGCTTGCGCCTGTCGCAAGCAGTACACACCAGCTGGGCCGTATTTTGTCCCTGGATTCGTATAGCCCCACCCTGGACTCGAAAATCGACACACGGAACCTCTGGTCGGAAGAGTAGCGTGCCGTAATGCTTTTCCTGTGCCGGCGAATAGCAGTCAGATTCGTTCCCATCTTCGTCATCGCTTGCCTCTTGCATCTGATCGTGCACATCTTCTTCATCTGAGCCTGACGGACATTTTGTCCAGTCCACTGGGCTGCCATAGCGTTTAGGTGCAGTGCGGAGTCGCTTTGGCAACGAGTTTGCTTGCACATTCGAGCGCTTGAGGCTGCCTTCTTGCCTACCCTCTCGGATATCAGTGTCAGGTGTGCGAGAAGTTGTTGATGTTGAGTGGGTGCTCATCCGTTCCCCCTCTGAATCGGACGACTGATTTTCCGAAGGTAAAGATATCAGACGTACCGATCTAGACGTCGTATCCGAGTTGCTGATGTCGGGGTCCTCATCAGTTTCGGTCAGGCGGAAGGCACCTTGATTCATCAAGTTCTCATTCTGTGCGCTTTCTTCATCTGTACCGTCGAATATGTCCATTTGGAGTGCCGGCCTCGAGGTCGAGGCTTGTCTTGGGTTCTCTGTGTTTCGAGAGCCGTGAACGTTCCTTCTGTCTGGACCGACAGCTTTTGCGACACGAGAAGCCATGATATGACGCCTAAGGCTATCTTCTGAGCCGTGTCCCGTCTCCATGCGGCTGCTCAGCTCGGCTTTAAACGCGTCTTTCCCGTACTGTATGTTGCATTTCCTGCACTTGACTCGAAATTGAGCCCTTCCGCCGTCTTTGACGAACGCATTCGAGGTCAAACAGCCCTCGATCGAGCAGGAGAGAATGCCTCGGATGTCCTCAAACAAAGTGAATAGCTGTTCTATGGTGCTGCAGTTCTCGAGGATCCTTAGTGCTTTAGCTCTGCAGATATCAAAAATGAAATTGAGTCATCAAGTTGGAGAATGACGATCAGCATCGTGCTTACCGTTGATCGTGATGTTGCTTTGGCTGTGATAGTGGTCTCTTAGCTATGCGAGCACTCGAAAGAGACTTCGGAAGAGGTTCAGGCCCTGCGATCCGCCTTCTCTTCGATCTGCGCGGTTCCAGAACTGACGCTCGGGCAGACGGGCTTGCGGGCCGTATGTGGAGGACTCGTTTACTAGAATACGACATCGAGTTGCGCCCGTCTTCATTGTCCCAGTCAGATTCATTTTGGCTCGAAGACATGTCGTCATCACCGCTACTCTGTTGCTCATCGGAACTATCGTCTTCGTCGGTAGAATCCTCTTCGACTTCGCTCTCTGTGCTCTCCGAATTCCGGCTCGAGCTGTCCGTAGCATCGGACCCGGCTCTACCACGTGTTTTGCTGCCTGTGAAAGTCTCTGAGGGAGCTTCCTGGTGGATGTTGCTGGAAAGATCCTCGCAGTTCAGCCAACGGGCCCACGTTTTGGACGCCGCGATTTCTTGATTAAAGTTGCGGCTAGCAGCCTGAGAGCCAGAGAGGCCACCAGTGCTTGACGTCTCCTCTCGTAGCTCCATCATGATGTCCTGGGTCTCATTAGCGGGGTGGGGTAGTTCTTCATGTACTACGGCTGCCTGAAAATGACGCAATACAGAGGTGCCCATCCGCGATGCTTTCGTCGTGGAACTGACTTGCTTGTTTTGCTTCCGCTCGATGCGTTGAAACCTTCGCCATTCCCGGCAAAGAAATCCATTGAACTTGGAGATTGGTAGAACCTCTCCGGAGAGATCGCTGAAAAATGCAGATGAATTTGAGGCCGTGGAACGTCGGGCCCTTAGATATGAATCTAGATGGATTGTGACCGTCGCGAGGGGCAGTGGCAGGAGGTACGAGACGTAGTAGGACCGCCGCCACTTTAATTTCTGCGTCTTGATCGTCACGACTACTTTGTGAGATGTCTCCGACAGCGTGACCTCTTCCCATGCAAGGGAATGGAGATCGGTTTGCCGTGGGGAAAGACCGGCAGTAAGCTGAAAAGCAATGAACCACCATTGATAAAAGTTCTCAAGAGCTTCAGACTGCTCCACGTCGTTCAGTTCTCCCGAGAATCTGTCGAAAGCGGCTTGTGTTGAGAGCAGCACTGATGCGGCGAAGCGCTGATATTGATCCACCTTTATAGAACTTTCGTATTTAGTCATGTGGATAGTGAAGATGCGTCGATCTTGGCTGCTTGTCGTTTCAACACGTGCCTGCTGGTTCTTGGCACTCGTGGACGAATATGATACCGCCGGAATCAGATTCGCAAAAGCACTGTCCGAGTGCACCATGAACTTGTCCTCACGAATGGATAGCATATCGTTCTCGTTTTTTCGGGTCGAGTAGGTCAAGACGCGTGCGCAATGTGTGATGGCTGACAGAAAAGGTGCGTGGAGGTGGGGTGCGAGCAACGCCGGTTTCTCGGAGGTCGTGGAGGCGATGTCAATGCTGGAGATCACGCAGCTCAACAACAAGATGGACGCCGACTCGGGGTGAAGGTCGGTTGTTCCAGCCGTCAATACTGTTTGCGTGCTCAAGCAGCAGCTTAATCCTAGAATAGCTTCTTCCAAACTTGCTTTCGCGTCTTCATCCGTCGAGCTGTAGTGGTCGAGGGCGGAATCTAGTTGCTGAACGGCTTTGGAGATGTCTAGAACCTCCAAGTAAGGGAACGCCGTTTTCAGCGAGTCTAGGGTTTCTAAGGGCGTGGGTAGACACGAGAACACCTATTCAGTGACGGCATGTTTGTCTGTGTTCCGAGTAAAGGTGCTCACCATCTTCATCACTTCTTTGTTTTGCACGCTGTAGATGAAGTCCGAGAAGCAAGACCGTGGTCCACGCTTTCGCATAGCATCTCGATGTCTCCGGTTTGACGTTGAGGAACTCTTTTCGACGACTGTCGGACTCTGGGGACCAGCTCCACAGTATCGATCTGCATCGAAGACCTTTTAGCTTGGTTTGACTCTTGGTAAGTAGGTTGTTCACCGTAACCCATAGCTGGCTATGCTGCTCTCGTAGGACGTCTTCACCTTCGAATGCACGCCAGTCGTCCGCGGCAACTTCATATCTCATCAGATCATGAAGCTTGAGGAAGTCCTGTTTGCGGAGGAACGGCTCAAAACTCAGGATCTGACCGTATGTGTTGAAAGAAGAAGGCTGCTCCATGGCGAGGCTTGGTGACGAGGTAGTGCCAGAGAGTACAGCTTGAATCAGGTCAGGTGAAAGGAAGAGATCGAGATCAGGAGGAGGGAAGGAAAGGGGAAGGACAAGTGCACTTTGGGAAGAGAGCCGCCGGCCGCTACCACAGCCGCGTCAGCACCTCTACACAGGCGCCGGGACGGTGGGTGAAATGAGAAGCCAGCGGCGAAAGCGGATGGTGAACAACCTGATTCCTTGGAAGTTGCGATGTGATTGAGCTGGTGGATGAACCCGACCCAGTAGCCCCGACCCTGGGCTTCTCCCTCCACGACGCACGATGATGAAATGAGGCAGGCGACAGTGATGCTTCCACGAGGTCAGCTCCGCTCTGGTCTCATCTGACTCATTCGGTCTGAAGTGGAGGGCAAGAGCAGAGGATGCAAATGGAAATGAGTGATCGAAATCGAGGTCAGAGAGACGAGTTTGTAAGATTGGGCGAAGCTGTCAGCAGGGCGCAAGCCATAAGGACCACTTCTCCTGGCCAAGGTAGTTCTGTGGAAGGTACAACGAGGTCAGATGAGAGCGACGGCCGGGATCGCAACCAGCGCACCTCATCACGACGGTCTCTGATCTCATGCAGCCTGTCAGAAGGACTCTCGCTCCGGTTACGTGGATGAGCGCCGCCTGTCGAGAGGAGTCTTCCATCTGTGCTCAAGGTCAGGAACAGAAACAACGTGAGCAACTAGACATATGGCGAAGGTGAAGTGGGCAGCAACCATGCGCCTTCATCATGTCCGGAACCGCTTGAGATGGCCCATCCGTCTCATCTCATCTGCCTATGGCTGCTCCAGCACTCAGCAGCATGTCCGGAACGGCTTGAGACGGTCGATCCGTCTCATCTCATCTGCGCGTGCATTCTGAGCGAGACCGAGCCTGAACTCGGACCGCTCATCATCGTCAGTCGAATGAGAAGACCAGAGCGGCTGGCGGACCCACCCCCCCCCCCCACCCCCCCCCCCCCCCCCCCCCCCCCCCCCCCCGAGCCTTGAACTCGGACCGCTCATCATCGTCAGTCGAATGAGAAGACCAGAGCGGCTGGCGGGAAGCTGCAGGACCGGAATGTTGACCTTGGCCACGCGTGTATGTATGAGGCCCGGCTTGACTTTTGAGAGACTGAGGGAAGACTGACCTCATTGCCTCCTCGATTCAAGACGGCATTGCTTATCCTTCCACAGACCCAGACGAAGGCCGTTCCATCAGAATGCAGACCTATCCGCCTTTGATAAGAGGCGACGCTTCATCCAGAGCGATGCCTGCGGCCGAGCCTCACACCCCTCTTGCAGATTCCAAACCTCCTCTTCCTCCAGCAATGTCTGAGCCCATCACTCCTCTTATTCAACAGCTCCATTACCGCGAAGGGCTGCCTGACACGTCAGTATGGATCACGATGAGCACATCCACGATGACGAAGAACGAGGGACAGCAGACGATGAATCCCGAGCGTGTGGAGGACGAATGTTGTGTACACTTCCGTATCGATCCCTCTCCAGGAACGGGCCGCAACTTCATTCATAAGACGCTGAGGGAAACGAAGACGCGGCCGCAGTGCTTTTGTGCTGCAACGGCGAAGTTGCTGGGTATTCAGTCTCTCCTGGAGCTCACCTTGGCGTAAGTTTTCAGTGAGGACAAATGTTCAGGGTCGAATCTGACACGCTTACACATGTTGCATCTCTAAAGGCCCTTTGGTATCCGCGCTAGGTCTCCAGGTTCGGCCAGCACTTCGGTAACCTTTACTGAGCCGTTTGTTGGAGTCGTTTTCGCGCGGAAGACTCATGATGGACAGGTCACAGACCCGGCCCCAATCGGACACGAGCTTATGACAGCCTCCTTGTGGGACCTTGCACAGCCTCTCGTTACGGACAGACTGGTCATCCACGTGCACCTGCGAAAGTTCCCAGACGTCGGACCACCTCTCGATCTTGCGCTGCGGCTTCACGAGCTTCGTCAGAACTGGGACAACTATAAGTCTCGTCGGAGCGGCCCGCAACAAACAAAGGGGTCCCCTGTCACGTCATTCAAGAAATCAACTCCCTTTGCATCATGCGCGATCACTCGATGCCAGGATCCGGTTGACTGCTGCCACATTCTGCCCCGACTGCTGGATCCGGTCATCGTTCAGAAGGCTCTGGCAGTCCTGTTTCATGGGGGAGAACCCAGGATGAGCTCCGCATCGGACGACAAAAAGCCGCTCTTCGGATTCCCCTACAGACTGTTCTGCAGCGCGTTCGAGCACATGAACGACGGAGAGCACAACGGGATTCGACTGAGTTCTTCTACACATGCTATGTGAGAAACTCCTCACTGCCCTTCCTCCTTTGCTTTCAGAGCTACTTCTGACCTTGGACTCCAGCTTTGATGCGATGGAGCGGCTGTGGATACTTCGAGGATGCGCGCTAGTCGTCGACACACCCAGAAGCGCCGATGAGCTAGCAGCATTCAACCCCTCCTGCCCTGGGCTGACCTTTGTCAGCCTGGCAGGCGATTCGCAACCACCTTTCAGCGGCTTCCTACCAGCAACGCGTCTCGAGCTCCTTCGACTCCAGCTGAAGCATGAGCAGGACTTGATGCCATTCCGCTGTCTGGTCGGCATCGAGCAGCAAGGCGCGCTCCATGTGCATGTGAGTTCTTTTTGCTGACAGTCCCTCTGACAGCTTGCCTGACCCTTCGTCTCCGCTGTGTCAGGCCATGGTTTCCCATTGGTATCGTAACATGAGGAAGACGAAAGTCGGGCGCGACCTTCTCAACCAGCTGGATGAGGCTGTGGCACGAGTGACCAGTCCTTCCCAACATGAGCCATCCATTACCCATCAGGCCGGAGTCGCTGCCCCTGCAGCTGCTTTCCAGTCCACAGCAAGTGCCGATGAAGAAGAGATGGTAGATGTGGGAGGGGACACGACAAACGGTACGATGTCCGAGAAGAGCCCCGACAGTTCCCTCTCCAGTGAGGAGTCAGGAGCCTCTGCTTCGTCTGTCTCGCAAGGCTCCGCAGAGACGGCAATCAGCTCTGTCGAATCGAAGGCGTCTGTCTGCCACCCTTCATCTCAGACTCATCTCATCGGGTCTGTCGACCAAGTCCGGGAGCAAGAGAAGACACAAGCACGTCCGCGCTTCATCGTCACGGCTCCAATCGCGCACGAAAAGAGCGTGAACACATCCGGACCCTCTGCGCAGGCAGCGTGCAGCCAGGACGATGAGAGTGACGAAGCCTCAGACGAAACCGATGATGAAGGTGATGATGACTCAGACGACGATGCTGATGAACACGCCCGGACTTGTCTGTTCGCAGAAGTCCTCGTGCTCATCTGTGCCACCTCAGCCAGGTCCTGAGCCGTGTCGATTCTAACTGCTCCATGTCCGTCCTATATCCGCTCCACGTCATTGTTTCCTTTTTCTCTCTCTTTCTCTCTCCATCTATCTTGGCTCTACATACGTCTTGTGCAGACATCGATGAGCTGTGCCTTCATTTCTTTCAGAATCTATACAAGCTCAGAGCCACAGCCACAAGCTGCGTCGGTTCAAGATGAGCGAGAAGGAGGTCTGAATGATCTCTTATACAGGAGCAGGGCTATCGGGAACGGATCTCGAGGAGGATTGGGGCCCATAAGCTGGAGGCGACAGCGAGATGAGTCCGGTCGCCAAGCTGCTCCCGAAGCAGACAACGCATACACCTCGTTTCTTTGTATATACGTGCGGCATCAACACCAGCCCCGACACACTTCTTTCCACGGCCGTAGTCACTCTTCTTGCCTGCCTCAAAGGACGGACAAGATGCAGTTGGATTGCTCGCAGGGCTGGGGCGCGCCCTTTCGCCTATGGACATCGACGCCGACCTTCTTCACCTGTACCGATGCAGCTTGATACCGGGAGTCTGCCAACAGGCTGGCCTGCTGGCCGCGAGCCTCCGCAAGATGGGCGCACTCAGCGTCCGACCTTTTGGTCGTTCCTCTTTCGCCCATAATTGGTTCGGCCGCTCGACCTTTTTGAACACGTCACCTTTCTTTCCCTTCCAGGATTCATTCTCTTCTCTCGTATCGTCCTCGCATCTTTGTCTTGATGTCTCTTCTCTTTTTCTCCTCATCCTCTTCCTTCACACCCGACATTCTCGCTCATGCATGCTCTCGCACAGATGTCGTCTATTGCCTTCCCCTTCCTCTTCCTCCTCTTTCCTTTCTTGCGAATGGTTCTTCGTCACTTTGCGCCACTTCTGGGTCGGCACTCGGTCCCGCTTCTGGTCAGGAAAGTCAGATGAGGTCGATCCTCGTTTCAAGAGGAAAGAGCACCCGAATGACGTCAACTCCATTCAGCTGGGACAAGATGAGATGAGCCGCGGCTCCGGACCCCTTCGACGGCGCGAAGAGGGAGACGGCAACCAGCACACAGGCCCGACTGCTAACATTCGCCCTCCTTTGCACTCCTGAGCCGAAGTCCCTTTCTGTGACAAGGGAGCCCCTCTTTTAGTTGCTGCGAGGGCTCCCATTGTCTAGCTGACCCTCCTGCTCTACACAATGCGCGCTTCTATCATTCTGCGCGTTGCTTCCTTCCTTTCCCCTGTCCAACAGCTTGGCCTCACGGGAGCGGATCGCTCTTTCGGCCAAGGTCATCGCTACTTCATCAAACCAGGCCGAGACGGCAACAGCCGAAGCGTCATGCGCTCGCAGACTGGAAGAAGACCAGAACCTCGCACCCACACGTCCTACATCGCTACGGGCTCACGGCGTCACATCATGGACATCACGGTCGACTCAGTGGTCAGAGCTCCTCTTCACCTTCTCATCATCAACACCGCCACCACCAGAAGGAAACCGAGGAAGCCGTGACGTGCGGTTCTACCAACCTTGTGGCGAAGATCAGTCGTGGACGGTGATGTCAGCGTCCGTCTCCCCGACGCTAACGGAAATGTTTCATCATGACGAATCGATCATCTCCTCATTAATCTTCACATCAGAATCAAGCCAGCAGCCTTTCGACTACTCAGAGACACGGGCAGCTTCATCCTGCGGGTCAACGGACGAAGAGCGGTGGCCTTCGCGTCATCCGGGTTCGGTTCGGGAAGCTGCACAGTGATCAGATCCAAGTCGAGCCTAGCTTGCCAGTCCACGAGCGGCTCCTTCGAGGCCGGATACACCGCGGGCAAGGTGAGCGGGGCGGTCTACAAGGACGCGATCAGGCTCGATCGGGAAGACTCGGAGCTCTCGCTGGCAAACGTCAGCTTTGGGGTAGCGGACCGAGCCAGCGCGGACCTGATGGATGATAAGAGTGACGGGGTGCTTGGGTTGGCGCCCATCCCTCATACCTTCATACCAATGGCAAGCACGGCTCTACGATCCTACGCAAGATTTTCAAGCAGGACAAGCTGGCTTCTTCAGTCATATCCATTTTCCTGGGTCGACCGTCGTCCGGCACCGCAGATCGTCTCTCTTTTGTTCTTCTCCTCTTAACCCCACTTTGCTTCTCCACAGCGCGACTCGCACACACCCCATCTTCATACCTTTTGCCAATTGACCGGTAGAAGGACTTGATAAGGTTGGACATATGAATTCTTGATACCGATCAAAGTGAAATGGTCACCTCGGTCGCAAGGTCAGCTGTTGACATGCCTTGCTCAATATTTCCAAGTCATCGTCTCGCGAGGAAGAGTTCGAGGACCGCCGAATCTAAGACCGGTCCGACACATGTAGTATGAGTGCATGCTGAGAAGGTATAACTTTGAACAGGGAACTCACTGATATGTATACGCAGAACCTGCCAAATTCGTTCCTGACTGGGTATTTGTCGAAGTACGAGGCCTGAACCAGATAATTCACAAAAGTTCTGATGGAACTGGGACGGTACGCCGCCAGCAGTCCCAACTGGCAATCTGTACGGTCTTTAAACTCGCCTTTCGTAGGCTGGAACTTTTTCTTATGGTCACTGGCCAAACTGACGGAACTGAGGATGTCTCCGAGTTGAATCGCCGTCAGCATTTGACCCCCCTTCAGAGCTTTGAAAATGTCTTCCATCTTGCCCTGAAGGATAGCGATTTGGCGGCGTTCGTTCGCGACCGATTCGGCAAGAAACTGTGGCGGCTCTTCTGAGGCCTGACGCGCAGTTTTGCGTGACTCCGTGATTGCTTTGCCATCGAAGAGACGGGATGTAAGCAGAGGTAAGGCCGGTCAGATCCGCCATCCACTGCATCGTTGAGGCAAGAGACTTACATGGGGAGGGACGCTGGGAGTGGCCCACAAGTCGGGTCGAGCTGCACTGCTTGGGCGACCTCGACAACAGCGGAAGTTCCTCATCGGACGAGTCTTCGACGACGATCGGTGTCTTTCTGCTACCGAGTAGCTGCGACTTTGCAGCCCCAGTAGGTCTTCGCTTCTGGTTTTTGTCTCCAGGCGGCATTGCTGTCGTGATGCGAGAAAGACTGCTGGGCTATGCAGGAAGGAAGGAAGGAATCAACGCAAAGAACTACTCAGAGACAACAGGAGAAGAAGGAGGTGGAAAAGTCTCTGCAAGCACGAAATGAAGGGTACCGACGCCCAGATCTCCTCTGAGATACAGATGGGCACCCACCCGGCTGCCGTCGTGCGACAAATATTGCGGCTGCGTAACCTCCACCTCCACGTATGTCCAACTGATCTCATCTGCGGTAGTTGTGCGTCACACCCTGCTTCAGTCATGCTCAACATCACCCTTGTTTTCTTGCTCACCTGCGCTGTTCTGGCCTCATTACTGCAGTGCTGCATACTGATGTCTTCAAAATCGGTGGAATCAGTAATAGGCTTGTTTTGCTTGGGGAACGGTGGACTCATGAAGTCAGGCGTGGTCATTCCCAGCATTCAGCTGAAAGGAAGACAGAGGATCGGATTATACCCTGCCCATACAGACCCCAGACACGAACAGCCTGCGGACCTGTTGCTGCCGAACCTGTGCCGGACAAAGTGCGGGAAGCTGGCAGATGAAATGAGACGTCCTTATCGCGCTCCTGCCCACTTCACATGGGCTCCCACGTGGCATTTACCGGTATTTGACATCGTTCCTGAGGCGGGTAGTCTGGAGCTGACCTAGACCAACCTGGAGATTCAAGCTGACTCGTTTTACCCTTCTGCTCTGTTTCTGTGCTTCATCTTTCTGCTTTACTCTGGTTTGCTTTGACTTGACCGTTCTTCACTTCTGACCTCTTCCCATGTATTCCTTCTCTGCCGGTTCTTTCTCATCCACTGCAGCACGGCTTCGCTTCGCATCGTTGAGACCGGGCACTGAACCCCCGGGTCACAAGGACCAGGCAACACGTACGGACGACGACCTCCACCCCTTCATTCGCGCCGTCATTCAACATCTGGATGTGGAAACGGCAGACGATTGGCAAAGCACTCGACTTGGTCGGTTTCGGGCCATTTGCCGTGCAAGATGATATCTCTCTGAATCGCAATCGAGCATATCGAAGGTTGGTCCACCGAGCTGTGTCCGAATCCGTGGTGGACGAGCAGCTTTGTTGTCAGAACCCCACTCCTCTTGGGCGTCCTGGGCGTTGGAAAGGGGGGTGACGGGGTCGTAGGTCGAGGACACCATCAGCAGTGGGTTCTTGAGGGGCACGGTAAAGTTGCCTCGGTAGACCTCGGCAGGTGCCAGATGGTTTGGGAAGACGAGGCAGCCCAGAGCGCCAATGAAGGCGGATGGAGCCATAAAGCGATGGCTTCCAGGATTAGAGAGTTTGGAGAGCGTCGTTTGAGTCAGGGCTTCAAAGTTTATCTTGGGCTTTCCTTCGCACGATGATGATTCTACTCACTCTTTTTTCTGCTTCTCATAGGTCTCGAACAGCTCCTTTCGGGTCGGCAGTCCTTCGGTAGCTTCCTTTTCTGTTAAAGGAAAGGCGTCCGAGCACAGGACGGCCGCACCGGACATGCATGTACTGGCCAATGGATGATGTACACCTCTCCAGTCGTGCCATTCCTGACTCGGATCGCGAGTGGGGTCAAATTGGAAGTTGACGAGCGAGAGGGCAAGTGCTCCGTTGGGTTGTGGGCGCTCCAAGTCGGCAAGGAGAATCGCAAGGACCGGCCAGGCGTCGGGTTTGCCCATAAGTATCAAGATGGTCCACATCAAAGACTCGTACCCAAGGACAGAGGCGATATCGCAAACAGGACCAAGGATTGAGTAAGTCTGGGCCACGCACATTCCTTCCGGTACAAACCCCCTCTTTGGCACTCACTTTATGGTGCCCGGCCCGAGCTCGGGATGGGTGGCTGGGATCGGTTGCTTCTTGATATCACTCAAGACCTTCTCAAGACGTCTTTTGAGATCAGCGGCAGTTGTGTTCTGAGACGGGTTGATCAGGGCGCAGCCTTTCGCGGTTGACCGTACACATCCGCCAATGATGCCAAGATTCCAAATGTCCTCTGTCTTGCCCCGTGCCTGGAGATCAGATCAGCTTGTCATTAAGTCTGTAATACAGAATGCAAGATAGTACTGGCAAGAAATGGCGGACTTGAGCCCGATAGAGTACTGGCAACAAATGGCAGCCTGGCTCAAGTCCGCCGAAGCAAAAGCTTGCGGCCGATCCGTTTGAGGCGCTGGCGAGACGAGAGCAGAAAGCAAAAGAGAAGCAGATCCAGGAAGCCGCACGGGCTGATGCAGTCGAGAAGGGAAGCGTCAGCGCATTGGAACCGGACCGGCGGATGAGTAAAGCGTGGACCGATGCGAAAGAAGTCTTCATGGCTACAGCCCTGATTGCTCAAGTCTATACTCAAAGCCCCTCACTCCCTTGGAAGCCGCCGCACAGGACCTGATACTTTACGTGCCAGAGGAGGCCCTGCCCGCCCGTTTCTGTTCTAGCTCTGTAATTGACGGCTTCATCATGGGTGGCGTTGCTGGAAGCGGAACAGACGGACAAGCAAGGGTCGATGATCTTGCCTGGCGATGGACAGAAGACTCACTGGTTGAAGAATACAAGTGGCCCCGAAAGCCTACTGCACAGGCAGTGCGGACCATTCGAGCCTGGCAGCAACAGCATTTAGCTCTGTTGATGCCCCGCTGGTGGTGGCGGAGACAACTCACAGCGTGGGCTCGAAAAGGAAGTACTGGCTGTTTGATGGAGTTGCGCCATGGCCAGGACTTCCGGATGTGGCGGAGAATTGTGGCGCAGGCGCGTACGTGGCGCATCAATATTTTCGGCCGATACGTTCCCCCCCAAACTGGAATCCGGGGAAATGTGGCCAGCCGATCCAGTATTCGAACCTGACTCAAAGCAGGGGTGTTCAGTCACGTCCTGGCCGGGCCTGATGCCACCAGCTCCGAATTCTGACCAGCGGAGGGCAGGTACAAAAATCTCATTTCACATACAGCTTCCTGCCGTCAGCCTGCGAGGCTACGCTCGGGCCTCGGCACGCCTGAAGGCCCAACCTTTGCCTCTCTCGCCGCCTGACACCACTTAGAAACTGATCAGCATATGACCAGCATGTGGTCAGTGACCGCAGACGCTGGACAACACTTTGTATGGCTCCCACAGGCCAGCTTTGAAAATGACTTGTGGCATGACTCTTCGACGGATCTCTTTGGCGACGGGCTACAGGTTGCTTGTTGTTGGTACGCAATGAAACATGTCAGCCAATCTCGATCACCACTGTGGGAGGCTGCCGTCCAGCCTGATGCGAAAAACCCGACACTGGCGAGAACTGGACCTTTTTGGAAGTACTCATGAACCTCTTCCACTGTTCACAGAGAAGCAGCAGCAGCAGCAGCAGCAGCAGCAGCGAGCGCAGTCGCGATCTTTGCCTGCCGCACGTTGGCCTCCTCCGACAGCGTATCGGCCTCTCTGATGCTCTCTTCTTTGCGGCGGATGATGAGGTCTCGATTGCTTGGAGCCGCCTCTGACAAGTGCTCTTAGGATCCAGGTAGGGCGCAAAGGTGCTCGCAAGTTCGAGATCTGCGTCGGATTCATCCACCAGCTCAATCACATCGCAACTTCCAAGGACGATACTGGTCAACGCGGGTCTTTGGTACTTGCTTGATATCCTCGAGATTCCTCGCCTTTCCCTTCCGCTTTGGTCATGGCTCAGTCTCATGCTGTGCCTATCCTTCTTCAACTTTTTGCTTAGTGGGTTGAAGGATGCTTCTTCCCCGCTGCTCTCGGGGCCGAAGGTCGAGCCTTCCTCGAACTCTTCGTTGCCAAGGGTGAGGTTCACTCCATGCACATACCGGTCACTCCTTTCTCACACAATTTCGCTCCATCTTGCAGGATGCTCTTCCGATCTTATCAGACTCACAGAGCGAAGAATCCGCGTGTGTCCCTTGGTCTTGCCCTCGAAACATGTCTTTAATAGAGTAAGTGTGTATTTCTCGAGAGGCGCTCCCGACTTGCATGTATGCGACCTGATCTCCGGTGCTGCAGCAGACCGTTCACAACCTGCCGCACAGCACTACTAGTTTCGCGACTGTCTAACAAGCTACCTCCAGGTGCTACTGCGTAGGGTCGGCTCAGCCGCGCATCACGACCCCTATTCTGTTCAACAACATCGCGGCAATGCAGCTGTAATACTCGGTCACATCCTTATCCTACCTCTCTGAAACACGCGTTACCACCGTCGACGAATCCCGCTCAGCTTCGTTGTCCATCGTCAGTATGGAGGACAGAGTCTCAGGCAGAGCAGGTGCAAGAGACGGAGCCGGCAGCACAGACGCATACGAGGTTACAAGCTCTTGACCATGTTTCACAACGGCGGTACTCACAGGCCTGTAGGTACGTGGGCTGATGTGATAATGTGGTCGTAGGGGAGCCCGCAGTCGGCCGCGCCGTGCTACTTGCAGATGCATACCTAGTCTGGCAGTGTGGGTCGTGGCACTAATCTGTTGGACGGATCGTGTCCGATTGTGGTTGCAGCGTTGGCCAGGCGGGAGGAAACGCGTGCGATCGACTCGATCGCGAACAGAGCTGCGGATGTCGAAGCGCTCAGTTGCGTCCTGTCGCTCCCACTCGAGCGCACGAGAGTGATGTTCGCCAGACTAGCGTCGATGCCCTCACTGAAGACGGCGGGTAGGATGCTCGAGGAGGCATCGACTAGCCCTTCCTCTCCGCGGTCCATCTCGGCTCAGCAACCAGCGAATCCTCCGGATCGTTCTCTTCCTCCTCCTCTTGGACACCGTCGAAATCAGAGTCTGTATCCTCCGCCGCCTCTCTCCCTTTCTCTCCTCTCTCCTTTCTCCGTTAAGCAAAGCCGCGGCAGCCGTACTTTCGTACAAATCCGAGTCGCTCTGGCACGTTGATGCCCGTCTTCTGTGCCACGATCAAGCTGAACACAAACGCAAACGTAGTCCAGCGTGCAACCATCTCGCTGGGATTGTTGATCAGCGCTTGAATGCCCTCGTCCGTCGCAGGCGTCGTCTTTGCCAGGTCATGTGGCGCCAAGGACGCGTAGTCGGGTCACGAAAGCGGGGCAAGATTGTTCCTGCTGTGGTAGGCCGCCATCGCATCTTTGTCAAAGGTGTCCTCCATCTCCGCAGTGCCGTTCCGCGTCTCAGATAGATTTGCTTTTCTGACAACGGGATCGGTGCCTTCGACTGAGTGTCCGTCGGGGACGGCGCCATTCTTGATCGGACCTGAAGCCGTCTTCCATTTGGCACCAGGGTTCTGAGCTGGGGCCGGATCCGAAGTCGCGCTCGAAGGCGCACCGTCGCCCGAGCCCAAGCTAGACCGATCCTCGTAGTCATCCTCTCCCTCCGACAAGCTGATTCGTCGCATTTGCGCCCGTGGTGAAGTTGCCGCGCTTGACGACGCCTTGACTACGGCCGCAGTAGCATTTGACTTGACCTGAGAGGGCTTGTTGTCCTTCACCAACTTGGCCGCATCTTCCTGCTTTTGCCGACGCTTCTTGAACGTCGCTATGCTTTCCTCCACGTCCTGCCGTCTGAGCTCCACTTTGAGCAACGCGCCTTTTTCCACCAGAGCGGTTGGGGTCATCTGCGGATGCTGTTCCCTTGTTGCTGCTGGCGTCGAAGCCTTCGCAGGTGTAGTTGCCGCGGCTTGCGCTTGTGAAGTCGCAGCAGTCGCCTTCTTGCCCGTCGTCGCGCTTAGGCTGGCTTAGCGCTGGCCGCTTGATGAGTTCACCGGGCCATCAGAAGCAACTGTCGTCATCTTCTTTGCACCCTTTCCAGGCGCCGCGTCCGCGATGAATTTGTCCGCTAGCTGACGTAGTTCAGCAAGCGACTGAGGATCAATATCCCTCTGGAGCTGCAGTATCTTGTTAAAGTCTTGCCTGGCAAGCGAGACTTTCCCCATCCCTGACAAGCTCGCGCCTCGCCTGAAGTACGCCTTGTGATTGACCGGATCCAGTCGGATGGCAGCCGTGCAGTCGCGTTCCGCATCTCCGTATCTTCTCAATTTCAGCGAAGAGGCCGCCCGATTGAGGGGGTAGATTGGCTCCGTCCTGTCAAAGCCCATAGCGCGTGTGTAGTGGTCGACAGCCTCGGCAAATGCGTTGTTCGCATACGAGGTGTTTCCCTGTTCGCGAATTGCACGGGCCAGGGCGCGTCGGTAGTCGGCTCCCTCCGCATCATCTTCCTCATCGCCGCCGATGCCGACCGTCGTGGTCGACTGTTGTTGGTGATGGTGAGTTTGGTGACCGTCGGCTCTGCCTTTGCCTCGCTCCTCCGCCCGCTGTTTCCGCTTCAGATCGCGTACCTCCTTCTTCATCCTCTCATACACGCCACCCCATGAGATCCCATCAGCTAAGACGAGCACTCCTCCCATCGCCTGCGATTCGGCCCGCTCCTTCTTCGTCTTCTTCTTGCTCGCCCTCGTCAAAGCAGGATTGAAGGTTATCGCCCTTGTGACGACGGCATAGTAGAGGTCCAATCCGTCGATCTGCTGCAGAACAGCGAGGTATTCCGACACGCGAGGGAGAGAGACGAGCGGGTCGGACTCGTTCGCGACCTCCCAGACCACATCGTTCATCGCGCTCCAAGCTGCCCAGATGTCGGGTTCCCACTCTTTTGGGTCAGACCGGTCTCTCTTTGTATCCACGCAATCGGCCTCGATCGGGGTCTCTACCAGAATCATGTGGTCGCTGTGTGAGAGTCTTGAGCGTGGATTAGGTGGTGGGCTTGAATTTGTGGGTGCTGCGGGTGCTGGTGATTTCGCTTTGGAGTTCAGAAGTACTGATGGCGGGTTTTTTTTTGCCTGCTTTCTTGCCTTTGGACGTTGTATTGGAATCTGCAGTAGTTCCATTGTCCTTCGTGGCAGCGGCCGCAGCAGCGGCAACAGCGAGACACGAAGTGTCCATGCTGGGATGAGAATACAGGGAGAGGTCGTTCGGCGGAGGCGTGGTGTCGACCGTGCTGACAAGTCTCTCCAGGCATGACAGACAGTGAGAGAATGAACACGCACAGGGAGGACCCCAGATGCGCGAGTTGCGACCGTGTCTCAAAGCAAGGTCGCAGAGCAGGTCGAATGCGTCCTCCGTGCTGAGTCGTAGGACAACGTCAGCGAGCTCTTCTTCGCATGCAAGCTTGAGCTGAGACTTGATGCTTTGTCTTGTGGCAGGATCAGTCGCAGAGGTACGTATCGCCTGCATTTTTGGAGAGCATGGGTCAGGCCACCGAGAAGGTACGCATGTATGCTGCAAAAACTCACCTTGGGGGAGAGCCTGTTGTCGATGAAAGTCATCAGCTTGTCGCGCAGAATCTCGTCTTGGATGTTATGGATCATTCCTCGATACAGAGAGGGAACAGCCATCTTGAACGAAGCAGAGAAGATGTCGTTGAGTAAGGATGTTACTGTGCGGATGCGATGTGGGATCGGGTTCTTGTGATCACATAGTTCTTCGTTATCGAAAGGATCTGGCGGTGGGCACGAGTCTGAGCCTGCGCCATTGCGTTTCGACTTGCCTGTGGGTATGAGAGACTTGGCAGTGGAGTATGTCTTCGAACCTGCGCCGCCCCGAGCCCATTCGTAACGCGACGAGGAGCGGAGGCCAGAGGTAGAGTAGTGGCCGCGAGAGGACGAGCTGTGGCGGTGATGATTGGAAGAAGATCCATCCTGGTCTAACCATCCAGCGTCTCCGTCGTCCAGTAGTGTGTGGGAGTGGTCGTTGTTATGATTGGAGTCGTGACGATCACCGTAGTGGGCTTCATCGACATGTTCATCTAGACAGTAGTCTCGAGTATTCGCTCCGTCATGATCGATCGTAGCCGTCTTCTTGTTCATAGCCGCGTCCGCCTGCGTACTGGTCTGGTAGCGCAATTCGGCGGTTGCTGGCCGCCTGCTGAAGCTCCTTCTCCCCGACTTTGTCTGCCAAGCGGGAGCAAGTGGAGGAGGTTGAGGCGGGGAGCGAGACGAGAGGATTTGCGAGGTACTGTACTCACTTCCCCCCATTACATCTTTCACTGAAACCTTTCCCTCTACACGGGTCATCCAGCTCAAGCCACAAGTCACTCAAACATTCCTACCCTACGCTCTTAACTGTCTGGTGCGTGTGATCCGGCCCGGGCAGTGGTCAAACGCAGGCTCGTCTTTCGTTTTCAACACACTCATGGTTCATGGTTGTATCCACACCAGCCAACGGGGATCCCGGGCAGGGCGAACGTCCGTCACACCAGCGCGACCCCCTCCCGCTTTCGCGCCAGGAAGGGTTTCCCGAATGGCGACCAAGAGAGAAGACATTGCCAGTGGTCATCCTCTTCGTCGCCATCCGAGAAACCTTCCCTGACGCGAAAGCGTTCGGAGTCCCGGCTCAGGGAAGGTGCCCAGATCTGCGACCGGGAGCATTGACATTGCCTTTGGTTTTTGCTCTCGGTCGCAGAACTGGGCAGCCGTTGCTGCGCCGGGATCGTGGGGCCTGGCGGAGGAATCGTGTCGGCGGGAGTCGGTCCGATGGCGGCCGGGGCGCCAGGCGCGGCTCCCGCCCCCGCCGAAGAGCAGCAGACCTGAACTATCGTCAGCCCTCTCTTTCCAATACTTGTCAAATGCGACAATAACCTCCAACAGATGCGTTGGAGGGTGGCCAGACAAATGAGATGTCTGCGAGAGGGTAGACGATTTGTCAAGTCTGCTGCTCTTCAGCAGGGTCAGGAACTGGCCAGGCCTGGAGGAAGATGGGCGAACGAGGGTGTG
This sequence comes from Tilletia setariae, assembly GCA_023634365.1. Taxonomy (NCBI): domain Eukaryota; kingdom Fungi; phylum Basidiomycota; class Exobasidiomycetes; order Tilletiales; family Tilletiaceae; genus Tilletia; species Tilletia setariae. The sequence continues at coordinate 25,490 of JAMJXE010000008.1, forward strand.
GTGCGGCATCGGCTCTCCTTTATTTATGTGGCGGCGGCTGAGATCGTGGTGAAGGATTTGACTGTGGTGGTAGTTAAGAAGAACACCCGTGATGAATCTGCGGAGACTTGCGCATGATCACGCAAGCAAGCTGGAACGTGGTCTGTGCATCGACAACGGTTCGGCCGTAGTCAGGGTGTGGGGTTCGATCTAAAATGCTTCCGCTCTCTTGCCCAGGACACTGCCAGAGTGCCCATCTGATCGCGCTAGCGTGTGCTCAGCCCGCCAGCACTGCAGCAGTCATCAGCAAGAGCGCGCACGGACCTGGGTCCTGACGGCCAACACTAGAGTTCCCGACCCCGACCCCGTCCGCCTCCTGCAGTCCTGCCGCTTGCTTGCTCACCACCCCTGCCGAGCACCACGCCCTTCACGATCGATGGTCCCTCTCTGTCATGGAGCAGTATATACTGGACGATTCGGACGAAGATGTATCATCGCCCATTGAACCCGATGTACCTATCAACACCGTTTCTCGCTACTGCGCAAGTCGCGACATCGACGAGGACCTCAAGTTCTGAAGATCTTACTTGAGCGAAACCGGACCCGTGCGACTTGCTCCTCGCGGACCCTTCAGCAAGGCTGCACCAATGGATCTCACCAGACCCCTCATCTAGATGAGCACATGCGACTTGAGCGGCGTTGCACGTGATTGTGCTGTTCTCCCGCCCTTGCCACTCCCCTAGGTCTTCTCGCTGACTCGGACGACGCGTCTTTCAGTCTCGGTTTCTCCGGTCGCACCCTTCCCGTCCACAGCATTGCGTGGGTCATCGAATCGTGCATCAACACCGCCGTCTGCCTCGTGCGTCTATACCGATCAGAGAGTGCGACCGTCTGCCCCCATCAACCGCAGTCCGAGCTTGACGAGATCAACGAACTAGGCCTTCAATGGGTGGTTAAGCAGACTTGCCAGGTAGTGGAATGGATCCAGGCTACTGCAGCCTTCGAAAGACTATCCGACATGGGCATCATTCATGAGGAACAACGCGCCTTCATCACGAGCATGGCCCGTGGTCCACTGACAGGAGCAAGTCTCCCCTCTGGTATGTTCAGCTCCGGGAATGTTGCTATCATTGCACACTGACTCGTTGTTTCCCTGCAGCCAAATCGCTGCACGTGCTGTTCGAACAGCATGTTGCCCAGCATCTCAAAAAAGATCGCAGTCCAATATGGTTTCGATGACTTCATGACCTATGGCGATCTCGATCGTTCGGCCAACAAGGCGGCCGTGGCACTTCGTCAGGCTGGGGTCTCGACTGCAACCATCGTACCCATCTGCATGACCCTTGCTTATCCATTCCACGGTGTCCGCGACACTCAGCCCGGATACGTACCCGTCGGACGACCGGTCGGCTGGACGAGCGTTTACGTGCTCGACCCAGACAGCGAGAAACTTGTTCCTATCGGCGCAGTCGGAGAGCTTTGCATTGCTGGACCCCAGGCTGCTCGAGGGTACCTCAACGACGACGTAAAGACACGGGCCAAGTCCATTCCCGATCCTTTCCCGGAGGGCAGCATGATGTACCGCTCAGGTGATCTTGCACGTCTTCACGGCGATGGCCTCTTCGAGTGCCTGGGTCGTATCGACGGTCAGATCAAGATTCGTGGTCTGCGTATCGAGACGGGAGAGGTCGAGGCTGTCATCTCCACCAACAAGACAATTAAGCAAGCCAAGGTCCTAAAGACGAAACTTGCCGATGGGGTGGAGCGACTTGTAGCCTTCGTTGTGTCGCACGGCAATGACTTGAAGGACAACTCAGACGACGGTGTTGTTCCTCATGCGCTCGATGCCGACTTGGCGAACCGTCTCTGGAGCACTATGGAGGGCAAACTTCCCGCCTACATGCTTCCATTCCTGCTTGTGCGCGTCTCCAAGATGCCGATCCCGCAACGAAAAGCTCGATGAACGCAAGCTGCAAGGGTCGAACTCGTCGCTAGATTGGGCAGGCCGGACCGTGTTCAGCCAGATAGCCGCCGCCGGCTCGGAGGGGGCAGTCAAGACTGAGCCCGAGAACGAGACACAGTCGAAGCTGAGAGCGCTGTGGGCGCACGGTGCTCTCACTCGACGAGACTACGATCGGTATCGATGACTCGTTCTACCGCGATGGAGGAGACTCGCTTACCGCTATTCGACACCTAGTCCTCTGCCGCGATGCTGGCCCCGACGTCCGAATTTCCGGCTTGAACAACACCTCGACCGTTTGTACACAGTCAGCTCGCGTTCTGAGCGGTGATAGCAGTACGGTCATTGGCCCATCGAGACAATACAAGACGATTGAGCGCCTCAAGCAGACCGTTGTCCTTGGTATCGGCCTGTCGTGGGACGAAGTCATTCCAACGCGGTCTCATCTCGGAGACTCTTCGAAGGGACAGCAATGATGCCTATGTCACCTGGGAGAAAACCAACTTCAGACCTGACCTGGATGCAGAATGCCGTCGCCGGGCGCTGATCAGACTCGTGAACGAACCCTCGATCATGTGTACACGATTCGCACTCAAACCCATCATGGGAATGGTCCAGGTCATTCAGGCAAATGATGTGGGCGCGAAGCTGGTTCCAGAAGCAAGCTCTTTCGGTTTCTCAAGACCAGCGTTGGGGTCGACCCCAGACTACTCCCTTACACATCCAGATCGTGTCCGCCAAGGGCAAAGGAACTTCGATGGTGTGGTTCTCTCACCGCGCGTTGCACGATGGCTGGTCCTTCTCAGTCATGGATGCAGAATGGAGGCGTTTGTACGAGGCAGATGATGAAGCTTCAGATTCTGTCATCGAATCTGATGTGCCATTCACCAACGTGTCTCGCTACCTCTCTGGACGCGACAACGAGGACGACCTCAAGTTCTGGAAGAACTATCTCGAGGGTGCGGGAGCACTGCGCCTTACGGCCACCTCAGCAAATACTCCTGCCCCCGATGCCGACGCCCAGAAGACCATCACTCATGTTACAAAGTGTGATCTGACCGAGGTTTCGAGGGCATGCGCTGTTCCTTCGTCAACCATGTTTTTGTTCGCGCTGGCGACAGCCCTGGGCCTCTTCGCAGATTCGGACGACATCTCCTTCGGTCTGGTTCTTTCTGGAAGAGCCCTGCCCGTCGAAAACATCGCCCGCGTTATCGGACCCTGTATCAACACTGCCATCTGCCGAGTCAAGCTTTCGGAGAAGAAGGACGCTGCTGCTGCTCTGCAAAAGATGCAGACGAACCTTGACGAGATCAACGAACGGGGCTACCTAGGAATCCCAGAGATTGGTCGCGCTTCGTCCACAAACTCTGCTGCCATCAGCAACGTCCTGGCAGAGTTCAACAACATGGTAGGATCCCCTACCAAAGGTTCCGAAGATCTCACCACTCCTCAGGAGGGAGATGACGCCAGCGGCTCACTTTTGAAATCCTGGCTCCTGGTCAGTGCCTCACCTGACCCGAGCGGGGGACTACACATCGCTGCCACGGTCAACACGCGCGTCATCTCCCCAGAGAACGCCAGCTCACTGGTTCGACACGTTGCCTTCATCCTCGAGCACCTCGCCGACAACGCTGCCTCCATCCTGTGCGAGCAGCTCCCCGTACCTCGTGAGGCCGAGCAGAAGCAAGTTATTGCCTTGTCACGCCAGGATGCAAAGCTGCGGCAGCCAATACTCCCTCGTGTTCAAGCCGGTGACTATGGTGAGTCTAGTCACGCGCCAGGGTCGTAGTCATGCTGGCTAATCTCAGCTTTGGAGCTGCTTATGCCCCCCTCGACCCATCTCAGCCAGCTTCGTGCAAGGAGCTTATTCTGTCCCAAGTCTCCGCGCCTCTGGTTGTGGCCTCCGATCCTACCACCGCAAACCTACCAAGCGACTCGTGGACCATAATCAGCGTAGATGACCTCCTGTCCGGAGGCGATAGCAAGAAACTGGCCGCATTCTCAAACGCCAAGATCTCAAACAGCGCCCTGGCCTATGGGCTCCTCACCTCCGGCTCCACAAGGGTGTCATGGTCAGGCACCGTGCGGTCTCTTCCTACGTTGCAGCGAATCAAGGCATGAGCTACTCAAGCCAATCGAGCCGCCGTCCGAGCTTCGCCCTGTTGACGCTCGACGCTTCCATTGCAGGCATCTGGGGCTGCCTTGCCAGGGGAGGTGCCCTGTGCACTGCGAGTAGACCAACCTGGACCAGATCCAAAGACTTTATAACACCCTTTCGTCAACATTTGTATCTCGTACATCTGAAATGAAGCGTGATGTTCTTGATCAGTCGAAGACGTCCGTGATGTGGCAGAATGATGCACGCCATGGCCCATGGCGTCACGAGTCACGTGAAGAAGTGTCGCGCGCAAGGTTTGCGGGCTTTCAAAACTAGGTGCGCTTGAGCAGGAACCACGAACTATCACCACCACCGCTCAGTCACTGACATGGCGACTCACCAAGAAACCAGTCCCCGCCTGCCGGAAGCGTGGATTCCGACCGAGAATGGAAGACCGTACCCGACTCTGAACATTAAGCCGGCTGCAGCAGCAAAGACCATCTATGAGGACGAAAACGTCGTCGAGCTTCCGGTCTACAAGCCTTCTTGGGAAGAATTTAAGAACTTCTACCAATTCGTCAAAAGCATCGAGCCAATGGGGATGGCCTGCGGCATTGTAAAGGTCATACCGCCCAAAGAATGGACCGAGCAGCTCAATGGCGATCTCAGCACAGCCCTCGAGAAGATCCGGATTGAAGGCGCCCTCCGGCAGACATGGGAGCCCACGGGACGAGCTGGGGCACAAACCTACTTCCAAGAAGCCGCTCGCGACGAGGAACAAGTCTGGAGCGTCCGGGAGTGGGCTGATATGTGCAATCAGGCCCCCCATCGTCCCCGGCCAGCAGCGTACTTCGTCCGAGAGCTCAGGAAATACAACATCAAGATGCCCACGAGTAGATCGTCACGCAAGGGCAAACTAGCGCAAAGAGGTTGGGATTATCGGAATGCCTGGCTGGACGGCTATCGGGACAAGCAAGACGTCGCTCCTGACGGCAGTTTGTTCGACCAGGACGACTTCTGCACGGCCGTCTCCGCGGAGTACTGGGATTCCCTCGTCAAAGATGCGGTCTCGGAACTACCGGGTCGTCCCAAGAAACACGCATGGTACGGAGCAGATCAAGAGGATACCCTCTTTCCTACAAGCCTCAAAGTCTGGAATCTCGATCGACTGGACTCCCTTCTCTCACGAGCGAACAATGCAATCGGACCCGACGGAGAGTGGCGCGAGAATCGAGGATCCTCCATTCCTGGGATCACCTCATCATACGTCTACTTTGGCTCCTATCGAGCCTCGTTTGGATGGCATACCGAGGACTACGACATGCATTCAATAAACTACATTCACTTTGGTGCGCCCAAGATCTGGTACGCAATCGCGGCGGAGGACCGAGAGGACTTCGAGAAGATCGTGGCAGCAAACTGGCCCGAGGAGGCTGAGGAATGCCCCGAGTTCATGAGGCACAAACACTTCTTGGGCGATCCAACGGATGGTAGGATCAAGAGACGGAGGATGGTTCAGCGAGCGGGCGAGTTCATCATTACGTTTCCCAAGGGATATCATTCGGGCTTCAACATGGGATTCAACTGCGCGGAGGCGGCGAACTTCGCAACGGAAGCCTGGATGCCGTATGGACTCAAAGCTAGGGTCTGCAAGTGCTCAGAGACCGTCGACCAGGCGGCAGAGCTGAACATCCACCTGATGCTGCAGGAGGCTCTGAAGGAGGAATGCGATCGAGCGAACAGAGCAATCATGGAGAAGGAGAATCTCGTTTTGTCAGTCGGCGACAACCCTTCCGCTGAACAGCATGCGGCGGTAAAAGCGCAAATTGCTGATCTCAAGGCCAGCCTTGAGTCCATGCGTGCTCTGCTCGAACAGTCGACACAGAAGATCGCTGATCTCGAAACACGTCTGGGTCAGAAGAAGCAAGTACGCAAGAAAGCGCGGATGAGCAAGAAGGAGCTGCTTCAACGGTTTCATGGACACCCGGCTGAAATGCAATGGTTCACAATGCCCAGGAATGGCAGCGGGCACAGCGCACCTCCCACGGACTCAATCGGGCAAGAAGAGTACCCACGGCTGCGAAAACAAAAGGTAGATACAGGCACAAGCGTTAAGAGCATGCAGGAAAAACGCAAGGACATCGAGGCAGAAGCTCGCAAAAGGATGCATTGGTTAGCAAAGCATCACAAGACTACGGCAAAGAACTTCCGGAAGGCAGTAGAGGCGTATGCGGTCGCTGCTCAGTCAGGAGAGCCAGTGGCATCTGGGTCGAACGGCACACCGACGGAGCAGCTTGACGAATCAGACGCGGATCCAAGAATGTTAAGCACAGATAGACTGCGGCGGGCAAAGAGGACCGCGTCCATCGTCGTGCCCGAAACCGAATCCGAGGAGGAAGAGGGATTGAGCTCGTGATCCCTCATTACCACGACATTCCTTGTACGCTGCAGTTAAATGAAAAGTCCTGGTTGATTGCGTTCGTTTGAGAGAGGAACAATGTTCATGGATGGGGAAGGTGTCGCCGGCACAAGGCATAGTGAGAAGAGCGCGAGGACCGTCCAGCTGACGCCCGTCGTGATCCTTGTCGGTGCATCGAGCGACTGTTGACCCGATGAGCTGGCGTGCCCGTGATCCGGCGGCAGAGACTACCTTTGTCGCGGTTCAAGCAACGGAGCGGGCGTGTGTGACCCAAAGCGCGGCCCTCCACCTGTGAGGATAAGTTTCTTGACGTTGGGCCGAACCGTGAATGCTTGCGAAAGCAGTCCAGTGCTGTCGTTGCCGAGAGCCCGGAAGATGCTGGGCTGCCAATGCGCTGGGCAGCTGGAGACGACGACAGAATGGACGAACCGTGGTAGCCGCTTCGAGTGTGAAGACAAGATCTGAGATTGAGTACACCGCATACAAGGTGGTGTTAGCGGATCTCATGGTTGGAACTTACCGGTGCTCAGGGCATCTCTCCGACCGCGACTGCAACATCAGGCTGCTGAGAGGTCGACCGCGGGTGCTTACGGGACCTGGGCGGCATGATTTCGGGACGGAGCAACGATGTATGCGGCTGGGTGTGCGCCTGTGAGCCGAAGACCGAGGCCTGTCTGAGCTGCGCCCGTCCTCTGGCCGAACGCCGCGCTGGGTGAGGTTTCTTCTCCTCTGCTCCTCCTCTTCCTCCTCGTCCGCAATCGGGCCCACTGTGACGGGCACCTCTCTCCTTCTCGCTGTCCCCGTAGAGGAAGAGGACGAGGGCAGAACTGGAGGACGATGGTCGTTCACGACTCGGACAAAGCGCCAGAGCGTGCCGAGGTGGGCATACTTTCTCTTCCAGGCACTGGGCAGTTCATGCGTGGGGAGAAGCGGGACGTCGGCGAGCAATGCTGATTCGGCCTCTGTCCGCCGCCTCGTTGGTCTCTGATTCCGCCGTGGTTGTTCGCTTGCTGACTGTGGAGGCTGTGGTGGCTGAGGGGTGGTCGGCGCTGCGACCGTGACTGAAAGTTGTGCCGCGTCGTCGTCATCGTCGATGCTAAAGCCTTGCACTTCAGGTTCGACACTCTGCTCGGCCGTCTCCTTCTGAGCTGCCTGCGCTGGATGTTTCCCTCCGCACCCCAATTGATTTCCTCCTCTGATCTGCATTTAGAGCTTTCTCTCCGGCCTCGCGCTCCTGCTCCCACGCTACTCTCTCGAGCGCCTCCGGTACTCTGACGACTTCGACGCGTACCCGATGAGCCAGTCCAAACATCTGAGCTGTGCCTCTCCCTACCCCAATGCGAGATGCGAGATGTCTGCGCAGTACGAGGGGTGCTCTGTTGAGTGATTTGAGGACGAGCTCGACAACACCTGTGTCTTCCTCCTTGTCCTCATCGTCATCGTGTGCCGAAGTACCTTTTCCGCCTGAGGTCTTGCCCTGAGAAGATGACGAAGATGAGATAGACTCGAACAGGATATCTGCGCATCTCATGCGGATCCAGGTGGGGATGACGAGGATGCGCTATTTGGTATGGACAAAGACCGAGTTTGCTGTTGTCGCTGCCAATGCAGATCCTGTCAATGTAAGATTTGGTGTTGGGATGGTGGGCGTGACTGCGCTGCGGACAGAGCCAGAGGCCTATCCGGAGCTGGCCGCCGCAGATGCAGGGATGTGAGGCAAGTGTACGGACAGAGATTGAACCTGCGAGGAGGATGTATCAGAGGAGTGTCTTTGATATCTGGCTTTGAGAGCATTCAGAAATACTGGATCGTAGTCGAGCAGATCGTCATACGGTGAGGTTGAGTAGGCGCCGTACTGTTGCTGTTGGTTCCAGGGATATGAGTCTGACTCGGCGCTGGTGCTGCTGGCTTTGGGAGATCGGCTGGGTCCAGAGGAGGAGTGATAGGAACCGAGAGAGGCAGCCAGGGACTCAACACCTTCTACAATGGGATCTGCGATGACGAGGGCCTTGAATTTGCATTGTTCGAGGAAGTCTGGACCGAGGTTGTCGATGTCGGTTGCTGATACCTTGTCGACCTTGGAAGCTGAGGAGCTTGAGCCGGTTTGGGAGGAAGGCGGGGGCAATGCCAGACTCATGCGGTTGCCTCTGATGGTCGAGGCTGCAGCCGCAAGAGCCGCTCTGTTGGAGGTGACCAAAGGCGGTGAGGTGATGATGTTGCCATATGCGATGAGGAGGGCTCGCAGCCTTCTTGAGAGTCTGGCACCTGACGCTCTTGTCGAGTTTACGGTTGCCTGGGAAAGTGGAGTGCCGTGGTAGATCGGTGTGAGGGAGGCCTGGAGATGACCGAGCGAGAAAGAGAGCCCTGTGGGCAAGCCAAGGGCGAGCAGAGATAGAAACGGGGCGGGAAGGGGCGTTAATCTGGGAGCATGTAAGCGATGGAGCCGGATGAAGAGGATGGCCTCTGTGACAATGGTGGGGCAGGAGCTGTCGGTGATGAGGATGATCCTGCGTGACTTGGGGTCGCACATGAGATGGGAGTGGAAGATGGTTCGGAAGAGGGCGAGCAGTCTGGCGAGGAGGAGGTCGGTCTTCTCCTTGCGCACCCTGTCGTTCTTGACCCGGTTGAAGTCGAGGTCCCAGAGGAGCTGCCAGTTGTCAGTCTTGGAGGAAGTGGGCACGATCGCGCGTGGCCTGGACTCGCCTGCGAAGCCGAGCTTGACGGTGTGGGTGCCGACATCGATGACCACTGGCTCAGCTGTCGAAGTCATGGCTACGGACACGACCAGCCAGAGTGGACGAGGTCGTCGTTGTTGGAGTGTTGGATGATGAGCTTCCACAAGGTGGCGGATGGTGAAGATCACGGTCTGCCCATTTCGCACGCCGTCTCCCGGACTGGCCCAGGAGCTGACGTCGTACAGACCCACAGCACTGTTGACCCGAACTGTAGCTCCTCAGAGAGATCATCTGCTGAATCAATCGTTGCGTGAGTGAAGGTGTTTGACGCGCGTGGCCAGCGCGTCTCTGTCCTGCGCGTGTCTGGCTGGCTACGTCATCGCTTATGTAAGCTCAGGCAGGCGCGCGCTCCTAGTCGCATCCAACACCCAGCAGCTGCTACGACGAATGCCTACCATGTCCAGCTGCTGCTGCTACTCTTGTTGTCAAGGGCGCGCATCGCACTGCGTGTCTCTACCTCAGCCTTCTCGCGCGGCTCAGCCTGACGTTCTTCGCCGATCAAGATTTGCGGATCAATCTCATTTCGCATACAAGAGAGGCCGCCGCCGCCGCAGCAGCAGCAACATCAACCCAAACTGGTGCTGTGTGACATCCGCGATCGCACCCTGCCCAAGTACGCGTTCCGGATGGTGTTCAATCTCAAATCGAGCCATCGTGGCCCCTGAAACCGACTCGAGCTGGAGACGTACGAGAGCATCCATCTGGGCAACGGAGAGCGACTGGGCCTCCTGATGCCACACACGAAGCCCTTCCTGGTCTCGGTGGTACGGCCTTATGGAGTCGGCTGAGCAAGAGCGTGCGCCCTCTTCGCAGACTCCTTTCTGTGTCATGAACCTACGACCTTTCCATGCTCGGTACCCGGCGTACGTTTCTGTCCGCTACCACGACAAAAGACGCAACTGGCACAAGGCTCCGCTTCTTTGGCTGACGGCTCGCCGCATACCAAAACGCAGCGCCTCGCAGAATGGTTCTCGACTTCTCTTACGTGAGCAAATACCGCACATCAGCCCGCCAACACATCTTGAATGCTGACTCCCGTCCTGTTCATTTTTTTTTTGCGCAACACAGCTGGTGCGAAGAGCGAGATGTTCTTCACGTCGACGTGCATTCGTCCGCAGGCTTCCAGCAACCAAGACGCCCTAATCACATTACAGTGTCGGAGATGCCCACTTACTGGGACATGGCTTTGCGGGCATCATCAGCCAGCTGGCTTAGGGAGGAAAGGAGAAGGGCTGCCACAACCTGGATGCCAGGGTCTCTCTGGGCGATCTCGGCGATCAACTTTTCATCTTCTGCCCTCTGCTCTCACCACCACCTACCTTGGTCACCACCGCTCTCCTTCCTTTTGGCCGACTGGTCCCCTTCCATCTTGAGCAGACTGTGCAGTAAGTAGACATCTCTTTAATTGGACAACGATCTGATAGCGACTGACCGTCGCGTTCCTACAGTCTCTTTTGATTCGGATGAAGCACCCTCCAATCTCGGCACGTTCGATCTCTCTCGGGCGTCGAATCCCGGACCCCTTCGGGTGGGTCAGCGGCCGGACACCCGGGAGAGATCGAACGACGCCCACGGTCAGCCACTGGACTTGTCGACGACATCCACTTCGAGGCCTTCGAGGAGTGGTCTGTTTACCCGGATCACCTGATGTCATCCGAGCCCGCACGAGCCGAGCAGGAACTCGAGGATGTGCGCGAAGCGGCCACTGCACACTCTCTGCAGGCTCTGTTCCGAGAACGTGTTGCTCGTCTCCCCAAGAAGATTACGGTCCAGTACGGAACGAACGACTTTATGACGTACGAGGATCTGGACCAGGTGTCCGACGCTGTTGCAGGAGCCCTCCGGGCTAATGGCGTCGAGACTGGGTCGTTCGTCCTGATCTGCATGGCCAAATTCGTCCTCTCCGTCGTGGCCACCTACGCCGTGCTCAAGGACGGTGCAGGTTACGCTCCTCTGGACCCAGCCAACCCCGCTGACAGAAAGACTCCAATCATCGGACAGTGTGCGGCCAAGGTCGTGGTCATCGACGACACCCGGAAGCCCGACGAGGTCCATGTCGGTACATCCGTTCCTATCCACACCCAGACTTTGCTTTCGCAGGCTGGTAAGGGACTGACCGTGGAGCACGACGCTGACCTCCGTAGGGAGGTGGCATACGTCATCTCCACTTCTGGTTAGACTGGTCTGCCCAAGGGTTTCATGATCGAGCACGAACATATCCTTGCCTTCATCCACAGTCGGGAGGGTATGGCCGGGGAGACCAAGTACGGCCGACGTCTCAATCTCTCCTCGACTGCCTTCGATGCCATTGTAAGAGATAGCTTCGGCGCACTGTCCCACAGCGCCACCCTCGTTGTCGCGCCTACTGCCGACCTGCTGCAGGATCTCGACAAGGAGCTTACCAGCTGGCGGTGACCAACGTCTTCATGACTCATTCCTTCGCGGCGCGCATAGCCACTTTCCGCCGAACCGCTTCTTGGGCCTGGTCCACCAAATTGCTACTTGGTGGCGAAGCCGTTGCTTCGGATCTGCGTGACAGCCTCTGCCATCGTTTCGCTCTTGAAAATGTGTATGGACCTACAGAGCCTACCATTCAGACTCTTGCGCACATCTTTCCCAACCAGCGCGCCGAGCAGAAGGCTCATGTATCCATCGGTTACCCGGTCGGAGAGACCAAGATCTACGTTATTGACCCCCACTCGAACAAGGTTCTTCCCGTTGGCGCCATCGGAGAGCTCTGCATCGGAGGTCCCCAAGTGGCCCGTGGATATCTGAACGACGAGGCCAAGACCAAGGCCAAGTTCGTCGCAGATCCGTTCGTCAAGGGTGGCAGGCTGTTCCGCTCAGGAGATTTTTGACGTCTCCACGGTGACGGTCTCTTCGAGTGTCGCGGTCGTATTGATGGGCAGATCAAGATCCGTGGTCTTCGTATCGAGATTGGAGAGGTCGAGGCTGCCATCACATCTGATATGCGCATCGATCAAACCAATGTCGTCAAGATGCGCCTGGCCGACGAGATTGACCGTCACGTCTCGTTCGTTTTGATGGAGTCGGACGAGCAAGGCAACCAGGTGATGTCGCTCTCGAGGCATCTTCTCTCGATCCGGACCTTACCAACCAGCTGTGGGCCAACATGGAGAGCAAGCTGCCTGCCTACATGTTCGCCATGTCCGAGTCAACATCGTTCCCATCACTCAAAAGGGCAAGCTGGACGAACGCCGTCTCCGAGCTACCATCGCATAACTGGAATGGGCTGAGCAAACTGCCTTCAGTCAGACTGCTAATTTCGGAAGCGAGGACTCTGCCAATGCGAAGCCTGAGAACGACACACAAAGTGAACTCCGCTCTTTGTGGGCCAAATTTCTCCAGCTTGAGGAAGGCTCTATCGGAATCGATGACACCTTCTGCCGCTTCGTGAGACCGGATTTGAGCTGCGTATCTCCGACCTCAACAACAACTCCACGATCCGCTCCCAAGCGGCACGGGCTCTTGCCCGAAGGTGAAGGCGTACTCGGCTGAAGATGCTGTCGGAACCATTCCGCTCACCCCGATCCAACACGAGTTTTTCGAGCACAACGCCAGCTGCACAATGGCCAAGCTGTCTCACTTCAATCGGAGTATATTCATTGACACCCGCAAGCCCATGGCTCCCGAAGAGGTCGAGGACGCGCTATGGTTCATCCTTGAGCACCACGACTTGATCCGGGCCACCTTCACCAAGGACACCAGCCAGGACGGAGTTTGGAGTTGGACCCAGTTCACACCTGTGTACAATTACCCTAGAGCTGTCATCCCATTCCATAGTCGTGTAGTTGACTCCGCGGAGGAGCTCTCCAAGTGAATCGACGTCCTGGTTCGGTCGCTGCACATCACCACAGGTCGCAACGGTCCCTTCGGACCCTACGGTGTGAGCTCGTGTGCGTTGAGAACGAAGGTGTACATTCGGGACAGGTGATGTTCTTCAATCCCCATCACCTGATCGTCGACTTGGTCTTCTGGCGTGTCATCCTGGAAGCCATCCTTGATCGCCACGAACATTCCCTGGGAGCTCGTTTGATGCCTTCAAAGAGCTGGGTCAAGACCATGCAGAATCCCGCAGGTAGCTTGGCCTGGAAAAAGAACTGGGACGGCGTCGTGGGTCAGCACACCTCAGACCTGTTCGGGGACGCTCTCAAGGATGTCGACGCTGAGCCACTAGACATCATGGCCGCTGCTGTGATGCTGCCTTTGTCAAAGACATCGAAACAGGACCGGGTCGCGATTGGTATCGAAAGCTCACGGCTGCGACACCTGCGACGATTCCGTGGACATCTCACGCACACAGGGATGGTTCACGTCCGTGTTCCCTGTCTGCTCTAAGCTCCCTGGCTCGAACGACGTTGCGCGTGCTCTGCGAACCGTTGTCGAATCTCGTCGCAAGACTGCGCTTTCCGGAATTGGTTGCGGTATTCTCAAGTGCTTCGGCTGGGAGACCATCGACTCAGATGTCTCCGAATTCTTGTCGTCGTCAACTTCCACGGTCGCTTCCAGCAGCTCTCCAACAAGGCCTTCTTCCAGACGCCTTCAATCGACGCCGTCCAGTGGGAAAACACATCCGACCGCATCGATTCTGACCACCGATTCAGTGTCGAGCTCAGCTTGACCGACAAGGGTCTGGACATCACCTGTCTGGGACCTCAGAGCCTCCGATGGAAGGCCAACAAGGCCGAACTCAGCATGTTCGCGAAGGATCTTTCCGAGTGCTTGCAGCTGCTGATCACGGCTACAAAGGCCCGAGCCGAGCCCTTCTTCCCCGCCTCGCAACTGTCTCTGTTCGAGTGGCTGGATGACGAGGATCTTGACCGGGTCCTGGAGAAAGTTCTTCCCGAAGTGCACCTCAAGCCCGCCAACGTGAAGGACGTAGCCCCAGCCTCTCCACTCCAGCGTGGCCTGGTTGCCGAGACTCTGCAGAGTAATGATGGTGCTGCGTACGTCACTTGGCAGGTCACAACATTCCCGGACGATGTGGATGCCGAACGACTTCGAGGAGCCCTGGTGCACGTCGTCAAGGAGGTCCCAATCCTTCGCGCGCGTTTGCATTTGATGCCATGCTCGGTGTAGTTCAAGTAGTCGCCGATGACTCGATTGTTGAGAAGATTGTACCTCCAGTCGTCACGGTACAAGCTGATCAAGACATCGACCAGGAAGCTGAGGCTGACGCTCAGAGCAGCGAGTGGGGTCAGCCCCAGACCTTCCCCCTCCATGTTCGGATCTTCACCTCGCCTTCTGGTCAGGTCAGAATGGTGTGGACCGCCCACCACGCTCTGATCGATGGATGGTCCATGACGGTGGTTCGGCAACGGATTGCTGCCGTGTACGGCTCCGGAAAGCTGCCCAGCCTCAAGATTGCGGCTGGCTTCTCAAAGGTCGCTCAGTACCTTGCTTCTCGTGACCACGGCGCGGACAAGGCGTTCTGGACTAAGTATCGTGCCGGAGCCGAGCCACTCCAGCTCTTGGGAAGTGTACGCGACGCACAGAAGCGCAACCCCGTTGAGACTTCTCACCTCGGCAATGTGGATCTGGCCGCATTTGCAAAGCGCATCCAGATCTCTCCTTCGACCATCTTCTTGTTCGCTCTTGCAGTCGGTTTGCGTCTGCTCACTGACCAGGAGGACGTCAGCTTTGGTCTCCTGCTTTCAGGAAGAACTCTTCCCATCAACGGTATCGAGAAGATGGTCGGTCCTTGCATTAACATCACGATCTGCCGCGTCATGTTCAATGACTCGAAGTCAATGGAAGATTTACTGAGGGAATTCCAGACAACCTTCGACGAAGTCAATGAGCGAGGATACCTCGGTTTGAACGATCTGGCCAGTGCTGCACGTGTCAACGCTGCTTTATTGTTCAAGCACTGGCCGAGTACCGCAACCTGCCCGCCGTTGACACCAAGTCGAACGTCTTCACTGGCACTTCCACGAACGGTGACGACCGAGCGAACGCTCCGCTCATGTTCAGTGATGGTCCCGATCCAGCAGGCGGTCTGCGCGTGAGCGCTACCACGGACGTTACTGTCATGCCACGTCACGACGCTCAGTGGCTGGTGCGACACATCTGCAACATCCTTGCTCGGGTGGACAAGACGAACTGCCAAGAAACTTTCATGCAGATGAACTTTATCGACGAGGCTCAACAGAAGCAGATCATGGAATGGTCCGTTGCTCCTGCGGTACAGGAGCTTCCCAACCTCAAAGAGAGTGAGTCCCTGATTAGTCGCTGTCCGACAAGGTAAAATTGACTGACCGTGACTTTGCAGCTCCTCAACTTCTACACCAGCTGATTGAGGCACAGGCCCGACGAACACCACAGAAGGTTGCAATCCACTGTGAAGAAGACGACTTCCTGACTTACGCTCAACTCGACGAACGTGCAAATCGCGTCGCTGCAAGCTTGAAAGCGATCGGCATCGGTGCCGGCAGCATTGTGCCTATGTGCTTCCTGAAGACCACTCTGCTTGTCGGCATGCTCGGTTTCCTCAAGTCAGGTGCGGCTTATGTGCCACTCGATTCCGCCCACCCTCAAGCGCGCAAGGATGGTATTGTCAACGCTGTCTCTGCAGAGGCCGTCTTGATAGCTGACGAGTGCATGGATGCTTGTACTCCCCCCGAACCTGCTCGAGCCATCGCATACTCGGCTGCTCTCGAGGGCATCAAGGCTCCCGCCGACGGCGCTAAGAGCGCCAAGCGCGAGGTCGGACCTACCGATCTGGCATACCTGATCTTCACCTCCGGATCCACTGGTACTCCCAAGGGTGTCATGCTTGAGCACGCTCAAGTGGTGGCCTACCTGACCGCCCGCTTCAGTATTCCACACGAGCCCGGCGTCGGTCGCCAGTTGAACTTTGCTTCGATCGCCTTCGACAGCAGTGTTCCCGACCTGATCGGCAGTCTTGCTGCCGGAACCTGTGTGGTCCTCGTCCGAACGGACCGTCTGCTCGCCGATCTTGCTGGTCAGCTCGACTCGAAGATTGCTACCGGTGTCTTCCTTACCAGCTCTGCTGCTGCCACACTACGACCTCACGCAGTCAAACCCAAGTTGCATTCGCTGCAATCGCTCGTTTTGGCCGGTGAGGGTGTCAAACCCGACCTGTATCAAGATTTGAAGCCACTGGCAAAGATCTGGAACTCGTACGGCCCCACCGAAGCAGCTGTCGAGTGTGCCAACCTTGCAGACGGTGCTGCTGCTATCGTCGACGGCGGCACGCTGCCTTCCGTCCACATCGGAAAGCCTCGTGGTCACAACCGTCTTTACGACCTGCAGCCAGACTCCGAGAAGCTTCTCCCTATTGGAGCCATTGTGAACTTTGCGTCAGCGGACCACAAGTAGCTTGCGGCTCCTTGAATGACGCTGAGAAGACCAATGCCAAGTTCATCAACGATCCCTTCGACAAGATTCGCCGGATGTTCCGCACCGGTGATCTGGGTCGTTTGCACGGCAATGGTCTCTTTGAATGCCTGGAACGTGTCGACGGCCAAACCAAGATGCGCGGTCTACGAATCGAGACTAGGGAGATCGAGGCTACTATCCGTGCTGATCGAACAGTGGGAGAGACCAAGGTTCTCAAGATGAAGCTGGCCGATGGTATTGAGCGTCTGGTTGGTTTCGTCGTTGATGCTGAGGACGAGAGCAAGATCAGGCTCGGTCTCAACCCCGCTCCCCTCGATGCTCAGCTTGCAGACCAGCTCTGGGCCACTGTCTTACCACACGGAAGCGAAGCACTGGATACACTGATTGATTCTCCTGGTCCTTGGGAGTAACACCAGGCCCTAGGACAAAGTCGCTCTAAGTTCACAAACAGAGGGTCAATCTCTATCGCTGCTGATTGTCGTGGCCGGAGGGCCTCGGGGGCAGCGCATGGATGCCTGGGCGAAGCAGTGCTGGCTGAACCGGGCGCTGAAGCGCCAAGGGTCTCGGGCGCGGAGCAATGGGGTCCTCTTCACTTGATGCGCGCGCGGTAACGAGGGCCTTCTCAACCAAGTCGCGCTCGCTCCCTCCTTCTTCGGGCTCTTCCTCCTCGTCGACCTCCACAACACCGCGGCTAGCCGTGGCCGTCCCAGCGACGACGTCTCCGTTGCTGTCGTCCAAGGGTTCCTCCGGCTGCTGCTGCTCCTCCTCCTCCTCCTCCTCGGGCTCGCCGCGACCGGAGCGCTCCAGCGTCTTTGCGGTGGTCGTCGCCAATTTCGTAAGATACTGTAGACAGAGTTAGAAAAGAAATCAACGTCAGTGACTGCTACAAGTCTTGAGGAAGGCACAGGAAGAAGGGGATGTCAGTGATGTACAATGGAGGAGGGGAGGCTGCCAGAGGCCTTGCGAGGCAGTCATCACTGACCTCTGGCAACTTTCCGTGCCGCGCGTTTCAATCGCTCTATGGCGAGTACGTCGCTCTGCATTTACCAACCATATAACATGCTGCTGACAGGGAAAGGGGAGGGAGGGGGAAAGGGCCATAAGGTCTACTCACCTCGATCCGACGGATCTGTTGCCTTCCTCTGGCCTGGAGTGAGCGCTTGCGCCTCGGGTTCTTGCTCTTCTTGCCGACAAAGCTCTTGATCGCCGCCTGTACGGCAACGGCCGCAGCATGAGCCTTGCGGGCGGCCGCTGCGGTCTCGTCGGCTTGCGTCATCAAGTCGTGCTGAGTCTGAGCCTCTTGGGTGAGGTATTCGTGGTCGTATTCGGCCACGACTTGATTCCGGAAGTCACGACGCTTCACCCACGAGTATCCGCCCCAGGCGGCCAAAAGTTCCGGCTCGCCTTGTTCGTCGACACGAGCCCCCACCACTCCGGCAACGTCCCAGTACTGGTCCTTGGGGAAAGCGGTGGTCCTCACCTCCCGGGGTTTCTTTGCACCCTTCTCACCCTCTTTGCGACGTTCAGTTCTGGGCCCCGTGCTGGCTTTGAACCGAGGGGGGGGCGGGCGTCCCCCAGTACTTTTGCGAGCTGTTTGCCTGGAGGGCATGAGGAAAGTCGTTGTGGGTGAAGAGGGATACAGAGGGCTTCTCTCTACTTTTTCAAGACTGCCATCTGAGTGGCTTGGATTTGTAAGACACAAAGCCGATCTAAGCGGCAAGGAAGTAATTGTAATGCAGCGACAGACGGCACGTGATGAACATGATTGTTGTATGATTGTTGGAAATTCCCACCCTCCACGTTTCATTCCCGGTAGGGCATGCTGCGGACTCTCAGACCTGAGTCTCGCCACAGGCGACAACGCAGCAGTCTGGGAACCAATACCGGAAGGTATGCCAGAACCGGTTCCAGTGCGATAATGACTTCCAGACCGTGCTCGCGACCGTATACCTTCTTGTTGACGCGCTGGTAAATGCTGCGACTTTGACCGCCCAGACCAGGTCTAAGCCGGAACACCGCCCGCTCATCAGGAGGCATCGTTTGGATCCTCGCGGCGACTGGCTCGAGAAGCGCGATCGTGCGAAGATTGGCTTCGATGTGGTAGTCGTACTCGTGTCGCTCCGGTAAAGAGCATCCTCGTACTGGTTCTTCTTGTGAGGATTGAAGCTCTCGCCCTCGCTGATCATCGTCGGGTGACATATCCACGTGTCGTTTAGAACCTCTCAGCACATGGCATCTCGGCCACTGCAGGCCAAGCTGACCTCACTTTCGGGCAGCTTGCGATATGAGGCGCCATGAGTCTTGGCGGTGGAAAGATCGACTTTGTTCCGAGATATGGCAGGCACATTCTCGACCACCGGCTCCTCGACATCGAGCCATCCGTGGCGTCCGATAACGTAACCCGCCAAACGTTTAAAGTGCTGAACAGCTCCGTGTTGCGACCAAAGAAGACGTGAGCGCGATCGACCAGAGTTCGAACATCGATCTGAACATATTGAGAAGCTTGAGGAACTCGGCGTAAGTTGGGCGATCGTCGATGTACTTCTTGACCCGGTCAAAGAAATGGACCTCATCGGTCGTTGCCAGCACAGTTTGTTTTCCAGAGACGATGGGGTCCATCGACAGTGAGAAAGCGCGTTGATGTTGTGCTTGACGAGTGTGGAAGCTCACCCGGCAGCCTAGTCAAGGGGACCGGCGACACCGTAGCTGTAAGCAGTCGACGAGGACGAGAGCGGCGTAGTACTCCAAGTGCAACTGGAGATGACGGCCACGACAGTCAGACCGGTACCGAGAGATCGACGCGCGACAGAGAACTCTTCCGAGTCAGAACGAAGGTTTGCGTACTTGACGAGGGTTCGGGAGATGAAGACGACGACAATCGCAAACAGAGCTCCGAGACCGACCACGACGCCATAGCTTGCACCTTGAGGCAGGGGGGGAGTAGCCATTGTTGGAATGATCCTCGAGTCTTGGACTGGTCTGCAGTGGAAGGGGAGAACGGATGAGGGAAGGCCTGGAGGGGGACTCTTGTTGGAGAGGGGACAACAGGAGCGGGAGGTGTCAAGGGAAGGGACCGATCAGGACGAAAGGGACAAGGGGGGAGAAGAAACGTGAGCTCAGGTCGGGAAGTCGACTCTTTATGCAAGTTGGAGAGCCGAGTGAGTCTGCGATCGATCCCTCATTTAGCAAAATCAATCTGGAAGGAAGTTGTGTTTAGTGAGGCTTTCCTTCAGTTGTAAGACCAGCTCGCACGCGTGTGTCTCCCCCTCCGCCGCAATCCGCGCTCGTTCTTGTCAAGACCCTCCAGCTCCTCGAAGCAGATGGGATCTTGGGCCACGAGGGCACCCTTTCGCATGTCGTCCACGTGATCCTCGAGACCGCGCTCTCTGCAGAACTGGGTGGCCTGCTCGAGCAGCTCCTCGCGACCGAGGCCCTCTAGAGGCTTTTCCAGACGTGCGTTTGGGTTCTCGTCGACGGGTGCGGAGTGGTCTGGTGGGCTTGAGACTTCCTTTGTGTGGAGCTGGGTGTCGCTTTCTTGCTTCTGTGTCTTGTGGTCTACGACGGTGCCATCGGCAGAGTCGCGCTTCTAGAGCTCGGCCATGGTGTGCTGGGGTGGGGAATGTGAACGTGAATGTGAGTGTGGTTGCTGGGTTGAACGCTAGATGCGAAGAGAGCAGGAACTAGGCAGCAAACGTGGACGTAGCAGAGCAAAAGCAAAGAGAGAGATGAGAGATGAGAACCTCCGCAAGACAAGCGGCTGGGAGAGTTGCGCCGAGAGAGAGTCCTTATAAAGAACCCGGCTGGCATGTCTCCATCCATCCATCCATCCGTCCATTCAGCTTGCCTTTTGCCAAGTCCACTGAAAAGAACACTCACAGTCGCGCCGAATGAATGCGGGGTGAAAGGGAGCCACGATTGCGGCGGCCTGTCTTCAGTGAGGCACAAGAGCGGTTGTGGGCGGAGTAGAGAGGGTGCCGGAGGGTGCAGTGCAACAGCACGTAGGCAACAAATCCCACGCCAGCTACAGCATGGGAAATGGCAATGACACGGTGGGACCCTGATGATCAGCCCGGCCGGATCGGACAGAACTCGGTTCACGAGGACTCCTGTCCTGGCTTTGTTGTTGCCCATTTCGGAAGCGAGGCCAATCAAGATGCACTGGGGTCCAGCGCATTTACTCCAGAAAGGGCGAATCGGCAGGTTCCCAGTGCTGGCCCCCATCCATCACTGCTCTTTCACTCGCGCTGCCTCGGGCGTCGCAGCACAGCCCTCGATCCACCCCATTCTTCCCCTCAAGCCACTCTCGATGACCTTGCTCACCTGCACTCCACCGCCCGCCCGCCGCCGTTCCTTGCTTGGAGATCAGAATCTCAGGATCTTGAAGCTGAGCTGGAAAACCTTGACCACGTGGTGACGAAATCGTGCATGCGGGCCTGAGTTCAACCGGAATGGCACAGTGTATGATCGTCTGATCATCCGCCGGCTAATCTTCTTGGCGCTGTGCGCTTTCGGCATTGCCTCACTTTCGACTCTCGAGGTGGATGGAAAGCGTCCCGTTGCCGTGGTCGGCAGATGGTAAGGAAACACAGATGAACACAAAAGTTTTACATTGCACACATCGGGCAAAACTCGCCCCTGATGTTCTATCTTGACGCTTACGCGGCGGTCGAGCCGGTGTCATCAGGGATCTCCCCTTCCTCCGTTTTGACAGCCTCTTCCTCCTCCTGCTTCTTCTCCACCTCTTCTCCCTTCGCAGCCGTAGCCTGCTCGGCAGTGGCTTCAGCGGCTGGCGCTGGCGCTGCTTTGGCTTCAGTCTCGTCGATGGCATTCGCGGGTGCGTCTTCCTTCCTCTCTGATTCGGCGGCAGCCTCTGCTTTGATGGTAGCGGCTTCCGTCGTCGCCGCGCTCTCTGGAGGCACAGCCTGTGCAATTGGGGCAAGATCCACCTCCATTGCCTGCTCAGACACCGGTTCTTCCTCCACTGGACCGTCTTCTGCGGCGGCCGCCATCTCTTGCTCTTCCTCTTCCTCCGCCGCCTCCGGTGCGGGTGGGGCAGCTTCGGGCACCGGCTCAGGCTCCAGCGTCTCTGGATGGTCGATCTCCTGTCGACGCCGCTCTAGCCAGTCATTCATCTGATTGACGCGCCGGGTCTTGAGCTGGTCGATCCGTCGCTCGTACTTCAGAGGATCAGACATGACCACATGCCGCACAAACACGTCCTCCGTGTTCTCGACGAAGAACAAGCGGAACGTCTTGATGCAGACCTATATCGACGCAGAAATCTAAAATGAGACTACATCCTTCGCTGAATAATTCAGCACTCTCTTTTATCACGCTCACCTTGATCTCCATCCCATTCTTGATTGTAAATGTGGTGCCTGCAGGCTCGACCGTGTTCTCGCGCTCCATTGGCAGGCTTCTGTATGATTTGAAGATCAAATAGTAAGAGCCCGGAACATGATGGACCGCAAACGAAGAGACGTACCTGCTAGAAAGCGGCGCTTGTGCTTTTTCAGTCAGACCCTCAGTGTCGGTCCAGAGGCAGTAGCTCGAAATATAGTAGAGTCACTGCTCCTCATTGGTCCTTATGTCGTCCAGCGTCAAGTCGTCTTTGGACAACAGCTGCATCAGCAGCTTGCCGCCGTCAGCCTGCCATTCCATCCGGTACAGGTTCTCGTCCTTGCCCACCACGGCTTCGGCAGCCATGCGGGAGGCAATCTGTCGTCGGAAGGCGCTGTTTGGGTCCTCCTTGCGTGCACGATCACGATCCAAGATCTGCATCAGCTCTTGACTCTTCAAATCAGTCGTATTGTATTGGACCTGCAAATTCACCAGCACATTTGACGTCAGTGATTTGAGTCTAGAGCGGGGAGGAGCTTGTATATCACACGAACCGATTTGACCAATCCACCAACGACCTTGTCCAAAGTGAAGGCAATGTATCCATCAATCCCGTACATGAACCGCACACTTTCCTCAAACACGCCCTGGTCGATGTCGTTTTCCAGCAGCTTCTCTGTCAAATCCAACAGAGTCTCGTAGTAGCGTGAGGGAGGCAGGAACAGGCCAGCTGTCTCGGCTGTGATACCGACAGATGGGTTGATGATCGTAGATGCGGCCTTGGTGGAGCTGATAGCGGCAGATGGGTATGTGGTACCATCTTGCAGGCCCAGCTCAAGCGCGATCGGGTTCAGCCTGCGAGATACGTCGAGCTCAGTCGCGAGAGCCTCGCTGATGCTCCTGAGCTTGTGCAGTCGAGAGTATAGAAGCTGAAAATGTGTCGTTCAGGATGTCAGCGAGGCGCCTAGTCGTTTCAGAGGATATCAAAATGGCACTCACCTGGAACAGCCTCAGGAATGCATAGTATGCCGAGTTGCAGAAAAAGTTGATCCGCTTGTGTCCCGATGGCCCCAACCTGGCACAGGATGGGGTGCGCTCGATCGGAGATATCAAGTCGATGACAAAGTGTGATTTTGGAGTTGAGGGAGAGCCTGTCTGCTGGGTAGCCTGGTGGTCCGTCGACAACGCACATGGACATACGCAGGATATGCTAAGGTCTGGCAGAGACAGGGTAAAAAGCGTGAGCTGAGCACACGAGTCTTGACACGGGGAACTGCTGACTGCTCACCAAGACGAGAGACTGGTCCTTCGGCTGCCACTCGTGAACCTTGATGCGGCTCTCTCGCATGACGGGGATCCAAAAGTGCTTGGGGAAGGCGCTGGCAATGATTACGTTGGGGTAGCCCAGTCTTTCGGCTACAATCTTGCAGCCGGAGGGGTCGCAGAAGCCAATGTCGCCCTCGTTGGAGACGTATGAGAGGACGCGCAGCTGTGTGTGTGATCATGCGTGTGTGAGAAGAAGACGGATTTGAGAGAAGAAGACAGGGGGGAGGGACTGTGACTTACATGCCCGGTGTTGCGTCCGTGGTCGTTGGTGAAGAGGAAGGAGTCTGGGCTGATGGGGGCGACGCGGTTGGGGGTGCGAACCGCGTCGTGGTGGTATATGCAGACGTGTTCTATCTTGTTGGAGCCGAGGGTGGTCTTGAAGATCTCGATGGTCGAGCTGGCGCCGGTGCTGGTGGCATGGGTCAGGAGTCCGCCAGGTTTGAGGTCAAAGGGCGGGCGGTGCTTGCTGAGGGTGGTAGGAGTGCAGAAGGTGTCGAGGACGACGTCGTCTCCTTTCTGAGGTGCAGGCTTCGAGGAGGCTTCGAGGAGGCTTCGAGGAGGCTGATGCCGTGGAGGTTCAAGGTTGGGTCTCCTAGGATTCCGTAGGAGGAGGTGGGCTCTACTTTTGTGGTGCGGGATGAGATTGGGCCGGCTGCACGGGTGTCGAGGATGTAGATGGCATCGTCTGCGGGCCGCTTGTTTGCAGCGAGCTTGTCCGTGGTGGGTGGCCACTCGCGTCCTTCGTCGAGGGAGGAGCGTGCGAGGTAGATCATGCCTGAAATTTGGTGCATCCAGGCCTCTTCGGATGCCTGAGCAAAGGCGGTGAGATTGTGATCGAGCTCTCGACTGAGGCCGGGAAACGGGACAGGGGCCAGGGAAGCAGTGGGACTGGTAGAGACGGCGAGGCGAGGGGGCCAATGCCGGCAAAGGTCATGTGTATGGTGTTGCCTCCACCGTTCTGCCGCCACCGCTGTCGCCTGTGAAGGCGCCTGCCCTCTGGACAGACCTGGCGTTCCGTTGTTTGCTTGCTTTCCGTCTTTCTCGCTGGCGCTGGGCAGAGAAGAAATGTGAACGGACACCTTACCCGAGATATCCAGCTGCTCGACAACAAGTGTTCTACCTGGTGTGATCCTGTCTGACTCTGCAAGACAGTTCCTCTGTCGTCCGCTACATGGCCGTCCACTCGCCGAACGAACTGAGGTGCTGACCCGACAGGGCGAGCATTGAATCCGTTGCAGTGCTCTTGCGTCGTCTCTACCCGGGTCCTTCTCCAGTCATCTAGTACCAGAGAGATGTGTTGTGAGAATCATACTTGGATTGGATGAGTGCCCGCTCAATGAGAGGCCGTTTTCGGGTAAGTGAGGATGTCCCGGCCGGAGATTATGTTGTTCAGCAGAAAGTGGGTGGACGGCGTAATTTGAAGCACTGTCCTGCCGACTTGCAGGCTACATCGGGGCACTTCGGGTTATTGTGACGCCTCGTGAGACCGGAAGACCTTAGAGTTGTCCTTAGTGGTCAAGGACAGATGTGTGGCGATGAGTCGGAGGACTCAAGGGAATCAGAGAGGAGAGAGCACAGAAAGAGGATGTCTGAATACCGAGACTCTGGGAACTGAGTTGGTGTGTAAATAGTAGGAGGTAGACAGGGAGATACAAGAGGGGATGGGGAAGGAGGATGGGGATGAGAGGAGGAAGGAAAGGGGTGAGAATGAGGATCAGCTTGACAGCTCTTGATGGGCTCGTGATGTCTTGTCCTAAGCGATCCGTGCCCCCGAGCATGTCAGTCGTCCAGTGCTGACAAAGAGGACCAGGCCGGTGGGCTTTGTCAATGTGGCAACTGAGAGCTTGCCTTTGACAAGCCTGAACAAGGGGTGACTCCGCCAGAGGAGGCAGGAAGCGAGGAGTCTAGGGCTCTTGAGGGTGATGGCGGTGATCTTGGAGGCCTGGCCTGGATGCCTGCTTCCTTGGCCATCGTCAGCCGGGAAGAAAGAGGCTCCTTTCGGTCGAGCTCGCGGGACGTGGGCAAGGAGGCTGTCCAAAAGAGTGGGGAGAGAAGGGTCGGGGGACGGGAAGGAAGTTCAGCAAGGCAGCAACATACCACACGAGCAAGCAGGTCAGATAGCAGGGGTCAGTATATGCTTGTCGCGGTGGAGCGCTGCCCAGTCCAGAGAATCTGTCCGCTGTTGATGCATTTTGTGGCGTAGATCGACTTTTGAAAAACGAAGAAGATCTAGAAAACTGCTTTCAAGCTTGCCGTTCATAAACCGTTCAGCAGTTCTCTCTTCAACTTTGTAACTCCGACCGGTTGTAATCTTCTCTCTTCCCGCGGCTTCGGTTATCCCACGTGGATGAAGTGACCCGATCGAGCTTGACGACACCATTCCATCGAGGGAGGGCGGCCCGGGGAGCAGCTCATCAACGAAGACAAGGACGACGACCGCCGGAGCAGATGATCAGTACCGCTCTGCGAGCCCAGCAGCTGAAACGCGTCGCCTTCAGGCGCTCAAAGGGTCGAAGCGCATGGACCCATCAAAGTCGATGTACGATGGAACCCGATTGAGATGATAGGGCGAAGCGTTCCTGATCCCAAGACCCAGTGTGGCTGGCAGTAAGACTGGAAGAAGAGCCACGCGATTGCCTGCAAGGACGAGCTGAGATGCATGAAGGACCGCTTCCACCACCACAGGACTGGCTCTATGACTCGAACGGCGAAAACCCTGACGATAAACGGTCCAGCAGTGCATCGGGTGGCGGCACAGCAGGACCCGCCAAACTGGCGCGCGATCAATGAGAGAAGAGGAAGAGAAAGTCGGTCCTCCCGCTTTCGGAGGCAGTTCACAACCTGATCGCTCAAAAGGGAGGCTTCGCAAATGCGTGGCTGGCTCTGAGGCTCCATCGTGCTCAGCCGCAAAGGTCAAGTGGAGCTAGCTAAACCTATTTTGCTGCCGAAACCTCTCTTCGTGGCTCACTCTTCACCGCTCAGACTCATCAAATTCTTTTGGTCCTTCACATCCAGATCTTGCCTCACTTCTCCCGGATCTGAGGCACGAGTTCCTCGTCGACTGTCTCAACCGAGGTCACACGGATGCGACGCGGGTCAGGTCTGGATATCATTCAGGCTCGATGGAGGTCGTGGCCGAGAATGACGGCGTCAACGCGGCGACGGCGCTCCTGGCTCTCCGCGGCCTCTACACCTTGATCATCGTCCACAATCTCTACTATCCAGACTGCTTCAAGCGGCGATACGCCCTCATGCTCTCCACGCCATATCTGCTTCACATGAGGTATCGATCTCGCTTCCTCCACTTGTTGAAGACTTTCTTGTCTTCCCGTCTGCTCCCAGCTGCTCTGGTCGCCAGCTTCGCGGAACGATTGAGAAGGATGGCCCTGGGGGCGAGCCCGGCTGCCGCAGTCTGCATCTTTCCCCTTGCGTAGAACCTACCTAAGAGGCACAAGAACTGCCTAGGACTCACACATCGATCCTGCCGGGTTGTCTGGTGAGTGGTTTTGCCAGCCTTCTGTAGACATACTCATATCTAAGCTAAGGTTGTTTCACCACCCCAGATCCATTCGATGCACTTGGGGCAGATCCTCTGAAGACTGGCGCGCTCGATTCCAGTCTTTAGGAGCTTGCCGCTCTCGGCGCCATGCAGGCTGCCCTCCAGAGGCAGGGTGTAGATACGTCTACCTCGACTGGTAGCAACGCGCACTATCTCCACTCAACCTCCGCGCTCTCTCGTATCCTCGCAGAACCCTTCCTCAAGGAGCGATACGACCTTCACGACTTTCTCGATCTCACCTACGGCATCTTTTTCGAGAACGAATCATCGCGCGTTTCGGGTTGGGCTGCTGGAAAAGGCGAAGCAGAGCAAAGGAGAAACTTCAAACCAATTCCTACACCTGCCGTGCGGGCGGGTTTGGGATATGTCCAGTTGGACAAGTTGGAGCAGAAAGGCGCCCTGCGTAAGAAGCGACAACAAGCACGGAAGAAGTAAGCTGAGGAAGGGAACGAATACGAGGTGAAGTCCGGGACAGCTCCAGAAGCGCCTGCTGTGCAGGCCACTTCTGCGCCTGTGAGGAGCCTATGAGCGCACCTCATAACGGCGGTCTCTGATCCCATCTAACAACATGTCAAAATGACTCTCGCTCCGGTTACGTGGATGAGCGCCGCCTGTCGAAAGGAGAGAAACAACGTGAGCAACTAGACACATGGCGAAGGTGAAGTGGGCAGCAACCATGCGCCTTCATCATGTCCGGACTGGCTTGGGATGGCCCATCCGTCTCATCTCATCTGCGTGTGTGTTCTAAGCGAGGCCGAGCCTGAGCTCGGACCGCTCATCATCGTCAGTCGAATGAGAACATATCACGGCCTGGTCTCTGAGCCGACAGATGGGGGACGGTGTACCTGTCGGTCGTGCCGGAGGCGGAGCGGGAAAGAATGGAACGGTCGAGGTGTGGCCGACAAGTGTCGGATCGGGGCCGACAGGGGATCGGATCGGAGCCGACAGAGGATCGGGTCAAGGCCGACAGAGGATCGGATCGGAGCCGACAGAGGATCGGGTCAGGGCCGACAGAGGGTCGGATCGGAGCCGACAGAGTATCGGGTCAAGGCCGACAGAGGATCGGGTCAGGGCCGACAGAGTAGCTGGAGCGGCCGGAGCGGGGCCGACGGAGTCGAGCGGAGGGTGAGCGAAGTCGGGGCCCGAAGGGAGACAGAGTAACTCAGAGACAAGGTATCGGTATGAGAACCGAAGAGGGGTGAGATTTCAAAGGGGTGATAAAACGATAGTCGCTTGGGGAAACTAGGTACATCAGCGTGGAAATGGGCAGCTTATATACGATAGAGGTTCCCCAAGCAGAGCTATGAGACTCAGAAACAGAGAGAGCACTGGGAGAGAGGAAGAGAAGATAAAAGACGGAAGCCGAAGGGAGAAGACTGGCAAAGTGCTGTGGACAGCAGGAGGGCAGTGTCTGCGATCGAAGGCCGAGGCCGGAGATAGGCGAGGCACGGGACCAGTGTCGAAGTTTGCGAGCTTGTACAGGCGGGCCGTCGAAGTTTGCGAGCTTACGTAGGCGGACCGACCGGCAGATAGGAAGGCCGAAGCCGGTCGGCAGACCGGTCCGATGGTTCCGATGTGGAAATGAAGGTCGGAGACCGGCCCGGACGGGCCCGCTACGGGGCCGAAGACAATTGAGAGTCGGACCATGATTGTCGGGGCCGACGTCGGGGCAGATTGCCGGGGCCGACGTCGGTGAGAATTGTCGGGCCCGACGTCGGGGCCGATTGTCGGGGCCGATTGTCGGCGACGGGGCCGATTGTCGGGGCCGATTGTCGGCGACGGAGGCGAAGTGGGAGTCGGGTCATGACAGTACCCCCCCGTTAAGGGCGAGCTCCCGCGAGCCGTGACGAAGTCGGAGCGGCGACCGTGCGACGGATGAGAAACGGAGACGAACCCTGGAACAGAATGAGAGTCGGATAGTCGTAAGAGAAGACGGCCGTTGAGGGCAGAAGTCGGGACCCAAGTAAAGATGAGACGGGGCCGAAGCAAATCAGGACAGGGCGAGACGAAGCGAAGCAAAACAGGATAGGAGCGGACGCAGTTGAAGCGGGGAGAAGTGGCCCGGGGCTATAGTCGGCGACGAAGTCAATTGAGAATCAGGCCATGATTGTCGGGGCCGACTTTGGTGAGAATCGGACCATGATTGTCGGGTCCGATGTCGGGTCCGATTGTCGGGGCCGATGAGGTAAACTCAAGCGGGTCGCGGCTTGTCGGGGTATCGGTTGTGGAAGTCATCGACGTGTCGGGGGCAATTGAGCTGATCGGCACCTTCCCAGGTGAAGCGGTCCTCGCCAGTGTAGCCGGACCATTCAACCCGGTACCGGAGCTGGCATGCATAGCGGCGGTCAATCTTGCTGTCGACGATGCGCTCGACTTCGTACTCAACGTCGCCGTCAATGTGGATTGGCGGCGGTGGGTCTTGCGTCCGACCGGGGATGGTGTTGGCGCGGTGCGGCTCAAGAAGACTGACATGGAACACATTGTGAATGTGCATCGATGGTGGGAGATCTAGGCGATAGGCATGTGAAGAGATCTGGCCAATGACCGTGAACGGTCCAAGGGAGCGATTGTCAAGTTTGCGGGTCGGCCGTACGCTGCGGATGTTCCGAGCCGACAACATGACTTGGTCGCCGACGGCAAAAACCGGGGCGTCGGAGTGCTTGCGGTCGTAAGCGGTCTTGCTCGCCTCATTTGCTTCCGCGATCTCCGAACGGAGGAAAGCATGAAGAGTCGCGAGTTCGGCGGCCCGATCGTTTGCGTCGGGATGAGCGGCGGGCGAGTCGCGGACCTTTTCGGGGGTGATGTCGAAAAGCGGGTGGTAACCCTTGTTTGCGAAGAACGGCGAGCATCCGATTGTGCTATGTTCCGTGTTGTTGTAGGTAAACTCTGCCAACGGAAGCAGAGCCGACCAGTCATCTTGCTGATAACTGGTGAAAAGGCGGAGGTACTGTTCGAGATTTTGGTTGACGCGCTCTGTCTGGCCGTCGGTCTGTGGATGATAAGCGGTGCTGAGCGACTGTTCGATGTCGAGAAGCTGACAAAAGGATCGCCAGAAGGAAGAAGTAAATTCGGTGCCGCGGTCCGACACGATAGTTTTCGGACGGCCGTGCTTCGAAAAGACATGTTCAAGATACAGTCGGGCGAGGTCCGACGAAGTGACGGACGAGTGGGTCGGGATGAACAAAGACATTTTGGTGAGTCGGTCAACGATGACTAAGATTGAATCGAAGCCATTGCTGATCGGAAGGCCTTCGATGAAGTCCATAGAGATGTCGCACCAGGGCCGCGTCGGAACAGGAAGAGATTTGAGAAGGCCGTAAGGTTTGTGACGGGGAACTTTGGTTCGCGCGCAGGCGTCGCAGGTGTCGACATATTCTTCGACCATGCGACGCATGTTCGGCCAGAAGTAGTCACGGCGCAGGAGAGAGAGTGTCTTCCGTCGGCCCGGATGTCCGGCAAGAGGGTGGTCGTGCCGTGATTTGATGATCTCGACGCGGAGCGACTCCGGAACGTAAGCGCGAGATTTGTGCAGTAGCAGGCCGTCGGGGCCGACAGCATAGTCCCTCGCTGGCTTTTGTATCAGCTTTAGGGCCAGCGGGTCCTCCGAATATGCATTGAGAAAGCGTTGCCGCAGGGCGGAGTCGGCATTAACTGCATAGGTGGCTCTCGCGACGGCTCCGATCGCCTCCGACGTAGGAGCGAGAAGCCGACTCGGGGCTGCAGTCGGGGCCGAAGCCTGGTCCGAAGCTGCATCGGGAGGCCGTGTCGTAGAAGATGGAAGCCAAGTCGGAATCGGGGTCGGGGCCGATGTCGGGCCCGGGACTGGAGCGGGAGGCCAAGTCGGGGCCGCAGTCGGGCCCGAAGTCGGCGCCGAAGCTAGAGCGGGAAGTCGAGTCGGGGCCGCGGTCGGGCCCGACATGGGGACCACACCTGCAATGGGGCCGTAGTCGTGCTTGGAAGCGGGTAGAAGAACAATGTTGTTGTGCGGATTGTGGTCCGCGTATAGGTGTGAAGCAGTCCCGGGGTGATAGTCGGGTCGCCGAGTCAGGGCGTCGGGCTTGCCCCCTTCGCGGCCCGGTCGATAGGTGATCTTGAAGTCGTACTCTGTCAGCATCATGGCCCATCGGGCCTGACGGCGGTTCAGCATCTTCGAAGTCGTGAAGTATTCCAAGTTCTTATGGTCCGTCAAGATCATGACGGTGTGCCGCGAGTCTTGAAGTAGGTGCCGCCACTCGCGGAGAGCGTCTACGATGGCGAGCATCTCCTTGTCGTGGATTTCATAGTTGAGTTCGGCCGGGTTCATTTTTCGGGATCGGTAGGCAATCGGGCGAAGTCGGCCGTCGGCGTCGGGCTGAGAGGCGACGGCGGCGATAGCGTAGTCGGAAGCGTCGGTCTCGAGAGTGATCGGCTTCGACGGGTCGAAGTGCTGAAGGACCGGAGCGGAAGTGAAAGCGGCCTTGAGCTCGTCGAAGGCCGACTGGCATCGGTCGGACCAGTCCCAGACGTGATTTTTTCGGAGTAACGCCGTGAGCGGGGCAACGACGGCGGAGTACTTCCATATAAAGCGGCGGTAGAAGTTCGCGAAGCCGAGAAAAGATTGGAGCTCCTTGACGCTCTTGGGCGGCGGCCATGAGAGTACCGACTTGACTTTGTCCGTAACCATCGTGACGCCCTTCTTCGAAAGTTCGTATCCCAGGAACTCAACGGAGTCGCGGGAGAATTCACATTTTTCGGCTTTGGCGAAAAGACGGGCGGAGCGGAGTCGGTCAAGTACCCTCTTGACGTGCCGCTCGTGGTCCGAAGCGTTTTTGGAGAAGATGAGGATGTCGTCGAGGTAGATGACGACGAAGACGTCGACCATGTCGGAGAAGATGTCGTTCATGAATCGCTGGAAGGAAGACGGCGCGTTGCAGAGGCCGAACGGCATGACCAGATATTCGAAGCTGCCGAAGCGGGTGCGGAAAGCGGTCTTCCACTCCTCGCCGGCTACGATGCGGAGGAGGTTGTACGCACCGCGGAGGTCGATCTTTGTAAATATGGTCGACCCTCGAATGCGGTCAAGAAGGTCGTCGATCTTAGGTATGGCGTAGCGGTCTTTGACGGTGATGTTGTTGAGGCCGCGGTAATCGACACAGAGTCGGAGGGAGCCGTCGGACTTTGGAACGAACAGTACCGGAGAGCCGGCTGAGGATGAGGACGGGCGGATGAACCCTTTTCCTAGGTTCTCGTTGAGGTACGAGCGGAGTTCCCGAAGCTCCTTTTCGGTCAGCGAATAGATCGGACCGAAGGGCGGAGCGGTGTTGGGTAGCAGAGGCATGCTATGATCATAAGATCGGTGTGGCGGAAGTTCGTCGGCCAGGGTTTTACGGAAGACGTCGACGAAGTCGTGGTAGACCTCCGGCAAAGCGGAGCGGAGAGCGTCGTCTTCTGTGATCGGGGCCGACTTAGAAGTCGAAGTGTTTCGGGCCTGTGCCGACATAGGGACGGCGGGCTCGGGAGCAGAAGCGGAGAAGATCGAGCCCATGATACGTTGGCGCTCATTAGCTGAGAGAGAGATTTCTGTGTCCGAAGAGACAGAGTCGGGCGAGCCGACGGCTTGAGAGTCGCGCGGACCGACAGCCTGAGAGTCGGACGGGCCTACGGACTGAGAGTCGGGCGAGCCGAAGGCTTGAGAGTTGGTCGGACCGACAGCCTGAGAGTCGGACGGGCCTATGGACTGAGAGTCGGGCGAGCCGA
The DNA here is from genome assembly GCA_023634365.1 of Tilletia setariae. NCBI lineage: Eukaryota > Fungi > Basidiomycota > Exobasidiomycetes > Tilletiales > Tilletiaceae > Tilletia > Tilletia setariae. Next base: position 58,025 of record JAMJXE010000008.1, read on the forward strand.
CGGCTTGAGAGTTGGTCGGACCGACAGCCTGAGAGTCGGACGGGCCTATGGACTGAGAGTCGGGCGAGCCGACGGCTTGAGAGTCGGTCGGACCGACAGCCTGAGAGTCGGACGGGCCTGCGGACTGAGATTCGGGCGAGCCGACGGCTGGGGAGTCGGGCGGAGTGTTCGAAGGATCCGACGGCGGTGTCGGCGAAGTGATAGAGTAGGTGAGCGTCTGAGTATCGAAATCAATCAGAGCTCGGTGTCGAAGATGCCACGGGAGGCCGAAGAAGAAGTCATGTGTTCGTAGCGGAGTAACATAGAAGGTATATTCTTGCAGCGGGCCCGACGGGAGCGCAATCGGAATGGTAGTGGAGTGAGTGATGAGTTCGGCCCGTGAGCTCCCGTCGGCATAATGAATTGCTAACGGCGGCGTCACGGGCGAAAGCGGAAGCCGATGGCGGTCGACGAAGTGAGACGCGACGTAGTCGCACGTCGACGCGGCGTCCAACAAAGCGGAAGCGGGGGCGGGGTCGAAGTTCGGAGACGTAAGGGTGAGCTGAGGTGAGTTGTCGTGAAGTGCAAAGGGGGTCGAAAGGGACGTGAGCTGTGATGTCCTGGTTTGAAAGGCGGCCGCGAAGATAGGTGAAGGAAGCGTGCAGTCCGGTTGCGGCCTCAAAAAGGTCGAACTGCCGCTCAGTTTTCCTGGTGAGGAGAGCTGGCGGACGAGCCGCGGTTTACGGCTCCGGGTCGGGGTCCGATCGGCTTTGCCATCGGACATGCGGCCAATAGGTGATCGGACGAGCCGCAGTAGAGGCAAAGGCCGTCGCGGCGGCGTCGGTCCTTCTCCTCCTGAGTAAGCGAAGGACGCTTGTTTGACGGGCCGGAGTTCGGCTCGCGTTTGACTGCGGCCGCAGTCGGGGCCGACGCCGACTTGTCGGCCGACGTCTGTCCGTTTGTCGGGCGGCCGACGGAGGTCGGGGCGTAGGTGCGTTCGCGTTCGACTTGCCGTTCATGGAGGCGGTTGTCGATGCGGGTAGCGGCGGTGATGAGCTCGTCGAGGGTCTCGGGCCGACCGGTGCGAGCGAACTCGTCTTTGATCGGATCCTTGAGTCCGACGTAAGCTTGCGAGGTCAGAGCGGAGTCATTCCAGTCGAGGACGGCGGCGTATCGGCGGAAGTCGGCAAAGTAAGCGCTCGCCGGGCCCTTTTGTCGGAGAAGGCGAATTTGCCGTTCTGCCGTCGCGACCTCGTCGGGGTCGCCGAAGATAGTCTTGAGCTCTTTGACAAAGAGGTCGAAGTTCGTCATGAAGACCGGCTGGTGGCCGACGGGCTTACTGGCAAAAGGTTCGACCCATGCTTTGGCATCGTCGCGGAGGTAGGAGATCGTGTAATTGATCTTTGCGAGATCGTTGGGAAAGCGCGAAGGCTGGGTAGACAACACGATGTTCACGCCCAGTAAGAAGTGAGCAAGCTTCGACTTGTTGCGGCCGTGGAACGTCTCGGGAGCTGAGACCTTTGGTTCTTTCGCGAAGGTCTCGGCACGTGGAAGAATCGGGGCTTGCTGTTGCTGATGGAGGAGTTGACGAGCGGCGTCGAGCTGCTCTCGGAGATCAGCATTCTCTTGCGCGGTCTGACGTTGAGTTGCTTCGACGGTATCGATTCGCCGCATGGCTTCGTCGAGCATCTCCTGGAAGACACTGGATTGGGATCGAGTGCCGGAAGACATGTCGGAATGGGATCGGAGTTCGGATTGAAGTGATCGGCACGAGGGACAAGTCAAGAAGCGACTATACTATCACGGCCTGGTCTCTGAGCCGACAGATGGGGGACGGTGTACCTGTCGGTCGTGCCGGAGGCGGAGCGGGAAAGAATGGAACGGTCGAGGTGTGGCCGACAAGTGTCGGATCGGGGCCGACAGGGGATCGGATCGGAGCCGACAGAGGATCGGGTCAAGGCCGACAGAGGATCGGATCGGAGCCGACAGAGGATCGGGTCAGGGCCGACAGAGGGTCGGATCGGAGCCGACAGAGTATCGGGTCAAGGCCGACAGAGGATCGGGTCAGGGCCGACAGAGTAGCTGGAGCGGCCGGAGCGGGGCCGACGGAGTCGAGCGGAGGGTGAGCGAAGTCGGGGCCCGAAGGGAGACAGAGTAACTCAGAGACAAGGTATCGGTATGAGAACCGAAGAGGGGTGAGATTTCAAAGGGGTGATAAAACGATAGTCGCTTGGGGAAACTAGGTACATCAGCGTGGAAATGGGCAGCTTATATACGATAGAGGTTCCCCAAGCAGAGCTATGAGACTCAGAAACAGAGAGAGCACTGGGAGAGAGGAAGAGAAGATAAAAGACGGAAGCCGAAGGGAGAAGACTGGCAAAGTGCTGTGGACAGCAGGAGGGCAGTGTCTGCGATCGAAGGCCGAGGCCGGAGATAGGCGAGGCACGGGACCAGTGTCGAAGTTTGCGAGCTTGTACAGGCGGGCCGTCGAAGTTTGCGAGCTTACGTAGGCGGACCGACCGGCAGATAGGAAGGCCGAAGCCGGTCGGCAGACCGGTCCGATGGTTCCGATGTGGAAATGAAGGTCGGAGACCGGCCCGGACGGGCCCGCTACGGGGCCGAAGACAATTGAGAGTCGGACCATGATTGTCGGGGCCGACGTCGGGGCAGATTGCCGGGGCCGACGTCGGTGAGAATTGTCGGGCCCGACGTCGGGGCCGATTGTCGGGGCCGATTGTCGGCGACGGGGCCGATTGTCGGGGCCGATTGTCGGCGACGGAGGCGAAGTGGGAGTCGGGTCATGACAGAACACCAGAGCGGCTGGCGGAAGCTGCAGGACCGCGTGTTGACCTTGGCCACGCGTGTATGTATGAGGCCCGGCGTGACTTGAGAGAGACTGAAGAGAAGACTAACCTCATTGCCTCCTCGAGTCAAGACGGCATTGCTGATCCTTCCGCAGACACAGACGAAGACGAAGGCCGTTCCATCAGAATGCAGACCTATCCGCCCCTGATAAGAGGCGACGCTTCATCCAGAGCAATGCCTGTGGCCGAGCCTGACACCCCTCTTGCAGATTCCAAGTCCCCTCTTCCTCCAGCAATGTCTGAGCCCATCACTCCTCTTATTCAACAGCTCCATTACCGCGAAAGGCTGCCTGTCACGTCGGTATGGATCACGATGAGCACATCCACGATGACGAAGAATCAGGGACAGCAGACTATGAATTCCGAGCGTGTGGAAGACGAATGTTGTGCACACTTCGAGATCGACCCCTCTCCAGGAACGGGTCAGAACTATATCCGTGGTACGGTGGAGGACGCAAAGACGCGGACGCAGCGCTTCTGTGCTGCAACGGCGAAGTTGCTGGATGTCCAGTCTCTCCTGGAGCTCACCTTGGCGTAAGTTTCTAATGAGGAAAAGCATTCAGGGTGGATTCTGACACGCTTGCACATCTTGTATCTCTAAAGGCCCTTTGGTATCCGCGCTAGGTCTCAAGGTTCGGCCAGCACTTCGGTGACCTTTACTGAGCCGTTTGTTGGGGTCGTTTTCGCTCGGGAGACTCATGATGGACAGGTCACAGACCCGGCCCCAATCGGACACGAGCTTATGACAGCCTCCTTGTGGGACATTGCACAGCCTCTCGTCACGGACAGACTGGTCATCCACGTGCACCTGCGAAAGTTCCCAGACGTCGGACCACCTCTCGACCTTGCGCTGCGGCTTCACGAGCTTCGGCAGAACTGGGACAACTATAAGTCTCGTCGGAGCGGGCCGCAACAAACGAAAGGTTCCACTGTCACGTTGTTCAGGAAAACGACTCCGTTTTCATCGTGCGCGGTCGCCCGATGCCGGGACCCGCTTGACTGCTGCCACATTATGCCACGACTGCTGGATCCCGTCATCGTCCAGAAGGCTCTAGCGATTCTCTTCCATGGGGGAGAACCCAGGATGAGCTCCGCATCGGACGACAAAAACCCGCTCTTCGGATTCCCCTACAAATTGTCCCGCAGCGCGTTCAAGCACATGAACGAAGGAAAGCACAATGGAATTCGACTGAGTCCTTCTACACATGCTATGTGAGAACCGCCTCATTGCCCCTCTTCCTTTACTTTCAGAGCTACTTCTGACCTTGGACTCCAGCTTTGACACAATGGAGCGGCTGTGGATACTTCGAGGCTGCGCGCTTGTCGTTGACACGCCCAGAAGCGGCGCTGAATTAGCAGCATTCAACCCCACCTGCCCTGGGCTGACCTTTGTCAGCCTGGCAGGCGATTCGCAACCACCTTTCAGCGGCTTCCTACCAGCAACGCGTCTCGAGCTCCTTCGACTCCAGCTGAAGCATGAGCAGGACTTGATGCCATTCCGCTGTCTGGTCGATATCGAGCAGCAAGGCGCGCTCCATGTGCATGTGAGTTCTTTTTGCTGATAGTCCCTCTGCCAGCTTGTCTGATCATTCATCTCTGCTGTGTCAGGCCATGGTCTCCCATTGGTATCGTAACATGAAGCAGACAAAAGTCGGGCTCAAGCTTATCAGCCAGTTGGATGAGGCGATGGAACGAGTAATCAGTCTGTCCCATCCTGGACTGCCCATTGCCCATCAGGCGGGAGCCGCTGCCCCTGCAGCTACTGTCCAACCCACATCAAGTGCCGATGAAGAAGAGATGGTAGATGGGGGAGGGGGCATGACAAACGGCGCGATGTCCGAGAAGAGCCCCGACAGTTCCCTCTCCAGTGAGGAGTCAGGTGTCTCTGCCTCGTCTGTCTCGCAAGGCTCCGCAGAGACGGCAGTTAGCTCTGTCGAGTCGAAGGCGTCTGTCTGCCACCCTTCATCTCAAGCTCATCTCACAGGGTCTGCAAACAAGCTCCATAATCAAGTTGCTACCATCCGAACCCCTCGCGAAGACAAGACACAGACAAGCTGCCTTCCGCAGCATGCATCTCGTATTCAGGACGAGGAAAGTCAGGGGGACTCGGACGATGGAGACTCATACTGTAGAGACTCGGACGATGAAGATTCAGAGGAAGAAGAAGCTCAAGACTCTGAACACATTCGAACCTGTCTGTTTGCAGAGGTTCTGGTCCTCATCTGTGCTACCTCAGCCAGGTCCTGAGCCGTGTCGCGTCGGCTTTCTCCATGTTTCCCCTTATCTTGACTTCCTTTTCCGGCTCTTCATTTGTCCCACCTCTTCCTATGTTTTCTTCAGGCTTCAACGAATCAATGTCTCATGACCATCCCATTTCTTTACACGCACGTCCACCTCGAGGTCAAGGTCACGTCCATGAGCATGGGTGATGCACGTAGTGATTCCAGAATGGGGCGCTGCCGACAACATTGATGGGATGGCTGATGAATGAAGATCGGCTCCCACACCGAAAGACACATCTTTTGATTGCTGGACGTTGACTGATGATAGCGGCTGTTTCTATTGTTCCACACCCGTGCTGCAGGTGTCCTTGCCCAGTACCTGGCGCTCGTTGACTGCAACTCCAACTTCCAGAAGCCCGTAGAGGTGCCAGCCGGGGCTAGATGTCAGCAGTTGAAGACTAAACACGTCTTGTCCGGACGCCGCTTGTATAGTATCGGTGTGGTAGCCGCTGTTGGTTCGTCCGTGTACTGAGACGTGCTACTGCCAGGAGTACTCCGCAGGGTACTGACCTCTCACAGTCACCTCTGTAGCATCTGCGGTTCCGGTGCAGGCAGGTCTTCGCAGCAACCACTGGTGTAAAGCCAGGAGGCCAATCTGATCAGTATAGCGAACTTGTTCCTCGGCGTTAAGGAAGCGAGGGGCGGCGGCCGAGGAGGTGCGGTGTAGTTGCGTGATGAGCCTCCAGCACCGCCCCGTCCTGAGGACAGCCTCTCTGCCGAGTGTGTTGGTGCGAAAGTCTGCGTGCGCAACTGCGAACCACAGAGCAGTCGGTCAGGCCCAAGATGCTTTCACTTTTGGTACGTGAAGAGTTCATTCGACTACTCACAGTGTCCTTGAGCTCATTGCGAAGGACGTCGGCTCCACACTTGCGCTCGTCCGCAGGGTAAGATCTATAAGTAGTACCAGAGATCTGTCTTGTTGCTCCGCTGATGACTGGACCTCAAGAAGTCGCAAAATGAAGAGAGGAGGCCAATGTTGATCGAGGAGCCGAAACAATGGTCTGACAGATCCTGAGTGCGTCTGCAGTCCCCGCTTGTGAGCACTAGCTAAACAGACGTTATCACGTCGTTCAATGCACTCGACGGACTTCAAAGGGAGACACGTTGCAGAGTGAAAGAGCGCAGCAGCTAGGGAAGGCGGAAGCGGGGCTAGTTAGGGCAAATTGAACACGCCCCAGGGAGTATTTGGTGCTTACACATTCCCGCTTCAATCAGTCCTGTTTCTCGTTCGTCTCTTCCTCAGCGACTGCCGGAAGGCGTGCATATTCGTCTGCCCGGCCATTGCGGCGAATCCTGTTGAAGATCCAGGAAAGGTAGCCACCAGCCTCTGATGGGTATCGCTCTACCAGAAGCTCGCGCTCGTATTTGACCACGTCTGAGGGAAGCAGGATAGAGCAGAAGATGAGAAAAGTCCGAGAAATATATAGAAACCAGTCTGTGCGTCAAGGATAAGGATCAAGATCGGGTCAGAGGAGGGTTATCGCGTCGCGTGTCCACGTGGCGCACTCGGCCGTAACACCGAAGTGTTGTTCTCGAGATGAGAAGTGTTGGTCTCTGGGCTGATGAGGATGCGACAGCCTGCTATCAGGATCGACTTGGACCATGCGACGCCCTCTTCTGGTCTCTCACTACCTACAGAGCAAGGCTGACACGGCAACCATCTGGACTCGGCTCGCTCGAGCCTGCATTGAGCATGGATACCCCTTGGACGAGTTCGAGCTCAGTCCGGACCAGCCCGACGACAACGAGCCTGAGCATCGCACAAAGCAGCAGCAAAAGCAGCAGCAAAAGATCGCGAAGAAGAATGCAAAGAGAAGGCAAAGAAAACGCAGCAGCAGCAGCAGCAGAAATAGTAACGAGCGAGCCCGGAGCACAGCGACAACAATGATGCCAGCGAGCAAACAGACGATCATGTCACTGCAAGACTGGAAAGCACTTCCATCAGCGACTCTACGGCATCCGCCCCCACGGCCGAAAACACATTGCCCCGCTCAAAGTACAGCATCACGACGAATCAATATCTGAAGCTGGCTCGCTTCGTGGCCGAAGCCAAGATCGAGATTCCTCTCGAGCTGCTCCAGCTTATCCGTCGCTGCTGCACTCTCCGTCTCGCTCCTGTCAAACGCTTCCTGCCCAGCCCAGACCTCTCAACTCAGACCCACCAGTACTTTGTCGACATCCTGCGACAAGTCGGCAGCATCCTCCACTAAGCGCGAGAATAAGCTCTCTCGGAACGCGCCGCTGCCCTGGCGACCGCTGGCAAGGCCACGAACAAACCTTCATTTGTCCCCTCTGCCAATCGCTTCGCCTCGTTGGGAAGTCTCGAGGACGACGGCCAGGCTACGAGTGATGAACTGCCAGATATCCACCTTGCTAACCCTCTCAAACCCAAGGTCGTCAACTGCTCAGCAGTCAACGTCCACTTCGGTCACAAGGACTCGGCAGAAGAGACTGTGGAGGACCTGATCTCATTTTTCTCCGATCTGCACGACGTCAGGAACTACCTCGAGGAGCTTTGGCTGGACTACAAAGAAGGACGTACCGATCTCATGACCGCCGCCGTGACTATCAATACAGCTCTTGAACTCCTTCGACGGCCACACGATGAACTCATGAAGCGGGTCATGCCCTTTTTCAAAACTCGTTGTCGAACTTGTACCATGTCGTGTTCAACTTTGTCCGACCACAGCTCACCGGAGAGGCCGATTTTCATCTCATGCACCGCTACGATGTCGTCGATCCTCTCGACATCACCTCTCAGAGGCTGTACGACTACTTCTTCATCGTGTGCTGGCAGATGGTGGATGCCATCAGCCGCGTCATTCAGAACGGCACCGTGCCCCTCTTCAAAACGGGTCAGTATGGCATCTACAACCCAGATCTGGACCCCAACACCCTTCCATTTCATCAAAGGTGGTCGCAGGCGCAGATCGTCATCCTGGAAGGCCTCTCAGACTACCTTTTGATCCTCACGAATCCGCCTGCCTCAGACGCAGACTCGACCCACTTCTTCTATGGGAATGAAATGGCAAGGCTGATGGGTGAGCTCGCTCAGACGAAGTTGTTCACGCTACTGTCTGCCTTTTCAGCGCAGGTGAGTATTTTCTCAAAGCTGTAGAAGGGCACACCTAGAATGCTGACCACCACACATTCTCTCGGATCTTTCCCTCGAAAGATCTTTGTCGACATTAATTTCCTGCTGAAAGACGTTGTGAAGAAGGGCTGGACCGAACTTCGCCACAACGCGCGGAACATGCAGAAGTCCATGGAGATGCGAGCCAGAGTCGAGCCCGCACCACCGTCACATTGGGCGCCCAGCAATGAGCAACTTGCTCAGTCCTTCATGGAGGAGCTTGATGCGTATTGCGTCGAGCGCAACGCCGACGTATGTGAAGCCTTTGCGACGCCAGTCTCCAGCCGATATGGACAGGATCAACACTCAACAGGACCAGGACGAGTCACAATACCTCGGAAGCAACACCGCATATCTCACGTCGCCGGCGAGCGGTCTGGAGGGAGCAATGACACCGTCCCCGCTGCCCTCTCCCGGGCCTGAGGCGGGCATGTTTGTCAAGCCGAAGATCCGATGTCCGTCCTTCGCCATTACATCAACTCCGAACTTCCCGGAGCGCCCACAAACACGACCAGTAGTCTCATGCTCCACAATCCGATCCTCTGCGGCAATCAACTCTTTCGCCTGCGTCTCCTGTACCAAGAGCTTGGTCTGGCGCTCGCAAATGCATGGGGATCCATTCTATTCACTGCACACCTCAGGCACATCTGCCGTCAGCTTGGCACCGCTGGCAGCTCAACACCCAAATGGTCGGACATGGACCTCATCCTGGAGCTGCACAACGCTGAGCACATGTTCGGCGGCAAGCTTCCAGAATCAATTGTGGACGCGCAAATTTCACTCATGCGCATGTGCGGGGCCTCAACGGACGCGATGCGCACCGCGCGGGCATTCGAGCATGGTGCACCGCCGTCATTCCGGCCTGGCCACAGGATCGAAACCCTGTCTGAGAAGGGACCTCGTTTCATGGAAAATCGCACGCAGATCCTGCCCATCTTCAAGGAGAAGTACATGGCCGTGTTTGGCCCGTCGACAAAGATAGATCTGTCTACGATTGAAAAGCTCATGTCCGATCCAGCCCAGCGTGAGGACGAAGCTGCGCGGAAGAGTGATAGGCGACAACGTCGGAATCACAAGGCGCCCCAGTTTACCATCTTGCAAATGCTCTCCGTACTCGAACGTGGTCTGAGCCTGGAGGCAGACTCAATCCGCTTCGACTATATCAGCTTTCACCTCCGCTGCATCACCATCTTGCAGAAAGTGCGTGCTGCATCAGACGCGTACCTTAAGGGAAAGCTCGGCCCAAATTACCTCAGAGACGAATCTGAAGTGGCCTTCATCGTTTTCTGGATTGTACACGTAGCCGTCCTGTCTCAGCGAGCGGCTGAGCTGACGCGGATCCTAAGTCAACTCCGTCAAGAGCTCGGCAGTCGCACGTCCAGGGAACTAGAAATCAAAAGTCAACTCCTCGTCGGCGCGGAGAAGATCCTGAACGACTACCTGCGAGGCACTGGCGAGGGTGATGCGGAGGTCAAAAAGATGCGGTCGGCATGATTCTGTGTAGAACCACTGGGGACTCTCTCTTTGGTCTTCAGAACGCAGGGCAGTCTGGCGCAAATCCGGCTGCACATTGCACCCGTCCTAAACAATCACATCAAGTACGGCAAAGGGAGTCGACCATTTCGACTTGCGGACGCTTCGCTCGACTGGTCTGAATGCAGTTCACATGCAGTCTCACCATGCTTGGATTCTGGTCTGCACGGTACATATATGAGGTGATTATTCGATTGCCAGTCGTGAGATGTGATCATGGCACAGGCTGCGCTGTGAGGGGTTACGCAAGCTGTAGGATGGCAACCAGCACACAGGCCCGATCAGCATCCATGTATCTCCATCTTCCGTTCAGCCCCTGAGCGAAGGTTCCTTTCTGAAAAACCTGACTTGGGAACCCCGGTCTTGTATGCTGCGAGGGCTTCAATCGTCCAGCTGACCCCTTTCTACGGTTCACGCTGCGCGCTTCTGTCATTCTCAGAACTGTTCTTCCTTCTGATACTTCTTTTCAGCTTGGCATTGTTGCAACTGATTACTTCTTTGCCCAAGGTCACCAGTTACCACTGCTCCATCACACTAGCCTGAGAGGACAACAGCGTCACACAACATCGCACCAAGCATCATGCGATCGCGGACTGGAACATGATCAAAGCCTCGCACCGACACGTCCTTTGGCGCTACGGTCACAAGGCGTTACATCGTGGACGGCATAGACGCATCAGTGGTCAGCGCTCCTCTTCCCCTCTACATCACCACCAACATCACCACGTCCACAAGGAGGCCGAGAAACTTGTTCATGATGATCTCATTCAGCCTCAAGGCGAAGATCGGTCGCGAGTGGTGATCATAGAGGGTGGCGGTCCCCTTCCTATCCAGGCATCCTTCTCTGTCAGACTGTTAGGAATGTTTCACGATGGCGAATCGATCCATTTCCTGACCAATGTCCACATCGGCACCAACTCAGCACCTTCGCCGCTCCGTGCTGTGGATCAACGGATCAAAAGTGTTGGCAACAGCATCATCCGGTTCCTGCTTGAGCAGCGGCGCAGTGATCAGATCCAAGTCGAGCCAAACTTGCCAGTCCACGTGCGAGTCCTTCGAGGTTGGACACACGGCGGGCAAAGTGAGCGGTGCGGTCTACAAGGACACAATCAGGTTCGGTCGGGAAGACTCGCAGCTCTCGCTGGCAAACGTCAGCTTTGAGGTTGCAGACCCAGCGAGCGCGGACCTGACGGATGACAAGAGTGATGGGTTTCTTGGATTGCCGCACATCTTCCATACCGATGACAGGCACGGCTCTATGACTCTACGTGAGATCTTCAAACAGGGCAAGGCACAGGGCAAGCTGGCGTTTTCCACCATGTCCATTTTTCAAGCCCATCTTTCTGGGCCAACCTTCGCCCGGCACCGCCGACTGGTCCGAGATCAACTTTGTTGGGATTCATGCTGAGGGCGAGCTTGATCACTGACCGATCACGTATGTGCCCGTCTTGCCCACGACGCACTTTTGGAGGTTCCGGGCACAGAGCTTTGGTGTGATCGATGCAGCTCCTGAGCATACCACTGGGCTCGTGGATGTGGTCGTAGACGCGGGCACCGCACTCATCCATGCACCTACTTCGGCAGCAGATGCATTCTGGGTGGGCGTGCCCAGAGCAAAGAAGATGGGAGCCGACACTCAATCTGTCAGGCTGAGGACAAAAGCAAAGCTGGTAGAAGCCGCGCTACCGATGTGGACCAGGTTTGGATCTCCAAAGAAGTGAATAGAGCCGCAGATGCCAGGCACGGCGCCCCTTTGAGAAGGCAGGGCTGACACGGAAGAAGAGACGACGACGGGTCTAAGAGATCTGTGCACGCAGATGAGCTCGAAGACGAGTAGGCTGCAGAGTGTTGCAGACAGGAAGACCAGGCAGGAAGGAGGACGACCTCCTCTTATTCCTGATCATGTGGGTAACTGTCAAGCTTCGCCGGAACCTAGCGACTCGCCCAATCGAATGAAAAGAAGAGGTAGGACTTAAAGCAGAAGTGCGTTCATAAGACTGGGTGCTCGTTCGAAGTCTGGGACGGCAGCCAGAACCGCTGCTCCACATCTCCGCTCTCTCCTTTGTCTCTTTTCTCCTGTACTCACTTTACTTCTCCACAGCGCGACTTACCCACACCTCTTCTTCACACCTTCGCAAATTGATCAGTCAGAAGTACCTGATAAGATTGATCAGATCAATTTCTTGAAGCCGATTCAAAGTGAGATACTCAGGTTGATCGTGCCGATAACAGTCTCAACTGTCGACATGCCTCGCGCATTATCTCCAAGCGATTGCTCTGTGAGAAAGACTCCGAGAGTCGCCGAATCTGGGACCGATCCGACATATGTGGTGTCAGTGCCTACTGAGAGCGCACGATTTCGAACAAGAACTCACTGAAATGTGTACGTCGAACCTTCCATATTGGCCCCGGCTTCGATGCTCGTCGAAGTAAGAGTTTTGGACCAGGAAGTCCAAAAAAGAACTTATGGAACTGGGATGGTATGCCGCCAGTAGTCCGAAACCGCAACTTGTACGCTGAAATTTGTTAGCATGCTTAGCACGCTTATCACTAGCCGATTCTGTGAGCTTGGACTTGGGCTTGGACTTGAGTATCTCTCCGAGCTGAATCTGCGTCAGCATCTTCCCTGTCTTCAGGGCTTTGAAGATGTCTTCTACCTTGCTTTGAAAGATAGCCGTTTGACGGCGTTCGTGTGCGGCCGCTTCGTCATGAAATACTGGTGGCTCCGCCGAAGCTTGCCGCGCAGTTCTGCATGCCGCCGTGATCGCTTTGCCAGTGAAGAAGCGGGACATATGCAGAGGTTAAGTCTGTCAGATCAGCCGTCCACTGAATTGTTGAAACCAAAGACTTACATGGTGAAGAATGCTGAGAGTGGCCGACATGTCTACTCGGGCTGCACTGCTTGGGCGAACCCGACAACAGCGGAAGTTCCTCGTCGGACGAATCCTCGACAACGATTGGTGTTCTTTTGCTACCGAGTAGCTGCGACTTTGCATCACAAGTGCCTCTCCCCTTCTTGTCTATGTTTCGAGGCGGCATGGTTGTCGTAATGCGAGGAGTTCTGTGGGACTGGGTAGATGGAAATGAATGCAAAGACCTCGTCAGAAACAAGAAGAGGAGAAGGAGGAGAAAAGTCTCTGCAAGCACAAAATGAAGGATACCGACGCATAGATCTCCTCTGAAGTACAGATTCTGAAGTACAGATCGGCACACACCCGGCTGCCGTCGTGCGACAAATATTGCGCCTGCGTAACTTCCATGTATGTCGAACTGATCTCATCTGCGGTAGTTGTGCGTCAAATCCTGCTTCAGTCATGCTCAACATCACCTTTTGTTTTGTTGCTCACCTGCGCTGTTCTGGCCTCATTACTGCAGTGCAGCATACTGATGTCTTCAAAATCGGCGAAATCAGCAACAGCCTTGTTGTGCTTGGGGAAACAGTGGACTCATGAAGGTCAGGCGTGGTCTTTCCCAGCATTCAGCGGAAAGGAAGGCAGAAGATCGGATTGTACCCTGCCCATACAGACCCCAGACACGAACAGCCTGCGGATCTGCGGGAAGCTGGCAGATGAAATGAGACATGGGCTTCCACGTGGTATTTGCCGGTATTTGACATCGATCCTCAGGCGGGTAGTCTGGAGCTGACCTAGACCAACCTGGAGATTCAAGCTGACTCGCTCTACCCTTCTGCTCTTTTTCTGTGCTTCATCTTTCTGCTTTGCTCTGGTTTGCTTTGGCTTGACCGTTCTTCACTGCTGACCTCTTCCCATGTGTTCCTTCTCTGCCGTTTCTTTCTAATCCACTGCAGCAGGGCTTCGCTTCGCATCGGTGAGACGGGGGATTGAACCTCCGGCTCACAAAGACCAGGCAACACGCTCGGTGGGCACTTGATCCCCACTCCGACGGTGGGAGGACTTATGAAAGGGCTGAATGCGATTCGACGCCCTACCAGCCGCAGTGCGACAGCGAATGCCTGTGTGGGCACTGATCCTTCACTCGGGCGCCAACGTCGACAGCTGAGTCACAGTGGTGCCCCGCTCAGCCTACGACCTGATTGCATGTGTCTACGAGTATGAGCAGTCTCTTGTGTTCCACTTTCTATCTGTCTTTTCTCTATTTTATTTCATATATTCCGTTTTCCCATGTGTTTCCCGTACATGTGGTTCCGTTCCCGCTCCGTTCCACTCGACTCAACCGGGCTTGGCTCGGTCGCGGTTCTCAGCTCAGAGCCAACCCACGTGTTTCAGATGTCCCTTGCATAGCAACAAGCCGTTTCACCGAGTGGTGCAACCTCACCAGGCCTTTGGAACAGGCGGAGGAGCAGAGGGTCTCACACCTGGAGATGCCCTTGTCCCACTCTGACCCTACCTTTGTCCTGACCACCTGGGCTGAATCAAGGTTCTGGACTGATGTGTTCCCTTTGTGAACCCAGCTAGGATCAGACCTATAAGAACTCTCTGTGCATCTCCAATCTCTTTCCGCTGTCCCCGTCATTGTCTCTCTGCTCCCTCGCCCAGCACTCACTCGCCTCCAAATCAACCTACAGTATTTCTTTTCCTTATTCCAAGTCATGTCGGACACTCAGTCTATCTCGGATTGTAGACGCTTCCTCCGCTTCATGGATCATCTTCCCGAGCACATGGACGACTCTACCCGCAAAGCAATCGAGGTTGCGGTGCAAACGCAACGCATTGTTGACGTTGGGGAGGGAGAACTGGATCTGCATGACCTTCTGTTGAAGTCCGACGGAGGTGAGATCTGCCACTAACAGATCTCCCACTCATACATCTGATCTGCCACTGTTACGACCCTGCCTCGGCTCCTCTTTCGGCTCCCAGCTTCCTCCATATTTCCCCTGCTCGCCTTCGGCCGAATCTCCACTAGTCTCCGTTGTGCCGACGGAACCCAACTTCCGCTCCACTTCGGTTCCGCAGCTCCACCTCCACTTCCCAACAATCACGTCATTTCTCCTCGTAGCCTCCCAACAATCCTCGACACTCGTCTTCCGCCTTCGTGCCTCGTCACATCCTTCCCCAACACCCTTTTCTCTGCTCTCCTGCCTCACTCCCTTCTCGGCAACTCTTCACCCTTTCCTTCCTCTGCCCTTCCGCATTCTCCCCTTTGAACTCCCTTCTTCGCTCCTCCCGTCGCTGACCTGACCACTCAAGCATATAAGCCAGCCCTCTTCCCTCATGTACCTACCTCCCTTCTCCTTAAGCGACTATCATATGTCACCATATATCAGTACCACATCATTCTTCCCCTACTCATCCCTGGAATCTCACTTCCGTTCTTGTCTCTGAACTCACCTGGCTCTTGACCTCTTCGTTGTCCACTCTCGCTTCCAACGCCAAACTCACTCCACCAGCCTCGTCCTGTTCGGTCTTTGTCCTCACCAGCACGTCCGACGAGACATCTTTGCAACTTCGGGTCACTTCGGTTTAAGTTCCCCTCAAGCCTACTTAGGGTCACCTCGGGTCCTCACCCTCGCCACCTACTTCGGGTCACCAAGGGTCACAGCCCACTCAGCCTACCTCGGGTCACCTCAAGTCGCCCACTTGCAACGCCTTTGTCCTTCAACCTCAAGAGCCCAGGCTGTGATAGCCACTAATATCACTCGAATTTCACTGGATCACATGTTGAAGTCCGACGGCACAACACCCGACCCAATCTCATCTTCAACCTTGGTGCTCTCACCATTGCAAACACCACGACCTCTTCCGCGCCGCTGTCATCCGCTCTTCCACTTCCGTTACCTTCATCGTCCTCTTTCTCTCCCTCACTGACAATACGTTCCTCAGTCTCTCGCCCCTGTCGGGCACAAGTATATAAGCAGCCATGTCTTTCCTTCCAAAGCATGTAGCTCACCATCCGTCTAGCTCTTCTTCCAAATCCTATCCCTTCATCGCTGCTCTCTACCTTTTCGTTTGAGTCTCACTTGTCGTGCCCTCACGTTTCTTCGACTTCAAGACAGAACTTCGGGACAACGTATTCCTTCAAGATTCACAGCACCTTCTTGATGGCACGCAGAGAGATGGTGGGGAGACGGTCGGAGAAGGCCTTGACCTCAACCATGGAGCCACTCTCAACGTAGGCCACCAGGGCCTACTGACTGTCATCAGCCTACTCACATCTGCCCAGTACCGTATGGGGAGACTGCGCTGGTGGATAAGGGTTCGCATGATGTTCTTGATAATTCCAACGTGCCGCTCAGCCACGCCGTTTTGTTGGGATGTATATGCGCAGGATCGCTCGTGTCTGGCCCCAGCCAAAGCTGTGGTTAGGTCAGAGCTGGTGAATTCACCTCCACCGTCTGTGCGAAGGCATGCGATGGATCCTTTGAAGGAGACGACCTCATCCCGCCATTTGATAAATGCGCTCGTGAAGTCTGATTTTCGAGCCAAAGGGAGGGTCCACACCATCCTTGTGTAATCGTCAACCAAGATGGCGAGGTATTCCGCTCCTCCTAGTGACTTGGTGATAATCCGACCGGTAAGGTCGGCGTGAACTAGCTCCAGTGCTCGGGTTGTGACAGTCACTGAGCTTGGGAAAGGGAGTCGTTTGATATTGGTGTACGAGCAGAGCCAGCATGGTGAAGCGACCATGCTCTGCTTAATGATCGTCACGGGAACACCCGTGCAGTTCTTGGCCAAGACAGGGAACTGTCTTTCAGGAATGTGGGCGGTTCGTTCGTGCCACAAGACCTTCAGGTGACTTCCTTCTTGCCGTATAAGTGCGCTGTTCGTTGGAGGGGGGGCCAGTCCCTCACTTTCAGACGCATCGCGTTGCTCGCCTTCTTGAATGAAAGAGGGAGCGGAAACCATAGCTTTGTGCGCGTCTGCTTCGTCAGATAGGAGGAAGGCTTGAGATTGTTGAGACCAAGGAACGGAGAATGTTATTGAGTTGTCAGAGGGATCGATGATGTGTCCCACGGGCTGAGCCCCGGATGTTTTCGAGAAAAAAATGTCAAAGTCATCTTCCATCAGTTTGCGAACTGACAGGAGGCTGTACTTTAACTCGGGACAGTGCAGAACATTTTTGAGGATAAAGGCATTGTCGTAGGATGTCGGGCGAACGATGATGGTTCTTACGCCAAGAGCGTCCATCCGATGACCATTCGCTGTGATGATGCTCGTGGGTAATATCACGAGCCAGACTCTCGAAGGAAGAGGGACAAGAAAGCTATGTAGTGGATAGGATTCTTGTAGACAGAAAGAAAGCCTCGTAGGTCGTGTCGAGACAAGGAGGGAAGGGAAGAGAGATATCGAGTGGGGAGGAGAGGAAGGAGGAGTGTCGTTGGAAGCGGCAACGACGAGGGACTCGAGAGAATGGTTCCAAAGGGATGAGACCCAGAAGGAAGAGGAGGAATGCAAGTGAGATTGCAAGAGGGGAGTGTGATAAAACGATAGTCGCTTGGGGCGACTCTACATACATGCGGATCAGGGCAGAGGTTATATAGAAAGGGAGCCCCAAGCAGGATGAAGAAGAAAACGGGAGAAGACGGAAGCAGGGGAATGTTGGGAAGAGAACCGTTGGGGAAACTATCAGGTTGGCATGTGAAAAGGAAGATGAGCGCATCGGAGCCGGGGTCGGGGCCGATGCCCTTGACGATGGTCTTGGTGGCATGACCCAGCATGAGACTCAGGGTCATGACAGTACCCCCCCTCTACAAGGGCGAGCGCCGTCGAGCCAGGTGAGAAGGTCGGGGATGGGATGGTTGGAAGAATGGAGCGTGGTTGGGGAAGCATTTCGGCGACGTTCAGAAAGCAAGAAAGGCGGAGTCCTCGAGAGCCACGATCAGGCAGGAGCAGCGCTCCATGGGCATCGGCAAGAGGTCGCCGCGAACGAGGATGCGCGCATCCATTGCGTGGAGTCCTTGAAAAAACGGAGCCGGGTTTGAGAAGTCCCACTCGTGCGTGCTGGGGGCCTCGAAATAGATTGGGCCGCCTGGCCACTTGATCAAGATTATGGTCCCTTGAAGAACGTAACGAATGGGCTGGGTGATCCACTTTGCCATTCCTCCAACGCGGAGGATGTGGAGTCTGAAGCGCTGTGTCTTGAACGGTCCGGGGCCAAACGCCACAAGGCTTCCAAGATCCATAAGTGTGCGTCGAAGGATCTCGACAGTGACATCGGTAGCGGCATGGTCCCAAAGGTTGACGTCGTCGGCGTCCAGGGAACCAACTTGCGGAAAGTGGCTGAGAATCCAAGGCCAGTCCGAAGGACTTGTCAAGAGCGAAGCTGGGTCTTGAAGTCGGGCGGAGTTGGGGAAGCGCAAGCGACGCGTTCTTGCAACAGCCCGGATAACATCGGCCACAATGGTCTTGGCGGGATGGGTGCTGTGGATGCGGTTCCACAGGCTCCAGAGCCTGGTGATTGGTTTGGTGTTATAACGAGATCGCATGACGGGATAAGATCCAGATGGCTGTCCAGCGTGGCGAGGTTCAGGAAGGAGGTGATGGTGTGGATGCAGAAACCACGTGCTGGATGTGAGATGTAAGAAGTCAGCGTGGCGTGTGAAGAAGTGGAGGTGGAGGGAAGTGGATGGGCATCGGGAGGTCTCGTCGGGAAGTCAATAGGCGTCGGGATCTGTCGACGGGAGGTGAGAGAGTGACGCGAAGTTCCGTCGGGAGGTGAGTGGGCGTCGGGATGTTCCGGCGGGAGGTGAGAGAGTGACGGGAAGTTCCGTCGGGAGGTGAGAGAGCGTCGGGATGTTCCGGCGGGAGGTGAGAGAGTGACGGGAAGTTCCGTCGGGAGGTGAGTGGGCGTCGGGATGTTCCGGCGGGAGGTGAGAGAGTGGCGGGAAGTTTCGTCGGGAGGCGCGTTGGGAGTGAGAAAGACTATAGTAGAGGACATCGACGGAGTATGCATTGAAAGGGACAGAGAAACTATGAGGGATAGCCAAGGGTGGTCAACTCGGAACGGGTTGCATCCAGCATGCCTTGAAGCTCCGTGATCTGATCCTTGAACGGGCGCACGAGCGGCTTGTTTGACAGCTTGATCCAGATGTCAATGTCATTCGCGTGGCTGTTCAAAATGGAGCCAACCCCGCTTTCGTGGTCCTTGATAGCGAAAAGAGTCTTGGCGTGGGCAAGTTCCCATTTGGCAATGCGGAGGACGTCGGCCAACATGTTCGGGTGAGCAATGCCGTAGGCCATCATTGCCGAATTGTCTAGGGCCATTACTGCGTGAAGGGCTCCCGGAGGCAGGTACTCGACAGTGCCGTGATCGCACAACGTATTCTTCAGGCCTTCAAGCTGTGGATAGAGGGAGTGGAGTCGCCAGGTGCTACCACGCCAGTGAAAGCCTGCGAGGAGCCGGAGATTGGAATCGGAAGCTGGCCATTGCAGGAGAAGTTTTCGGCCGAAGAGGGTAGTCGTGATGGTGGCCTCGTAGACGCTGTCTGTGTGGATGTCCGTGATGTGTCCCCGTGGCGTGTAGGCACAACTGAACTCAGGGATGGTGGTCTTGGAAATACCAATTGCCTTGACGGAGTTGGGCATCCGTAGATGGCAGCTTGAGAGTCCTGCATCAGAAGCTTGAAGATCGAGGATAGCGCAAAGATGTTCTGGGTGGCTGATGTTCTGAGGATCCGACGCCATCTCTTCGAGCGAGGCAAAGAAATGACCTTTGGTCAGCTCCGGGTTGAGGAGGCCCGTGGCTGAGGAGATCATGGATGAGCTTGGTGCTACTTCGTTGAAGGCCGTAATGGGAGTGCTCAGCACGTCGTTATTGATGTGAGCCTTTGTGGGTTCCCACAGAAACGTTTGATGAATGTCGGATGTCAAACCGAGGTGAATGGCGGCCTTTTTGGCCGATAAGAAGTGAAGGATAGCAGCACCGGGAGGAAGTTGAGGGTGGTTAGGTGGCAAAGTGTTCCAGCGAGAAAGTATAGCCTTCCAAAGAAGAGAGTTCTCGCCACCCGGGCGCTGTCCCTGTTGTGATTGAATAGAAAGGTGGCGACGGTTCGGCCATGTCGGCGCCAATGGGCGGTGGCGGCATCACGGGTGACCGTTTTGTTGTAGGTGCAACCTTCGATGGGACAAGTGAAGTGCACGGTAGCCATGATGCTCTGGATAATGGTGGTTTGCGTAAGGAAAGATCTGGGTGCTGGCCACAACCTCTGAACTGGAAGAGAAAAAAGCTCCGAAAACCCGAAAGTGGCGTTTTGAGCGTCGTGCGAGGATACAATTCATTCGCAAAGGTGACCAGCGGTAGAACTGGGGTCAAGAACACCTTCTGAGCATCGTTGAAGGGAGTTGATGACCGGGGAGGCAGAGATGTCCGAGGTGTGAACGGAATTTGGAGCTTGAGGGCTCGTTCGATAGCGCGTAAATCATGTGCCCGTTCATCTCCGAGCCCTTTACCAAAGGACCAATTTTTCCGGTGGGGTCCCAGATTGCTGATCCAAAAAAGACGTCCGTGTCACGTACGCAGGGCCAGATTATTAAGTACGTTTTCGAAAAAATGGGATAAGAAGGTCGTGACCGAACAGAGTCGGACATATCGGGGTCGTAAGCGCTGGGAACCTGTGCAATCGATCTTGGGTTTCGATGAAAGTTCTAGAGGGCATTGAGATGCACAAACGTTGTCAATGTGTCCCGGGCGGATTCAGCTTTCCTGAGAAGCCCAGTCCGAGAAATGATCATAACCCTAAGGGTCCAGGCTTGGAGGGGTATTTGTCGTGGAAATCTCGAACGTGTTGGGGACAATTGAGCTGATCCGCTCCTTCCCAAGTGTAACGTTCCTCTCCTGTGTAGCCTGACCATTCTACAAGGTAGCGAAGCTGGCACGCATAGCGCCGATCGAGTTTGCTATCGACGATTCGTTCTACCTCGTACTCGAGGTCGTCTTCGACCTCTATCGGAGGCGGAGGCTCTTGAACGCGGTCAGGGAAGGCGTTGGCTCGATGTGGCTCCAGGAGACTGACGTGAAAGACGTTATGGGTGCGCATCGATCGTGGGAGGTCCAGTCGATAGGCATGTGAGGATATCTTGGCGCTAATCTTGAACGGGCCAAGTGATCTGTAGTCGAGCTTCTTTGTCGGACGGGTGGTTCGGACGTGACGAGCGGAGAGCATTACCTCGTCACCAACGTTGAAAAGCGGAGCGTCTGTATGACTGTTAGGTTTGTAACTCACTTGTTGTCTCAATTCAAACTCAATTCAACTTCTCCACATTTCGGAACGCAACTTCCGTTCGAGAACCTCGGCTCCGCCTCGGAATGCAACATCCGGACAGCATCACGCCATCGCCAAGCCGGCATTCTCTGGCCACTTCCGACATCGTACGACTTCCTCCTTCTTCTTTCCTCTCGGACATCATACGACTCCTCTTCTCCTGACTCGACCTTCTCGAACTTCCCTCTCTTAGCACTTCACCACTCTTCCTCCTTATCTGACCTCTTCTTCTCCCCTCCGCTTCTCTTCCTCGCTTGATCAGTGTTCAAGGTACTTAAGCCGACCACTTCTCCCCTCTTGTACCTAGTTCTCCTCAAGCGACAATCATATTGTTACACCCCTTTGAGTCTCTCAACTCTTCCCCTGGTTTCCATACCTGATCCCTCTCGAGCTCCCTCCAGCTCCTTCTTCGTCTTACCCACCTCTGCTGCCGCTTCCAGCTTTGGTCCTCAGTCCCACTTCTCTACCCACTTCTCGACCCTACCCAACTTCTCGACCCACTTCTCGACCCTAGTCATATCTGACTTCTCGACTCACTTCTCGACCCTGATCCTATCTCCACTTCTCGACTCACTTCTCGACCCTTCTTCTACTCTACCTTCTTCCCTCTTTCTCTTCTCTTCTCTTCTCTCACCAGACACGACCTACGAGGCTCCACCTTCGACGATCCCCAGCTCGAGTGAATCGGATCGTAACAGTATTGTCGCTTCCTCAACTCGTACCTCGTGTCCCCAGACTCAACATGTCTTCCGGCACTCGTTCTCAACAATCCGTCCATCAGGACATTCTCGATACCGCACTTGCCCGCCTACAAGCCCTTGAGGATTCGAACCATCAGGTCATCCAGGAGAATCAAGACCTCCGACAACGACTCGATACCCTTCAGCGCAACAACAGCCCTGCTGCACCTGACCGCCTCAAGGAGCCCAAGGTATCCGACCCCGAACCTTACGATGGACGTAGCAAGAAGAAGCTTGGACACTTTCTCCTCGCTCTTCGTATCGTCTTTCGGACCCAGCCTTCCCGCTTCCCGGATGACCTTACGAAAATCAACTACGCCATCTCCTACCTCCGTGGTGACGCTATGGCCTGGATCGAGCCCTTTGCCAACAAAGAAGCCCTCGACCAGCCCACCTTCATGCGTCATTACGCACTTTTCGTTCAAGAACTACGCACGATCTTTGGCGACCCAGACGAAGTTGCGACTGCCGAACGATCCATTCGTCAGCTTCGACAGACCGGCTCTGCTTCAGTCTATTTCGCCGAATTTCGTCGTCTCTCCGCCTCTCTCGACTGGAACGACTCTGCTTTGGCCTCTCAAGCCTACACCGGACTGAAGTCCACCAACAAGGATGAGCTCGCGCGTATTGGTCGTCCCACTTCCCTCAACGAACTTATCCTTACCGCGACACGAATCGACACTCGTTTCCACGAACGTGAAACGGAACGCGCTCGTGAACGGACGTCTCCATCCGTTACCGTCACTACCAACCCTACACACACAGCCAATGGCCCTGTAGCGACTTCCATCAAGGTCAAACAGGAGCGTCTGGATTCCAGTCCGGACAAGAATCGGCGCCGTCCCCTCTCCGAACAGGAGAAGGAACGACGACGTCGAGAGGGTCTGTGTGTCTACTGCGCCAACAAGGGCCATGTGGTTGCCGACTGCCCTGTCAAGCCCAAGGACAATCGCCAAGCCACCGCCCAGAAGGCTCCAGCCCCTTCGAAAAACTAAACAGCAGTTCGAATCCTCCACGGCCGCCTTCGGACTGCAAGACAACCTCATCTTCTGCGGCCACTCCTAACCATCTTGTCACACGCAGTCTTCCTTTCAAACTCACGCAAGAATCTCCAACCATCCTCGCTTCCTGCCCTCAAGGTCGCTTTCAAGACCTTCCCGTCCTTCTCGATCCCGGTTCTTGCCTCAACTTCATCGACCCTTCCCTCGTTCAGCAACTCAACCTTCCAACTGAGGAACTGACGGACGGCTTCACGATCCGATACGCAGACGGCAGTACTGCCAAGGAGCAAACATCTCGTTTCGTTACCTTGAGCATTTGCTGCTCAATGTTCTGTTTCCAGGACGTCAAGTTCTACGTCGCCTCGCTCACCACCCACAAGATTTTCTTCGGTATCCCATGGTTCATGCGATTCGGTATCAGAATCGACTTCTCCCGCCTTCGTGTCGTCTTTGAGGTCATCGACAATGACCATGATCTCGAGCCCGAGCCGCAAGAAGTCGAAGTCTCAACTGCCGAAAAGCTGGTCATCCTCTCAGCTCTGTCCTCGCCTTCACCAGGGTCAACGACTCCGAACGCAGGACCTCCCAAGCCTTCTCTTGACACTCAGAGCCCTCAAAGCTCCTCAACTACCCTCAGTAAACCTCCATCGTCCATCAGGCCAGTCGCAGGTGGTGTGGGCAACTTCTCGACCCACTTCTCGACCAACCTCTCGACCCACCTCTCGACCCGACCTGATCCTCAGTCTCCAGTGCCAACCAAAGTCAACTCCATCCGCGGCAACGACTTCGGCACTTCACAGTCCCAAGTTCCTCTCAGGACCACTTCCGGTCCTCCCCCCCAGTCTCAGTCCAGCTCACGTCCGGCCACGTCAACCTCCACCGACGAGGACGAAGCTAACCGACGCCTCCTTCCAGTAGCCTTCCACGGCTACTTGGACGTCTTTCGCAAGTCTTCTGCCGACACTCTTCCCGAACATCGGCATTACGATCATCAGATTCCTCTTCAGCCTGGCACAACTCCTACCTTCGGACCGATATACTCGCTCACCACTGGCGAGACGGAAGCCCTCCGAAGCTACCTCGACGAAAACCTTTCCAAAGGCTTTATTCGTCCTTCCTCGTCCCCTGCCGGCTCTCCAGTCCTCTTCGTTCCCAAGTCCAGCGGCGAGCTTCGTCTCTGCGTGGACTACCGCAACCTCAATTCCATCACCATCAAAGACAAGTACGCCATCCCCAAGATCGACGACTTGCTGAACTTCATCACTGGTGCCAAAGTCTTCTCCAAGATCGACCTTAGAGGGGCATACAACCTCCTTCGCATCGCCTTTGGTGACGAATGGAAGACCGCCTTTCGGACTCGCTTCGGAAGCTTTCAGTACCTGGTCATGCCTTTCGGTCTATGCAACGCACCGTCCTCATTTCAGCGTTTCATGAACGACATCTTCCGCGATCTCCAAGGCGTCATTGTCGTGATCTACTTGGACGACATCCTTATCTTCTCCAAAAATCACAAGGATCACGAAGAGCACGTCAAGACCGTTCTCCAGCGACTTCGTTCTGCCAACCTCTACGCCAAACCCGAAAAGTGTGCCTTTTTTCAGGACTCCGTTGAGTTCCTCGGCTACAAGATCTCTTCTACGGGCGTCGAGATGGTCTCGGACAAGGTCGACTCTGTCCTCTCATGGCCCCCTCCAAAGAGCGTCAAGGATCTTCAGTCCTTCCTCGGCTTTGCGAACTTCTACCGACGCTTCATCTGGGCCTACTCTCAGCTTACTTCGCCTCTCACGGCCCTCCTTCGCAAAGGAACAGCCTGGTCATGGAATCAAGCCTGTCAAGACGCCTTTGATCGTCTCAAACAGTCCTTCACCAGCGCTCCCATCCTTCAACATTTCGAACCTTCGAAGCCCATCACGCTCGAAACGGACGCTTCCGACTACGCCATCGCTGCCGTCCTCTCTCAGTCAGACGACAATGGTGTTCTTCATCCTGTCGCCTTCCGTTCCCGCAAGCTTTCCTCTGCTGAGCTCAACTACGAGATCCATGACAAGGAGATGCTAGCCATCGTCGACACCCTTCGCGACTGGCGGCACCTTCTTCTGGACTCCGTTCACACGGTGACTATCTTTACCGATCACAAGAACCTCGAGTACTTTACGACCTCCAAGCTTCTCAACCGTCGTCAAGCTCGTTGGGCCGAGCTCATAGTCGACTACGATTTTCGTATCGTTTACCGGCCAGGACATCAAGGTGGCAAGCCAGATGCCCTCACTCGCCGTCCCGACTATCACCCTGGCACTACCAACAAGCATTACGCCGAGAACAACCCCCAGAACGTGAAGACTCTTCTTCCTGAATCGAAACATTCCTTCGGTCCTTCTGCCCAGGTCCGCGCTTCCTTCGTCAGCACGGTCTCTTCCGACCTTCAGGACCAGCTCAAGGACTCTTATGCTTCAGATCCTCATCTCCAAGACCACCGATCCGACTATCAAGAGGTCGATGGTCTCCTCCTACATCAAGACCAACTCTATGTGCCAGAGTCTCTTCGCCTTGACATCCTCAAGTCTCGTCACGATCATCCCTTGGCAGGCCATCTAGGGAGAATGAAGACACTCTCTCTCGTTCGCCGGAACTTCTACTGGCCTGGCATGCGAAAGTTCATCTTCTCTTACGTGGACTCTTGCGACACTTGTTCCCGTACCAAGGTCCCACGGCACAAACCCTACGGGACTCTCAAGTCTTTACCGGTCCCTTCACTGCCATGGACCGACATATCCATGGATCTGATCGTCGCCCTACCGCTCAGCGACGGCTACGACTCCATACTCGTCATCGTGGAGCGTCTTACGAAGATGTCTCTCTTCATTCCGACCCATACGACCATGACCTCGCCAGATCTTGCCCAACTCTACCTCCAACACGTCTTCTCCAAGCATGGCTGCCCAAAGACAATAGTTTCCGACCGAGGCACCGAGTTCACGTCCTCATTTTGGAAATCTCTTTGCAAGTTGCTCAACATCAAGCAGGTTCTCAGCACCGCCTATCGTCCACAGACAGACGGCCAGACCGAGCGAGCCAACCAGACTTTAGAACAGTACCTTCGCAACTTTACTAACTATCAACAGTCGGACTGGTCAAAGCTTCTTTCACTAGCCGAGTTCGCCTACAATAACTCCGAGCATTCTTCGACCAAGGCCTCGCCCTTCTTTGCCAACAAGGGTTATCACCCTTCGTTCGTCCTTATCCCTCCATCCGATCCAACCCTAGGTCAAGACAATCCCTATCATCCTCTCGCCACCTCGGTCGTCTCGCATTTGGACACCGTTCACAAGTTCCTTCGCGAACAAATCCTCCTCGCCAACGAGCAATCTTCCAAAGCCTACGATGCTCGACATCTACCCGCTCCAGACTTCAAGATTGGCGATCTTGTCATGCTATCGACCAAGAACATCAAGATCAAACGTCCCTCTGCCAAGCTCGACTACCGTTTCATTGGTCCCTTCAAGATCCTCGACAAGATATCTTCTCACGCATTTAGACTCCAACTTCCATCCTCAATGAAGATTCACGACGTCTTCCACGTCAGTCTACTCGAGCCTTACAAGCCCAACACCATCGAGGGTCGTACACAAGATCCTCCCCCTGAAGTCGAAGTCGATGGACAAATCGAATACGAAGTCGAAAGGATTGTCGACAGCAAAATCGATCGTCGATACTCCAATCCCCTCCGATACCTCGTCGAATGGTCCGGCTACACAGGCCCTGATCGCTTCACATGGGAGCCTGCCGACCAGCTCAACTGTCCTGACCACCTAGCTGACTTCCACCTGAGGTATCCGGACAAACCGGGTCCGATATGACGGCCTACCCACCTCTGAACCCACCTCTGGACCAGCATTTGGGACCATCTCATGACTTCAGGACCCTCATCTAGACTTCTGGACCAACTTCTCGACTTCGCGACCAACTTCTCGACCGTTGGATCTTGCACTCCAAAATTCACTCGGCCGAAAGAATCGTTGCGCAACGACTACCCCACACTCAAAACCTTCAACTCAAAACAATTCAATCCTTCAACTCAACCACCACCATCCACATCAAATCCTCATCTCATCATGCCGATCTTCGTCCCCGGACCCTGTGTTGGTGGCTGTGGCACCCCACTCAAGAGCATTGGCTCTGCCAAGAAGCATTGGCGCAAGATCCACAAGCAACACCACCCTTATGGCTCTCTCCAAGGTCAACGCAACCCTCAGCCACTCCTCCATCAGTGGTCTACCCTCTCTTCTTCCCTTCACACGTACCAAAAGGGCATCGAAGCCCTTCGCCTTGCCTACCGCTTCAAGTTACACAAGTCCACTCCTCCTCTTCTGTCCACTTCCATCTCAGACAGCTTCGACATCACCCCTTGGTGGGATCACATCATGCGCGACCTTCTCCACCCCGGCAACGAGTCCACTGGTGTCATTTCCTCGGCTCACAGTACCGACATGGACACTGCCTTTCCCAGAGACGTAGCCAACAGCCTTTTCTACTCCACCCAAGGCTCTATTCCAACCTCCGTCGCCAACAACATGACCGCGGCTCTCGATGTCAAACTCCTCGCCACTGATGGTCTCAAAAGCTGCAACTACATCCGAGACTGGACCAACTCTACACATGGAGTTCCTTCTGGACGCAAAACTCCCGACTTCGGACTTGCAATCACTCCTGCAGGTCACCTTACCGAGATTCACCAAGACGGAGTCCTCGATGCATCTATCATCACCCAAGTCATTGGCGAAAAGATCTTCCTCATGTGGCCGCCCACAGACGCCAACCTCAAAGTCACCAGCACATACCATCGTGGAGCTACCTCTTGGCTCCTCTATGCCATCGAACATCTCGAACTAGGACAGATGCTTCACCTTACTCCGGGCTGCAAGTTCTTCCTTCCTGCCGGTACTTCCCACGCGGTCTTCTCCCTTACCCCGTCCTGCCTCATCGGCTATCAGGTCCACAACACTTCGATGCTCGACAATGCCTTCCGACTCCTCACTTGGGACATCGACACCAGCATTAAGCTTCATCAAGACGCTGACGTCCTCGAAGACATCATCGAAGAGACGGACATCCTCGTCAATCGTTGGCAACACGAACGCGCCAGCATCTTCACACCTCATCAAGATGCCATCAACAAGCTCATCAGCCTCTGGCATCACGATCTGCGCACCAAGCTCCAAACCGACATCGCCAACCTCAATCGCCCCACCAAACGTTCCCGACGCTGACTTCTGGGACTTCGCAGGAACTCGTCCTTGACCGGGGGGTACTGTTAGGTTTGTAACTCACTTGTTGTCTCAATTCAAACTCAATTCAACTTCTCCACATTTCGGAACGCAACTTCCGTTCGAGAACCTCGGCTCCGCCTCGGAATGCAACATCCGGACAGCATCACGCCATCGCCAAGCCGGCATTCTCTGGCCACTTCCGACATCGTACGACTTCCTCCTTCTTCTTTCCTCTCGGACATCATACGACTCCTCTTCTCCTGACTCGACCTTCTCGAACTTCCCTCTCTTAGCACTTCACCACTCTTCCTCCTTATCTGACCTCTTCTTCTCCCCTCCGCTTCTCTTCCTCGCTTGATCAGTGTTCAAGGTACTTAAGCCGACCACTTCTCCCCTCTTGTACCTAGTTCTCCTCAAGCGACAATCATATTGTTACACCCCTTTGAGTCTCTCAACTCTTCCCCTGGTTTCCATACCTGATCCCTCTCGAGCTCCCTCCAGCTCCTTCTTCGTCTTACCCACCTCTGCTGCCGCTTCCAGCTTTGGTCCTCAGTCCCACTTCTCTACCCACTTCTCGACCCTACCCAACTTCTCGACCCACTTCTCGACCCTAGTCATATCTGACTTCTCGACTCACTTCTCGACCCTGATCCTATCTCCACTTCTCGACTCACTTCTCGACCCTTCTTCTACTCTACCTTCTTCCCTCTTTCTCTTCTCTTCTCTTCTCTCACCAGACACGACCTACGAGGCTCCACCTTCGACGATCCCCAGCTCGAGTGAATCGGATCGTAACAATGACGACGATCGTACGCGGTTTTGCTGGCTTCGTTTGACTCGTCTATCCGGGCTTTGAGGTACATGTGCAACCCTGAAAGACGCTGGGCCAGACCGTCAGCATCCGGATGGACTGCCGGTGATTGTTGTGGGGCTTGAGGCAGGATATCAAAGGCAGGGTTGAATCCTGTGTTGGCAAAGAAGGGGGAAACTCCAAGAGTGCTGTGTTCGGTGTTGTTGTACGTGAACTCTGCCAGTGGAAGCAGCTGGGACCAGTCGTCTTGCTGATAGTTTGTGAAAAGGCGGAGGTACTGCTCAAGGTTTTGATTGACGCGTTCCGTTTGGCCATCGGTTTGGGGATGGTATGCTGTACTCAGAGACTGCTGGATGTTCAACAGTCTGCAGAGGGATCGCCAGAAGGAAGAAGTGAACTCGGAGCCCCGATCAGAGACAAGGGTTTTCGGGAGACCATGCTTGGCGAACACATGTTGCAGGTAGAGCTGAGCCAGATCTTGTGCGGTCATGGTGGAGTGTGGTGGAATGAACAACGCCATTTTGGTGAATCGACAAACGATAACGAGGATGGAGTCGTATTTATCGCTGAGAGGCAGACCCTCAATGAGATCCATCGATAGGTCCGACCAGGGTCGCTCAGCGACAGGGAGAGGTTTGAGCAGTCCGTAAGGCTTGTGTCTAGGGACTTTGGTACGCGCACAGGCGTCGCAAGAGTCGATGTAGTCTTCAATCATCTTGCGCATGGCGGGCCAGAAGTAGTCTCTTCGGACGAGACTGAGGGTCTTGCGACGACCGGGATGTCCTGCGAGTGGGTGATCATGTCGAGACTTGATGATCTCGACGCGCAGAGACTCTGGAACGTAGATTCGTTGCTTGTGGAGCATGAGATCATTCTCCACGCTGTAGTCTTTGGTAGGAGTTTGAAGGACCTTCCGGGCCAAGGAGTCTTCAGCATAGGCTTCGATTATACGTTGTCGGAGACCGATGTCGGATCCCACTGTGAAAGTAGCTCTGACGGCAATGGGAGTAACAGGATCCGAGAAGTCGTGCTTTGCTTCTGGTAGTAGGACCATATTGTTGTGCTGATTGTTATCGGCAAAATGGCGAGTGGCCGTACCCGGATGATAGTCGGGTCTGCGAGTCAGGGCGTCAGGCTTTCCGCCTTGATGACCAGGTCGGTAAATGACTTTGAAATTGTACTCGGACAGGAGAAGGGCCCAACGAGCTTGGCGGCGACTCAGCAGTTTGGTGGAGGTGAAGTATTCCAGATTCTTGTGATCGGTAAAGATCGTTACTGGATGGTAGGAATCCTGTAGAAGATGTCGCCAGTCTTTGAACGTGTCGACAATCGCCAGCATTTCTTTATCATGAATCTCGTAGTTGAGCTCTGCGGGGTCCATCTTGCGAGAGCGGTAAGCAATTGGACGTAGCTTGCCGTCATTGTCGGGCTGTGATGCGACAGCGGGTCAGGGCAGTCATGGGCGTCACAATGTGGGAGTAGCGCCAGATAAATCTGCGGTAGAAATTGGCGAAGCCAAGGAATGATTGGACGTCCTTGACTGTCTTGGGCGTTGGCCATGACAGGACAGCCTGAACCTTATCGTCAACCATGAGAACGCCGTGCTTCGAGAGCTGGTATCCCAAGAACTCGACAGAGTCCTTGGAGAATTCACATTTCTCGGCTTTGGCGAATAACTTGGCGGAGCGAAGTCGTTCAAGGACTGTCTTGACGTGCCGTTCGTGTTCCTTGAGATTGCGAGAGAAGATTAGGATGTCGTCCAGGTAGATAACAACAAAGACGTCTACCATGTCGCGGAAGATGTCGTTCATGAAGCGCTGAAACGACGAAGGCGCGTTGCAGAGACCAAAGGGCATGACAAGGTACTCGTAGCTGCCGTAACGAGTGCGGAAACACGTTTTCCATTCCTCGCCTTGGAAGATGCGGAGGAGGTTATACGCGCCGCGCAAGTCAATCTTAGTAAAGATCGTCGAGCCACGAATACGATCCAGAAGGTCGTCGATCTTCGGAATTGCATACCGATCTTTGACGGAAACGTTGTTGAGGCCTCGGTAGTCCACACAGAGGCGAAGCTCGCCGCTGGACTTGGGAACAAAAAGGACAGGGGCTCCAGCCGGGGAGGACGACGGCCGGATGAATCCTTTTTCGAGGTTCTCCTTGATGTACTGTCTCAGAACGTCGTGTTCCTTGGCAGAGAGAGAATAGATAGGACCGAAGGGTGGTGTCGCACCGGGTAGGAGTGGGATCTTGTGATCGTAGTGTCTATGCTCTGGAAGCTGGTCCGCTGAAGACTTGCGGAAGACATCTACAAATTTGTGGTAGGAAGCTGGAAGGGTTCTTTTGATCTCTATATCCTCGTCTTCAACTACGGTGTGGCGAAGTTGCTGGGCATTCGGTTGGCCGACCGAGCTTGAGCAAGTTGCTTGCGACGTAGGTATGGACTGTTGGTTGAAATCGCCAGACATGGGGCTAGAGGCCTGAGAAGACGTAGCAGCATGAGATTTCCGAGGGCCGGAGGTGGTGCAGGCACCCGAGATGGGCAAAGTAGCGTTCCCTTGAGGAGCGGCGTGATTGGGGAGGAGCGGCGCCGGACTATCTTGCAAGTCCAGCCGCGGCTGTGAGGATGCAGAAGGTCTGTGACACTGCGTGGGTGTGGCCACCAGAGTCGGCGACAGGGCCTGCGATTGCAGGATCTCCTGACGTTCTGCGGGTGAGAGCGAGATCTCTTGAAGCTGAGGGCACTGAATGCCGGGACAGGAAGACGAATGAGATGTAGTTTGTGATTGGTAGGAGGCGGAGCGCGGCAAAGAGTACGACAACTGGCTGAGACCAAAGTTGAGAGTCGCGAAGTGTTCTCTGAACCAGGGAAGTCCAAGATATACGTGGTGAGAACGAAGGTAGGTAACGTAGAACTGGGTCGAATGAGGAGGTCCATTGGAAAGAGCGATAGGGAGTGTCGTGGTGTGAGTGATCAGTTCAGACCCGGCACTGCCATCGGCAAACTGGACGGAAATGGGTTTGGCAAGGGCGACGAGGGGCAAAGAGTGTCGGTGTGAGAACTCGACATCGATGTAGTTCCTGGTCGCCGCAGAGTCAAGGAGAGCGGAAACAAAAACGTTTTTGAGACTTGAGAAGGAGACTTGAAGCGAAGGAGAATCTTGAAGAACTTGAAACGGGACTGAAAAAGTATCCGAAGACGCGACTTGGATACTGTTGATGGCTGCCGAAGGAGATGATGTTTCGCAGTTCGGGGGCAGCCGGGGTTTGTTCGAACTGCCGATCAGTTTCCCGGACGAGCGGGAGGGCCTGAAGGGCGGTTGTTGGAGCCGAGCCGGGGAGCCACGGGACATGCGTCGACCGTGTGGCCAGCTTCGCCACAGTAAAGGCAAAGGCCCTCACGTCGACGACGATCTTTCTCCTGGTCGGTGAGAGGACCACGACGAGGGGAAGATCGGGAAGAAGGAACTGATTCCTTCTTGACTACTTGTGTGGTGAACGTTTTGCCACCGGAAGAAGCCGATGCAACGTTCTTGGTCGTCTGCGTGGTTGTGGTAACGTTTCTGTTCTGGGAAGCAGCGTTATTGGAACGTTCCCGTTCGGTCTGGCGTTCAAAGAGACGGTTATCGAGACGAGTAGCTGTTTCAATGAGGACGTTCAAGGATGTGGGTCGACCGATGCGAGCCAGTTCGTCCTTGACCGAGTCTTTGAGACCGGTGTAGGCCTGAGAAGCTAGAGCTGTGTCGTTCCAGCCAAGAACCGCGGCGAGACGACGGAATTCAGCGAAGTAGGCGCTTGCGGGGCCTCGTTGACGAAGAAGTCGGATCTGGCGTTCGGCAGTGGCCGTCTCGTCCGGGTCTCCAAACATCATCTTGAGTTCTTCGATGAAGTCATTGTAGTTGTGAAGCCACATCGGCTGGTCGACGACGGGCTTGTTGGTGAATGGGGTGACCCAGGAGATTGCATCATCACGAAGGAAGGAGATGGCATAGTTGATCTTGGTGATATCGTCCGGATACCTTGAGGCTTGAGTGTTGAAGACGATGTTGAGACCAAGGAGAAACGCCGGAAGTTTGGCCTTATCGCGACCATAGAAAGGCTCGGGAGCCGACACCTTGGGTTCTTTGGTCGAGGCAAGACGAGGACCGGGATCTTGACGGACGGGTTCGTTGGCAAGCTGCTCCTGAAGATCCACGTTCTGCGCGGACAATTGCTGGGTGAGGTTCTCCAGAGCTTGAATGCGGGCAAGGGCCGTCTCGAGCAAGTCTTGATGGTGAGATGCCTGGGACCGAGTAGAGGAGGACATGTTGGAAGGAAGGGAGGACCGGATGAAGAGAAAAGAGATGTGGAAGAGTAGAGGACACGAGGTACGAGTAAGGGAAGCGACTATACTATCA
Source organism: Tilletia setariae (assembly GCA_023634365.1). Lineage (NCBI taxonomy): Eukaryota > Fungi > Basidiomycota > Exobasidiomycetes > Tilletiales > Tilletiaceae > Tilletia > Tilletia setariae. Next base: position 91,208 of record JAMJXE010000008.1, read on the forward strand.
CGAGCCAGACTCTCGAAGGAAGAGGGACAAGAAAGCTATGTAGTGGATAGGATTCTTGTAGACAGAAAGAAAGCCTCGTAGGTCGTGTCGAGACAAGGAGGGAAGGGAAGAGAGATATCGAGTGGGAAGGAGAGGAAGGAGGAGTGTCGTTGGAAGCGGCAACGACGAGGGACTCGAGAGAATGGTTCCAAAGGGATGAGACCCAGAAGGAAGAGGAGGAATGCAAGTGAGATTGCAAGAGGGGAGTGTGATAAAACGATAGTCGCTTGGGGCGACTCTACATACATGCGGATCAGGGCAGAGGTTATATAGAAAGGGAGCCCCAAGCAGGATGAAGAAGAAAACGGGAGAAGACGGAAGCAGGGGAATGTTGGGAAGAGAACCGTTGGGGAAACTATCAGGTTGGCATGTCAAAAGGAAGACGAGCGCATCGGAGCCGGGGTCGGGGCCGATGCCCTTGACGATGGTCTTGGTGGCATGACCCAGCATGAGACTCAGGGTCATGACAGGTAAGGACTGATAGGTGTTGAAGACAGACGCAATGAGCGTCATGTGTGACGAGGCTCCAGAATCAAGAACCCAGTTGATGTGGCCTCGTCTCGGGGCACCCTGCCCCGGTATGAGCGTTGAGAGCAGGGTGACTTCATCCTAGTGAAGACCTGAGTCCTCATTTCCATCGTGCATCGTAGCATGTGGTATGGTGTCATTGTGGGAAGGCATCTGTCCGATCTCCGTCATCCTGAAGGACGTGGGAGTGGGACGTGGTACTTGAGCGTTCTGGTTGCCGTAGACGAATGTTTGTCCACGCGGGAAGGGGGTGCCTGTAAGCAGCGCCGTGGTCTGAGCAAGAGATTGTCTCAAAGCGGCGAGCTGTGCGCCGGAGATGCTCTGCCCTCCGCGATGAATCATGGGGCCAGCCGAGACATTGTTGACTTTGAGACGGTCTGCAGCAATACGTGATGCAGGGTGAGGCTGCTCGCCTTCAAGGCGATGACGACAAGTGTTCATTTTATGTTTGGGACCAGTGCACCACCAGCATTCGGACAGAGTCTTGTTGCTTTTGGGTCGCTGACGACTATTGCCCTGTCCTTGACCTCGTCCTCGGGCGGCATTGGGGTTGGTAGTGGCCGCTTGAGTCTGTAGCGCGGTTGCCGCGGCTGGAGTCGTCCCTTCCGATAGGGCGGACAGGTGGTGCAGGGATTCTTCTCCTGTCAGGCGACTGACTATGGTATCGAACGTGTATGGGTGACCATTTTGCCAGTTCTCATGAATCGTGAATCGAATAGCTTGGTATGGGGCGACATTGAACACGGCGAGGAGAGTCTCGATTTTCCGTCCTCATCTACTTGTTGTCCACCACTTGCCAAATACACCTCTGTGAACGACGCCTGTAGGCCCTGTGCAGCTTGGGCGACCGTTCGTCCGTTCAGACGAAATGATTGAATTGCGTTCTTTGCTGCTCTGAGGGTTCCGAAGTCTTTTCCGCCGTACTTGGCAACTAGAGCTTCCCATAGCTTGACGCCATCGAAGGCGCCAGCTGTGGTAGTCTCGTCCAGTCCAGTAACGATCGAGGGGCTGAGTGTCTGCAGGATCAGTACGTGGATGGCCACGAGATCGGCAGCTCGTTTCATAGTTGCGTCTTCGACCGACGCAGGGATTGCACCGTCCTGTCCTGTCATATGAGTGCTAAGAATGTATCTATAACCTCCAATGGACGTGGACGGATCTCTTTCGATTAGATGCCAATATCGGCCTCCAAGATAGGGGATGAACATCCCAAGCAGCATTGTTCGCCAGTGAATGAAGTCGGAGCGACCAGCGACTTTCTTGGCGACCTTCAGGTCGGAGGAGCCGCCATGTAACACGGCTCACTGACACCTCCTTATCGACTCTCGACCATACTCCCGACTTCTAGAGCTCGTCAAGACTTTTCCATAGCTGTCTTCTTTGTCTCCGTATGCTGTGTTGTCGCAGAGTTATGGTGTTTCCAAATTTTGGGTCAAAATGCCTCCAAACTCCGGATAAACCCGCTCGCGGCCCGGAAAATCCGAACGCGTCGGAATTCCGGCCAAAAGGCTCCGTAAGTCTCCGCCTATGACTAAACACTCATGACAGAGATCTCTTGGCATTCCTGGACCTCTAAGGTATATAACGAGCCCACTTTTCCACCCAAATCCTGTACCCCCCTCATCACCCACCACCCACATCTCTCTTCCCTCTGTCCTCTCATACTTCACCTACCCAATACACCTCTTCTACTACTACTCCCTTGACCCCTTGACCCTTCCTCGTCATACGCCAGCACGTTTGGCCTTGGTCGTAGCGAGGACTTTGGCATACGATTCGTCAGACAATTCGAGGCTTAGTGTATCCGCCGGGGATGGGAATCGTCGAGGGTGCGTGGCTCCTCCGGCAGTAGTCTGATGACTGGTCATGATGAATTTCGATTATCTTTGGGTTCGTAAAGGTCGTAAGGTTTATCGTTTCGGGTGATCAGTCCGCACGAAGAGATGAAGTGACGAGAAGTAGAGGAGTATAGAATATGAGGACACTTCCCTTGCCAGTAGAGTTTCCGACTGTTAATCTCTCAACGTAGGCCACCAGGGCCTACTGACCGTCATCAGCCTACTCACCTCTGAGGTTGGGTAGGCTGGAAAGCAGGGGGGCAAAGGAGGGAGGGAAGGGAAAAAGGATGTGTATGATTCTGAATGACTGGGGAAAAATCACAGCAATGGGATGAGCGAGAGACTATATAGTGCCATGAGGCATGAAAGAGAAAGAGACAGAGTCAAAGGGACAGTGAGAGGCGTTAGCCGTTAGCACTGGAATGTGGCTTGTTTACTTCCGTTGAGTGTGCAATGTAAACTCTCCCACGATCAAGTCGTGCACAAAGGCACTAACAACGACAGCCACGAGGCCCAAGACTAAGGTCGTCGTCATCTTCGGCCTCAAGAAGGAAACAGGTCTCTACTACGCCATGCCGTCCCAAAAGATCCGAGAGAAAATTCGGAACTGCGACCACATCGATCTCTGGCATCTCATGCCAGACGGGATGGTTGTCGCTGCCCGCTCCAAACTGAACAGCGATACGACCTTCACGTGTGATGTCTCGGGCGAGCTCGAAGTCGAAAAAAAAGAAGCCAAACATCACAACGTCCGCTTCAGTCGTTCTTTCGCCCCGAGACTTCTTCGTCTGCCCATTTGACAATTGAGCGCTCGTCCTTTTGAAACTGTACATCTTGCCGTTTGGAACGCCCTCATCCACCCCTTTCCAATCCGACAGATTGCCCTTCTCAGTCGTGGCTTTGTCCGCTGGCAGTCGATGCGCTCACTTCTCTCATCTTCCCATGTTATAGCTGTAACATTCCCACATCATGCGCTCTAGGACATCAGATTCTGATGGCTCCGCGCACTGCCAGAATCACTGGCTGAAACGTGCGTTCTCTGACGTGCCAAGGTATGCATCGCTACAAACGGACCTGACTTCATTCGTCAATTGCCCTGGAGGAACTATTGGTGGCCGCTTTGATTGCGAAATTTTCTTGGAGAGACGAAAATCAATGAGGAAAATGTGCATGTCACTTTTTGTAGCTTAATTTTATTTTCATAGCTTCAATGTTGGCCCGGAGCGGGCGGGCAGAGGTACGAAAAGGGTAAACGGAGAGGTCTTAAAAATGTGAGCGGAAAATCGAGAAGGGCAAAAATGAGGTAAACGAAGCGAGCAAAAGCAGAATCCAGCTGCTTTGGGGCTTTGGCGCAATATATCCGCACCATGCGCATCGAGGGCGTGTCTCCCGATATCATTGAAGGCGTGGAACGGGTCAACAAGGTTATGTGCGAGCATCCCGATGGTGTCTACTACGAACAAGCCATTTGTCTTTGGCACCAAGAACATCGGCGTCACTGGGTGCTCAGTGGCTACAAACGCCTAGATGGGGCTCGACATGATCTTGGCTTGACCTCAAAAGAGGATTGTCTCGACTGCCGGCGCCCGGTGGCCGACTAGGCTTCCTCCGCCGCAATTGAACGGGCTTCTGTCCCGACTGTGGGCAAGCGCTCTCTACCGGAGGACTTTGGAAAGGCCGGTCGTCTCAAGTCTGCGCGTGGCTCTGGTTCTTCGTTTCGCTGTTTTGTGCGCTGGTCCTCAGACTCCAAGCACGACAGTCGCCCCTGCGACTCTACCAGTCGGATCGATGGGAAGCGCCAACACCTCATTCGTGGTGCGAAAAACAGAGCTGTCTTCTCCGACAGTCTCAAGCCAGTCTGCTTCAATTTCCAGCTCAAGGGCTGCGCCTCTCCCTCTCGCCTTGGTGCTGTCCACCGATGTGCCAGCTGCGGAACTTCGGGACACGGGGCCTCCTCGTGCACTGCTTGGGACTTTTTTTGCTCGTCTCGTTCTGCGGTGGGGAAAACAGTCTCTCCTCAACGCCGACGCCTTTGCCGCAGCTCTCAGTCAGTTTTGTCTCTCGTCTCGCTATCCTCATCTGGTCTCAAGTCTTCGGTTTGGTTTTTGTATCGGTATCCCGTCTCTTCCACACTCTCTTCTACAAAGAAAATCACACAAGCGCTTCCTCTCGTCCTGAGATCATTGCCTCCATCTTGCACAAAGGAATCTCTGCGGGCCGATATCATGGCCCTTTCAGCGCGTTCAATCTGGAGGGGATCTTCGGACATGTTCAAAACAGTCCCTTGGCGCTGAGGGCGTCGACGACTGGCGCCTTATTCAGGATCCCTCTTGGCCTCGGTCCGGCGTTGACATCAATTTGCATCTATTCAGCTCAGATTGGCCCACAACGTGGGGTCCTACGCGTGATGTCGTCCGTCTCCTAAGTCTTGCCCTTCCGTCTTCATCCGGGCTTCTTCTGCGGGAGTCTGTCCCTTCCACTCTTCTCGGAGTTGCTTCAGGCTTTGTGTCTGTCACCTGCTCTCTTTCTCTGTTGTTTGGGTCTGCCAACTGCAATTGCTGATTGCTTTACATGCTGCTCTTGCCTTTGGGACTGTAGCTTCTGGGTCTCCCAGCTTTTGCTCATGCTGCCGTTCGGGACTTCGAGAATGTTGAAATATACGACCAGCACCCGTCTCTCGAGTTCGACTTCATGTCTCCAACCGCATTCTCGGCCATACGATCTCTCGGCCGAGAAATTTTTTCCTTTGTTCTCCGTTTGCGGTTTCCTCATTTCGGGCTCTCGGCCGAGAAGACTTTTTACATATTCTTCCCACTGCTCCGCATACATGTGACCGTCGGTGTTTGAGATTTTCCTTCACAGTGTTCTCTTCATCCTTCTGCCTTCCCTCTTGTAGTAAAAGACAACGCCCATCCCATCATTCAAGCAGCACATCTTGGTTGTTCACCATCTGAGGAGTGAAGAAGCTGAGGAGCCACTGACTAGCCCACTAATTCCAACAGAGAATGCTTTTCGACTGGTTCACCTACGTACCTCTCCATGGCACGGCACCGTTGTGCGCGGGTGCGGGGACGAATACTACGTGGATACCTGTCTTGGATTCGGTCTCGCTCCAGCCACGGGCGTATGGGGCATGGTGGCCGATGCTCTGGCTGACATGTGTCGCGCTCACGGTCTGGGTCCCATCCTCAAGTGGGTGGATGACTTCTTGTTTGTCGGGAACCTGGCTGAATCCCTGAGCTACGAGCCGAGCCTTGTATTTGAAAACATTGCCGTCCGCGTCGAGTTTAAGTCTGAAGACCCAGCGACACCCGACAACGTTTTGTCCCTCAGGTAGCGCTTCTAAGTCCCAAGTTCCCATCTCTTGGTGGGAAGCTAACTCCTTGTGCATAGCCTCACGCCAAAGAGGCCAATCCGATCGCTGTGTGGCTTCTCGCAACGTGCCGGGCTCCAAAGGGACACCTTCAGCGGCAAGTTGAGCCGCCTTGAAAGCTTGGGCAAAGGCGTCCTTCAGCGATATGACAGCCCGCCCAGCGGCTTGACTCTCGTTCAGGGCTTGCTGTCGTCGGATCTGTGATCGTGTTTGGTATGTATACGTCACGTCATCGCCCGAGCGGCTTTGATTGGGCCTGAGAGGCTGTGCAGGGGTCGTGGCCTCCTCGGGCAGTGAGACGGAACCAGGGGCGAGCATTGGTGGAACTCCCGCCGGCGTCGGGCTCCGCGCATCTTCTGCGAGCTCGAGCCCCGTGAAGTTGGGCCCACGGTTCTCCAAGACGGGCAACAGGTTCGTGACGCGCGGGACAATTCCGGGAGGGATTGGAGCGGCTTCAGAGACATAACTAGGGTGTGAGAGGGGCTTTGGAACAAGCTGTGCTGAACCAAAATGGTAGTATGAGTTTTCATGAAAGATGACATCGCGACTGACTGCCATCTTTCCCATGTCCGGGTAGTGGATCTGTCATGACCCTGTAACTCCAGACGGGTCATGCCACCAGCACATCAACGCCATCCCCAGATTACCGGCTCCGACCTCGCTACCGACTTCAGCCTCGGTCTTCCCCTTTCACATGTATCTTCCTCATCGTCCCCAACAGTTCTCCTCTTCCGTCTTTCTCCTCCTTCTTCTTGATTGGGGAACAACTAAGCTTATAAGCAACCCCCTTTCCCTTCATGTATGTAGAGTCGCCCCCAAGCGACTATCATTTTATCACACCTCCTTTTTCCTCTCCTCTCGGAATCCAACTCCAAATCCTCTACTCCTCTCGAGTCCTGCCCCTTTACTTGACTCTCGAGCCCCCCCTTCGTTGCTGCTTCCAACGATCCCTTTCCTTTTCCTCGGTGCCAGCCTTCCCGCTGCACCTCGACTTCCCGACCACCTCCCGACACGACCTACGAGGCTTCTTCTTGTACTGCTTTCCTTCTCTAAGCATACGTACCTCCTCTCCTTCTCTCGTGCCTTCCCCTTGAGAGTCAGGCTCGTGATAGTATAGTCGCTTCACCTACTCGTACCTCGTGTCCCAACTCTTTCTTCTACTCCTTTCTTCCACTCTCTTCTTCCAACATGTCGACATCTACTCGGTCTCAAGCGAGCTTGCACCAAGAGCTGCTCGAGACTACCCTTGCTCGCCTCCAGGCCGTCGAAACCCTCCAGCAGCAGCTCGTTGCTGAGAACGCAGCACTCAGGCAGCAACTCGACAGCCAACCTGCCCGTCAAGCTTCTCCTCCCCAAGTCTCATCCAAGGAGCCCAAGGTCTCCGCCCCAGAGCCCTTCCATGGACGCGAGAAGGCCAAGCTTCCTGCCTTCCTCTTAGGTCTCAACATCGTCTTCAACACTCAGGCCGCTCGTTACCCAGACGACCTCACGAAGATCAACTATGCCATCTCCTTTCTTCGAGACGATGCTATCGCTTGGGTCACTCCCTTCACCAACAAGCCCATGGCCGAGCAGCCCACTTGGCTCCACAACTACAACCTTTTTGTCGACGAGCTCAAGACCATGTTCGGTGACCCCGACGAGGTCGCCACCGCCGAACGTCAGATTCGACTCCTTCGCCAGCGAGGACCTGCCAGCGCCTACTTCGCTGAATTCCGACGACTAGCCGCTGTCCTGGGCTGGAACGACACAGCTCTGGCTTCGCAAGCCTACACCGGTCTCAAGGACTCCGTCAAGGACGAACTGGCCCGCATTGGTCGCCCTTCATCCCTCGGTTCCTTGATTGAGGTCGCTACTCGACTTGACAATCGCCTCTTCGAACGTCAAGCTGAGCGTGAGCGCACGAACAATATGTCGAGCCGAAACGTCGTGACGACAACCCATACTACCAAGAACGTCATCTCAGCCCCTACCAATGACAAGACGCTCACTACTCAAGTGATCAAGAAAGAGTTCGTACCTGGATCAGGCATGCCCACCCGCCGAGGTCCTCTCACGGACCAGGAAAAGGACCGTCGCCGTCGTGAAGGCTTGTGCCTCTACTGCGGTCAAGCTGGTCACGCACTCGACACTTGTCCTGTTGCTCCTCGCTCCAATTCCTCGAACAACCGCCCTTCAGGCCCTCCCGCTCGTCCGGGAAACTGATTGGCAGTTCGGTTTCCCAACGACTGCCTCCGAACTGCGACTCTTCCTCTCGCCCGGCAGTCATCAATAGTGTCCAAGTTCAACTTCGCGACAACTTCGCGACACTATTTCAAGTTCTTCAAGACTCTCCTACGCTTCAAGTTTCCGTTTCTCAACTCGACAACACTCTCGCTTCCGCCTTACTCGACTCCGCTGCGACTAGGAACTACCTCGATGTCGAATTCTGTCATCGAAATGCCCTGCAGCTTCAACCTCTCCCCAAACCGATATCTGTCCAGTACGCTGATGGCAGCTCCGGGTCTGACTTGATCACTCATACCACGAGGCTCACCATTGCTCTCTCATCTGGACCACCTCACGAAGTACTCTTCTACGTCACTCATCTCCGTTCCCATAACCTCTATCTGGGTCTCCCCTGGTTCAGAGAGTGTCTCGCCACCCTCGACTTCGGATTGAACCAAGTGTCATACTCGCTGCCGCATCCCGGCCCACTTCAATCAAACATCTCTTCCCCTGCTTCTCTTCCTGCCCTCGACGGCATTCAGTGCCTCGCAGAGACAGATTTCGAGACCTCGCTCTCGCCCGCAGAACGACAGGCAATTCTAGATTCTCAAGTCCCGTCGCCGCTTCTGGTGGTCTCGCCCACGCAGGAGCAAACACCTTCTGCCCAATCTCAACCGCAGCCTGACACACGCCGTTGTCACGCGCCGCCTCCTCAGAACTCAAAATATCCTATCAAGACTCCCTACATTCCAACACGGGTCGCTACTCCAGCGTCCGCACTTCTACACTTGATGACGCGACGTCCTCTCGGGCCTCTCGCTTCATCTTCGTCTCCCTCGTCTTCAATCAACCCTACGTCGCAAGCAGCGTGCTCAAGCTCGGTCGGCCAGCCGAATGTACAGCACAATCGCCATACCGTAGTCGAAGAAGATGATGAAGAGATCAGACGCACTCTTCCTCCTGTCTACCACTCCTTCGTCGATGTCTTTCGGAAGTCATCCGCAGACCAGCTCCCTGAGCATCGACATTACGACCACAAGATCCCACTTCTTCCAGGAACAACTCCTCCTTTCGGTCCCATCTACTCCCTCTCCGCAAAAGAACATGATGTTCTGAGAGAATACATCAAAGAGAACCTCGAAAAAGGGTTCATACGACCGTCATCCTCTCCAGCTGGCGCTCCCGTCCTTTTCGTACCCAAATCCAGCGGCGGGCTTCGACTCTGCGTTGATTATCGAGGACTCAACAATGTCACCATCAAAGACCGATACGCGATTCCTAAGATCGACGACCTCCTCGACCGCATTCGCGGGTCGACAATATTCACCAAGATCGATCTACGTGGAGCATACAATCTTCTTCGAATCTTCCAAGGCGAGGAATGGAAAACGAGCTTCCGCACGCGATACGGTAGTTACGAGTATCTCGTCATGCCTTTCGGCCTCTGCAATGCTCTTTCCTCGTTCCAGAGATTCATGAACGACATTTTCCGCGACATGGTCGACGTCTTTGTCGTCATCTACCTCGACGACATCCTGATTTTCTCCCGAAACCCTGAAGACCACGAGAAGCACGTCAAGGCGGTCCTTGAGCGTCTTCGATCCGCCAATCTGTTTGCCAAAGCCGAGAAGTGCGAGTTCTCTAAGGACTCTGTGGAGTTCCTTGGCTACCAGCTCTCGAAGAATGGCGTGCTCATGGTGGACGACAAGGTTCAAGCCGTCCTTACATGGCCTACTCCGAAGTCTGTCAAGGACATTCAGTCATTCCTTGGATTCGCCAACTTTTACAGAAGGTTCATCTGGCGATACTCGGACATCGTCACCCCTCTTACCTCTCTGACCCGCAAAGACACCTCCTGGAACTGGGACGTCAAGTGCCAAACCGCGTTCGATACACTTAAGAAGGCCTTCACTACCGCTCCAGTCCTCCAACACTTTGACCCACAGAAGCCAATCACCCTCGAAACAGACGCTTCTGACTACGCTATCGCTGCGGTCGCCTCGCAGCCTGACGAGAACGGCAAGCTGCGTCCAATCGCTTTCCGCTCCCGAAAGATGAACCCCGCTGAGCTTAACTACGAGATACACGACAAGGAGATGTTGGCCATCGTTGACTCCTTCAAGGACTGGAGGCACTTGCTGCAAGACTCCGTCCACACTGTCACGGTGCTAACAGACCACAAGAACCTAGAGTACTTCACTACAACGAAGCTCCTCAATCGCCGTCAAGCTCGCTGGGCCCTTCTCCTCACAGACTATGACTTCAAAGTTATCTATCGCCCTGGACACCAAGGTGGAAAGCCTGACGCTCTCACGCGTCGTCCCGACTATCACCCTGGTACAGCTCCTCGTCACTTCGCCGACCATAATCAGCACAACAACATGACCTTGCTCCCAGAAGGGAAACACGACTTCGCGACAACCTCGCGACATCCTACCTCCGACGGCCCCACTCCTCCGGCCGCCGTCAGAGCTACCTTCGCCGTACAGCCTGATCTCAGCCTACGGCAACGCATCCTCGAGGCCTATGCTGAAGATCCTACAGCCCAGAAAATCTTGGAAACTCCAAGCAACGACTTCAGTGTGCAGGATGGCATAATTCTGCACAAACATCGGCTCTATGTGCCGGTACTTCTGCGCGTCGAAATAATCAAGTCTCGACATGATCATCTCCTTGCCGGACACCCTGGCCGTCGCAAGACCCTCTCACTTGTCCGCAGAGACTATTTTTGGCCTTCCATGCGCAAGACCATCGAAGAATATGTCGACACATGCGACTCTTGCGCAAGAACCAAGGTCCCAAGGCACAAGCCCTACGGACTTCTCAAGCCTCTGCCCATCGCGGAACGACCCTGGTCAGATCTCTCCATGGACCTGATTGAAGGACTCCCTCCAAGCAACGACTTCGACGCCATCCTGGTCATCGTCTGTCGTTTCACCAAGATGTCTGTATTCATACCAACCAGTTCCTCCATGACAGCTCAAGACCTCGCCAAGCTCTACCTTCAACATGTCTTTGCCAAACACGGCATACCCAAGACAATTGTCTCTGATCGAGGCTCAGAGTTTACCTCATCATTTTGGCGATCCCTGTGCCAGCTCCTACACATTGAACAGTCCCTCAGCACGGCTTACCATCCTCAGACGGATGGTCAGACCGAACGCGTCAATCAGAACCTTGAACAATACCTTCGACTATTCACAAGCTACCAGCAGGACGATTGGTCCGATCTCCTGCCCCTGGCAGAGTTCACGTACAACAACACGGAACACAGCACGCTTGGTATCTCGCCTTTCTTCGCCAACAAGGGCTTCGACCCCTCCTTTGACATCTTGCCCCAATCTGTGTCCGACTCGCCCGCTGCTCATCCAGATTCGAACCAAGTCGCACATAGACTTGGAACGCTTCATGAATACCTCAAGGACCGCATCTCCGAAGCAAACGAAGCCAGCCAGACCGCCTATGATCGCCGTCATCTTGAAGCTCCCAGCTTCAAAGTCGGAGATTATGTCATGCTCTCAACAAAACATATCCGAACTACCAGGCCAACGAAGAAACTTGACTACCGCGCTATCGGCCCCTTCAAGATCAGCGCAAAGATTTCATCTCATGCCTTCAGGCTTGACCTTCCTCCTTCAATGAGGATACACAATGTCTTCCACGTCAGCCTGCTTGAGCCCCACAAGCAGAACACACTTCCTGGGCGGCTCCAACAACCACCTCCACCCATAGAAATCGACGAAGACTTACACTACGAAGTCGAGCGCATTGTCGACAGCAAGCTAGATCGTCGCTATGCCTGCAAGCTCCGGTACCTCGTCGAGTGGTCCGGCTACACAGGCGACGATCGGTTCACCTGGGAAGGAGCAGACCAGCTCAAATGTCCACGCCATGTCGAGGATTTCCACCAAAGGTACCCCGGCAAACCGGGTCCCAAGCTCTGATCCAACCGCTCGACTACGCCCCACAAGGCGTTCCGTCGTCTCGTCCCAACACTACCCTCGCGTAGATCATGCGCCAGACTCATCTCCATCACTGTCCTTAGTCCCCGTTGTGATGCCTTCAACATCACGACAACATCACGACACTCCTCTATCTACCACTCACCTCCCGACGGAACTTCTCGTCACTCTCTCACCTCCCGTCGACACATCCCGACACCCACTCACCTCCCGACGGAACTTCCCGTCACTTTCTCACCTCCCGTCGGAACATTCCGACGCCCACTCACCTCCCGACGGAACTTCCCGTCACTCTCTCACCTCCCGTCGGAACAACCCGACGCCCACTCACCTCCCGACGGAACTTCCCATCACTCTCTCACCTCCCGTCGACACATCCCGACGCCTATTGACTTCCCGACGAGACCTGTGATGCCCATTCACTTCCCTCCACCTCCACTTCTTCACACGCCACGCTGACTTCTTACATCTCACTTCGAGCCCGTTGTTTCTGCACTCACCCCACCACCACCTTCCTGAACCTCGCCACCAACTTCGGTACTAGCCGTATTGTCAAGCCTCTCCTCAACGACCTCGGTATTGGCTTTGGTATCACGCTTTCCTCCGTGTCATCATGCGATCCCCTTACAACACCAAGCCAATGACTCGAACTTGGTCTCTCTGGAACCGCATGCGCAACGATCATCCTGCCTGATCGTGGCTCTCAAAAACTCCGCCTTTCTTGCTTTCTGAAAGTCGCCGGAATGCTTCCCCACCCACGCTCCACTCTTTCAACCATCCCATCCCCAACCTTCTCCTCTTCATCATCGACACTACCTACAGCATCACAGCTTCTCAAGCCCAAACACCCGGATCCTTTCAACACCTCGGGTCACCTTGGGTCAACATGGACTAAACGGCGTGCCTTCCCGTCTCGGTTCCCGACCAGTCGCGCAACTTCGCGACAAACTTCGCGACATCGGATTCGGTCGAGCCGATACCTTCAATCTCCGTCTCCGGTGCCCTCAAGCCTCCATCCTTCCCTTCTTCGCCCGGGTCTCCCCCTCCGATCTCATCCTTTGGCGCCTCGACCTCATCCACGACGCTTTTCACCTCATCCGCGTCGCCGACCCAGCTGCCGTTGACCCGGCCCGCCACACTTCCTGCCACGTACCACACCAGCCCCGCACACCAATCCCGGCTCGACGGCGCTCGCCATCGAAGAGGGGGGGTACTGTCATGACCCTGTAACTCCAGACGGGTCATGCCACCAGCACATCAACGCCATCCCCAGATTACCGGCTCCGACCTCGCTACCGACTTCAGCCTCGGTCTTCCCCTTTCACATGTATCTTCCTCATCGTCCCCAACAGTTCTCCTCTTCCGTCTTTCTCCTCCTTCTTCTTGATTGGGGAACAACTAAGCTTATAAGCAACCCCCTTTCCCTTCATGTATGTAGAGTCGCCCCCAAGCGACTATCATTTTATCACACCTCCTTTTTCCTCTCCTCTCGGAATCCAACTCCAAATCCTCTACTCCTCTCGAGTCCTGCCCCTTTACTTGACTCTCGAGCCCCCCCTTCGTTGCTGCTTCCAACGATCCCTTTCCTTTTCCTCGGTGCCAGCCTTCCCGCTGCACCTCGACTTCCCGACCACCTCCCGACACGACCTACGAGGCTTCTTCTTGTACTGCTTTCCTTCTCTAAGCATACGTACCTCCTCTCCTTCTCTCGTGCCTTCCCCTTGAGAGTCAGGCTCGTGATAGGATCCGATACCCCTTTTGTAGACTGTCGTAGCCAACAAAGACACCAGGCCTGGAGCGGGGGGTAAGACCGTGATCTCGAGCGTGTTCCAGGAGTCTTGCGAAAGTCGGGCAGCCGACGACACGCAAGTGGGACACGTCGGGCTGTCGACCGTGCCAAAGTTCAAATGCAGTCTTGCCGCCGAGCGGCACACAGGGTTTACGATCTCGGAGGTATGCAGCTGCCGTGGCTGCCTCTGCCCAGTATCTGATGGGAAGACTGCGCTGATGGATCAAGGTTCGCATTATGTTCTTGATGATGCCAATGTGTCGTTTTGCCAGATCGTTCTGCTGAGCGGTGTAGGCACAGCATTTCTCGTGCCTGGCTCCTGCCAGTGCAGTCACCAGTTCCGTGCTACTAAACTCGCCTCCCCCATCAGTGCGGAGGCGGGCAATCGAGCCCTTGAAAGGTACTACCCCATCACGCCATTTGATGAAGGCTGAGGTGAAGTTCACCCGCATGTACTTAGAGACAACAACAATCATAGTACGAGTATCAGGACAACCTGAGCGCACAAGTTGTTGCTTGCACACCATCCAAAGACGTGACCAGGGCTAGAAGGGCTAGCTACATCCTTTCTTTTCATTCCAACAATTACCGCAGTGGATGCAAATATCAGCAGGCTCCAGCATGACCTCCAGCGCACGAACAGTCAGCAATCGAATACAGTCATTGCTTGACCTTGTCGGCTAGAAAGTGTTCCTGCCATGTGCCTGTTGTGATTATTGCAGCCTCGCTTGGTCGCACCTCTTTTCGGTCACGTGACCTCGCCCGATCCTCACTCGGCCGATACATTCCCAGATCCCCAGCCAAACTCCCCGGCCGACAAAATTTCCAACTTCGCCACTCAGCTCACTCGGCCGAGATAAAATCTATACTGACTTACGTGACTTGAGACCCGGAGACTTCTGAGACGCCGCTGCGTTTTGGTTAGGCTTCATACCCCAGACCCAAGTCTCAGGAGTCTCACCGCTTAGTCAGCAAAAAAGTCTCCAGACCCTTCTTTCTCGGGCCCGACAAAGATCGTTGCGCACCGTTGCTGCACAGAAATTTCTTCACCGGAAATGTATATGACCAGGCACTTTCCCCCCCTCATCCTCAACATGTATTCTCTCCTTACGGACAACAATCATCAGTCCTTCATCCCCTCCCTTCCTCCCTGGCTCTCGCCACTGACTGTTCGCCACCGACCGCCACCGTTTTTTGCTCCCAACCTGAGTGGCCACACTGCCCTTCTGCTTTTTCCTCTCCCTCTTCTCGCTCTCTCTCTCTCTTTTTGGTCTTCGACCGCCTCCGACAGCCACCGGCCTTTTGCCACCAACGTTATGCCACCACTGCGTGTCACCGACCTTTGTGTTGCACCGGCCCTGCTCCTTCTCCTCAGCATTCCCCCTCTCCTACTCGCCCTCCTCCTCTAATCTTAAGAGAGTGCAAAAATCGAACCCAGATCTGAGAAGATGACAATTCCGTTGAATTATACGACCAGCACCCGTCTCTCGAGTTCGACCTCATGTCTCCAATCGCATTCTTGTCCATACGATCTCTCGGCCGAGAAATTTTTCCCTTTGTTCTCCGTTTGCGGTTTTCTCATTTCGAGTCTCGGCCGAGAAATTTCTCGGCCGACAGATTTCAAGAGTTGAGTGCGACGAACATTGTGGAGGCTCTCTCGTCTGGATTCAATGCTCACTACTTTTCCCACGCTTCCTTTTCACCCCTATCTCAACTTTTTGCACGTCGCCCGTAGTTGACCGTCTCATACACGTGACCGTCGGTGTTTGGGATTTTCCTTCGCAGTTTTCTCTTCACCCTTTCCCCATTCCTGTTCTAGTAGAGAACAACGACCATCCAATGATTCAAGCAGCAAATCTTGGTTGTTCACCCTTTGGAGAGTGAAGAAGCTGAGGAGCCACTGACTGGCCAACTATTTTCAACAAATTCCCCGGGCTCTCTTCTGGAGCTAGATCGTCTGGAGGTATCTGGAGCATGACGATGTCACAAGAGAGAGGAGATAGTCAGCAATCGAGTGCAGCCACCGTTTTGTTGAAATTGGCGATCAGCTCCGCCTTCTTCCCTTTGGCTCGATCTTACCTCATTTCGCTCGTTCGCCTCGAAGGCAAACGAATCTCTCGGCCGACCTTTAAACCATTTTCTTTGCCCGAAAACCTGAAGCTCTGCTCCTCAAACATACACGTGACGGTCGGAGTTTCTGATCTCTTCCCCCTTTTTTTCTCCTCCTGATTTTTCTCTCTCCCATGTAATTAGTAACAACGATCAACCCAGAGAGTTTGACTCCAGTACCATTTGAGCACGTAAAAAGGATCGACCAGCTACTAAAAACCGACATGTCTCGCCTGTTCGGCTGAGAAGTGTTCCTCCCATGTGCCAACATCGATCCCAAATTTGAGAAGATGAGATTTCTCCAGTCTTCTGGAGCCAGATCGTCTGGAGGTGTCTGGAGCATGACGATGATACCAGAGAGAAGAGACAGTCAGCAATCGAATTCAGCCACCGTTTGGTAGACATTAGCGATCAGTCTCGACTTTTTCCCTTTGTCTCGATTTTATCTCATTTCGTAGGTGTAGGGCCAAAAAATAAAAAGCTAGCCCTACACCCCGGAACACATTTTTCTGCACTAAGCTTGCTCAAGGATTGATATCTCTCCAATACCATGCCACGTGAAGAGTTTCAGGGCCTTTGGGGTCAGTTGCGGCGAAAGTACGCAGGATGTTTTCTAACCCTAGGTGTCGCTCCAGCCCTTCTTCCAGCAAAGAGGACACAGCCAGTCGCCGTTTCACGGAAGAGCAAGATCTCAGGCATGCAAGCTACGGGCGGCATAAACTGAACTGGCTTATAGGTGCAGAAGTGCTTCATTCAAATTTCACGACAATATGTCCAGACCATACACTGCCAAGTAGACGTCATACATGGTCCGCAGAAAGAACAAAAATACATTCATTGATCTTGAACCGGTAGTTGAGCGGATGGGATGCAAAAGTAATCTGAAGTGACGGAATTATCGTCCTTGATAGGACAACAAGGGCTTTCACAACGGAGCACACTGTCAAGATCTCCCTTCCGTAAAAATTTCCTACCTCATGTCATCTTGACAGCTTAAGGAACACGCAGACTTACCATCGCCGCCACAACCAGATGAAACACGTTGTGAAGAAATGACTGTTCACTACTTCCCTGTCACTGTGTATAGGCTTTGACATCGCAGAACTTTGGATGCGACGCCATAGGAAGCGTTTGATAATGAAATTTTGACTGACGCATTGCCTCAGCATCATCAGAGGAGACCAAAATTCCGGGGAAACAGGCTGCGATTCCAGCATTCTGAGAACAGTCAGTGACGACGAACATAGTAATCATTCTCAAATCTGCAGATTACGCCCACCCTTTCGGACCAGCCTGTGTCACGTTGCTCAAATACGAGGAAATCTTCTATTAAAGACAATTCGGCTATCTGTTAGATCATATTCTGTCACTTTTGGAACGGTAAACTAGAGCTCATCGAACGTATGAGCCTAGAGCTGCAGAGCATGACCCTCATCAGTATACAGACATCAGTCAGTTTACTCAACAAACGCGGTCTCAGCTTTAGAGTTCATAACGGTCATGACACAAAGCCGATTAAGGCTCAATCACATGAACTCAATAACGAAACACAAAATTCTGGTCGAAGACTTTTGCGAAGAAGGGCAGTTGGCGTCCACCTTACAGTCTGAACGTCAACACATGTGAGGGCTGCCCAACACGGCGCAACAGCGAGGCCTGGAATTTCTGACACAGCTGCAAAACGCTTAAGAATGAGCCTGATCGGTAAAGAGTGTCTGCAAAACTCCATTCCCTTCCATCCATCCAGCTGTCTCAGGCCTCAACTATTTGGACTCCATCTACAAAACTCAGATACTTTGATAAATTTCGACGCAAAATGTACTTTACTCGATTCCTCACGATTACCGCCTTTTTGGCAGTCCCTTCGCTTGCCTGCACCGCCGGACAGTGGGGCTGTGGAAACCAGAACGGAGTTCCGGGTCCTGACGGCGCTGTCTACGTCTGCAACTCCACTGGGAGCTGGGCATTCTCTTCCCAGTGCAACGGAGGAGGGTGCTGTTTCGTCAGCTCTGATCAACGTAACGCAGGCTGCAAGTGCTGAGCGGGTTACCCACGAAACCGCTCCCCCGCCTTTCCCAGGGGAGGGAGGTTACCAATAGGGTAAGCACACAATCACTCGTAGCTGCGCAACCAGAGACTGATCAGAGACTTATGTTACATTATGCTGGTGCAGCTACGAAATTCTGACGCATGAAAGCTGTGAAACAACGCTCAAAATTACACAGAGAGACATGATGACCGTAGTAGCTACCTAAACCAGAATTTGACGTACATCCACATGTGTGACTCTGAGGCAACTTGCTCGATCCATATTTTGGTCCGATCATTGCCGTGACCCTTATAAAGGCTGCAGACAGCAGATATAAACCCGCACGGGACATTTCTTTCTTCTTGGCGCGCCATGTAGAAGCAAAAATGAGAATGAATTTGCGGATGGATCTAGTATAGCTGCTACTATTGAAGCGCAAAGGTATCGTATTTGATTTCGTTTGGCCCCAGCAATTTGAGCAGAGAACGTCCTCGTCAGTTATGCTTTGAAGTCTGAACGGTGCGTTTGCTCTCAATAGGTTGCTAAGAGGCTTTCCGACGAGATATGACATTCTCAAAATCTATGGTTCCTCATTGATTCTTTCATGCATTCTGGAGTTTCCACCGCTCTCGATCTCAGCTCTGGCCGGGTTCCCGAACCTTCGCGAGATATGGCAGGCAGTGTCTTGACGCCTCGTGAGTTGTGAGGTAGTGATATCAACTGGTAGTGTGTACTTTGTGCGATCTGGCGTCAGTGTGGCGAATAAAGTAGAAGGCAGCGTCCCAATTTGAATCCTTAGCTCGGACATCATCAGTCTTTCCTTCTTCTTTATTATCGACGCGCGTTCCGTCTTGGCCAGGTCTAGGAAGCTGCAAATCAAGTGGGCATGCGCCTGTACAGCTCCGTACTTGGGTGTCAGCTGTCGCGACTCGGAAATAGCAGTTGCGTAGTCGTACGATGAGTAGACAACGGGTGCAGTCAGGGCGTCAGTACCGCCATAGCTCATGTAGAAGGAGAGCCAGGTCACGCGCTGGGACCTTTGTCGTCCTGATCGTTGTGTGAGAAAGAAAAATAGAAGGAGAGGGGAAGGAAAAATGAAAGTGCTGCTGTAGACTGTTTGAATTTCAGCCTGGGTTCGAGACGGGGAAGCGGCACATTGCATGAGCGCAGAGTGACCCCGTCTAGGCATCAAAGTAGCATAGATACAGAGCTGCAGATCCAACAGGGAGAGGAAAGGAAAGGGTAGGGCGGGAGAAATGGAGGAGTTGGACTGAGATGGAGAAGCAGAGTGAGCTGGGAGAGGAAAGTGAACAGGAGAAGACTGCAGGTCCAAGGTGAATCAAGAGGGGGAGAAGGAGAGGGACTGCCTCCTTATGTGGTTTCTGAGGAGGCAAAGATGAGTAGCATGGCACAAAGAAACTTGTTGCGACACAAGGGATGCCCATGACCTGCACGGTGTGAGACCCAGGAATGTCTTTGTTCACTTTGTCCCAGCACACTCCTCAGCCCCGGCTCCAAAGGCCGTGTGAGGCCTAGGCCCCACGATGGAACCTGGCTTCTGATGCTAGCTTGGTGAACGCGGGACCTATACGCTAGACACAGCTTCCGTATCATTCCCCGCCGTAAGCATTGGAGGCGGCCCCTTCCCATTCTGGGACAATGAAGGGTCCGTGTGGGTTGGTATGTTCGTGCCTTGCGAGATAGTCAGCAGTCGAAGCCTACGTGTCACACATTGAAGAAGAATCAGCGAAAGTGTGTGCGTCGATTTCGACCATGCTCTTTCCGTACACTTCCTAGTGGGCACGAGTCGAGTCTCCACAGGTCCACAATATCGACGAAAGAGTCTTGCTGGTCTATGTCATTGACTGAGGTCCGAATGTACACGTCACGAGTAGGGCCGGAGTGCTATTCATTATCTGTTGAAGAAAAGGAAAAAGATGTGAGAACTACAGAAGGTATATGCCAGCACGCGGCCGCATGAACCGTATCTGACGTTCCGGGTTGCGTCAATGTCGGAATCAGCAATGAAGTGGTGCTAGTGGAGTCGGCATCGTGAGCAGAGGTCGGCTTGACCAAAGATCCTAGACATGTAAGCAAATTGCATGCCAGAGGGATGCTATGCGCTCGAAAATGAGCGTCCTCCCGGGGCTATGTTGTGCGAAACCGAGCTTGCAGTCACTGTGAGGGATTGAACACGGCTCAAAATGATGAAGCCCCGCTCACCCTTGAGCACGGACTCGTTCTCAAAGTCTCTCAAAAGTAATATCCTTTGGACAACCACCTGGGTCAATCCACAAAGAGGGTCAGCCTGATCGTGTTCGAGATCGGTCGACACAGGTCGCTGCTGCTACATCATCTGTGTCGCCAAGAGCAATCAACGTTTGCCGGTCTGACGATGTAGCAGCGGTGCGACAGGGGTTCGGAAACAGAAGATCGATGTATGCTACACAATCTGAGGTCCATTGCTTCCCAGGACATACCTAGGACTGATGGTTGTCGGGCAGTTGATCACTTCAAGGGTTTGTTGTTTGCAAATTGTAGATAGGAACGAATCGCCCTCGCATTAGTAGGCACGTTCACCCGAAGAACGGAGGCACTTCTTTCTGACGCGTGGTTTCAAGGCGGGCAATGGAAGAATGAGTGTGCCTGCCTGTCTCGAATCAGCTTAGGCGCAGTGAACTCCTGATCATAGCTTCGCCATGATGACTGCGCTGGGCGCCCGTAAGAAAGACTTTAAGAGCAGCAGCACGCGGAGAACGGCTTAAGTGGGCGAGAGCAGGCCAGAAAGTGGTTCGAAGATGAAGATGAAGCTTTCTGGAGCCTCGGTGGTGATGAGTACTGTTCCCGCCAACGTAAGCCTCACGCTGCAGCTGCGTCCTCCAACTGTCGCCGATGTTGGAGATTGCCTTGGTCCGGAACAGCCCTTGCGTCCTCCGTATCTGTGAGTTTGGGGAGCTGACCATCTCTGTCCATTGATGAGCTACTGACCCGAACTCTCGACGACTTTCGTCTGCCCGGATAGAAGCAAGACGCGATCGAGAGCGACAGCCAGCTTCCAGGACCTTCCAGAAACGCCAAGCCCCATATTGTCAAGCCCACTCAGAATGCTCCCGAGACCGGCAGCGGTGCCACAGATCGTAAGGCTCACGTTGCGCACCCTTCGAGGACCAAGAGCAGCACTTCCTTCCACGTCGGCAAGCTGCCTACTTCGAGTAAAAAGTCGCACAAAGGCCAACACGCCGACGTTTTCATCTACAAGGGTCAAGAATTTGGGTGGTGGAGGGTCTGGGATGGCGGTGATGATGATAATGATGCTGCATCTTATGGTGCGAAGAAGGTATAGGTGTAAGTGCAGGGTGTTGGCGCAACCCATAGACTAGCGCCGGCGCACCGAGCTCGTCGAGAAGACAAGTTCCATTCTACTCATCAAGACGGCACATCCCATGGTCCTGGAGTAAGGGTACAGGAGGATCAAGCTTTCCAATAAGACGTCGCCAATGTAGGGGGCGCAGGCAGATGTTCCTGCGCGAGAGTTCAGGATCCAGGGGCTGGACGATATGTCGTGGTCGTTTCTCAGGATGTGGTGGTGATGGTCGTATGTGAAATCGTGCTTGCGGAGACTTTTTCACCTCTTTCTTCTCCTCATGTCCCTGACCAATCTCTGCGTTGATTCCCTCCTGCACAGCCCAGCAGTCTTCCTCGCATCACGACAACAATGCCGCCTCGAGACATGAGAAAAGAAGCGAAGACGCACTCGGGCTGCAAACTCGCAGCTACTCGGCAGCAAAAGGATAAAAGGATATCAATCGGTGTCGAAGACTCGTCCAGAGTGATGGCTTGGAGACAGTGAGCGATGTATGTCGAAGGCTGAGAACGTTATCAGCACCATAGGATTGAGCATTTCACTTTCGGTCGGTGTCAAGAAATCATCTGGAGAATCTCATCAAGTACTTCTATGGGTGAATCCGCAGAAGGTATGCAGAAGAGGTGTGGACAAGTCGCATGCGGGAAGACTAAAGTGGGTCAAGAGAAAATGAGAGAAAAGAGAGGGGAGGGGGAGCGGCGGTGTGAACGGAGCAGCGATTCTGGCTGACATCTCAGACTTTCAGCGAGCACCCATTTCTAATGAACCCAATTCTGCTTTGAGTCCCTTTCCCTTCTTTCTACTGCCGCTGCTACCTTCTTTCCCATCGCCATCGCTACTCACCACCCCCACATCTTGCCCTACACTCCCTTCTTCGGCTCAGCTCCCTCGATGCTGCCTGCTTTCAGCCCAGAGTCACTGCCTGTCCTGACGCTTTAGATTCCCGCTTCAATTTACTGAATCATCAATCCACGCTTCATTGTTGACCGTGGAGCACATTTCGACTCGCTTAAGCGCAGCACAAGCGTAGGCACGAAGAAGCAGGTTGAGCGATCTTCTTCAGCACCGGTATCCACTTCGATATCGGTCTCGCATTAGGTGGTATGCCGGTAAGTAGCATCTTGTGCACAAGTTCGCGGCCTTGAGAGCAGGGACTTCGATATTGAACATTCCCATCATGCTCTCCAACAGCATCAGTTAAAGGCGATTGGCTTCACGAGTCTCAGACTGCCTCGCTGCGCTCAAGATACCTGGGATCCCTCTGTCACCATGATCGTGTTCGAAAGCTTCTGCTACTTTGCCTCGGCTCTGCCGTAAGTGCGTGCTCAGCGAGCTCGGCAGCGGCGATAGTCTGCGGAACAACAGTTCTCAACCTTGAAGTCAACAGCCGCCGTGGCGGTCGCACCTACCCTCAGCGCAGCAGGGCTACTACTGCGCTCACTCGGCCCACAATAAGGCAGCGTTGTTGCGACATGCATCGATGCGAAGCTGATCGCGCGTGCTCTTTGGTATCGGCTGGGGCGTTTGGTGTCTGATTAGTGCACCAATTTCTGATACAACACGTTCTTGTGAGTGCCTTCGCTAAACTTCATTTCCGCGGACATGCACATATTTCAACAGTAAGCTGGACCCGTCTTGGTGTCTCTTGGAAAAGGGGATTGTACCTCCGCCCCCGACTTCCCGAGCTCGACTTCAACAGAGTCAAAACTCGACGTTGTGGTGGGGACTACGAGACTCGTGCGGACAACCAGTCAAGTGGATGCAGGAAGAGGAGAGAAGGAAACCACACACACAACTGAGGACAGAGAAGGTGGATTAGGGGGAGAAGAGGAAACATACTCTACATCTTCTGCTTATAAAGGGAAGTCGAGTCATAGGGAGTGCAGGAAGAGCGCAGGCTCACGCTGGTCCGATGGTGTTGTGAGGCGGAAGCCGATATGAGATGAGGGTCGGCGCGTCCTCTCGAGTGTTGATGTCACGTCGGGCGACCTTCACGCGACGCGGGCCTCTGCCGCATCTTCCGGCCACGTGGGCTACCACATCCTCCCACGATCAAAGCTGAGAGCCCTAGGGCTCCTCAGCCACAACCGCGGCGGAGGCGAGGACAGGGCGAATGCGAGGTCGATAAGGCTTGATGTGGGAAGAATGGATGGAGGATGGGAGTACTTCACCTGCAGGTGACTTGAGCCAGACACCGCCTTGTAAAGTCTGGGTAATGACAACGAAGGGTCCGAGCCAGCGATCGTCCGTCTTGGACTCTGCCGTGTTTGTGTTGAGTCGTGCAAAGTCGCGAAGGAGAACGAGCTGACCTGGAGCAAAGGACGGTCGCCCGAGCATGTCCTGAAGATTGCGTCGAGCTGCTGACCGCTCACGATCTGCTCCCTTCCGCTTCTGTGCCAGGGTGACGAGCTCTTGGTGGGAACCTAGACGAGAGATTCGGTCCTTGATTGCGAGATCGAGGGCATCGTGATCATCCGGGACAGATTCGTAGCGCTTGAGGAGGTCGTCGTTGGAGAGGTCGACTGGCAGGATGGGCTCCTGCCCGTAGACGAGGAAGAAGGGGCTCTTGCCGTACTGCCGACGGACCATGGTCCTGTCGAACCAGCAAGCAATGTGTACGACTTGCGGCCAGGGGACGTCGAGAGAACGGGCCGCGTGTACGATGGAGTCCTTCAGAGACTTGTGTCCACGCTCGACTGCTCCATTGGCCCGAGGGTTGAACGGGCTCGTCCTAGTGATATCGACGTTGTACTTCTCAAGGAGAACCGAAACAATCCCCTTAAATTCTGTGCCTTGGTCGGTAGTGATCTGAAGAGGGAGTCCATGCCGCGTAAAGATCTCGTCGATCAGGAAACGAGCCACCGCGCGCGCGGTCTTCTTTTTGAGTGCCCGTGCCACTACCCAGCCGCTCAGATCGTCTCGCGTCACGACCAGATAGCGGTAGCCGCCTGTTTTTGGGAGATAGGTAATGTCCAGGCCGAATCGTTGGAACAGGCCAGGGGGGATCGTAGCTTGAATGGCACTCTCGACTATGCCTCGCTCCCGCCTCTGACACGCATCACAAGTCCTGATCCATTCCTTCACAGTGCTACCGAGACCTTGCCAATAAAAGCGTTGCTGCACTGCATGAGTCGTAGCCGCTATGCCCTTGTGTCCTGATTCATCGTGAAGCTGGTGAATGGCTCGCTCTCGTTCGTCCTCATCATCAACCACGAGTCGTCCAGACTCTTCGACACCTCCCTTCCGCCAGAGCGCCTGTCCAGTCACGAAGTAACGGTTAACTTTGCGAAGGAAGTTACGATTCTTCTCGTAGTTGTCGGCAGCGAGCGGCTTCTTGCCTGAGGTTAGGAAGTCAAAGATTTCCTGATGGCCTGTCGATAGCTTGCGGTCCAGGCCTGTTTTCTCCATGTCCTCCGTTCCAGCGATGCTCAGGACTTGCAGGATCGGCGTTGTGAGCTCCGTGGTCTTCGTGTTGGGCTCATTGAGCTCGGCATGGTAAGTTTCGTTATGTTTCTCAGTGGAAACTGAGGTGACCTTCACCGATTCCTCGAAGCGATTCTCGAGCCAGTCGTCATCATCGGCGACCGAACTGTCCTCGGGTTGCGCTGGTCGTCGGGATAGTCCATCCGCCAAGGCATGGTTCCGCGCGGGGACATGCACAACCTCCGTGTCAAACAGCATGATGTAGGCGAGCCACCTTGTCATCGCTGAGCTGGGGAGTTCTGGATTGGCAATCATGCCCTTGACATACGACGCATCGGTTCGGATGATGACCTTAGCTGCATACAGCCAGTGGTGGAAGTATTTGAGCGCCCGGAATACTGCGTATAACTCTCGCTTTGGCTGGGAGTAGCGTTGCTCCCGCTCGTTGAAGGGAAGAGAGCCGTACCTGGCAACCTGGATGATGCCGTTCTCGTCCTTCTGTCCAAGCCAGAACCCGCAGGCCAGGGGTCCTGCATCGACGCCGAGCTGGATTGGTTCTGCGTCTTTCCCATATCGGAGCTCCACAAGGTGCGCGCGTTGTCGGACGATGGTCTTGATCTGTTCCATTGCTAGCTGTTGCTCCGGCCCCCATTCAAACGGCGTGTCCTTCTTGGTCAAGTGGGTCAAAGGCTTTACCAGGACCGAGTAGTTTGGGATCCAGCTTCGGGCTTGTCCTGCAATTCCAAGGAAGCTGCGAACCTCTGTGACCGATGTGCATGCACCCCACCTTTCGATGGTGTCTACCTTGTCTTGGGTTACGCGGCGGCCTTTATCGCTGATTTCTTGCCCGAGGACGGTCACTGACTGTCGGATGGGAGCCATCTTGTGCCCGGATATGGTCATTCCGACCTTTCCCAGTCGCCAGAGCACTCGGTGCAAGTTGCCAAGGTGCTCGTACACAAAACGACGGATTGCAGGGTTCTCCGGAATGGCTTGATCATTGTAGCGAGAAGTCGGGCCGGGGACTACCACGTCATCGACATACACCTTGCCGGCGGGACCCACGACAGCCACAATGACGAAGTGGAAGACGATGCATGAGTTGGTGCCACCCTGAGGCAATCGAGTGTGTCGGAACCGGCCGATGTCTGTCTCAAAGGTAGTATAGTCACGGGATTCTACCGCGAGCCAGATCTGATCAAAGCCAGAGAACATGTCGATGGTCCCTACGCATGCGCGGCCACTGAGATCTCCAACGAACTCGTCAATGGAAGGGAGCCGACCTGGGTTCCGGACGGCCACAGCGTTAAAAGGCTGCAGGTCATGTACGATGCGATACTGTCCTGGGGTCTTCTTCGCAACCGGAAACCATCGGCTTGTGTAGGCGGCGGAGGAGGGCTCGTATAGTCCAGAATCGACTTTGGCTTGCAAGAGGGTGTTGACTTGTTCTCGAAGGGCTGGGGGCAGCTTGAAGTTCTTGTGGTCCCATACTTCGTGCTCAATGACCGGGATGCGGATTGGTGGAATGATGCTGGTGTCTGCAGCGCCCTTCTCCGTCTCGTCAAAGGCCAGTGCGCGCTCGTTGATGCGAAGAACCCAAAGCAGCAGGTCTAGTTCTTCGTGGCTCAGCATGTCGTCAGGGTCTAGCTCCATCTTCTCGAGCCTCTCCTTGGTCAAACGTTGGCTAGGTACGAACGGTCCGGGTCGTGCAGGCAGTGGCGGCAAGTCCGCGTCGAAGTCAGCAGGTAGGTTCAACTTGATGCGATCGTCCTCCGTGATCTTGGTGGCTACTGGTCGTACCTTCCGTGCGACTGGCTTGTATGCGCCGGCCACTAACTTGGGTTCTGGCTGCTTCTCGACTTCGAAATGCTTTGGATCAGACGCGGACTCAAAGCTGACACACGAGTAGGCGCAAGGAGTCTCAGATTGCTCGCAAGGGGCTGCTAGGAAAGAGTAGGCTCGATTGGTTACAGGATCCTTGATGGTGACCGTCATTCCTTTGGCCAGATCACGATGTTCGTAGCTGACCTGGCGTTGCCAAGGACGACCAAGGAGGAGCTGATAGCGGGGTCCATCCACGACGTAGAAGTGGGCGAGTATCGTGATACCACCGAGCTCGACGGGGACGTTGGTGATCATGTGGTGCATGGGAGTTGTGTGTCCGTCTGCTGTGCGCATGGAACCATTGTAGTCGATGAGAGGCAGTCCGAGGAATTCGCTAGTGTCACGATTGATGACGTTGATCTCCGATCCCGAGTCAAGTAGTGCGGTGAGGGAGACACCGTTGATGCTGACCTCGCCCTTGCCGACGCTGCTGGTGTACAGAACTCGGTCAACTTGACGCTCCAGCAAGCCTATGTTGACTTCTTTGCCGACTTCATCCTTCTCGAGGTCGATGTTGCCTGTGTCGAAGAGGCGATGGCGCTGTACCATGGGGAAGATGGCCTTCTGGATGCCAGGCTGGGAGAGCAGAGCTCCCATGGGGATCGACACTTGCTGCTCGAGCAGATTCTTTGCGGTGACTTTGCTGCCGTATTCTTTGTCGGAGCCGCTGACCAGGGTGTATCGCGTGGGCTGTTTCTCCTGACTGGCGTTGACGGGGTCACCTGTTGCTCCCACGACCGAGGCTGTGGGTCCGGGCTCCGGGTTGCGAGGTTGGGGGGCAGCTGCATCGCCGCGGACGTGAGCCATGGGGATAACGCCAGGTATAGCAGCACCAGAAGCAGCAGGGGCGTTGCGGGTCGCTCCGCGCGTACGGGCAGCAGGACCATCTCCTTGGACGGCGCGAGCGTTGTTCTGAGCGGTCACTGCATAGGACTCGTTGATCGGACCAGCAAGCTCTATGAACCGTGCTTCGTGGACTTGGGGGCTGGGTCCGGTGGAGTTGGTGTTGGTACCGGGTATCGTGTAGGGGATCTTGCGCGGGATGTTACCTTGTTCTCGAAGAACCTTCACGAGAGGGTTATCAGCCCCAAAGTATGGCATAGTGCCAGTCTTCATGCGGATGCGTCCATCGGGCGTGCGCCAGAGCAGACCTTCGGTGACGTAGGCGTTCACGGCTTCACAGTCTCGCAAGGTTCGCCACATCCGTAGCAGCGGGTGTCGAAGCTGGTGGGACGTGGGTTCGCCACATCCGTAGCAGCGGGTGTCGAAGCTGGTGGGACGTGGGCGTCCGGCTTGAACAGCGTTGACGAGGGTGGGTGGGGCTGGTACAGCCACCGCGGAGGCAACGTGTGGGGCTCTGCGAACTAGCTCTGCCCAGATGACCAGGTACTCGTTGGTTCCGGCATTGAGGCCTCTCATGCGTCGGACGAGGTCGTCGATGTTGGACTCGGCTTGGGCGGCATGAGCCACATGCTCGTGCTGACGAAGAGCACTCTTGTGCACGGCGGACTCGATCATGCGCTCGAGACTGTCGACCTGAGCAGTAGTGGACTTTGCCTTGGCCTTCTTTGACTTGCGGCGCTTCTTGGAATCATCCGAGTCGGTATCGGAGCTCGAGTCAGAGCCTGAGTCGGAGCTGCTGTCTTCAGAGTCAGAGTCAGGGCTTGAGTCGGTGTCCGAGTCAGAGGAGGGGGAGCGACGCTTGCCACGCCGAGACTTGCGTGCCTTGGTCTTCCGATAAAGCAAGTCTGCGTCGAAGTTCTCGTAGCTCAAGGCTGCGCGCATGGCGTTCAAGACGTCGGTAGCTTGGGGGGTCTCATTGCGGATGATGTTGAGTCCGAACTTGTCACCGGTGTTCTTCAATTGTTGTTGCCAAGTTCGGGGAAGTCCATCCCAAAAGAGACGGTTGTAGCGCTCTTGCTCGATTCTGTTGTGGCTGAGCAACCAGAGACCGACCTTCTCAAAGCGGCGCTGGTACTCGGCGAGGTCTTCGAGATGTTTCAACTTCTTGTCATGGTACTTGTTGACGACGCGCTCGAGATCGTGAGAGGTGTATCGAAACTGGTTTTTGGGCGAGGGGTACGCTGCTTTGATGGCTTCGACCAGTTCCTTGTACGCAGGCTGCTTGTATGCAGGCTGTTCTCGAACAAATGCCTTGGCGTCACCTCCGAGGTATCCGAATAGGACCTTGACCTTCTCGGCATCAGAGCGAACTGCACAGGCAAGGAGGATCCGGTCGACCTTGTCCAAGAAGTCGTTGAGCTTGTCGGCATCACCCTTCCAGGTTTTGGGAGCTCCTGGTTCGCCTTTGTCGGGCACATAGCCTAGACTGCGGTTGAATGCGGCGATAGCGTGCGCGGGGTTGAGGATGCGATCATCACCGGGCTGAGGGTTCGGGACAGGGTTGATGGGTTCGTGAGGAGGGATGGGCTGCTCTGCAGCAGGGTGGGGATGTCGAGGAGGGGCGGCCATGTTGTCTTGAGGGAGCTGAGACCGGGCGCGAGCGGCAGAACGAGTTGTGACTGGTATCTTGACGACGTGGGCGAACGAATGAGCGAGTACAAGCGAGCGACGAGGGTGCCAACGTTGGCCGACGAGAGTTTGCCGAGAACTTGAGCGACGGCCGAGGACCAGATGTCCTGTGGAGGGGAAGCGAGAGACGACGAAGAAGGGAGGGTAGCTGAGTGGAAGAGCAATGAGCAACCACAGCAAAGGGATCAGGGACGAGGCGAAGTTACCAGAATGTGGTGGGGACTACGAGACTCGTGCGGACAACCAGTCAAGTGGATGCAGGAAGAGGAGAGAAGGAAACCACACACACAACTGAGGACAGAGAAGGTGGATTAGGGGGAGAAGAGGAAACATACTCTACATCTTCTGCTTATAAAGGGAAGTCGAGTCATAGGGAGTGCAGGAAGAGCGCAGGCTCACGCTGGTCCGATGGTGTTGTGAGGCGGAAGCCGATATGAGATGAGGGTCGGCGCGTCCTCTCGAGTGTTGATGTCACGTCGGGCGACCTTCACGCGACGCGGGCCTCTGCCGCATCTTCCGGCCACGTGGGCTACCACAACGTGGGAGAAGCTCTCCGACGGCGTCCGCGTGCAACCAGGCACAGTGGGCTCGTTCATCGGTACGGCGCTCTTCACGCCCAGTGTGGCGGCTGGCGGTCTGTTTGTATGATACACTCAGCTGCTAGATGAATGGCCACCTATCTCGAATGCTCGTCCTCCAATGACAGATGGTCTCAGCTTCCATAAGTCTTTCGATACCCATGTACGGAGTACAAGCTACACATATCTCGCGGACTGATGCCTTCGACAAATGCATGCTAGGTTCCAGAACCTGTTGTATTTGGAAAGGAGTGTGAAGAAGGGGCTGATAATTAACATGGTGAGGAGTGGAACGAAGGTCTAGCTTCGCGCGCTTGACGTGTTTAAAAAAGTAGATGTCCCCTGTATCGGAGGAGATTTACGGACGTCGGGCGCCCTGGCCAGCTGAGCTTGAAAATCCTGTATCACATTGTCTCTGATCATCAGGCGGTGGCTAAGGCGAGGCGGATTCTGTGTTCCGACCAGTCGAGAACCGGATAGAGACTCTTCAACACGGCCTCGCCCAGCACGAAATCCGCACCGTCGAGCGCATACAGCGCTCCCACAGATACACTTGATTCGACTCCACCGACACCTTGCCCAGGTTCATGTCCTCGCCCTTTGTCAGCTTGCTCGTATAGAAAGTCAGTCAGAAGGAAAGAGGTGGGAGAAGACTGCTGCATTTCAGTGAGAAGCAGACTTGGGTGAGAGGTCAGTACAGGTGAAGTGGGGAGGGAGCACAGACCGCCCAAGGCGCCGCAGGTGCTAGCGAAGTGAGTGTTGGCGACGCAAACGAAGCGCCGTCTGTGCTCTACAGACAGAACCCCAAGCACAAGGCATAAGTCAGAATTCAATCCAGAGAATAGGAGGGAACAGCGCAGCAAAAATTCAGCCAAAGGCAAGAGACCGTGAAGCACAGCGTGGGCCAAAATGAGAGATCAGTAGTACTTGTTAGGAGCCTGCAGCCAGAGAGCGCAAGGTGGAAGAAGGTGAAGATGGGCCTGCCATAAGAGCAGGAGCAAGAAGCTCAACGTGCTGACGGAGGTAGAGGCGCCAGGCCTCGCTGCTCCACCGCCCGTGGAGCCGAACCATGTCAACGGGCACGCCTCGCAGAAGGAGAGCAGTGCACCCACCAATGCGAAGGCTGTGTCCCTGGAGATCCACAGAGAGAAGACGAGCCGCCGACAGAGCCAGCCGAAGGCGGTGTAGAAACGCCGATCGAGTCAAGGGCAGGAGAGTGTTCCGTAGCCGATACGAAAAGAGATGATCAGAGCGCGAGGGGCGATTGAGAACCAGATGATGACGGAGAGCACGAACAGGACAAGGGCTATCCTGTTGCGGCGCAACCACAATGTTCTCGCCTCTGGGCGACGTCTTCGTCCAAGCAAGGCGCAGAAGCGCAGAAGAGGCCCGTGGTGTAGTATTGGGAACTGGTTCCCAAGAAAGCGCGGCCCGAGATAGGTGGCGCCGCGGAGTGAATGTGGCGCCAGATGGCACGACCATTTCCCCCAGTCGTGCTAGACCTCAGAAGGCAGAGAGCAAGCAGGCCCACACAGCAGAGTCAAAAGGATCTCCCAGGGAGAAGTGAACGCGCAGCGTCCGCAGATGTTCGACCGTAAAGGGAGCCCGGGCAGGACGGATGGAAGCGAGAGGCGCCAGCCTGTCGGCACCACGCAGAGCAATGTTCAGGCGAGGATTGAGAGTTTCCATGCGACCTCCGTGAATGAGATGCCAAGCTCGTAGACCGCTGATCCAATTCCGAATCGTTCCGCTCGCGAAAGAACCTGCATGCTCCTCCACAAAGTCGACCAGATCGACAGGGAGAGCAGGGAAGTGCCGGTTTTCAGGAAGGCTGTGCTGGTGACACCACAGCAGCCAGCGTAGGACACCAGTGCCGTATGTGACCAATGTGGAAGGGGCCCAAGCAGAAAATAGAACACGGGCACGCTGAGCTGGGTCTCGTGCCTGGGACAAAGTTGAAGCCGCAGGAGCCCAAGAAAGCAGGCGCTGTGCCGCAGGGCCAGCTGAACTCCACATGGGCGGAACCGAGGCAACAGGAGGTCGTACCCGAGGCATCGAAACTCGAGGAGGAATTCCGCTTGGTGGAGAAGGTAGAACCGGGGGCAGAGACGATGTCCTGCCATCAAGGACGTCATAGCGAGCCTGAGCAGCTCGGTATCGGCGCCAGTCTTCGTCACCAGAAAAGTTTATGGAGCTAAGGCGGCAGCTCAGGACATGCAAGTCGAGCCGCAGTGGTGCGAAGCCCACGTGAGGCTTCGTCTGCCGGGTTTTCTTTGCTGGGTACCAGTGCAGGAACGATTTCGAGATTGTAAGATGATTCGAGCTGGCGGATGCGCGCCAGGACAGACATGAGTTCGACATTCCTGCTGTGCCCTGTTTGTTCTGAGACGTACACCGCCGCATTGTCGGTGTGAATGCGGACTCGACAATCTTGGAGGCCACGAACAAGGAGCGAGCGAAGGGAAATCTCGATGGCCACCGCTTCCAGCCACGCGATATCGCGACCAAGAGTCTTCCAACCAGGGCGCAGACGCAAAGATAGCTCATGGCCTTCCAGAAACACACCAATGCCATAAGAGGTAGATGCATCACAGGCCACGTAGATCGGATCGATGTCTCCGTCTGAGGCAAAGTTGCGTCGTAGAGAGGGGCGTGCGAGGACGGTTTCCCACCATAGCAGATCTTGTTGGACGAGAGGACCAGCATGATGCCGGCTCCATACCGATGCACGCTCGAGAATGGCAACAAAGCGTCGCAGCGATCCCAGCCGCTTTCGCCCCAGGGGAACAACAAATGTTGCATGTTGTAGACGACCGAGCAAAGTTTGAGCAGAACGAAGATCATGCGTGGGAGACTGAAGCCAGCTGCGGACGGCCTCCAGGTACTTGATGCGTTTTGTTTCCGCCAGAGCCACAGAACGTGTAGAGATGAACCACTTGAAGCCGATGTAGACGGGAGTAGCGGAGTAGTCCGAGTCTTTGGCACGTTTCCAAGGCACGCCCAGCGGAGATGTGACAGCATCAATGACAGACAGTGTAGAGAAAAGCTGATCCGGGTTGTCGGCCCCAAGATTCTGAATAGGAAAGCGGTAGTCCGTCGCATGTTCCTCGCCGTCCGCGCCTTGAAAGAAGGCGACCCCACCACGAGCGGCAGGCGTAGAGGTCGAGGCAGCCAGGGCGGCCAAGGCAGTGTTGGCGGCCTCAAGGTCGCATAGAGGGACAGTGAGAAACAAGAAGTCATCCACCCACTTGAGGATGGGACCCAGACCGTGAGCGCGACAGATGTCAGCCAAGGCATCGGCCACCATGCCCCAAACGCCCGTGGCTGGAGCGAGACCGAACCCAAGACAGGTGTCCACGTAGTACTCGTCTCCGCACCCGCGCACAACGGTGCCGTGCCATTGAGAGGGATGAAGGTGAACCAGTCGGAAAGCATTCTCGACGTCACGAACGGCAGCATGAGCAGAAGCTGGGAGAGCCAGAAGCTACAGTCCCAAAGGCAAGAACAGCAGGTAAAGCAATCAGCAATTGCAATTGGCAGACCCAGACAGCAAAGAAAGGAGAGCAGGTGACAGACACACCGCCTGAAGCAACTCCAAGAAGAGTGGAAGGGACAGACTCCCGCAGAAGAAGCCCAGATGAGGACGGAAGGGCAAGACTCACGAGACGGACAACATCACGCGTAGACCCCCACGTTGTTGGCCAATCTGAGCTGGATAGATGCGAATTGATGTCAACGCCGGACCGAGGCCAAGAGAAATCCTGAATGAGCCGCCAGTCGTTAACGCCCTTGGGAACCAGCCCCAAGGGACTGTTTTGAACATGACCGAAGATCCCCTCCAGATCGAAAGCGCTGAACGGGCCGTGTTATCGGCCCGCAGAGATTTCTTTGTGCAAGATGGAGGCAATGATTGCAGGACGAGAGGAAGCGCTTGTGTGATTTTTTTGTAGAAGAGAGCGCGAAAGAGATGGGATACCGATACGAAAACCAAACCGAAGACTTGAGACAAGATGGGGATAGCGAGACGAGAGACAAAATCGATTGAGAGCTGCGGCAAAGGAGTCGGCGTTGAGGGGAGACTGTTTTCCCCACTGCAGAACGAGACGAGCAAGAGAAGTTCTAAGCAGTGCACGAGGAGGCCCCGTGTCCCGAAGTTCCGCAGTTGGCGCATCGGTGGACTGCACCAAGGCGACAGGGAGAGGCGCAGCCCTTGAGCTGATAGTTGAAGCAGATTGGCTTGAGAGTATTGGAGAAGACAGCTTTGTTGTCCGCACCACGAATGACGTGTTGGTGTTTCCCATCGACCCGGCTGGAAGCGTCGCAGGTGCGACTGTCGTGCTTGGAGTCTGAGGACCAGCACACAAAACAGCGAAACGAAGAGCCAGAGCCACGTGCAGACTTGAGACGACCCGCCTTCCCAAAGTCGTCCGGCAGGGAGCGCTTGCCCACAGTTGAAACAGAAGCCCGTGCGATTGCGGCGGAGGAAGCCTCGTCGGCCACACGGCGCCGACAGTCGAGAAAATCCTCCTCTGAGGTCAAACCAAGATCATGTCGAACCCCATCCGAGCGTTTGTAGCCACTGAGCACCCAGTGGCGCCGATGTTCTTGGTGCCAAAGACGAATGGCTCGTTCGTAGTAGACACCATCGGGATGATCACACATGACCTTGTTGACCCGTTCCATGCCTTCAATGATGTCGGGAGACACGCCCTCGATGCGCATCGTGCGAACGTACTGAGCCAAAGCCCCAAACCACTGACTGTGGGTCAGGTCAACGTCGGGCACAAAACCGCGCAGATCTTCTTTTTCCTTGACCTTGAGCTCGCCCGAGACATCACACGTGAACGTCGTATCGCCCTTCAATTTGGAGCGGGCGGCAGCATTCATTCCGTCCGGCGTGAGATGCCAGAGATCGATGTAGTCGCAGTTGCGAATTTTCTCCCGTATCTTTTGGGACGGCATGGCGTAGTGAAGACCTGTTTCTTTCTTGAGGCCGGAGATCATGACGACCTTGGTCTTGGGCTTCGTGGCCCCATGATTGAGGTCGAGGCCTTCACCGACCGTCTCCCCACCATCTCCCTGCGTGCCATCAAGAAGGTCATGCAGACCCAGTCCGCCCTCCTCAGCGTCAACAATGCGTTGCGTTCGCACCGCAACTTCAATCGCTTCGCGGGTAGATTCGTCCATGTCCTCGGGAAGGTGATCCATGAAGCGGAGGAAGCGTTCACGATCAGAGATAGACTGAGTGTCCGACATGACTTGGAAAAGAAAAGAAATGCTGTAGGTTGACTTGGAGGCGAGTGAGTGCTGGGCGAGGGAGCAGAGAGACAATGATGGGGAGAGGGGGAGAGAGACTGGAGATGCACAGAGGTTCTTATAGGTCTGATCCTAGCTGGGTTCACAAAGGCACAAAGGGAACACCATCAGTCCAGAACATTGACTCAGCCCAGGTCAGGACAAAGGTAGGATCAGAGTGGGACAAGGGCGTCTCCAGGTGTGAGACCCTCTGCTCCTCCGCCTGTTCCAAAGGCCTGGTGAGGTTGCACCACACGGTGATCGCAATGGTGAAAGTGCTCCCTCCTGGAAGCTTGAGCCGGGCACGGATCTGCTTGTCGCACGGAAAAGCCCAGCACGAGTCAAATTTGGTGTCGGCTCCCATCTTCTTTGCCCCGGGCACGCCCGCCCAGATCGCGTCTAGTGACGAAGTATGTGCGTGGATGAGTGTGATTACCGTGTCTATGACCGCATTCATGGGCCTAAAGGTATGCTCAAGAGCCGCATCGATTATGCCAAACCTCTGTGCCCGGAATTAGCAAAAGTGCGTCGTGGTCAAGACGGGCACATACGTGATCGGTCCGTGATAAAAGCTCGCCTTCAGCAATGGAAGATCTCGCGCTAGAGCCGTGCTTGCCATTAGTATTGAAGATGGGCGCCAACCCAAGTGCCCCGTCACTCTTCTCATCCGTCAGGTCCGCGCTCGCTCGGTCCGCAACCCCAAAGCTGACATTTGACAGCGAGAGCTCCGAGTGTTCCCGACCGAGCCTGATCGTGTCCTTGTAGACCGCCCCGCTCATCTTGCCCGCGGTGTATCCGACCTCGAAAGAATCGTTCGTGGACTGGCAAGTCTGGTTCGACTTCGATCTGAACATTGCGCCGCTACCCGAACCGGGACCGAACGATGCTGGTTCGGACGCTGTTGGTCCGTTAACCTACAGGACGGAGCTGACCGTGTCTACAAGCAGTCGTAAAGGTGCTGGGTTAGTGCCGATATGGACATTGGTGCAGAAACGGATCGATTCGTCATCATGGAACGTTCGCAGCTGCTTGGCGGAGAAACCCTTACAAACCACCATCCGCGACCGATCGTCGCCTTGAGGCTGGTTGAAATCGTGCGGAACGCCTTTTCCGGCTTCCTTGTGTTGTTGGTGGTGTTGATGGTGATGATGAAGAGGGGAAGAGGAGCGCAGACCACTGACCCGTCTGTGACGTCCGCGATGTAACGCCTGTTGACCGTACCGATGAAAGACTTGTCGGTGCGAGGCTCCGATCTTCGTCCAGTCCGCGACTGCGTAATGCTTCGTGCGATACTTCTGCGGCGCTGTTGTCGTCCCGGCCTGGTTTGATGAAGTAGTGGTGACCTTGGGCAAGGAAATGACCAGCTGCCACAATGCCAAGCTGGACGAAGGCAGATAAGATGGAAGCACAGCAAAGAATGATTGAAACGCGCATCGTGTAGGACAGGAAGGGTCAGCTGAACGATTGAAGCCCTCGCAGCAAACAATAACGGGGACCTCAAGTCAATATTCTTAAGCTCCGCTGAGGGGTCAAAAGGAGAGAGCGGAAGTCATCGGCTTTTGCTACGCACTCTGCGTGTATCTTCGCGGACAAGGGCCCTTCATAATCTCCGTGATTGGGGTCTTCTGCTCAACGTGGACGTTCGATAGAAGCCAGGGTTGAGAGGACTGGAAAACAGGACTCGAGAGCCATGACCGCTGCTCACGACAGGACTGAAACCGCGAGGCACGCTGCGGGCCTGCGGCACGGATGCGGAATGAGGTGAAGAAAACCACCTGGACCTGGATAGCATGGATTGCTACTCAGTCAAGTCCGCGTTGGATTCCGTCGGGAAAGACGGACGACATGGATTGTCACTACTCAATCGGGCCCATGTGTACCCCAGACAAAATGGTGCGCAGAGCCGAAATGAAACAAAGCGTGCGGCAGTGCGGAAACAGCATCCAGATTGAGACGAATCGGCAAGCCTCGCGAGAGAGCACTCAGAAATCAGCACCGCCTCGGGCCGGACCATGCTGTTCGTTCCTCGTGATACCGACGTTTGGCCGCACCAGTAGAGATGGATGAGAAGGTCAGTGGATTTTCTGACAGAAAGCATGAGCTGGCTGCTATAGGCGAGGTTAGGGATCCGCGCGGTGATCCGATTCAGGATTGTTCATATCGGCCCCCGTCACCCTGGATATTTAAATGCGGGATGATCGCCTCGACGAAGGTACCCTCCCAGCAATCTCGCTCCTCCTGTCGTGTATCATTTCACTGATCTCACTGATCTCTGAACTGGATGCCGATTCTTCTCACCATCCAAGCTCACCTTCGTTTTTTCTTTCTGTTTGCTATGTTTCCCAACTGAAAATCCCAACAGGAACCAGGTATCCAAGCCGCGGAGATCAACTCGCATACAGAAGACCATACTTGCAGCTCGGGTGAACTGCTGTTCAAGCTTGGCATAGTTCGCCCACGGCCTTCCGGCATGGAGAGATTGCTGCAGGAGCTCATCTTGGAAGAATCAAGCCTCTCCAGCCCAAAGGCATGCATCGACGACTTTACAGTCGGCGCCGCGCTCCGACGTCGACTATCTCTGAAGATTGAGGTACCATAGCCGGACCTGAACGCTTGCCAATCGGTGCTACGGATGTGCGTCAAGACCACCGTCAAGACATACTCTCCTGAACATCCACATCGGGTGAGTCTGTGGCGCGAATGTATGTGTCAGGAATGGTATTGATCCGGCGCGTCTCCGACAACCTTGCAGTGTCTTCCCCAGCATGGTTGACAAAGCTGTGTTCGAACTCGCCCGCAAGCTGTCAACCGCGGACGTTCAGAGGGTGTCTACGAAGGCTGACCACGCTGCCTTCACTTGCCATCCAGAATTTGATCCTTCCGCATCCCTTCCATCTCCATCTGCTTCGTCTTCGCCCCCCTTCTCACCAAACGAGGAAGGACCAAGAAGCGTAGACGTGTATATGTTGTGCCATCTAGAGATGCTTAATGCAAACAGTTTCAATCGTACTCGGACCTCACGGTCTTTGAGCATCCCCCTTCACCTCTGACTTCAAGTCATAGAGAACCTTTTGACCTCCTCCGACTTTCGTCGTCGAGATTTTGTTGGCTCACCTCTGACCTCTGGTCATCGAGAAAGTCCCTTTCCCTCTGACTCAATGTCATCGAGACGCTTTGGATGCTCAGATGGCTTTGGTCATCTTTGAGATTCTTTCCGCGGTTCGCGCCTCAAGACCACGTCAAGCATATCAGAGGTAGGACTAGTTCAAGCTGAGGCTTAGGGATTGGTAAGTCAAAAAGGGCGTGCTTGACTTGCGCCAGGTCCTCATGTATGCACCCAGAGTGCATGCATGCGGATGTGGACGTCTACCATTTCTCCGCTCTGCGCTGGCACACAGCTCTCGAGGCCGTCTGAGAAGTGAGCACACGATCATGTGGGCTGGGTGCGGGATGCAGCTATGACGGGCAGTGGATGCCCTGGCTCTGACGGCTGGTGATTCAGGCCTCTTCCACCTCTAATTTGGTGGTTGATGCTCCTGGTCCATCGTTCGAGAGGGCAAGAAGCCCTCCATGACAGCCGTCCTGAATCCCTCAGTGCCGTCCAGATGAGATGGCCACTTCCACCGGTTCAGAGTCTGACTGCTAAACAAGACAGCGGCCTATAGAAGGTCATGCAGGCGTCGGCCATCAACAGATGCAGATGTCAGGCCCACAGAAGACCAAGGCCTATGGACAGGAGAATCCTGACCTCCTTGCACACAATTGCCCAGAGGCAGTTGAGCTTAATCTGGCGGAAGATGCGTCTGCTCAGCAGGAGCGACGCAGGCATATTGAGCAGGCTGACGCGCAGGAGCACTATGTCTGCAGCCTCTATTGCAACGTGAGAGTCTGGGCCCTCGTAGATGCTAGCGACAAAGTGCAAGGTGCCTTTCCCGTTAAGCTCAAGAGCTTGGAGTCGTATTTGATCGTACGAGCTTCCGGGTCTTTCAAGAGCGCTCCAGCGGCGGACTCTTTGAACAGCGGCGGAGGCATCTGTATGCGGACAATCGACGGTCACAACGAGGCTGCGAGGATGGCTCGGATCATGTTGAAATTGGCAGCATTGCAGTCGGCAGCTTGCAAGTCCTTTGTAGCAGGCGGGTTGGTCGCGTTGGTGGCCAAGGCCCAGACTGTATTCACGCGACAGTGTCGAGCAAAGCCGAGATCTTGCAGGTTTCCGAGGAGCTCCATGCGCAACGAGAAGACATCCCGAAGAGCAGCTTGAGAAATATTGTTCTGGAAGCCATGAAGGGAACCGCTTAGTTACGGCTGTGTAAGAAAACGGAGCCTCCTACACATACCGTTTCACACCAGCTGCGCAATTCAGCGTGGGACGTCCCACTTGCTCTCAAGCTAAGCCAAGCGCTGAAAGCGGAGGCATCGGTCAGAAGGTCACTGTTGCCGATTGCAAAAGACCTCTGAGAGCTTTGAGGGGCATGTTGTCAGTTCTCAGTGCCTGTACTGAGCTTGAATCCGTCCCAGCTCCGCATACTCACCTGGAAATAGCATCATTGCTGCGATCAGGTGACACGAACAAGGGTTTGCTCGACATGATCGCCGCAACGCCAAGCGCAGGACCCAGCACTCCAAAGAGCGCGCCAAAAAGAAGTGATTCTCCCAGCCGCACGTCTGAAGGCAGGTTAGCCTGTGCTTGGAAGATATTCTGTCAGCTGCGTTGTCGAAGTACGCAATCAGCTGTTCATGCTCACAAGATGACGTCCAAGCCCAACTACGCGGCTGCTGAATCCTTTATTTGACCTCATGGCACCGCACTCGATGAGGTTTTGGAGTGCACTCTGCATGCTGGCCATGCTAGGTGGGCTGAGCGCCTTCGAAAGGAAGTCGCGCAGATCCGCATCGTCGTGCATTGCTTTGGCCTGGAGGAAGACATTTTGCAACGGCACCCGAAGCATTTCCGGCGTCGTCTGCTGTGACCGCTTGTCGAGTTCCGTCTGACGTGCGAACAACTTGAAGCAGGTGCCCGCCCTGACACGACCAGCTCCGCCGCGTCGCTTTTTGCACGCTGCTCGGGAGGCCCAGCCCTCCACCAGACTCGTCAGTCCGCTCTCCGGATTGTACTTCGTCTCCTTGACTCGGCCCGTGTCAACAACGTAGCTGATGTCCTCGATCGTGATCGACGTGTCGGCCACATTCGTAGACACCACAATCTTCCGTCGACCTTGCCCTAGACGCTGGAACGCCCTACGTTGCTCGGCCGGGGACAAGTTGGCATGCAATGGTGAAATTTCCACTTTGCTGGTCACGGCCTTGATGATCGCTTCGATCGCTTGCCTGCAGAAATAGTATGTCAGCACCAATGAGAGTCTCGCTGAAGTACACGGCACAACGGACCTGATCTCTCCGAAACCCGAGCAACACACCAGCAGAGCGCCACCCTTCTTTGCCTCTGGCCCAAAAAGTCCAGCTTCATCTTTTTCGGCCATCTGAACGACGTGTCTGACCACAGCTCCGAGCAGCTCGTAGTCGGTTCGATCAAGACACTGTATACCTTTCAGTGCAACTTTGATGTTCGCTGATATGCCCGTCGAGCCTGATCTTGCGGCAGATCACGCCCCGGAAACAGTGGGAAAGTCGTTCTCACTTGAAAGTGCCCGCGGCTAGGTCTCCATCTCCATTTCCAGA
This sequence comes from Tilletia setariae, assembly GCA_023634365.1. NCBI lineage: Eukaryota > Fungi > Basidiomycota > Exobasidiomycetes > Tilletiales > Tilletiaceae > Tilletia > Tilletia setariae. Next base: position 131,841 of record JAMJXE010000008.1, read on the forward strand.
ATTCGCCAGCTGCGTTCCACCGCAGAACACGTCCGTCTGGCGTCCCGCGCTCACGATCGGAAGGTTGATCTGGAATCCGCCCAGCACACGGACAGAGCCGGACAAAGCCGTCATGAGGGCATTGCTAGTATCTTGCGTGACGGCGTTCCCTCCACTGATTCCACATCATGCTTCAAGTAGCCATAGTCGCTGTCGTCAGAGGTCATCCTCAGTTTGAGAAAGCCTGTGGCAGAGGGTAGTATGGTACGGGTAGATGACGTGGTGGTAGTGGGTGGTGGTGCTGTCAGATGTGGTAGTAGAGGAGGTGCTGGAGCTGGTGGTGACCGGGGTCGTGGTCACTGTGACGGTGTCAACTGCAGTGACCGTCTCCACCGTGGTTCCGACGGCGGTGGCAGTAACGGGGACTAGGGACTAGCCAGGAAGACGTCAGCTTCACAGTCGAGGTCACCGCAGCGGCAGTGCTGGTCGAGGTGCGGACGATTGTCATAGTGGTGGTGGGCGTGACCAAGACAGTGTTCGACTTGACCACGGTTGCTATACCTTTGGTAAGATGCGCAGTTATCGTCGCATATGCCGTCTTGGTAGTCGTATTGGTGGTGATGATGTTTGAGCCCGCTTCGGAGATCGGTGAAGAGCTGTGGGGTCTCAGCCAGCGTGGCTGTTGCAGCGCGAGCGTGGGCAGCAGGAACGTAGCTAGTGCAGGTTCTCTGATAGAATAGAAAGAGGGGAAGGGCGTCAGTTGAGCCCCATTGAGCATGTCCGTCTGGAATAGAAGTGCTCACGAGACGACGCTGGTGACAGTTGATATGTGACCAGAGAGGTGACCGTGGCGACGGTGGTAGTGACAGGCACCGTGTTGACGACAGTCTGCTTCACCGTGGGAGTCACGGCCACCACGCTGAGCTGGAAGTTGGTCTGGGTCACTGCAGGCGAGGCCGTCTTGATGATGGCTGTCATCTTGACCAGCGTCGAGGAGGGTACGTTGGAGCCGGTGACAGTCCTTGTGATGGTGATGGTCCTCGTCTTGGGCTGAATGTGCAAGAAGGTGGAGCAGAAGGCCGTGCCGGTGGAACTTTTCCTGGAGATGGTGCTCATGATGTTGTGGATCTCGCCTCGTTTTGACCCACTGAGCCGCCTCGGACTGCCAGGGCAGGAGCATCGTGAGTGTCAGCTAGTGCTGCGAGGCCAGGCGATGCAGACAGCACCACCGCTGCGGCGGCCAGGAGCCATGTCGAAGGGGAGAACCTCATCCGGTGTGCTTGATGTAGTTCGGGGATGAAAGCAGAAGGATGATGGCGATGAGAATCAGGCCGAGGGGACTGTGAAGGGGGGTTGCTCGAGGAGAGGCAGAAGGGAGATCAGAGTGGGGAGGGAAGGTGAGCTAGAGATACTGTGCTTGACTGTGCATGTTGATGAAGTCCGGAAGAACAGGAGCGAGGCGGCCAGAAGGCAGAGAGACACGGGTCATGCACGAAGATCGCAGACCGGAAAAAAGAAGCCGGCGGACGGGAAGCGGCAATGCAGCGGACGCGGGGCGGAGGAAGCCCAGAGGCGAGCGGGAAGCCTGGGTCGGATAAAAGACAAATGTGATCGACAAAGTGCCTGGCCATGTTCCATTCGAGCCTCTGTCCCGAGCCCAGGCCAGGCACAAGACGAGTCTCTCTCCCGTGCGATGTCTTTTGTATGTACGAGCGTGTGTAATGTGTTCAGGGAATTTTCTAACGGATGCCGGAGTCGCGCGCGCTAGCCGGCACGGTCAGATCCACTTTGTTCCTGAGAGCGCCATTCTTGTTCCTGAGCAAAACGGGAAGATTGTCGCACCACAGGCAGATCGTTCCGACGGGATGCTTTCATAGACGTGCAGGCGGACCAGGCGGACACGGGATCCTTGCATATTCGCAATGAATTCATACATACTTAAGATGAGCGCGTTTTGGATCCGTGTCCCCCTCCATCCCGCACCTTGTCCCCCTCACTTACTCTGGCCACTCGAGCCTTTTACCCTGCTCCAGTTTGGCCCTTCACTGCAGGCCATTCTCTCCTGTCTCACTTCTTCCTTGCTCTCACCGCTGATCGGCGTCGCCCGACATGCGCGTCCTCAACGCCGTCGTCCTGGCCACAGCCGTGCTCAGTGTAGGCACCCTGGCTACTGTGAGCCCTCAGCTCACTTCAGTCCCGGCCTTGGCCAAGCGCGGGGAGATTCACGACATTGCTAGGACCATCCGCCAGCACGGTAAGTGCGGACTCGACTTCTGCTCCACTTTTCTCCATCTCAAGCCCCGCTCCAAGACGACGACGGTGACCACCACCAAGACGGTCAGCGCTACAGTGTCTGGCTCCACCGTCGTGGTGACTACGCCGCTTACCAAGACAGGCCCGGCGGTGGTCAAGACGAGCACCAAGGTCAGCGTCGTCAGTGTCACACCCACTGTGTCCTCGACGGTGGTCAACGTCGTCCCATTCAGCTCCACCGTAGCTACCGTCACCTCCGTCGTCACGGGAACGACTCTGCTCACCCAGTAAGCTCGCTGCTACACGTTCCTTGTTGACCTACCCGGCTCTGACACATATGTACCCGCATCGCCCTCCCTCCAGAACGGTTACCTCATTCACTGCCCCTCCCGCCCTCAGACGCAAAGACAGCACGAGCAAGAGCATTCCTACATGGCTAAAAGGTCACTGTAACGATGCGATCACCAAGGGCTGCAACATGGTCGTCACTACCAAACCCAAGACGTACACTGTCACAGCCACGGCAACCAAGACGGTCCTCGTGAAACCGACCGGAAAGACAGTCGTGAAGACGGCCACTGTCGTAGTCGCCTCGACTTCCACTGCCTTTGTCACCCAGACCTCGACCCAGACTGTTTCTCCGGCGATCACCTCTGTCCTGACCACAACCAGCTCCTCTCTGGTGCCGCTCACCGAGACCGATCTGACGACGACGGTAGTGACGGCGACTGCGACGGTCACCGTCCTCCTGCCCAGCCCGTCCGTTACCGGCCGGATCTTGGTGCTCAAAGCTTCAGACCCATCCGAACAATATGGCTACGTTACCTTCGACGGCGTTCACGCCGGAATCGGCTTGGCTAGCAACGCCCTTCTGGTCGCAGTCCCGTCGTTTAGTCAAATCTCAACTGCCCCGTCAGTGTTCGATATTGCGGCCATTGACAGCTCCGATTCAAACTTGGGCGCGTTCTCAGCCCAAGTTTATGGTACCTTGGCGCAAGGAAGCGGGGGGTGAGTATTCTATCCTCACTTTCCCTTTTTCTTTCTTCTCCCATCACACCTCCCTCTCTCATCCCATCCTAAAGCTCGCTCGTTTCCTGAAAGCGAGCTTGGTGCCCTCGAACGAGCCATCGCTCACCAGATTGTTTCCTTGTCCATCATCTCTGATAGGTTCGCGCAACTCGACGTGGGGCCTCAGGGTAAGTCCATTGATTCGTCGCTGCCCGGTCCTCTCTTCGTCAATCTCCATCTGTGAAAGGATGCGACCTGCTTCACTGAGTGGTTTGAGAGCCGCAAAATATGTCTTACTGATCTTGACTCTCTTTCTGCCTTCCATACCTCCATCTTACGCTTCAACAGAGCCCGCGGGACCGCCTTCTGCGTTTGGACAGAGCCCCGCTGGGGATTCAACTTATTTTGAGAGCCACATTTGGTCGTTCGCCTCGTCCACGAATCAGCTCACGGTCACCTACACCAACTTTGATGGCACCACTGTTCCGGCAGCGATCATTTTTCTTCCGCAGTCGGCAGACTCGATAAGCGCCTCCTTCTATTTCACAGGGGATCCAGCAGCTCTCGAGAGCAGCTTCCAGGACCCAACCCTCGCAGAATGTGTAAGTCGTAGTGCTGAACATGTCCACTAGCTCACAATCTCGCCTTAAATACTGACCTGGGTGCCGTTCGCCTTCTCCTCCACCTTTACTCTTCCTGTGCCCTTCCCAGTACTTCCTTTTCGAGCCCACGCTTTGAGCTGTCTCTGCTACCACCAGCGGGGCCTCAACAGAGCTCGGCCCACAAAGGCAACATACTGGCGTCACCAAATCTTTCTGTGGATCATCGGACTAATGTCATTACACCATGGCCTTGCCTCAACTTTCCAGACCGGCCTAGCTCCTTCTCAGATGCGCGACTCCAGGACCTATTCGTCGTTCCTTGCCGCACCCCTCTTCTGATTCTGCAAGTCAACACCACGCTCGGTGACGCCGCACTCCTGCGTGGGCTCGTCGCGAGCACGGAGAAACATTGCGTTGGCGCCGGAGAGGGCGGCAGCGAGGGGAAAGAGGGCAGCAGAAGAGCCGCTGCGCATTGTGGATAATATGTCAAGTGAGAAGATGAGAGGTAAAGCAATAGGAAGAGACACAATGAATTTGATGAGAAACGAGGAGAGAGACCATTAGTTGTTTATGAAGGAAGAGTCAGCTATTTATGTGTCACACAAGACCCAATGTCGACTGGATGGTCATCATCTACTCGCAGGGAGGACTTCTGACCTGCCCCTGGACCACAGCCAGCCTGTGGCCATCGACGTGAGTGATCAGAGGTTCGTCGTGCGCGGAGAAAGCGCTCCACCAAGGTTCGAAACCCGGCCTGGGATCACAGACCCGCTCTTGGGGCGAGAGAGATCCAGGGATGGATATGGTGAGAGTGCTGCTGGGACTGCAAGCCAAGATCACGCTTTGGCAAACGGGTATGTGTCCGATGACGACGATGAAGTCCTCTGACCGAGAAGGGTCTATTCCAGTCAGACCACGCCCCAAAAATCGTCACGGTAAGTCCGGAGCATCTCGAACCGAAGATGCCACTGGAATGTTGATCCCGGACATCACGTTTTGCTCTAATGCCTTCACCCATGCCGACTTTGAGCCGGTGCGGTTGTAAATCGGCAACCGTGGAGAGATCAAAGTGCCTGTGAAACGGGGAGCAAAATGACATTGAGCGCTTTTCACACACGGGCATGATGGCATCAGAATCTGCGGTACATACGGGCGGGATGACAGTCTGCAGTCCCTGTGTCCCTAGATCAACATGCATGTCGATATAAAGGCACGAGTTCTCAAGTTGTGATGTTATTGCTTGGGTGAGATCTGTTTGTCTTCATCGGACGTTCTCAAGGAGTTCGTTTCGGAGGATTGCCTTTGACCTGTCTCAATCGAGCAGGTGAAGACTCCGTGGGGAGCATGGACCAAATGAGCATGGGGCATAAGGTGAAGTCTCGTCTTTCTTCTTCCTCCTCCATCCGGCGGCCATGACAGCCGAACTGCTTCGAATGCCAACTCAACGTAGCACTTGCTTTTTGGTTACGGCATCACAAACAACCAGAGCTCATCCAATTTGGAGCTATGTTCCAGTCATTCCTGAGATTTTACTATGTTTGAATCAGAAACGTCAAAATTTTGAAGATATACAGTCCCATCGTTGACGCACCATTACAGGGGCTGCAATCTGGCTTCCTTCTTCACCCAACCGTCCTGGAGCCACCTCCCCGAGAGTGGTGGGCACGCAGACTGGCTTTGAGGTGCTCTGAGGAGTGTATATGGCCGACTGATTCGGGATGGGAAGTAATTCCTTGACCCTTCCAGCGTTGGACGTCTGGGAAGTATTCGGTCTGCCAGATGAACTGTGCAGAGCTCGAATTGGGCATGCTTGTGTCCGCCACGCCGTATGCAGCCTCGATATGGTGAATGATTTGCAACTCCTTCCTCAACTTGTCGTACCAGACCAGACATTCGCCCAGGGGCTCATAGTGAGCCTGGGAGCCTGCATTGAGAGGGGCCTCATCGATGTAGAGCGGCAAGAACCCGTGGCTTTCGACGTCCCAGAGACCGATCACGGGATGGACGCTGTGATACTTGTTGCCTGCCACGGTGAGGACGTTTGGCTGACCTTCGGATGAGTGCTGCAAGGACCCGTTTTCTTCGATGCTGACACTGCTGCCTAAATTGCACTCCACCCACATTTCGTCTGGAATTCGAATGGTAGAATCCGCAGGGATCTTCTCGACGTAACCGAAGGCGTATCGAGGTTCCCACTGGAAGACGTTGGACACGACGCTGAGGCGCTTGCAATTCCATATCACGTTGAGCTTGGTGCCATGGATATCTTTGACAGTCTGTCCGAGACAAAGATTGTACATCTCAAGTGACTCGAGTGCCCTGGCTTGTTCATCCGTCTCGTGGACTACGAATCGACGTGTGGTTGTCATGCTCCCTGAAGGTAAAAAGGCCTCGAAAGGTCAACTCTTCTCAATCTGACATGGTATATCTGCATCAGAGGACCCTTGCTGACCTACCTTTGCGTCAGATGGTGACTACAGTCAGAGGAAGTATGGGTGAAAAACAAAGTTCTTGGTCAGTGATGGGTGAGAGAGACTATTGATGGAAATTATGGCTTCAACCTCGCACTTATACCTTTTTGGGATCCTGCCTCGATGCCCAGTGGCCTGCGGGATTGCTACATGAATGGGAAGATCGATATAAGGGACGATAGTTCCAGACTCAACGCTGTTTGTCAAGCACTGTGATGATTTCCGCTTTCTCTAGCAACAGAAAGTCGTTAGATACGCGTCCCGCCTCTGTATCTGATTATCCGCGCAGGTATCGGACTCTCGAGTCCGGGATCATAGATGCTACATGCTGATCTCCAAGTACATCTTGTCGTCCTGGATGACTGGGCAGTAGCTTCCTGTGCCCGTGTGTGCAGTCTGGATGCACGCCACCAGGCGCACTGACAGACTCCATTTGTTTGCATCGCATCCTCGGACAAACAACGACCGGTAATCAACACAGTCTAACTTCAGCTCCTGCAGCCACAGACTCTAGTTGTCTGCGGTATATCCACGCGGACGTCCGTGTGATAAGTCCCCGTCTCTGGCTCACAGCCCATCTCCGCTGCGCTGCCGAGCACACATCAGAACGCCCCGGTGGTGAGGTCAAGAAACGCCATGGAGTGCGCGATGACAGTGCTGAGGATGAAAGAGATCCGGGAGTACCGACGTTCGCTGCTAGTGGCATGCAGATCGCAGCTGGACATCCTAGGCAGTCCAGGCCACTACGAGTCTTCGTCCCATCTTTTTCGGTTCTCTCACTCGCTCACGAGGGCCTGACCAAAAAAAAGGTCGTAACCAAAAATTGAAGGACACTATGATTTCATGCTACGCTCAGTGCATCCACACAGACTGGAAAGCCGCGAAAATGAGAGATGTGGGTCTTATCTAGGGTGAAAGCACCTAAAAAATCAATTGCCAGCTTGAAGTCTGCCATATGTGCTGCGGCAAGAGGTTGAGTCAATCGGTTCTTGTCGTTTGTGAGCTTTTCATGAGTAGAGATTTCGTCTCACCTGACACATTAGGACACAACCACACTGGCAGAGCCGACAAATTCGAGCACAATATCGGAAAGGTGAGTCTTTTGAAGATCGACATTCTCCATGTTGCGGATGCTGATCGTCCACGTGCTGAACGGAGTCGGCTGGATGTGGGAATCCAGAGCGACCACAGAGTCAAGCAAGATCCGTCCGGAGTCAACCTCGTATTGGAAAGACCGGTAGATCGGCCGTCCACCGAAAAGAAATCGCTCAGTGTCAGAGTGGTCAAAGAAGATGCCGTTGGAGACAATGTCGACCTTCAAGATGCGCTGGCCTGGCTTCAGAACGATTCCTGGGAATCGGACACGCATGCCGTTCAGGCGGACACGTTGAAGACCCTGGAAAGGTGTGGGCGAATCTGTCAGAGTGTCCTCCCCACTGATACCACTGGCGATAGCAGGGCCTAACAGAGTTCCTTTGGCCATGCGAAGGCCATCAATGTCTGCGAGAGAGAAGGCAAGTGAAGGTCTTGAACCAGGTGTGTTCTGTCCGCTGGCCATAAAACTCGGGACGATGTCCGGTTTCTGGCGTAGCAGAGGATCGGTGATGGACAGCGTCACTCGGAAAGGCTGCGGGTCTGATGTGTAGTGGGATAACGCTGCGATGGATTCGGCTGCTAGCGTTGCCAGATCCTGCCTGTACCCGGCCAGTGGCTTGAGGGCAGACAATTCAATCTGTGAGGACGTGAGCGAGTTATACCTGCTCAGGAATCAAGTGTAGGAGTACTGATCAGAAGCCACAAAAAGTGATAGCTAAAGGGCAGCCCGCTACTCACTTGAAGGCATCACGCATGTCACGCATCTGTATCAGAAGCCAGGTGCGCAGATTCTGGCTTCGATCAAAGAGGTCTTCGGCGACCTGTTCCTTCGCTTGTTGATCCACCTGATATCGTTGTGAAAGCTCGAGCAGGCGTTTGGCTTGAGATTGGGTGGCCAGGGTCTGTAATCGCAACTGCACGTACGTCTGACCGGCTTTGATGGTCTGGACCCGAGTGGCCGTCTGTGCTTTTGCGAGAATAGCCTGGCTAGACAGACATGTCTGATACTCTTCTGCGCCGGATACTCCTTTCGAAACAGCGTCGGCGAGCCAGTTCTCCGCTTTGATGCGCCAAATGTCCCAGGCAGCATTCGTGTTGATAGCAGCACCTTCCGGGCTGGCAATTCTGTTCCCGATCAACGGTCGGCGAGTCAGCTAAGTGAGACATTGTAGGGGATCCGCTCGCAGCGCAAGATTCAAATACTCACATCATGGTCTCATCTGTGGGAGGCTTGAGCTCATCGCCATCCTGGATGCGAGCGACCGTCTCACGCATCGTGTTGTACATCTCATTCACTTTCTCGATAGTCTCGGACAAGGACGTGACCGCTTCTGTGAGATCCTTGGCTATGTCAGTGTCCTCTTTGATCTTCTTGATGAGCTCCGTTGCGGCATTCTGCGCCCCTTCGACCATGGGCTGAATTGTTTCTGCAGTCTTGGAGGCCTCAGCGACTGCCTCTCCAGTTTTGGCCGCAGCTCCAGCGGCAGCTCCACCCGCAGGCACACACCCAACACAAAGAGCTGCGACAGAGGCCGCAAATGCTGGTGAGAGAATGTCTATCAGTTCTGGTCCGTAGCCGCAAGAGAATGAAGCACTCACAGATGATTCCTATGGTGATTTCAAAGGCCGCGGAAAACTTTGCATTGGACTCCCACTTCTTCAACCCCTGTCTGAAACTGGATTCCGCTTGGATCATCTCCAGGCGATGATCCTCGACAGCAATTCGAGCTGCACATTCGGCCTCGTAAGCACCGTAGTAAGCAGCCTTTGCCTGGCTCAAAATACGAAGTTCGACTGCCTGATTGTCTCGCAAATTGGCAAGCATTGTCTGAGGAAGAAGAAGAAGAAGAAGAAGGTGATGATGATGATGATGGTGATGACATCGAGATCAGAAGAAGTATTCAGGGCTTTCGATTGTGATAAAGACTTACTTGGTAGGCCGTTGCATGATCGGACGCAGAGTTTGCTTGATCGTTCAAGCGATTGTATGCTTCGCCGAACTCTGTCGCAGCATCCAACAACGCTTCTGCCACGACTCGGTAGGCGGAGAAATTCAAAGCTGGTACGTAGCTCTGAGTCTCGGTGGATCCACGGATCCCGTCGGCATCAAATTGCGCTTGAAGAGCACTGGCTGCTAGGTGCACCTCATTGTAGAGGCGGCTATTGGCGAGCAGTTGATTGATGAAAGTCACAATCTGACGTGATACTGTGGCTCCTCCTGTCTTCCTTTCCCAGAACAGCTCGTTTGCAACCCGGAGCTGAGCATTAAGAAGTCTGTCTAGACCCACAGCGGTTCCGATGACGTCGTCGCCTAGGCGAGAGCACTGTTCTCCGGACGGCCACCAATGATCCGGCTGATTTGCACGAATAACGATCCCGATCATCGCTTGGACTGGCTCGATAGTGCGCGTGTATTTACCGTACGGAGAGTCAATTTGGATGGTAAGCGGATGTTCGCTGTAGGAGCAGTAAATCTGCAGCATGACCTGGGCCTGGCAGTTGAGACTGATTGTCCGTGGTCCATCAGAGGAGAGAAGACGTCCAAAGAGAGAGAAAGTTTGGGGTTGTTGCAGTGTCAAGCTGATGTCGCGATCGAGCGTGAGAACGTCCCCGGCAAGTGTAGTGTTGATGGGTCCTGTACTCATCTTTTCGTCCAGTGCGACGACAAAGCCACAGCTGATGGACCCAGCTGAATTCTTTTCCTCGTATGCGCAGCTTGGAATTCTGGCAAAGCGGGAATAGAATGCCTTCCATTCCTGTGGGCCCTTCGGTGTCAGGTTGGGCGGCGTGAAGAAGTCGAAGTGGGTCATAAGGAAAGCCAGACCAGGCGGCCAAAGAGAGGACTGAGGGCGTGTGCTGAGATCCAGGAAGGGTGACAGCGACACTCTGAACACTGCCGATTCTACTTATGCATTCAGGGAAGGGACAGAACAGAGCGCAAGATGTATAACATCGGGTAAATACTGAATGACGCATACCAATCTGCCTGTCCAGCCAGCCTGTGGTATTCCTACACCTATTGCCAGCTTGAGACAAGACTGGACTCTGGCCCAAGGTTGAGCTCTCATTGTGATCGTGCTGGGTTCCCGGACACCAAGCTCCGATCCTGCACAGGCGGACATCAATCATTGTGCCTGATCTGAGATAACAGTGCCTGTGGCGTTTATTTCGCTTTACGCCACCGGGGCCATGCTCGCTTGTACATGTACAGTACAGTATGTATGCATAACCGCAGCGCTGATCCTAGTGTCCTGCGACTGGATACAGACCGTTGGAAATTGCGCATGCACGAGCGGGTATTTAAACCTAAATCCGTTCGGTTGACGTGGCGCTCCCCGCACTTCTGGACGGACGACGACGACGGATGTGCTCGTACCGCGCAGAGACCTTCCACCTCGTTTGGTTGTCTGACGGGGTGGAGTGTGTCTTCCTGTTCCCTTGAGTCGTATCTCCTTCTTTACCACCAACTCGATTCAAACCTTTACGACGACCAATCATCTCACCTGTCAGTGTCTTTTTCACAGGACTCAGATCCCGTCCATGCAGAAAATCACACACAAATGCAAGGCTCCCGTGCGGACGGATACATAACCGGTTCCTCCTTGCTCTGAATAGGCTTTCAACCATTGATGCACGCGCGGGATAGTCGTCTGGCTGCAGGTGTCCCGCGCGTGCATCAATTTCAAAGACATCTGACTTCCAATCGTACTGTAGCAACGCCAATACACGCACTGACACAACGCAGGTGGATTTTTGTGGCTCCAGCGTCTGGCTGGTAACAGCGAGGACCGATGTTCTCGACCCCTGTGACCATTGTTTGTTAGCATGCTGTATATCCGCAGTGTGACTACATAGCTTTGGAGTCGCGAGTTCGATTCAATCTCCGCTGCACGACGCTCGTGCGTTCCGTTCCGTCTTGGGGCATGATCATCTCCGTCGATCCGGTGCTGTCTTTCGCTACTGCTTCAATCTTCGGGAGTCTCCTCGAAACGATCAGGCGTGCCTCTCAAATTGTACCTTGCTCCTTCTGCTCACTGCACGGCCATAGTATAACCGGCCTGAAAATGATACGGGTATAAAAGATGCGTCGAAAGCTGAGAAGCCAGGGGTATCAGTAGATCCCACCCAGCGGCCATCCGTATTGCCCCTCAGTTAACAAACTCTCTTCCTACACACGATTCCCAATCCCTACAGGTGATCAGCCACAATGGTCAGCCCCGAGGATCATGCGAAAGCAACCATCTTCAGAGTCTGCGACTCGACCGCCAATGTCCTCAGACAGGACCATATCCTCATGAAGCTCAGCGACATGTCTGGTTTGGTTGCGTACATCTGGAGCGGCACCCTGCTTCACACCACCAAGGAAGAATACATGAACAAACTCAACATCTCGGACGAGGTCTGGAACCTGGTCAGTGAATATTGCACAAGATGATTTCAGCATTCAAATTTTGGAAGCTGACGCCAGGATGGTGTCATTAGGCCCCCGAACCACTCGCAAATTTGGTGGCGACTTATGGCCCCATCAAACAGCACTGCATCGATTTCAAGGATGTGACATACCCGAAGGTCGTTTCCTTGGCCAGTGATCTCCACGGATATGCAACATCCGCGCCGCAGTACTATGTGGCCTTGTTGACAAAGGCCAAAGTCATTACGGATGCGCTCCGCGATGGAGACATTTCATCCGCAAGGTCAAACCAAGCGGATTTCAACGCAGCCCTTCAGCAGAAGACAAAAGAAGCAACCGATTTTCAAGCACGAGCCCAACAGGTCTACTTGGAGCTCAACCAGGCCGAAACCATAATGCGACAGGACCAGGAGGCTATGCAAGTTGCTGATCGTCAAATTCACGTCCTTTTGAACGACAAAGATGGGCGAATGGCGTTTCTCAACACGCAGATCGATACACTTTATAAGGAAGTGGGACATCTCTACGATGAGCAAACCAAGGTAAGTCTAAGACAATACATTGTAAGGCTGCTCCAATTGAGTTCTCAGCTTTCCAATCTCAGGACATAACCATCGCTGCTACCGCTCCACTTTATAGCTGGGTACCTCTTATCGGAGTCATTGCAGCGGTAGTGGTAACCACCGTCTTTGCCAAGATGGCCGACAACGTGGCCGATTCGATTGACAAGCTTCAGGGCGACATGTCGAAGGACAAGGTTGAGCTTGCGCAGTGTCAAACTATCGTTGGGACCCTCAAAATGGCCGATGTGAGTGAAATCCTCCCAGGCAATTGTTGGCACTTCCTCTTGATTCACACCTCAGTCTCTGTTGCGACTCTAGAGAGACCTTGAGTCTTGGTTGCAAAAGATTGGGCCAGCGATCGAGGCCGTTGAAGCCATGATAGGCGCTTGGAAAGGAATTGCTGACGACCTTCAAGGGCTCGCGAACCTCATCAATGACCAGTGCTCAAAAGGCACCGGATTTACCAACGAGTTTGCATTCGAGATCAGCGCAGACGTGATCCAAACGCGCTGGGGCACCGTAGCCGAACGAGCGGATTACTTCCGCCTGAATGGTGAGTTCGACCTTGCTTCTCCCTCTCCCACTCGAGACATCCGCTTGGACTCCTGACCTTGACAACTTGGCACAGCTTTCATTCAGCCACAACCTGTGCCCAAGGGCGAGACCAACGGTCAAACGGTCAGACGCGTACTGGGCTTGGTCGACGAAGGGAACAGTGGAGCTATTCAGGACAAAATTGTAGTTGGCCAGCCACTCGAGCTCACACACGAGAGCAGCGGACACAGCCAGCCTGGTCACCACAATGAGCACCACCACGTTCACCATCATGGTCATCACCATTGATCAAAAGATTTGAGACGGTTTTTCATTCGGCGGCCATGGAACGCAGAGTCTGGCCCGACTTCCCTTGAGCTACCTAGCTACCTTGGGATCTGGTGTGGTTCGTGTTTCGTTCTTCGATCTACGTCGCCGACGTTTTTCCTCATCTGTTCACCTGATTTCTGTTATGTCTAGTAGTTGATATCACCCAACATCAGATTCGTTGTGTGGCCCACGTACGAGCAGCAGCGAGCAGAGATGTAACAAGTCACGCCAGGCACAACTTTTAACCTCGCAGATAGTTGGAGTGTTGATCCAGTAGTCTTTGGTGAACACGTGATCAAAGACAGCAGCCTTGACCGGCTCGTCGATAGTAGGAGGGGACGCATCAATGTCCAACTTCCGAAGAGGTGTCTTGCATGATGCTCATGAAGAAATGATGATCCTAATCCTGAACTGACAGGGAAAGGTCTTCTGTACATATCTCGATATCTGGCATTCGGTTCTTGGAACAACTGGATCAACATTCAACTTGCGTGGTGTGGACTTCTTGATTTCCGGGATCCAGGGGCGAGCCGGTTCTGCTGGTTTGGATCGCCGCTCTAAGCGGTGATCAGGGTGGGAATTGCCAGAGACAGGACACCGAGGGTAAGCAAGACTGCCGCGCTGCCCGAGCTTACGGGCTGGATCCGCATGGCGGCGGCGCCGGAAGGAGTGGTTTGGCCATTGTCGCTCTTGGCCCCCTGGCAAGTGGCGCTAGTGACAATGCCATCGGTGCCGCCGCCAATGCAGTCGTTCCACTGCTTTCCCGCTCTGGCGAGGGTGGTGTAGTTGCCTGTGTAGGCCGGGTACGAGCACCAGGAGATGCAGCTTTTCTCGGCGGGCACCTCGGACGTGCCGTTGCCGATGAAGTGAAGCTCGGCGCCGTTGCAGCATTGGCTGAGGCGTTCGAGAATTGTCGCATTCGGGTTGGGGGCAAAGAAGGAGCACGCTGGGCCTGGCAGACTCGGTACTGAGTTGGGCAAGAGGCAATAGTTGTCGATAGCGCTCATGGTGTTTGTGCGAGACGGGGACGCGGCAAAGCAGAAGGATCGAGCTGGTGGAGAGAGAGAGGAGATGATTCTGGCAGAATGAAGGGGCTGGAAAGTCAGCAGCTGTTGCTGGATCAAGCCCGTCCCAGCCCTTTTGAGTCTCGCGATCGCAGAATCTGGATGTCCAGATCGTGGATGGGCATCGCATCTGACAGGCTGCGAGCTAGGCCAAAGGGCCGAGCAGAGCGTGTAGAGCATTCCCCCTTTTTGCTCGAGTCCGTCGAGTACCACCAGACTACTCGTACAGTAGAACGTCTTTGGGTTGATCTCGGATAGCACCGAGGCCACCGTGATCCACTTTGTCAGCCTGGAGAATCCTCCAAAGCGCTTGGCGGTTCTTTTTATGGATTCTTTTAGCAGCTTCGTGGTCGCTGTCCATGACGTCATGGGGACCTCTTGGAGGGGTACGTTCAGAGGATGGACCATCACATCAAGACCGTGAGAATCCATTGATGTAGCGGAGTCGAGCTATGTACTGGACGCGCTTCATGAGCAGAGCTCACATCAATGTACGAGCTGTACGAACTGCTCCTGCTCGTACGTGGGGAGGAGGAGGCAACCTCTGTTAACCCCGAAGTGCTGCGTCATGCCAAGATCGGCAAATTAAACGGGAAAAAGATGGCCGAATTCGCCGAGTCGTCGGAGTGCTGACTGCCTGCTGTCGACTTCAACTTCTTGAGTACATCCTCGTGGCACTGACTCTCCTCTCTCTGCTTGCCTCATGATCCACCTCAACGAAGACTTCAACTCCTCATCCCTCACTCTCATTCTCACAAGGCCAGACTCGAAAGCGGAAGTGTTGCTCACAGCCCGCGAGCGGTTAGAGAGACCGCACACGCTCGACAGCTTGGCTAGCACATCAAAGCCAGGTCTGGCGTTGAATGAGATCTATGCCCAGGCACCACATGTCAGCTACAAGCCTGATCTGAAGTGCTCCCATTAGCAAGGCATCCCTCGCTGATAAGCCCTGGCGTCTCCGTCAGAAATGTCCCTCTGCGTCTGACAGCAACAACGTCGTCACAACTCACTCACATCGTCCGATTGCAGGAGAGGCGATCCAACTGATAGCTTCCGAACCAGTAGCATTTCCATAACACAGAGGCTTCATCGTGGAAGTTCAGCCAAGTGAACAATGTCGCTTCTCTCTCACGTTTGTCCAGACGGCTTTGCTCCCTTCATTCCTTCTCTACAGCTCCAAACACAGGCACAATTCATCAGAATGTCGACAAGAGCCAGCTCGTGGTTACGCATCGCATCAGGCCTCTTTGGTACAAATGGTGCCGATCGACACCATCCTCTCGCAGGTTCGGTCGTAAAATCGTCACCCTCCCCACTCAGCCGACGACTCAACTTCCATTGCTTTGCCAAGCCTTCGGGGCTTTGGATGATACCGCGACATGGTCGTTCAACGCGCTGCAATAGCGCTCAGGAAGGATCCATTGATCGATGGCACTGGACGAGACTTTCGATCCTCATGGATCTTGTACGATCCAGATTTGTGAATCGAGCGTTGCAACCTTGCAAGTGCCTTCTCGTCGCCCCGCAATGCTAGGTAAAGACGAAAAAGGTACAAGAAGGGCCACTTTTGGGACTGATCACTCTCATCTAGCATCTTCAACCTCCCATCACAGCCGTAGTACACATCTCGTCATTCACCAGCTCACCTATTTCCCTACATACCACATCCATCTCGCAATCATGGTGATCAAAGCCGCCTTCACTGCCCTCTTTGCCATGGTCTTCGTCTCCATGGTCTCGGCCATAGCCGAACCCGAGTCTATTCGGTATGCATCGATGCTCATCAGCGCTCATTCGCCTCATTATGACTGATTTTATTCTATCAACAGACAATGCATCAGCTCAGGCTGCGGTGATGACTGTCCGAACACGTTCTACGTCGACGTTCCCGGAGATGCCGATGGACTCGGAATCCTGTAAGTGCCCAGCTCGTACGACTCAATAGATACCCACCGAAGAGACTAAGCATGTCCGTTGTTATGCATGATTTTATCTGTGGACAGGGACACCCGTGAGTCAATCACAGAATGTTCCCACATCTACACAGAACTTACATCATGCTACTCTTTGGCTTACATCATGCTGCTCACTGTTTGCGTTTGCAGCCGAATGCACCGTTTATACCGGTGACCTCACGGACTTCCAGAAGGACGAGAATGGGCAAAGCATCGTCTACCATGACGTCTCTCAGCCTGATGAGGGCTGTGCTTACATTCTGCTTAGCCCTGCAAATGTTGAGGAAGTCGGTTGCGGCACTCCAATTGGACAGTTCCGTAACGCCATCTGCACGTACGTCTTTCCCAGTTCTGTTTGGTCGCACGCTCGCACAGCAGAATAGCACTGATCCTTGCGCTTGTGCCTTTGACAGCAAGTCTGTGCTGGGGTACACTTTTATGTGGCAGCGATGCTGCGGACAAGCCTGCGACGATGCAGGACTGACCCGTCGCGGAGTCCGCGGCGCCAAGTGGTTTGGCTCCCACAGCCCGCGCGAGCTCTCTCCCCTCGAGGGCAGTCTGTCCACGTTTACCATGCACAGCAAAGACGGACCTGTGAAGTCTCACTCTTCACGCCCGGCCACTTACAAGGACCAGAAGCGCGATCTCATCCGCCGTGATTGCTCGGGATTCACTGAGGAGCGTCGGTGAGAACTGCCAGAGCTTCCTCACCTAGGCACTTCCTTGTTTCACAGACTCACAGGTCAAGTGCTTTACTACCCTCAGTTTTACCACCTCTGGCGGCGTTGTCACCTTCGGTGGAACAATTAGAGGCCCCGGCTCCTTCCAAATGACTTCGGAGACGTCTGTCAGCCACACCACTAGCGTTTCCGCCACCGTGGGTGATCCTTTTGGTATCGTAAGCGTAAGTATTCTCCCGCCCTGGTGCGCGTGGAGTCCAGGACCTTGATCTGATCCAGTCTGTGACGCCTGCTATCACTAGACTACCGTTGGGTTCGAAACGACGGAGGAGGCCAGCAAGTCACTCAGTTGGACGCTCGACCTTGAAGAAGGTCAACTCGGCACTGCATCCTGGACGCCCATCCTGGATTGCATTGAGGGAACGTTCACTGGGTGCGGAGACGAAGGCGACCAGCACGGGTAAGTGAAAACCCTGTCCACGCAACTTGAAAGTTGTAGATACTGATGTCAATGAGCATCTCTATCCGACACCAGTAATGTCTGCACGCCATCTCTCGCTGGAGACGGCCAGCCTGACGGTATCTATCAGACGATTCTGCAGAGCTAAACTTTCGCACTTGCAGCAACTTTCGGCGTCATCCACGGTCTGCCGGCCGCGAAAAATTTGCTTCTTCCTTCTCTTCTTTTGTCTTTTTCGCGAGGCCGGATCTGGCAGAACTCTTCCGATGTTCGTAGAGGTCGCCTTTCTTCCTCCTTCTTTGCTGAAACCCTGACTCCTATCCTCACCGCCCAAATGAAATCCTGAATTGTAAATCGTCCTTTCTCACTCCCAATCTCATACCGTTGCCGTTGCTGGTGGCTCCATTGAGATCTCTGCCGGGCTGAACGTGGTTGTCGTGCGACAAGGCGAAAAGAGCAACGGTCCAATGCGCGTTCGGCTGGTGCGAGCAGTACGATGCTGATCATGGCCATCGTCGGTATGCTGACCCCCACCTTGTTCTATCAAGTCTACGGAACATTCCAATGGACATGCGAGGGCTGCCCGACGGACTCCGTCCCTGGCGAAATGTGGAAGTGCAAGCGCTACTACTACCAACCTTTTCCACCCTCTAGCGGCCTAGTCTTCCAGCAACTCTGAAAGGCTTGATGTACCGGTCCGAGCGTTCAGCCTGTGCATGTCGTACTCGCAACAGTCTCGTCCCTTCTTTCAAGGCCCTACCGTATCACTAGGCCAAG
Organism: Tilletia setariae; assembly: GCA_023634365.1. Classification (NCBI taxonomy): domain Eukaryota; kingdom Fungi; phylum Basidiomycota; class Exobasidiomycetes; order Tilletiales; family Tilletiaceae; genus Tilletia; species Tilletia setariae. The sequence continues at coordinate 150,023 of JAMJXE010000008.1, forward strand.
TTAGCTGACCTGGGCAACTAGCTACGTCCACACGCTCTCCCTGAGTCACAGGGAGTGCTCAATCCACCAAGATATGATACGAAGATGGAGACGGAGATATTCGCATTTCAGATGCGAAGATGGAGAAGGGTCTACATATGTTCCGATCGTGGTGATGGGGAAGCTGAATGAGGGGAAAAGAGAAGGAAATTGTCTGGTAGGCATAATCAAAGTTCACGCGTCGAACTTCACGCGGGGGAGCTGTCTGACTCGGTCGACCGAGTTCCCTGTATGTACTGGGCCCGTGCTGTTCGAGGTAGACGAGTTCGCCTTCTTGACCGTGACGCCGAGGACATGCCCAGCGGGACGGACCTTCTCGTCATTGAAGGTAAGCGCCATCAGGATGGCGAAGGAAATTTTGATGACGCGGCCATCGGAAAGCTGGAAGGCAAGTGGACGGACCTTGAAATGTCAGGAATTCGCCTTGTTCCTGACTTCACGTGTGCCTGGCATGACCTCAGCCGAGGTGAGGCCCGCGGAAGTGAGGCTCCCGGGCCTTGAGTCTGAGCCTCGCGCGGATTCTTCCTGAAACAGATTCGTCGGCGCTGGAGCCGTCCCTCCTGAAACTGATCTGCCAATCCAATCAATTTGACGATTTTGTCCGCGTCAGGAACCCTTATCTGCTCGTGCACAGCCACGGAACGCCACATTCTGCAGCGAGGTGTGGCGACCGCCAGCAGGCCCTTGCCCTGTCTGCAGGCAACGAGTTCTTCCTTCGAAGCTCGGAAATCGGACACAGTCCTCGAAGCACGCGACTGCACCTCGCAAGACTGGCAATGAGTCACCCATCAGGCCTTATGTAGCTGACTTTGACCAGCAAGAGTCCACCTACCAGCACATGCCGCCCTTCACTGGCTTACCCCACGAGATTTGGGGGCTGATCATCGAGGCAGCCGCGGAATGGTACCCACCAGATACCTATCCCCAGCTCAAGCGCAACGGTGTCTTAACAGCATGGTCACATGCTCCTCAGGACCATCCGCTCATCGCCCTCTCACAGACCTGTAAAACGCTGCAGCGCACCGCAGCGCCCATCATCTGGTCTGATATTCAGCTCGGGAATCAAACCTGGTTCTACGACGTCGAGCAGCTGCCCAAACTCATCTCCCGCCTAAACAGTCCGATCGCCCGTGTCAACATACGCAGTCTCGACCTCAACCTCAAGACCGACACCGTCAGGTCGGGACATGAATACGACTACTGGGATGGGCCTCCCCTTGCACCCAAATACCCTGATCTTCTCGCTCTCTTCACACGACTTGGCGAAGTGCTCAAGGGAACGACACTGGTAAGTGCAGTAGTATCAAGACAAGCCAATGGCATCGTAGTCTTGTCCTGCATTTCTCGTTTTCCCTTCACTCACCACGGCCCCTTTTTCCTTAGCGCAATCTTCGTCTACACCCCGACAGCATCCATCCTTCAGATGACTTCCTGATCGCCATCGGGAACGGCTGTCAACATCTCCAACACATCGAACTCGGATACGGGTGCGATCAATTGCCATGTGCGTATGGTGCCTGTTCATACCACTCACAGTGGTGTGTGCTGTGCTTGACTGACAACTCCTGGCTTTTCTCTGGTTTTTCCTTGACTTCCAGTTGGTCAAAGAATGAACAATGTCATCATCAATGGTCCCGATCAGCTTGACCGACTGACTCAAGTCTGCAGCGCGACTATCGGAATGGGAGCACTTCAAGCCGACGACGAGCTCCGAGATCCAGTAGAGCCAGGCGAAATGTATTGGGTGGAAGAACGTGCTCCAGGCTTGATCAAATGGCTCCGCGGTGAGCTCCCCGACGGCTCCTCATCAGGACAAGAGGACAACAAGCTCGTCTTCCTCAAGACCTCGGCTTCATTCCTCTATCGCTACCGGTCCCTCGCTCCGGCCTGGGCTCGATGTGAGTCTTTGCAGACGTTTCCAATTTTCTCCCATGTTGACTCACAAGAAGATTCGCCATGCTGTACAGTCAACGAGATCCTCGAGCGAATCGACGAGACCAACGCTGCCATTGCTCCCTCGTTCGCAACAGGCGACGGCGTCGATTTTGACCGTGAGCCGGGCGGCGAGCTTTATGACGAGGAAGTGAGCTGGGTTCACGCCGCAGCCGCAATCCGACCGAGCTTAGACCATCTGGTCGCCAGTTGTCCCGAGAGGAACATAGAGGCCCTAGACGTGGTCGACATGGTCCGATCTGACCCCATATTTGGCCCCTGGAGGAGCGCCTGGTTCTCGGGCGTGGATTGGGACGAAAGTTCAGGGCCGTCAACACGGGCGCTCTCGCTTGCCGACGAGATTCTACATCACTGGCGGAAGAGCGCGCAGTCGAGACGGGAAGCTCCTGTGCCTCCGGCGCGCTGGACCACAGGCTGGTGAAACCATCTTGTACCGCGTCCAGGCCTAACTCATACACAGTCAATCTTCTGCACCTCACTATAGCTTGCTGGTAGGCTTCTTGGTTAACAGGTTTCAAGTCAAATGGCTTCGGTTCCACGAGTTGCAAGTCTGGAGACGGCATCGAGGTTGAGATGGGCATTGGTCCTCTAAGTAGCGGGTGACTTGAAAGGGTGATCGAGCTTCTTTCCACCGTGAGAGTTTTGAGAGGCGTCGGGAGCGTGAATACTCGATCTAGAATTCTGGACAGTCGCCGATCTGTTTCCGAAGCTCTCCCGCCGCTTCGGCTGGCCGAAAACATCTCACAGGAGGGATTCTGACGGCAAGAAAGAGTCTGGGTGGATTTGCAGGCGGGAAACAGGGTAGAGTCCCGAAGAGCAAAAGTGGTATTTATGAGTGCCGGATCTTTCGGTATGTCAGGGGAAGAGCAGCCAGTGGTAGAAAGTGGAGACCTAGGGCGTCAAGCGAGATGGTCCAGCAGCAGCAGCAGCGGTTTCGGGCTGAGTGCGAGGCGCGCCACGGAGTCCTTGCTTCTTCTCCTCGAGGATCCTCCGCTTCATCTGTTTGCGTCTGATCAGGGCTTCGTCCGACCGACGGCCCTCACGCGTGCCTCCAGCCTCTCATAGCCAGAATCTGCTCCCGTACCTCTCTCATCGACGACGATGCGCACAGCTCGGGCTCGGTCCGTGGCGAGCCAGACCCTCCTTGGATCGTCCGCAGAGCTTCTCCGCTGCCGCACTCTTCCTGATTTGCGTGGGCGTCCCGATAGTATGGTAGGGGACTCCCCCTCCTTATGGTTCCCTGGTCTTGACTGGTTGCGAGAGTTTCAGGCAAAGGCGATTTCATATCCGAAAGCCACCATCTTTTCGAAAAGGCGGATTTACGCCACAATAATACACTCCAAAAGCGGGAAGACTCGACAAGCAGTCTCAACCAACACCTCTGGAGCTGAGACAACAAGGCAACCACCATTCCACCACGACAAGCAGCAACCCATCTTGCATACACTGACCCGCTCTGCTCGATGTGCTCTCGTGTGGATGGTGCTTGCTTTGCTGACCTTCCCTCCCAGCTCCTGACCTTCTCTCCCTTCCGTCTCCTCTAGTCCAGGTCACTCGATCGTTCCCGGGCGGGCCCCTGCCGCCAGGACTCTCGAACCTTGTCAGCAAGAACAAGGAACTCAAGATGCCCGCCCTGGTCCACGAGGACACGAGCCTCTCGCCTCCCGTGGGCCTCGCCTTATCGTCCGTGTCAAGGTCGTCCCACACCAGGCCACCCCTCGGACCAAGACCCTTGTCCCAGGACAACGAAGGCAAGCATTAGCCCCACGGGCATGCGACAACCACTGGGCCAGTTCACTCGACAGCACTGGACGACATACCTGGCTCAGTGGCACGGATCGCTCGGACAAGACATCAAGACCTCATCAAGAGCTTCGACACCTTTCACCTTCTCAACCGTCTCCTTTCCCTCCTTCTACCCTCTGGGTATAAGTACTCCCTCTCCCCATCTGAATCCTCTCTTGTATCTCTTTGTCTACCATTCTATCAATCACACTACCACTCAGTTCCCAGATTCTCAGTCTCCAGATTCTCTCTCTCTTCTCTCTATTCTCCGATTCTCTGAGTCCTTCGACTCGTACCAACAAGCAGTCCTTGACCATTGAGGACATTGGGGTCTTCCAGTCTCATTGGAGTCTCACAATACCCCAAGTACCCCGAGGTAGGGGTAGGACGCTACCTCAATTTAGTGACAGCGGATCCGGATCTGGGCGATCTTTGCTCATGCACAATGCGGTCATCATGCATTCCCGTCATTTTCCACCCTCGTCTGACAGCAACAACAACAGCAGCAGCGAGCTCACTCCTCCATCCATCAGCCAGCACCACCCCCAAGTATGACTGTGATTGATGCCTGGGCAGCGCTGACCGAAGGCTACCTGCCCACGAACCATCAGCTGACCACCTTCATCGCCAGAGATAGCGCCCTCTTCCAGTTCCCAGATCTCAGCCCCAGCGGCACCAAGTTTGCAGACGACGTCGCCGAGCTCAGGCAGCTCCTCATCAGTCTCATCACCAAACGAAATGGAGACGAACAAGTACAAAATCTGGTCTGGCGTCTCAGGCTCGCTGCAGCACACCGCGCCCAGTCAGGCACGGACAGTGATCCAGGGCGCACCCAAGTCGCAGGCAAACGGCCCAAGGACGACGATGGCCCGGCAAGCTCATCTGAGGGTGAGCTCACAGCAGCATACGCGCGCCGATAGGGACCCTCCTTTCTTAACCCTCCATGTACAGCACTCCGCCATCTAAGCACCGTCGCCCGCATCTTGCTCGTCCAGCCACAGATCCGATATGTGCTCTCCGATGCCGTCGCTGTCCTCGCCCAGATCGTGGCCGTGACCGCAGAGGAGACCATTCCGATCGCACAAGGTCAGATGGAGCAGGTGCCTTCGGAAGCTCCTGTGATCAATCTGGCCCACGACAGCACAGCAGCCACAACAGGCTCGACAACACTGGATTCAGTAGCGGCGCTCCATTCACCGCTACCGTCCCGCGCAGTGGGAGCCAACGGCTTGCCTCGAATCACCCCAGAGATCGTAGATGCGGTGGTCAAAGATCCCAACCTCAAGCTCAGCGTGCCCCTGACCTCTTCAACCGTGGTTGATGTGGCCCAGATGGCCGCCGTCGCCAGAACGACGAGACTGAATCCAAAGGGAAAGGTTGCATCAGCTGGCACGGCCAAGAAAATCGGACGGGACCTAGTCACCAATGCGCACAATGTTTGGGACACCGACGGACAGTTCCGCGTCCTTGAGCGACTCAGAAAGGTGAGAGGAGAGAGATCCACACGTACATGGAGGACAACGGTTTGCCCTTTCCACTTAACCAGCTGACACACCATCTCCGTTTCCTTTCACCCAGCTCTGTGTTGATCTGCAGCGATCAAAGGGCTGGCCCGAGGCTGCCACGTTTTTCCTGAACGAGGGCGAATCCGCTCTGAAAAAGGCGGCAGACGGCATCGAAAGGACCCAACAGAAATCATCCCGCCTCGAATCGGAAACATACGAGACGCTCTTGGACCTGCTAGAGAATGTGAGTCCGCGACGACCCTGAGCCTGCGCCCTCTAAGCCCTGCTCCTCCAATTGGGATTGTGGACCACGATGGTGAACCTTTTTGACTGGACTGGTTGGCAGTTTGGTGGTCCAGGCTCGGTTAGAGCTATCCTTCAGCGGCTTCAGACGGTCCTGCACAAAGCGAAAGACGATGCCGCGGCGCAAGAGTTCTTCGCACGACTCAACACGCTGGTCCGGCGCGCTCTGCTGGAGGAAGCCTTTGCCCTAAGCAAGGAGGCCGAAGAGGACGCGACACGTTTGCGTGCAGCCCTGGGCATGCTCGATAGGGATCTACGCGAAGAGCTTGTGTCGCTTCTCGCTCAGGTGGTGGACTTTGCCCTGGCTGTTGCGCAGGATGAGTACCTCAATACGTGAGTTCGTCCGCTCCGGCGCCTTTGTTCTTTCCCATTTTGCTTGGCCGAGCGGGAGGAAGACTTATCATGGATTTTTTTGTCCGGATCAGTTTGGTAAAGAAGCTTCACGAAACCCTCATCTCCTTTGCGAAGACATCCGACGGGAGCTGGGGACTGAACGCGGACCTATGGAGCGATGTCACGCTCATCGTCATTCCCACCCTGATCAGCCGGCTAGGAGTACTGCCCATTCCACGCATCATGTGTGAGTGAAGCTGCTTTGCCGAGTCCCCTCTTTCCTTGGACAAGGGGACAGTGGTCTGACCGTTCGCGCATGTCTTGTCCCACAGACTCGCATCCTGACTTCGACTTCGTAGTAGAGAACGTCGTCTTTGAGCTGCACAACCTGGTACCGAAGTACCTTGATGGTAAGTGTCGGACAAATATGCACTTTCGACCTGATCCCCCAACTGAACGGTTGTGATTGCCTACCGCGATCGACAGTGAGGATGACGAATGACGTTCACATCGATTTTGAAAAGATCAAATCGACTGCGCATAGCCATGGTATGGACGAAGGTGTGACGAATAGCTCTGTCCATGAAATGGCTGACGCCCGATCCAGTGTTGAAGGTGAAGGTCAGAGGAATGAGTCTGAGAATACATCACTTCGCATTTGCTTTCCTTTGGAAGAAGGGCATCAAGTTCCACGACCACGGCATCGCAGATCTCGTCAGTGCAGATGCTATGGGTCTGCAACATGTCGGCATCGAGTTGAGCTGACCGACTCCCTTTTCCCATACAGACCATTGGCGGGTTTGGCCTGAGCATTACGATCGAGATCCCGCGTCAAAGGAAAGGCCACTACTTCTACGTGCGAAAGTGTAAGGCAAAGCTTGAGGATCTCAAGTTCCACATCAGGAAGAGCAACCATCGGATTTTACATGCGGTGACCAGCGGGGTCACAAACTCATACCTCACCCGCAAGATCTTATGCCTGATCATTGGCCGAGGCATCGGTCTCGGGCTGAAACAGCTCGACCTGGCGTTAATGAAGGCTCACCTCGAGAGGGAGCGACAACGCAGGCTGGGAACCGTGCAAAAGGTGAGAGCACCAAAACTCTTCACAATCTGTTCAAGCTAAAAAACGTACTCTCTCAAACTTTTTCCCCTCCACCCATCTTCAGACTGAGATCTCACTCGACGAGATTCGCAGTCGCGCCGCGACGATCCGGGACCTGCTGCGAAAGTACCACGAGAGCGCAGGCACGTTCCGAATCGACTTTGATCCGTCCGAAGACCCGGAGAACAAGCACGGCTGGGAAGACGCGCACGCAGTCAAGTGGATCAAGGACACGCTCGAGAAGACGGGCGCAGAGGACGTGAGAGTGTGGGATTGGAGGACGACTGCGTTTGGGGGTGACGATCCGGACTTGCTTGAGCATGGAGAGCAGAGGGAGGATGGGCATGCGGCTCGAATGGCTGCCAAGCTCCAGCAGCTTGCATCGGAAGCGGCGGCAGCGGCAACAAGGGCCAAAGCGACGGGCGCCAACAATGGGCAGGAACTCGATCAGGTTTCGGTCCCGATCCAACAGCCGGCCACGAGCAACGCTGCGGACGAGGTCGCAATCCAACGCGCCGATCACGATCTCTCCGCTTTGCAGAAGCGCGTCGCAAACGGGGAACGTCAAGAAGCTGCAACGATTCCACTTATTCGGAAAGACAAGGGAGAGCCAGCCTTAGGGGAGGCTTCAGACGGACTGGATGAACCAGAACAGAGTCTCGACAAGACCACTCCTTGATGTTGGTCTGCATGGCAGAAAACGCGACCCGCAAGCGAGTCGAATCATCAAAGGTGTATGATGTCGCGTTCCCTCCGTACAGTACGCATTGGGTCTCTCTTCGTTCCTTGCCTGCTTCCTTTCTGACACCTGTCTTCTGTTTCAAGCCTGTATACCCCTTTTTGCTTTCTGCCTGCCGAGGATGGTTCAGAAACGGAACAGCAGCAATTTGCACATGTAGGGCACAATTCGCCTTCCTCAGCATCGTCGATCGTCCATGATGTATCTCTTGGGTTGAAGAAGGAATGTGGGGAGAGCGGGAAATTTGAAGTCCAAAGTCCACTCTTGTTTGTTGATTCGCACTTAGCCGCCGGCACAAGAGCAGACACAGACGCAGGTGAGGTAGAACGTTCGAATACCTGATGAGATCGATTGTCCTGCTGGGCGTTGATGGGCCTGTGCAAGGCAAAGGTGAGACAGAGTTACATCACAGGCTCTTGTGATCGCATGCCTTTGCCTCACGGAAATGTCAAGTAGGAAGATCCAACAGCGAGACCAAACGTGGGTGTATCAACGACAAGGTTTGCCAGGGCATGGCGCTGGCTTGATGTCCGTCTGTTCCTTTGTTTGTTGACGGACACCCAAACAGAGACCGTGGGTGCAACCTTGTGAGGACATGCAGCGAGACGTGTCGATCGGGCGGACGGGCTGACCAGCTGAACGAGTCTCAACAGGGTGATGAGGTCCTGCGAATGCATGAGCAACATGTCAACGATTGGTGCACAACCAAGAAGTGGAGGGTCCCTGATGACCCTATCGGCCGACAACGGGCTCTGTGCTGAGACGTGGCGTGTGGCGCATCCCTTTGACGATCACCTCAGCTCGCTCTTGGACTGAAACAAATTGAGGCACAGGATTGGCGGGACCGCGCCGGGATCGTCTTCACACGCTGAGACCCTCTCCCTGATGTTCTTCCGTACCCTGATGCTGCAAAGGGTCGATGCTTCCCGTCCCGTCTCCTGCGTGTTGGCGGAGTTTCGAGGCAAATTGTACCGCAACGAGTCTCGCCAGAAGAAGGAGAAGAACCAGGAGTCTGCTGTTCTGCGCATCATAAGCAATGTACGAGTATATATACTGACCGCGTGCATTCATGCATCTTTTCTTCTTTACCCCCTTCTGCTCCTCATTCCCTCAGTATCAGGACCTCCCATCCGCCGCAGAATGAAGTCATCCTTGCTACTCGCCCTCACATGCTTGGTGCCGCTGGCCGCATCCACGGTCACGGTCACCCAGACCAAATGCAGTACCAAGTACTCCACAAAGAAGGGATCCATCACCCGCACCACCCACCACTCCACCTCGACCCTTCACAAGACGTGCACACAGACAACCACGCCAGTCAGCACATACACCCCTCCAGCTGCCACTGTCTACAAGACAGCCACGGCCACCGTCACTGCTACCGTCACCGCCACCGCCCAGACTGACACGGCCACCATCACCAACACGGCCACGAAGACCGACACTCAAACCATCAGCATCACTCAGACAGAGACCCAGACCCTGGCAACCCCAACAGAGACTATTACCGTTACCACCACGATTCCCACTCCCGCCGGCTTCACCCCTATCAACCCCCCTCCTGCATCCCGTCGCCGCGATGACACAGAGAAGAATGAGCAGCAGCGAGCGCTGCCAATCGACGTCCCTTCAGACGATGAGCTGCTCGAACGATCCGATCTCCTTTCACGCAGCGGCAGCCGCTCTTCCCCTCCTGCACTCAAATGCAAAGGCCCGACCAAGTACCCCCGCAAGGTGACATGCGAGGTCGACGTCATCAAGAAGATCAAGACGATCAAGTATGTGGCTGCCAAGAAGACCAAGACGATCACCGCCTGCCCCAAGACGGTCACTGGAACCAAGACGACCACCGTCTCCAAGACGAGCACGGTCATTCCCGCCGATGTGACTGCCACTATCACCGAGTCGGCCACTGTCACCGTCACCGAAACTCAGACGGCCACCTCTACCGAGACACAGACATACACCCCTCCCACTGTCACTGAGCAAGCGTCGGCTACTTACTACGCCCAATGTGGCCAAGACAACATGCTCGACCTTCAAGCAGAGTCAGCGTACCTTGGCCTTGCCACGGTCCAGACCGACTTGGCCGCAAATACGGCATACGATTGTTGCCAGATCTGCGCCTCCCGGACATCCTGCAACGTTGGCCTCTTCTACAGCACCTCTTTGACCTGCCGCCTGCTTTCCAGCACTGACGGCACGACCTGCTCAGCTGATGCAGGGTTCTATACAAGCACCACACCTAATGACAATGTCGAAACCCTTTTCAACGGCTGCGGGACATTTGGACTTTATCAGTGAGTTTCTGTGATTAAGTTGCGATTCAGCTGCCCCGACAGCTCGACTGCGACAGCCATCTTTGGGTCATGTTCTGAATGGTTATCGTTTTTCCTCCTCTCATACAGACCCTGATGGAATGAAAGAACACCCACGCATCCAACGAATCAACAGTCTCCCGCCGCTACCACTTCTGTTTCTGGCTGCTGCTGCTGCTGCTTCTTCTTCTTCTCTTCGCATGTCTTTGCGTTTCTTAACTTTGGACCTTGCCTGATTGTCCAGCCACTGACTATGTTGTTATGTGCATTTGGTCTCCCACTTCAATCCAGTATTTATGTTAAGGGCTCGATTTCAACCTCCTTGATCAAGTGGGTGACTGGGCCGCATTCCGCAGATCGTGATGACGATATGTCTACTCGTACGCCTTGTCGTGTGCGGTCCAAGGGCTACACATGTAATAGGGAAGGGCAAGGCGTGCGGGACTCCGACGGCTCCTTTCACATACGGGTATATATAGAGTTTGAATGTTGTATCGACATGGAGGCGCCAAGAAGAAAGTATGCGGGACCCGTACGGTTCGCGGGACTTGTTCGGGTAGCGATGATGGTGACAGCAGCAGTCCCACGCATACAAAAGGGGGGGAGGGGAGGGGGCGTCAAACACAGGCCAGCGGTCGAGACCTGGTGCATAACCCACCTCACCTCCCGTCAAACTCGTTCTCCATGTTCAACATGCTCGTCTCATCTGCGCTCGCTTTCTTCGCCGTCTGTGCGCTGTTCGGTCATGCTGCACGCGCTGCTTCTCCTCAGAATCGACAGTCGAAAATTAAGTGCTCCGTCCTCTTCAACTACACCTGGTCCCTCTCTCAGCATAACTTCCTGACCAACAGCTACCTTTCCGTGGGATTCACCAACGCTCGCGACCCGCAAGGCCGTCTCCAGCTGTCGACGAGCGTCGACGGGGTCGCTACCTCGAACTCTTCTACCTTTGTCTTTGCAAACTGCAGCTCGACGACAAAAATCTCGCTCAACGGTGCTCAGGTCGCCCAGGGTGTCGTCCGATACAATGGACAGCTGAGGCCTGCTAACGACCTGACTCGGTGTGCGACCATCATGCCGGATGCGACCGAGTACCAGCCCATCGTCAGCACTGAGTGCTTGACTGTTGACAACACCGACCTGTCCGCCCAGTGGTGGGCCTTCGACGTCCAACCTGGAGATGAATTTGGCGATCTGAATCTTGTCGGCTCGGTCGACCCGAGCTATTTTGGATACAGCTTCAACAATGCCGCCTCGGGCAATGCCAGACTCGTCGAGGCGGGATTGATCACCAACAGGTCGTCCGTGTATTCCTTGGAGCTCAGGCTGGCCTCGAAGAGTGCTCCAGCAGATCAACTCTCGTCAGCATCCATGGTTCGGCCCCTTTCCTCGAACCTGTTCCTGATGACGCACGGGTTTCTTATGTTTTCTGGGCTGCTCCTTCTTTATGAATAACGGAATTGTTGGAATTTATTTATGTGTTGCATGCATTGTTTCTGTGACCTCCCCTGCCTTTTCCAGGTCGAATCTGAGGCTTCAGCGCCTCGAATGAAGGGTGGAGCATGCTGGATTCGCGACGGGATGCAGCTGTGTGTGCAACTGCTCTTCTGTCCAGCATCTTCGAACTACGCTAGTCAAGTGGGTGACACTGGACCACGTCCGGACGACGAGTGAAATTTCTCTTGTGTGTATTGCTGGAGAGTGTCTACTACCGGGCCCCGCGAGTTATGTGTTTACCCTTTTCCAAAAAGGAGACCACTCGCCCTTTTGAAATGTCCACTTGGCCTTTTCAGTTATGTTTTCATCCTTTTCAAACCGAGGAAGTTGTGCGCTAGCCCGCTTCAACCTGTCCTTTCACCCCTTTGAAGCAACACAAATAATGCGCTGGCGTTTTCCGCTTTTTGCGTTTGTCCGTGGTTTGCGTCCCCCTCATAGTCAGCTGCCATGGAACGAAGTTGCTGAAAGATTCGCATAAATTACACGATGCCTCAGCGGTGCGGTTACTGAAAGCCACTGGCCCAAGAGAAGGAAAGTCTCAGTCACGAAGTCTGGCAATGATAAACTTGGAGCCGAGCTTCTGTACGCTGGCATCTTGAATGTACGACAGATGGGCGTCAAAGTTGGATCCCTCCTCCGAGGAGGCGCAAATCGAGTCCTTGTCGGCGCAGATGTTGAGAAGCTTTTTGGCCTTGTTATAGGCCTGGGGAATGACCTTGCTTCCTTCGAGCAGGGCATGGCCCCTGTAGTTGGCCGTTGAGTTGCCGCCGTTGCTGTCCACGTTGGCAGAGTTGCCGGGAGTGTGGAGCTGAGAGGAGCAGATACAGAACATCGTCAGTTGACGATCTCTTCAGCAAGAGCTTCCCTCCTCATCCCGTGAAGCCCGATTGTGCACACTCACAGGGTCGCCGATGAGGACGATGGCCTTGATGGCGTCAAAGAGAGTGGCATTCTTGGTGGGCAAGATGTACTGAGTCACGCGATCGATGACTTCGGCTCCCTGAGAGTAGCCGATGAGAGCCAGCTTCTGCTTAGGGCATGACTTGATCTGGGAGCGGAGGTAGCGAGTGAGAGAAGTGACACCTTTTGGAAGGGAGGTGGGAAAGTCGACTTCGGCGGGGTAGACGATGTCGTGGACGGCTCCGCCCTTGACGGCGGCTTGGGTCTGGGTCAACATGCCAGCATATCCGAGAGTGGAGTTCTGGGGCAAAAATGTGCCGCGGACGGTGACCAGCTTGTAGGTATTGCAGCTAGTTGCGTTGGTGGCGCGCGGGGCAACCTCGACGGGCGAGCCGCCAGCGAGGCTGAAAGCTACCGCGAGAATCGAAGCGGCGAAGGTGATCTTCATGGCGAAGGTATTGCTTACACGTTAAGAAACGGTCGGGAGAAAGTGAAGGCAGTAAAGAATGGAAGCAGCTGGGGACAAAGGAAGGTGAGAGAGATGAGGAAGATGTGGTGGCAGGTCATTGGGACATCCGTGGTGAAGCCTCGGCCTGCAATTGGAGCTGTCAGCTGTCCGGAAAAATTACATTAAGCGGAACCGAAAATTTGGACCCGCTGCGGAGACCATTCCGCACGAGTCTCGTAGTCCTCACCACACCGTGAGTGCAACCTTGTGAGGACGTGCAGCGGGAGATGTCGATCGGGCGGGCGGGCGGGCTGGCCAGCTGTACGAGGCCCGACTCTCTACACATTGGACGCTGTAGTGTTCACTGCGAAGCTCGTGTGCTCAGACAAAGAAGTGGAGGTTCTGGGAAGGGAACACACACACGCACACTAACTTGAAGCCAGAGAAGGGTGGAACAAAGGGAGAAGAGGAAAACACAATCGACATCTTCTGCTTATAAGGGGAAGTCGAATCATACGAAGTGCAGGGTGTTGTGATGCGGGAGCCGATATGCGATGAAGGTCGAGGCGTCCGCTGGAGCGTTGTTGTCGCGTCGAACTACCTTCACGCGGCGCGTACCTCTGCCGCATGTGAGCCACCACAACGGGTGCAGTGAGGATGGTGGTGGAATGGTAAGGGAAGCGGGTCATTGATGTCGAGGTGGACACGACCGAATTATCGAGATCGACGTGAAAGGGTAGAGGAGACTCACTGATGTAGAGGAGGTCCAGGCTGGAAGTGATCCCGATGGGGTTCCTTTTTTTTTTTTTGGAGGTAGAGCAATTTATTTCAGGAGTGGGGCAATGATTAATATGGGTATACATGCCAGGATATCCTGAGAAGGTCCAGTGGGGCTCAAGCGTTGCTATCCATGTCATGGAAAGTGTGGTATCGGTGTTGGGCCTTTTGGAAAGATTAGGCGAAGAATTGATGGCCAACCCTCGCTTGTACTCCCGGGATCGACATGGACGGGGAGAGGACGCCTGTTTGCCACGTTACCCGTTCACTGATGCCCGAACAGGCCTGAAATCAGGCCCGTCGTCTACTTTATCCGATCTGCAGGAACAGGTCGTTGTGAGCCCTGGACGATCCCGTGTCTGTCAGGCACAGGACACAGCACCAGCGCACTCTCATTGCTCCCGCGGCTCTCCCGGCGGCTCCGTCCCATCAGTGCTGATCCTGGAACGAGAGCAATCGAATGATCAACACGCTCCCGTGTGTGTTTGTCCTAAGAGGTGTTGAGTATGTACTGCATGAACACCTGCTTGCTGCCCCTCTGCTTCTCCATCCACCTACTCCTTATCACTGCTCACTCTCTCCACCTCTATTCTACCTCTCTTTCTCCTTCTGCTTCCTTTCCCTTCTTCCCTTCACAGCTCAGTCACACTCTCTTCGCCTTTTCGTTCCATCTCCTCCTTTTGTTCTCATCAACCATGTTGGTCCTCCGGAACACCTTTGCCGCCTTCTCACTCTCCCTCGCTCTCCTCTCTGGACTGGCCGCTGCTTCTGATGATTCCGGTAAGTCATACCTCGGCATTCCACAAACTCTGACTGTGCTTAGTCCTTAACCTCCTTCATTCCATCCATCACCTGTCACTCGGTCTTCCACAGCGCTGAACCCGACACGCCAGAAGCCACATTCTCTTCTCAGCGAGCGCGGTCCCATTCACGATATCGCAGACATCATCAAGTGCAAAAAGAAGATCGGACAAGACTTCTGCACCACCTTCTTGCATCTCCCTCCTTACGCTGCTACGAAGACAGTCACTATCACCACCGTCATCGGCAAGACCGCCCCTGCCTCTACCGTAACAGCATCAACCGCGATTACCAGCACTGCCTCTGCCCAGACCGTCGTCAACACCCAAACCGCCGTCGTGGCCGTGACGCCGACGACTGAAGTCACGTCCGTCTCTGTCGTTCCCTCCACCTCTTTCGTCTCCGGCGCGATCACATCGACCGTCACCGGATCGCCCGTCACCGTCACTGTGTGAGTGTGCTTGCCCTCGCATCGAGACATTGGCACTCCGTCGCAACAGCAGCCTGGAACTGATCTCAAAGAATACGGTTCTCTCCCTCTCCTTTTATTTGTCCCAGCACGAGCACAACTTTCACTCTTGGCCCACGCAACGCCGGACATCTCACGCACAATCCTCACCGCACCCGACTGCCATACTGGCTCAACCAATATCCTTGCTCTCTGGTCTCCAAGGCGTGCTCCCAGGTCGTCACCAGCAAAACCACGACCGTCACCAAGACGGCCACTGCTGTTACCACCAAGAAGGCTGCCACAACCACTGTCGCACTTACCGGCACCTCCTTCGTAACCCCCACGACCACCGTGGTCACCACGGTTACCTCAACCTCAACAGCAGCCGCAGTCACGTCGGCCGCCGTCGTCGTCTCCTCTTCCATCGTCCCTGCCACCTCTACCATTGACGTAACTGTCCAACCCCCCACCGTGACGGCAACCCAGGTCATCAGCAGCCCCGGAGCCCGGTTGCGCATCTCCAAGCCAAACGGCGACGTCCAGGGCTACATCAGAGCCACGCTCCAAGAAGCAGCATACGTAATGACCGATGATCCTACCCAGGCGCTTGTCATCCCCATTCCGCAGAACGGTGGACCTCAGAACATTGCTGTCCCCGGCGGTCAATACCCTTACCTTGGTGCCATCAACCAGCCCAATCTCGGCATGGATGCGGACCTTTCGACCTCCAGTGGACAGTGAGTGCAAGGTCTTGAACCGAAACTTGTTGCAAGACTTGGAGGGCTTTATATTGACGACCCAAATGTACTCCTGTGCCCTAACTCTGTCAGCTACATCATCCTTGGTCAGACGGCTCAAGGTAAGTACCCCACTATTTGTATAGCTCGTCCTCAAAAGATGCAACTCCGAAAAAAAAACCTGGTCCTCTTCTTACTCTGTCCAAATTTCTACGCGGCCGCGGCCCGCTTCTTGTTTCCTTTTGCTATCCTCCTGCCTCTTCTGTCGATCGTGTCTCGCTGTCCCGCAACCAGTTCCGGCCGGATCACGAGCTTTCGACGCCAACTCGTCGCACGCCCAAATGTTCCACGACGTCTCCGTCTACCAGAGCTCTGTTTGGAACTACGATGCTGTCTCAAACGCCCTGTCCCTGACCTGGACCAATTCCGACGGAAGTAAGTCTTGGTATCTGGCGAGCCGGGTTCTGTGCTTTTCGTACTGTCGTACTCACCGACCATCCGTCCTTGCTCGATTTCGCAGGCACGATCAACCCGACGTTTTCGGCCCTCAATGAACAAATCTTCTTTGCCGGCGACCTCAGTAAATTCCCTTACGGCAGCATGGGCCCCTTGGTAAGTTTTGGGCACAGACGCTATCGGCAAGCCCAGCGATATTCGAGACAGCCTATATGTGCTGACCTTCTTGCTTTGTCCTCCTGACTTGGTCTACGTTCTCTCTCTCTCTCTCTCTCTCTCTCTCTCTCTCTCTCTCTCTCTCTCTCTCTCTCTCTCTTGCAAATCTTCAGTCTCTCACTCTCGAGTTCGCAAACTGACCACATACAAAACGATGGGCCTCCACGACCCCGTACAGCTGTCCTCATTCTCTGATCTCGATCCTTCCTCACTGTGGAAGCAATGTCGCTGCCAAGATGCACGAAGCTCAAGACTGGAACTCATATCACTTCAGACATTCTCATTTTTGCCCCTTCCCCCTTAATCTCTTCGATTCTATCTCTTGGTCATGGGCGAAGGAATTGCATTGTCACCTGTTTTTGTTTTGTAATGGACTTGATCTATTGCTAAGCTCGGGCCTGATCCCAGTCATTATCCAGATCATATAGGGCCGAGTTGATCTTCATTGAAAGAGGGAGTGTACTGCATTCAGCTTGATGAGACGAGTACCCGCCGCGTCACCCATTCCCAGAATGCAAGCTCATTGACAGGGCCGAGCTGGACACCACCCGCTCGCCTGTTTCAGTCTGCCGAGCGATCTTGGGATTGATGATACAGTAGGCCTCGGCATCATGTTCATGCTTTGCGTGGGTGGGGTGCTTGCTTCTGTGTTGCTTGAATGTCGTCGAATGGTCAGAACAATGTCAGTCGGTGAGCAAGATGCCACACACAGATCATCAAGCGCGCAGCTCCGCCGAGGCAAAGCACGAGGTTTGGCCGTGCCTGCGCATGCTGAGAGTCATGTGAAATCTTGGCTCCACATCCTGGTTGCTGTTCCATGCGGATAACCTACCATGCACATGCGGATTGACCCCAGAGAATCACGATCCAAAGATTTGAAGCCGCTGCAGACCAAAGATGGGCCGTCATGCATCTGCAGCATCTGACCACTGCAACCTCCCAACCACGTGTGAAGCAGCTGACCAGAATGCAGGACACTGGCTATGAGGCGGCAGGCGCATGGATTGTAGATCGACGAGATCTCAGTCAAAGACGCGCCAAGCCCAAACATCTGCCGTTCCATTTGTGTCCCTTCCCGCAGAATCCATGTGGAATTTTCTACCATAATGCACACCAAGCCCATGCGGCTAGCTCATGCAGACCCACACGGAATGCCAGGAGGCCGTCTCCTACGCTGGCTGACCACGTAGGTGCAATAACAAGAGCGTTCAGTCTGCCCTTTCGTTCTCGAGGCATAAACAGCAGCTCATCTTTTGCATCTTTTCTCCTCTCTGTGTTCTCCTTACACTTTTTCCCCTTTCCCTCCCTCTTTCCCTTTACCGCAGTCCACAGTCTGCCCATTGGTCACCATGAAGTCCAGATGGAGCATTTGCAAGCTCGGCCTTGCACTCTTCTTCACCAGTGCTGCCGTGCTCGTCACGGCCACTCCTCTTAGCACCGTCGCGCATGGTCTGGACGCCAACCTCGACCTCTATGGCCGCGCTACCCAAGACACGGGCAAGTACGTTGGATCAGCATGCAACAGCTCCGATGAGTGCTACTCCAAGAACTGTGTCGATGTCAGCGGCTCAAAGAAGGGCAAGAAGACATGCCAACGTCAGCCCGTCGGCGGGCCCTGCTTCAAGGACGCAAACTGTCTTACTCGAAACTGCAACTTGTCCACAAAATCCTGCATCACGCCTAGCAAGCTCAACGGAACATGCTCTGTCGACTCGGACTGTGCGAGTGGCTACACCTGCGACAGCAACAAGTGCAAGGTCCCCGTTGGCTCTCACTGCACCAAGTCCTCCGACTGCACAGCTCGAAACTCGTGCAACTCGGGTGTGTGCAGCTTCACCCTTCTTGGGCCTAACCGCCCCTGTGATCAGGACTCAGAATGCATCAGCGGTGGCTGTTCCCTGCCCTTCTATTGCGCTCAAGATGACGGAGCCTACACCCTTTGTGACAGATCCGTTGGGTACACCGGCAGCGGTGTGTGCGACCGATACCCGGCTGGCCACACCTGCGTCCACCCTGGAGACTGCCGACAAGGTCAGTGCAAGGGCACTTGCACGAATAGCACTGTCGGCGTGAGTTTGACGTCATCCCTCCTACATCACTTGCCTGAGCAGCGATGAAGGTGCCAATGCGAGAACCGAAGCTGACGAAAGTTCCCCTCCCCCACCCTTCTCCCTCATGTAGGATTCTTGCAAGTCAAACTTTCAATGCACCAACGGACAGCTTTGCTCCGGTGGCGTATGCACCGTATATGCTGATCGTTCCCAGCTTCCTGGTGTCGATTGCTCCGCCGACATCCAGTGCATGAGCAACGAATGCTCGAGACATTGGTCGCAGGAGCCATCAAACGGCCTCTGGACCCACTACGGCGATTTCAAACGGGACTTCACTCCGTCCGATCAACCGTATTGTGCACCCATTCCCAACGGCGGACGCAAATGCCGAACTTATGCCGACTGCGCCACGGGACTTTGTTTCAATGGGACTTGCAAAGAGGGTTCGGCGGGAGATCGGTGCGTCGCCAATGCCCAATGCAAGGACGACCTGGTCTGCAGCTTGAATGGTGTCTGCCACGCCCCTACCAAGAAGCAGGGCAAGTTTGAGCCCTGCAAGAACGGAGAGCAATGCTTGAGCACCCTATGCTCAAACAGAGCCACCAGGCAGACAAGCCGACCCTCGCTCGACGGCATCGGCGGCGGATCTCAAGTGTCCGTCGATTTCGAAAGTGTCTGTGCGGCTTCCAGTTTCAACGGGGGCTGTACCCAGCAGAGCGACTGTGGTCAAGGAGTGTGCAACTCCAAGGGAGTTTGCGTCGGCAAAGCTCGCGGAGACTCGTGCACCGACCCAAGCCAATGCACGTCGTTGTCCTGCACCATTCCGGACGGACAAAATGCAGGCACCTGCACCCTTGGAGCTGCCTACGCAGCCTGCGAGACCAACGCAGACTGTTACAGCAACTCGTGCGGGACGGGCGACTGCTATTTCTTTAATCCCACTATTTGCCCGCGCCTTCACTGCCAGCTTGTCAATGAGGGTGACCAGTGCCGCACTGGGGCCGATTGCACTCCTTTCGGTGCCTGCTACGAATCGAAGTGCGTCGGTTTCATAGGCTGAGAATCTCAGAACCCCCCCCCCCCCCCAAAAAAAAACCCCCTTCCTCTTGTCTCTTTTTCCCCGTGTTCCTAACCCTCTCCTTTCTTACTCGCCTCTCTGGACCCGTCTACTATCTTTGATTATGTATTGGCGAACAAGCCGGGCTCCTGCCACACCAACGTCATGACCCTATACTTATTTCAACAACCATGGTCATCTTCATCAGCTTTGAGGTGTGTTGGGATTTGATCACATGACACTGACCAAAAGCAGCTGATGGAAATCGCAAAACTTTTGGCGACAGAGAGATAAAGGCAAGGGGAAGTATGATCGGACCACCGACCCTCTCCGATCCTTCGACCTTTGTCGTCCTGATCGTTGTGTGGGAAGAGGGAGAGGGAGAAAGAAAGTAAGAGAAAGTGCTGCTGTAGGCTGATTTGATTTCAACCTGGGTGCGAGACGGGGGGAAGCGGCACACTGCCTGAGCGCAGAGCGACCCCGTCAAGGCACCAATGTAGCTAGGATACAGAGCTGTAGAACAACAACGGGAAAGGAAAAAGGAAGGGCAGGGTGGGAGAAAAAGAGTTGGACTCGGATGGAGAAGCAAACAAAGTGAGCTGGGAGAGGAAAGTGAACAGGAGAAGACTGCAGGTCCAAGGAGAATCAGGAAAGGAGAAGAAGAAGCGTTTCCTTCTTATGTGATCTCTGAAGACGCAAAGATGAGAAGCATGACCCAAAGGAACTTGTTGTGACACAAAGGATTCCCATGACCTGCATGGTGTGAGACAAAGGATCACCTATGTTCCCTTTCTTGTCAATTGTCCCAGCACACTCCTCCACCTCGGCTCCAAAGGCGCGTGAGTTCTGGACCACACGCTGGTCTTTGGATGGCACTTCAGAGTCGGGTAGCACATCACTTGCAGGCTTCATCGGCTCACTTTCAGGTGGCCGAGACTCGGATGGACATGCTTTGTTCCTAGCGCTAGCTGTATGCCATGTCTGGAGAGACTTGTCAGCACAGTCAAGACCACGCCTCCGCCGAACGATCACCCCCTGTATTCTCATTCCAGCATGAACAGCACTTCGCGTCTCGCTGTTGCCGCTGCCACAAAGGACAATGAACCTACTGCAGATTCCAATACAAAGTCCACCGCCATCAGTACTTCCGAACTCCAAAGCGAAATCACTAGCACCCGTAGCACCCACAAAAACAAGTCCACCACCTAATCCACGCTCAAGACTCTCACACATAAGCCATGTGTGCCGCTGTTGATAACATCGGGAGCCTTGCCACCTTTTCGTGCACCGATTCCGGCAGTGAGACCAGTTCGAGGAATCTTGTTCCGAGGATCTCGTCCGAATGCCTCGGACCGAGGTCTTGGAGAAGAGGTGTGCTTGCGTTGCATGGGTCAGTTGCGGACTGGCCCCAAGGTAGGCGTGGCTGCAATGTGGTCTGTGTCGGTGCTGTTATTTGTCATTGGCGGTGAAGCTGTTTCTGTCGCGGTGGTGCGGATATAGGTAGCGGTGATGGTCCCTGTTTTTGTGACGGTGATATCGGTCGCCTTAAGGAACCTCGAGCAGAATGCAGTGCGGTGACGGTGATGCTGGATGATGCTGACAATCACCTTGTAACGTCCACGCTGATGCTTGATCCCTGAGAGAGGTAAGTGGATGTTTCTAAACGGTGAGGCATCAATGAATCCTATACCACTTCAGGACTGGAAAGGCAGAAGGATGAGCAGAATGAAAGCGAATGTGATCTTGCAGGCCAGCATCGGACGAGAGAGACACAGAGACAGACAATCAAGTCGTCGGGATTCAAGAAGTGCTGCTCATCATGTCGAGGAAAAGAGCGAAGGTGAGAGAGAGTTTATCCAGAGACAGGGCATTGGAAATCGGCAGCATCATCAGTCTCTGCAGTCTGGGCCCCAATCAGACCTGAGGCCACAGCTGTTTGGAAGATGCTTGACCTTAAAGTACGTGCATGTACAGTGTCCATGCATGCTACCCAACGCGGATGACCATCAGATCTTCTGCGCAGCCTTGACTGCCCTGCAATTCGATCAGGATGACAACAGTGGAAGAAGTCTATCGTCGAGGACGAGACCGGGCTCGAGAAGCCATTCAACCAGCTCGATATCGCCAACATGAAAAGTCTCCCCTTCGCCTACAAGGACGCCGCTGAGTTCGCCAGACACTTTGCGGCCGAATGGATGAGTTAGTTCGTCGTCGTCCAACCAGGTGCGAACGAATTGTTGAGCGCCTTGAAGAGCATGCACACTTTGTGAGTCCAAACTTGCCCAGCGCTTGCTGCTGTCAACACGCCTCTTACGCGCTGACTCTTGGCTACCGTAAGATCATCATCGCAGATTCCCGTGCCCGGGGGGGGGGGGGGGGGGTTCTTCTCTCCAAGTCGCTCACGCACAGAAGGTCATTGCCGGTATCTTGGCCATTCTGCTTGACCGTCCAGCGAACATGCCATCCCCGGTCCAACGCGTGGTATCTGCCGGTGTCAGCGGGCGAGCCAAAGGCTTGGGAAAGAAGAAGATCAAGCCCTTGCGACATTTATTGTCGACACTCGAATCACGAATGCCATCGATGGCTACGTCAGCCGCGAGAGCTGGACTGAGAAGATCACCATACGAAAGGAAGGTCAGGAGAAAGGTCGCGACATCCTGACCATTGTTCTCCTCCGTGCTTCGGCCGTGCCTGAGCCCGAGCTTTCCCAGATCGAAAAGGCGTACATTGCCTCTCCTCTTCTGGCCAACTTCAGCCTGACATACTCACCCGACTGTCTGTCACACTCAGAACGCTGCGCCGCACCCAACTTGAGCGCGTCTGACGGACGCGATGAGTTTCGAGATCAACGACAACATTGTGTTGTCAATGGAGATAGGATCTGCATATGCGCTCCAAGTCTGTCTGATCCAGATCCCGGCCATGGTGGTACTCCCGGCGCATTACAATCACGACAAGGTTGGCGACATGGTTGACTCGATTTTCACTTTGATCTTCCCTCGGTGGACTGTCATCGCCATCATCTTCTCCGTTTTCCTTCTCACGTACACGTCCAGCGAGGCACGGTCGAATCGTTACCGTGGCAGGTTCGTCTCTTCTCCTTCAGCATCCATTGCGTACTGTCCGCCTGCTGACCTCTCTTCGTCTCTTTGGCAGTATCTGAATTTTGTCCTATCTGGTCTTGATAGCCGGCCTGTTCTTCGCGCTTGTCTCTGGCGACACCGAAGACCCACCAGGAGACGGACTTCCGAACCTGATCGCGCTGAGCTTCCAGACACTTCACGGTGCTCTCGGTGGCCAGCCGATCGGATCTCTGTTCGGTGCCAGCTCCAAAACGGTGGGCGGCCTGTTTTCGATGGCCACGGTGCCTACCATGAACGGGCTTGCGTGGGTTCAGGCTCTCTTGGGCAGTCTTTGGGCACGGCGATCTTCTTCAGGGCACAACGGCTGTTCAATCCTCCTGGTCTCTGTGAGGCCTGTATCCGTGCTATTGACGCACGACTGTCCAACATCAACAACAAGTTCGACAGCAAATTTCTCACAAACGGAAACCACCAGCATCGCGACACTTGACAGGGTTTTCTTTCCACGGACAAATCTCTCAATATCTTCTCTTCCAGACTCATAGCTCCTCACTTTTTTCTTGGTCTTTCACGAAGTCGTTGCGAATCAACGACCTGAACCTCGACAATTTCGCCGCCCGTGTTCCGAAGTGGTTGGCACTGACTTGGTGAACGTTTCTGAGTCGGACAAACAAGATTTGAAACTGGACGAAGGGCGCGCCTGGATGGCTGATACATGGAGAAATCAGGTGAAACTCACGCACGATTTCCCCCTTACGTACTCTGCTCCCTCCCCATCCAGTCCGTCGCTCACCTCATACGCACACTTGCTGGCAGGATTTTTGGCGCTGACTCTCTTTGTCGCCTTGTTTATACTTCGAAACGGACCAAGCTTTTCCAGAGCATGTCACGAGGTGCCAAATAGGCCTGTACCCCGGCTAGGATGTCTGCTGGTCTTCAGATAGCGTTGTGCTGGCACGAGCCCCGGCGACCAATACGTGCCTAGGAACCCTCTTGTTCCGACCCCGAGGGCGACTTTCTGGCGATGCCAGCGGCCTGAGATCTCATTTGTCGCTTTGGCGGGGAACAACTTTCGATCTCGCGTTCGCATCAGCTGAAGGAACGTGCTGGCATCTCATGAATGATATCTGCACGCATGGCGCATCAATCCGCTGTCTGCGCACGCTGAAGTGGACAGAAAAGAGCAGCTGTGACTGGCCGCGTGATCAAAAACAAATTTGTTGTGCTCAGATGATTCTGAGAAGTCAAGTTGGGAGAAATGCTGGCGTATTACTGCTTGGGTATAAAGCTATATGTACAATCCGGGCCAGCCCTGAGTAGGGATGTGCTGTGCCAGTGGAATGGTGCCGAATGAATCGTACCGATCAGGATTATTTGGGGAGCCGGATCGATGCTAGAATTACAGGACCATTAGCGACTTGCTGAAAACATACGAATACATTCGAGATCCCATTAGAAGACCAGATACACTGGCCATGTCCGCTTGTAAACCACTGGTCGAGCACCATCAAAGCTCTGGAAACTTTCCGATGCTCACCACGCTCGTCTTGGTGGTTTAGGCCTCCGTGCATCGCTCAGTCGAACCGTGTGAAGCACCGGAGCTCGAGAAAATTCTTGAGTCGTAACCAGGCTTTGGGTGAAACTAGAAGAGCACTTTGCACGTGCCCAAGTGCTGCTGCCCTATTTGTGTCAGTGCCTCGTTGTTCTGTCCCGTCGAGGTCGGTAGAGCCAAGTAGACGGCCAAAGCGCGAGTCACGTCGGCTTCAATGATGGCGAGGCTGTCCTGATCCAGAGCTACGTACATCTTGACTCCAGCATTGAGGTTGTCTTGTGCCTCCCTGAGCCGGCCCATCTCGTGCAGACGGACGGAATAGTCAATCAGGGCCCGAGCTAGATCAGGCTTGTATAGAAGAGGAAGCGTCTGATGAAGGTCCTTGTACATCTTGACGCTCTCTTCGATGCGATCCAGCGCTTCTTGATGTTGACCCGTGCGGCTCAACTGCGCTGAGCGATGGCTCAGAGCGGATGCCAGACCAGCTTCGTGTGTGGAGGGCCGTTGCTTTTGTAGCGATTTGTACAGCTTGAGACTCTTCTCGCTGGTAGCGAGTGCTCGCTGATGGCTGCCTGCTTTGTCCAGCTGGACAGAGTAGGTGAGTAGAGCCTTGGCCAGCTTTGCTCCGTGCGCTTTTGGGCGAGTCTTGCACAACCTCTGATATATATCCACACTCTCCTTGATGACGTCCAGGGCCTCATTGTCTGCGCCGGCTTTGCTCAAGAGGATGGAGTAGCTATCCAGAGTGTCCGCATACTGTGCTTCCTGCGCGGCTGGCCAGATCTTACGTAAGGCTTCGCGGATGTTCAAGCACTGCTTGATCGAAGCCAGCGCCTCGTCGTACTTGCCGATCATGTTCAGGGAGTTGGAGTATACATGCAGAGCCCGCGCCAAATCCTCTTTGAACGTCTCCGGACGAGCATTATGCAGAGCCTTGAGCATCTTGACGCTTTGTTCGATCGGAGCAAGTGAATCTTGATGTTTGCCAACCTCACTGAGTCGAGTGGAGTAATCGCGTAGGGCACGGGCGAGAAACAGTTCGTGGGCTGCAGGACGAGCACTATGCAGGGCTTTGTACATCCTCACGCTCTCCTCGATGGCCTGGAAAGCATCTTGCTGCCTGTCTGCGCCTTGGTGGCTTAATCGTTTGGAGAAATTTTTGATGGCCCTCGCTAGATCGGCCTCGTACGCCGCAGGAAGTTGCTTATGCAGAGCTCTGCGGATTTGAAGACACTCCTTGCTAGCAGCAAAGGCCTCCTCATGCTTCCCCGCCTTGCATAGGCGAGTGGACTGTTGGTATAGGGCTCTCGAAAGTTCCGCCTGGTTGCCTAGACGGCGGGGTTTGGCCAAAGTCTCGTTGAGGCTTCTGAGGATAGCAATGCTCTCTTCGACCACTTGAAGTGACTCGTCCTCTTTGCCCGCCTTGCTCAGACCTTCCGAGTGGTTGATCAGAGCACTTGCTAGACCTGATTCGTGCTCTTTCGAGCCTTGACAGAGGGATTTGAAGATTGCGATACTCCGACCAGAGCACTTAAGGGCCTCATCGTATCTTTCCGCAGATGTGTGATCGGCAGCAATCATGCTTAGTGCCGTTGCGAGCATGGGGTCGTACATCCTTGGCTCGCGAGAGGCCATTTCTTGGAAAATGTCGAGCGCTTCTTTCGCAGTTTGCGAGCTCTCGCTTGACTTGCCAATTCGATAGAGCGCAGGCATCATGGTGAGCAAGGCGCCTCCGAGATTTGCCCGATCTCGCGGATATCTGTCTTCGGACCATTTGCGACGGCAGAGATCCGTCAGGAGCTGAGCAACGTAAGCTGCTTCATCAAAAAGTCCGAGATCATCAAGAGCTGAGCGAAGTCGGTCGAGCTGATGTAAAGAGTCCTTATTCAGCGAGGAAGACGCGGAGATGATATCGAGCAGCTTGAGAGCAGTTTGCGCAGGATCGTCTTCTGGGTCTGTGATGGGTTCCTGACGATGATCAAAAATTCCCCACAGATCGGCACCGTCGCCTCCTCGGGAGAACATCTGGCGCATCTGCTCTTTCATACAGATGAGCCGTTTCGATTCGTCAGACGAGAGAGGGTAGCCTGATGGAGATGAAGGTCTGCACATTGACTGCGGATCGGCGTTGAATTTTGCTTTGGCATCTTCGAGCGTCTTTCGCCATGAGATCTCCGTGTACACGGCGGCGCTAACACGCTCAAGGCTAGGCCTGGCAAAGTTGAGCAGGTCGCTGTTGGAGGGCGCAGTGGTGCCTATTGACTCAGGTATGGGAGTGGTCTGTTGCGTGTGATTGACAAAGCCAGCGGAGCTTGTAGGACTGTTCCCTGTAGATCCGTTCATGGCTAAACCGGAAGAAGAACAGATCGGCCGAGGTGCCGATGGAGTGAGCTGCTGGGACTGGGCCCGTTCGTGATCTGATCGCTGAGTGGAGACGATATTGAGTTGTGCCTGTTTGATGTCATGATGGGTACGGAATGGAATCGGAGATCAATCAGTATTGTGCATATCGAGCTTTGCTCAAACGCAAGCATGCCTTGCACAACTCACAACAAAAATAAGCATGAGTTCGTTCATTTCCTGGTTCGATTGATCCAGCCTGATCTTGATCTCGCTGCGCCTGAGTGTCCGTTTGAACGGTCCTAATTCGGCATAGCCGCGAATCTGGTTACGAAAAGCGCAGAGTTCTCTGTGCAGTCCAAGCAGGATCGATGACAAAGGGATGACTAGGCGTCAACAGAGGACAAAGGCTGCGGGTCCTTGTTTACCGGAGTCAGACTCACCTGATGAAAGGTTCCAAGGTCAGGGCGGTCGCAGAGCCCGGCAAGATTGGGAGACCGGATGCATGAACGGCTGAGGCTAGGCTGTGGAAGGTCCGAATCACCTTCCTGGAGGAACTCTCGCAGAGGTCCTTGATCGCCTGGACCTCGCTGACAATCGTGAGAATCTCGTAGATGACGCCCAACCCCGCCCTCACGACCGGGCCAGCGAGTGGAGCAAGGTGTGAAAGCTGGTTCAATACTCTGACGACGTCCTGGGAAATCCCCAGTTTGTTGAAGGACCGGGAGAAATCATCCTCTGCCTGGGAAGCGACATTGGATGGCGGAAACGTGGTGGTGAGAACAACGGGAGAATTGTGCAGCGCTGCGACATGGGCGTGGGAAAGACCGTCACCCGGCTTGATTATATTCTCGGCGTCTTCTTGGATGTGAGGTTTCCATTCGACATCGGTATCGACGTCGGAGAGATTGGTTTCCGCAGTAAGAGCGGGAGAGACTGCTGCCTGTGTACTGTTCTGAAGACAAGAAGGGATTTGAAACTTGGAGAAGAGCTTCACCATCAGGATCTGGTTGACAAAGGGCAGGATGTTGAGAAGAAGGGTTGCCTGGTTGTGTGTTTCACAAGGGGAGGGCAGAGAAAGGCAAGGAAAAAGGGAAGGACAAAGGAGCAACCCTGGGCTCTGTGGTCTTATATTGGTCGTAGGGCTGCCTTTAGTTTCACTGCGCCTCTGCCGTTTTCTGCCCTGGCGACGCTCCAGCACTGTGAGTTTGACCGAAGCACGATGGACAGCCAAGCATGGATTCCCCTCATCCCCATCACTTTCTGCTTGGGGGGCTGTGGCAGTGTCTTTGGTCAAGGACCAGAGGCAAGGCGATGCCGCATGCGATAGTTTGCACCATCCCCGCATTTTGTGGGCTGGACATGGCTGCTGACTCGACTGTCGGCCAAAAGGTCCAAGACAACTATTTCCGCCTCTGCTGCCCGAGTTGAGCCTCCCCCACAAGGATGCTCTCAAAGATAACGGCTAAGAGAGCAGCAGCAACAATCAAACAGAGATTCCCATCCCTAACTTGTCAGCAATCGACTGAGCCTGCGCCTCATACTGTGCCCACAAACTTTTCCAAGTTGCACTGCTTTCCGGCATGCGCAAAAAAAAGCATCTGCATCGCTACGATGCAGCAGTCGCGATCGAGACCTGGAGCACAACATCCGGAAGCAACACTCTTGGAATGTCCCCCACCTCCGACATGAACAACCTGAGTTCAGACCATCAGGCTTCAACAAAATACAAGCCACGAGCTGTGCTGCTGCGGCTTTCGGATGACGCCAGTTTGCAGATGACTGATATGATGACCCCCACAGCGCAGGGTCCGTTCTCGGCAATCCTCCCCAGCCGTGGGTCAAGGGTGAGGATGAGTGAGGTCCAGAGCGTGCAAGGTGGTATAAGATTGAGGGCGTGCAGTTGTACTAGCTGGGGAATGGTCAGCACACGGTTCCCGACGCTGGCTTCTTTCGAAGCCCAACAAACTCCAGGATGCTGGCCCGACCCATCGATTTTTGCTGCTGGCTGCCTTAGTCAGAGTGGTTCAGTCCGAGAGCGGTAGCCGGACCCGCTGAGCCATGGCTCCCGCAGCAACCTGTATAGACCGTGCTGGAGGCCGAACAGAATGAAGGAGATGAAGCCTGAGCCAAAAGTTCAAGGTAGAGCACAGTGAGCGCTTGAGACGCAGACTCCAGTATGAGACCGTGGCTTCTGGAAATCGGGCAGCTTGACTTTCTTGGGACTAATGCTCAAAAATTACCTATCAAAACTGTCAGATTCTGACTCCCCACTCTTCAGTACCCGTCGAGTATCAAGGATTGTATCAAGCGTCCACGTTGAGCAGAAGAGCCCACTCACCGAGATTCTGAGGGGCCCTTGTCGGTCAGGATATCATGGCGATACACATGCAGAATGCGTAAGTCTTCGTTTGGCAGGAGGCGGATTGTGCTTGAGGTATGTTTGACGATCATCACAGGACTCACTAAGCTTTCCATGGGATTTGAGTCGGGAGATTGAGGAGCCCAGCGCATCGTCTCAGCAGAAGCGCTAAGGAAAGACGTTTCGGCCCAACAAGAGGATCGACGCGATTCCTGTCGGTACTTTCCACAATGCGATGCAGGAGCGCTCTCGTGCAGCATCTGGTCAGCAGGCTCCGGCATCTGCCGCGGCTCACCCTAACCAGGCCGTACCACGGCATCTCGTTGCTGAAAGACACCTGTCCAAAGCCGAGCCAGGCGCGTCCGAGGGCGGCGAACACGATGGACACGATGCGCCTTCCTGGAGCCGAGGCGCGTCTGTCAGCGTCCTGCTCGGATGCACGGTCCTGTACGCGATCATTGCCGAAAGTCTTGTCGATGTGGTCAATGTCGTCCTGAAAGGCTCGAACATCGATGAGAATTTTTTGGGTGTCGCCCTCTTCGCGCTCGTTCCCAACACGACGGAGCTCATGAACGCGACGAGTTTCGCGATCGACGGCACCATTGCGATGTCAATGGAAACCGGATCTGCATATGCCCTCCAGGTCTGTCTGATCCAGATCCCGGCCATGGTGGCACTCTCGGCGCATTACAACCACGACAAGGTTGGCAACATGGTTGACTCGATTTTCGCTTTGATCTTCCCTCGGTGGGACGTCATCGCCATCATCTTCTCCGTTCTCCTTCTCACGTACACGTACATTGAGGCACGGTCGGATCACTACCGTGGCAGGCTCGTCTCTTCTCTTTCAGCATTCATTGCGTACTGTCCGCCTGCTGACCTCTCTTTGTCTCTTTGGCAGTATCTGTATCCTGTCCTATCTGGTCTTGGTGGCCGGCCTCTTCTTCGCGCCTGCCTCCGGCGACACCGAGACTTCACCAGGAGACCGACTTCCGAACCTGATCGCGCTGAGCTTCCAGATGCTTCACGGTGCTCTCGGTGGCCAGCCGATTGGATCCTTGTCCGGTGCCAGCTCCAAAGCGGTGGGCGGCCTGTTCTCGACGGCCACGGTGGATCGAGGTAGCGCGAGTCTTGAGGCGTATGATAAATATCGGTAGTGCCGCTCAACAGTGTAGAACTGTTGTTGATGGTAAAAGATGCTGGCTCCTTAGGCGACATGCGGTCGATGGTCAAGGCGGCTGCCGACGTGACATTTGTGAGGTCGGGTAACCTTTTTTGATTGGGCCCGGTGTGGTGATCTGCGTGATCGGGGCTTGGGCCGGTTGTTGCGCGGTGGCGACGCGACGACGCGATTCCGATCTCATCGGGCACAGCCTGTCGCACATCTCATCAACGACGCGCTGTAGTGTTCACTGCGAAGCTCGTGTGCTCAGTCAAAGAAGTGGAGATTCTGGGAAAGGAAGAGAGAGGGTCGACGACCTTCGCGCGGCGCGTACTGTAAGAATTTGAGCGGTTCTTACGGCCGGATCAGATTCAGCTTTGAGCTCGTGCGTATACCTCAACACTTGACAGCTAGGATGTGATCCAAGGAGTAAAGTAAGTGAGGTGGATTGACGATATGGAAACAGGAACAACATGCTTTGGGAAAGAAGGGGCATCTACTTATACCCTGATGTGGATGTATGCGCTCCATTGCGCTGCCCTTTACCTTTGCCGTGCCGGGACAATGGATTCCCTTGTCCCGCTCGCTGATTCCGATGTGCTGGTTGACTTGATGGGTGCTTGAGTTGGTCGTGGGCTGAGATCCGGATCTCGAGAAAGGGAAGTCAAGGGAGAGAGGGAATGGTCGGGCCGCTTGCCCGAGTGCCATGTGGCTGAGCGTCGGCCGAGACTGGCCACATTGCAACATGCCGCATTATCCGGCCAGCTGAGCCACCACAGCGCTCGACAACATCAACACATGCTCAGGGATTCCCCCTTCCTACGGTCACCCGAACGCATGTTCGGCCAGCTTGCAGAAGCCGGCGGGTGTCGCAATGAGCTTTGCGCCGCTCTGAAATACTCAACAGGCGCTTCTCCCCCGAGTGGGCCGCTTTCATCCGCTTCATCTCCTTTCCGGCGGAGTGGCACATCATGGCGGATGAGATCTCAACCCCTGGCTCAAGAAGCCGAGCAACGTCCGTCTTCCTAGCCAGCCCATCACCGTCGCTTCCAACACGCGCATATCAGACCAGATCAAAGATTGCATCCATTCACAACCGCCAACAGCGGATCTCTGCATTCACGACGACGAATCTGCAGGAAATGTCCACGACGGCACCGGTCGCTCCTGCTGCCGCCTCGCCGTCGCAAGTGTCGGGCGACCCGACACACCGTGTGCTAGAGACTGCGCATCAGGCAACCGCGGCGCTTACGGCGTTAATCGCTCAGCGCTACCAGCAGGACCCGGTCAAAACAACGATGTCCCACTCCGCAGCATTCGCCCACGCTGGCCTCACCATCCGCAATGTACACCTTCTGTATCAGTCACTCGCGGGAGTCTCCGCACCCGAAGCCGGGCCCGATGACGAGGCCCTATACGAACAAGCCTACGAACCCGCTGACGAAGACTTCACCACCATGGCTGTGCGCCGAGTCATCACCAAGCCCTCCGAAGCAGCAGAGGAGAACTCTCACCGCGACGGTGCATCTACTCGTGAAGCTTTTGGCCCCAAGGAGAAGGACAAGGAAGCGCAGAAGCAGCAATCACGTCCAAGAAGGAATGAGAAGGAGAAGGAGAAGGAGAAGGAGATAGAGACGGCCGGGGCATCGAGAGAACAATTGACTTCGGTTGCAGCTGGGTCCGGTCCCAGGGAGGATGTGAGACAAGCGCAGAAGCAGCAACCGCGTCAAAGCAGACCACGTACGGAGACGGAGAAGGCCGAAGCCTCGAAAGAACAATCACCTCCTGCTGTAGCTGGATCCGGTCCCAGCAAGAAGGGCAAGGAAGCACAGAGACAGACGACGCGTTCTGAAAGGTCGATTGCGGAGTTGGAGAAGGCGGAAGCCCTGAAAACCCAGTCCTCTCCTCGTGCAGCTCGATCAACTTCGTCCGATTCCGTTCCAGAATCGGATACTCGAAGCCCCACAGTCTCGGACTCTGACGAGCTCGGATCGAGTGATGAAGAGCGGCACGGGAGCTCCTCTTCCTCAGACATGGAAGATTCTATCTGGCTTCCCTCCAACGAGCATCGACGCACGCCACTCGAAAGGCGAGTGTACACCTTCTACCTTCTGAAAAGCCCACCGGTTCCACTTCCCCAACTCAAGCAGGAGAAGGGACTCGAATTTGCCTTGAAATACCGCGATCTTTGCAAGTTCAAGGCAACGGAAGCAAAGGAGAATTTGCGCAAAGACAAGACACCTCACGCGCATTCCGAAGAGGGCACAGCAGGAAGCGATTCGCTACACGGCAAGGATGCATCTGATGTCCGTATCGCCCAGGTTATAGTCCCCGGCCCCAGCTCGTCGACCATCACCAGGGTGTTGACCGCCAGACAGTCACTCGGGCCTGATGGTCTCGTGCGACGCTATGACGCGCAAGGTCGCTCCAAAGGTGTGGTCAAGTACAAGAATAAAGAGATCAAACCGGGTCTCGTGCTTTCCATCAGACTGAAGAAAGGCAACATTGATCCAGCTTGGCACAAGCCCATCACCGTGGTGCTTGAACTCCTTTCCTGTGCTCCGTTGGATCCTGCCGCGATTGCCGATGCTTCTCTGAAGCCGGCCAAAGCAAGGACCAGGAACAGCGCTCCTAGCCACAGATCGAATCAAGACGCTGCCTCACTCACAGCAACCATTAATCGTATCGAACAAGGCATCGACTCACGCCACACCAGCACTTTTCAATTGCTGCAAGATTTGCTTCACATTTTTGCTTTGCACCGCCAGGCGCACGTCGACTCCACCATACTCAAAAATCAGAAACCACTTCAAGAACTGGTCGCTGCTATGAATGATCTCAGGCTTCGGTCAAAAGTCCAATTGACAACTATTCGCCAAGAATTCAGTACTCATCGTATCGGATCTTTTCCCGATTCGGTTGGGGATGAGGCCACAGAAGAGAGTCCTCCCGGACCAAACGCTACAGAGCAACAGACACCTGCCCCGCGCAATCGATCAGGAAGGCCCAGCTCCCCTTTACTCAAGGATGGTTCCACGGAAAACCCCGAGGACCATGATGGAGTGTTAAGGTTGCTCCTAAATCCCATCCGCTGCGGAAAGATGTTGTATGAGCTTGCCGCGGCACTTGGTTCGGTCATCTTTCTGCCTCTGCTCCTCTTGTCTCCGACGTTTGGCGATCCTGCTAAGGTCCGCAAAAGTAGCAACCTCCAATGGCGTATATTACTCAGCCTGTTCAGGGGTCGGACTCCTCAACTCAAAGAAGGTGCAGTCATGACCGAGGACGACCAGCTGATCGTCGACACGGTCGTCTTTGGTGTCAGGGCAATTCTTCCGAGGGTTCTCACAGCAATTGTATCGGCGATCGAAGAAGATCGGACACACCAGCGTCTTCTTCGAGCATCTTTCATCGTTCATGAGGACCCAGGTCGACAGCAACTTCCGCTTGGTGTAGAGCACCCTTGCCGGGCACTCGCGCCTGTTGTTCAAAGTACAGGCTCGTACCCTCGACTCGATCGTAACTACGGTTTCCTCATCCCCGGTCAGCTTCAAAGTGTGACTATTTACACTCGTACTGCCGCTTTTATCGCCCCAGACTGGCGAAAGTGGCTGACTCGCTCGCGCACTACCATACATAGTCTTGACGGGGTTCTGTACAGCGAACATCCCATGAAGGGCAAGAGTCCCAGCTGTCCTGGAGTTGACCCATCTGATCTTCGCACTCCTGACCTGTGCGGATGCGAGCCGGATGAGGTTCTCCCCCACGCACTCGGGTACGCCGCCTACTTTGGTCTCGATATCAACTCTGAAGCCTTTCAAACTGTTATAGACGCGGTGAAAAGTAAACGACGGACGGTCGACGTTGTTCATCCAGGTCCGAGTCTCAAGGAAGTAGAGGACTCACCTCGTCCATCCACCCGCGTTTCGTCCGCACTCTCAATTGATCCGCCCTCAAGTGATCGTACAAAACGCCGGCCGAATGACACGCCAGGTTCCGAGACGCCTTCAAAGTGAGTCTCTCCAGTCGCGACCCGACCATCTGAACCTTTTTCTCTACTGACGGCCGACCTTTTGGCTTCAGGAAACAGCGAATAGCAGCGGAATCTGCATCTGCATCATCACTCTGACATGTCGCTGGAGGAGGCGTGGCTTGCCTCCCCGATCCGACGGTCGTGGGAAGGCACCACCTTCTCTTAGTGACGCGTGCGGAGCCCTTCTTGTAGTGGCTTGAGAAGTGGTACTACAGGCAGGTATAGCCTTATGCCTTCCCCCTCATCGCTGTAGCTTCTTCTGAATTACCACCACATGCAATCACAAACCACCCTCCGTCTCATCACCATCATCACCATCAGCTTTTTTCCCTTCATCTCGCTATCCGCTTCCTTCCTCTCTCTCGCTCTGAGCAGCATATAAGCTGCGTCATGTCCCTATCTCCCTTCCTCAGAATACACAGTCATTCGCTTTGCCGATTGATTCTCTCACATGACAGTAAAGTCTGCTTCACCTCCACTCGACCTGGTGAGTGGCGCCTCGGTCGCTGCCGTTGCCAGCGACACCGCACACGAATCCCGTCTAGTACTCGGAATTTTGCGTCATCTGCTCCACCAGCCCAGCTGCCCTCCCTTTCTGGTGCCAGCGGCTTGACTCGATCTAGTGTTCGTGGACGGAAGGAAATCGACGCAATTGCCATGGATACGTGCACCTCTGACGTCGAGATTAGATCGGCCACGAACCTATATCGGTTCAAGGTGTCAAAGATTCAACTGAAGATGCGTGCGAGATGGTCTTCCGATTCGGAGACACGTTCAGGACGACGACCTTGTCCTTGATTGACGGCGGGGACGCCAGTACATCGCTGAAGACGCTCGTCTGATCTCCTGGCTAGCAGATCGTAGAAGTTTTGTCCCAGTGAGCCTTTGTGGATGGCCAACCTGGCAGAAGGGTCAAGAACAGCTTCGGGACCCTCGAAAAATGTAAAGTCGACAATGTTGTCAAGAGTGAACGATTCGGCTTCGATCCCAGAGTCGCGCAAGGCTCTGACGACGATGCGATCCTTAGGATTATTGGAGTGTGCAGCCGGACTTGCGTTTCGAAGAATTGAGCAATGAAAAGACAAAAGAAAGATCTATTCAGAAAGAGCAGAGCCAGATCATCTCACTGACAGAATCCGTCTGACGCAAACACCACCCTGCGTACTGAAGACCAAAGAGAGAGTTCACAGTGTTTCTACACAGAATCATGCCGAACGCATCTTTTTGACCTCCGCATCACCCTCGCCAGTGCTTCGCAGGTAATCGTTCAGGATCTTCTCCGCGCCGACAAGGAGTTGACTTTTGATTTCCAGTTCCCTCGACGTGCGACTGCCGAGCTCTTGACGGAGGTGACTTCGGATCCGCGTTAGCTCAGCCGCTCGCTGAGACATGACGGCTACGTGTACAATCCAGAAAACGATGAAGGCCACTTCAGATTCGTCCCTGAGGTAATTTGGGCCGAGCTTTCCCCTTAGGTACGCATCTGATGCAGCGCGGACTTTCTGCAAGATGGTGATGCAGCGTAGGTGAAGGCTGATATAGTCGAAGCGGATTGAGTCTGCCTCCAGGCTCAGACCACGTTCGAGTACGGAGAGCAGCTGCAAGATGGTAAACTTGGGCGCCTTGTGATTCCGACGTTGTCGCCTATCCCTCTTCCGCGCAGCTTCGTCCTCACGCTGGGCCAGATCGGACATGAGCTTTTCAATCGTCGACAGATCTATCTTTGTCGACGGGCCAAACACGGCCATGTACTTCTCCTTGAAGATGGGCAGGATCTGCGTGCGATTCTCCATAAAACGGGCTCCCTTTTCAGACAGGGGCTCGATCTTGTGGCCAGGCCGGAACGACGGCGGTGCACCATGCTCGAATGCCCGCGCGGTGCGCATCGCGTCCGTTGAGGCCCCGCACATGCGCATGAGTGAAATTTGTGCGTCCACAATTGATTCTGGGAGCTTGCCGCCAAACATGTGCTCAGCGTTGTGCAGCTGCAGGATGAGGTCCATGTCCGGCCATTTGGGTGTTGAGCTGCCAGCGGTGCCAAGCTGACGGCAGATGTGCCTGAGGTGTGCAGTGAAAAGAATGGATCCCCACGCATTTGCGATCGCCAGACCAAGCTCTTGGTACAGGAGCCGGAGGCGAAAGAGTTGGATGCCGCAGAGGATCGGATTATGGAGCATGAGACTACTGGTTGTGTTTGTGGGCGCTCCGGGAAGTTTTGAGCTGATGTACTTGCGAAGGACGGACATCGGATCTTCGGCTTGGCAATACGGATCAAGCTCCTCCATGAAGGACTGAGCAAGTTGCTCATTGCTGGGCGCCCAATGTGACGGTGGTGCGGGCTCGACTCTGGCTCGCATCTCCATGGACTTCTTCATGTTCCGCGCGCTGTGGCGAAGCTCACCCCAGCCCTTCTTCACATCGTCTTTCAGCAGGAAGTTGATGTCGACAAAGATCTTTCATGGAAAAGATCCGAGAGAGTGTGTGGTGCTCAGCATCCTAGGTGTGCCCTTCTACACTTTTGAGAGAATACTCACCTGCGCTGAAAAGGCAGACAGTAGCGTGCATTCCTTTGTCTGAGCGAGCTCACCCATCAGCCTTGCCATTTCATCCCCGTAGAAGTAGTGGGTCGAGTCTGCGTCTGAGGCAGGCGAATTCGTGAGGACCAGAAGGTAGTCTGAGAGGCCTTCCAGGATGACGATCTGCGCCTGCGACCACCTTTGATGGAATGGAAGGCTGTTGTGGTCCAGATCTGGGTTGTAGATGCCATAGTGACCCGTTTTGAAGAGGGGCACGGTGCCGTTCTGAATGACGCGGCTGATGGCATCCACCATCTGCCAGCACACGATGAAGAAGTAGTCGTACAGTCTCTGAGAGGTGATGTCGAGAGGATCCACGGCATCGTAGCGGTGCATGAGATGAAAGTCGGCCTCTCCGGTGAGCTGTGGTCGGACAAAGTTGAACACGACATGGTACAAGTTCGACAACGAATTCTTGAAAAAGGGCATGACCCGCTTCATGAGATCATCGTGAGGCCGTCGAAGGAGTTCGAGAGCTGTATTGGTAGTCACGGCGGCGGTCATGAGATCGGTACGTCCTTCCTTGTAGTCTATCCAAAGCTCTTCGAGGTAGTCTCTGACGTCGTGCAGGTCGGAGAAGAATGAGATCAGATCTTCCACAGCCTCTTCCGCTGAATCTTTGTGGCCGAAGCGGACGTTGCCTGCCGAGTAGCTGACGACCTTGGGTTTAGGAGGGTTGGCCAAGTGGATATCCGGCAGCTCATCACTCGTAGCCTGGCTCTCGTCCTCGAGGTCTCCGAGCGAGGCGAAGCGATTGGCAGAGGGAACAAAGGAAGATTTCTTCGTAGACTTGCCAGTGGCTGCGAGTGCAGCGGCACGTTCCGAGAGAGCTTGTTCTCGTGCTTCATGGAGGATGCTGCCGACCTGTCGCAGGATGTCGACAAAATATTGATGACTCTGGGTTGAAAGGTCTGGGGTCGGCAAGAAGCGCTTGAGCGTAGCGAGCCGAAGAGTGCAGCAGCGTCGGATAAGCTGTAGCAGCTCGAGAGGAATCTCGATCTTGGCTTCGGCCACGAAGCGAGCCAGCTTCAGATATTGATTCGTCGTGATGCTATACTTTGAGCGGGGCAAGGTGTTTTCGGCCGTGGGGGCGGATGCCGTAGAGTCGCTGATGGAAGTGCTTTCCAGTTTTGCGGTGACATGATCGTCTGTTTGCTCGCTGGTATCATTGTTGTCGCTGTGCTCCGGGATTGCTTGTTCTGGTTGCTGCTGGTGCTGCGTTTTCTTTGCCTTCTTCTTTGCATTCTTCTTCGCGTTCTTTTGCTGCTGCTTTGTGCGATGCTCAGGCTCGTTGTCGTCGGGCTGGTCCGGACTGAGCTCGAACTCGTCCAAGGGGTATCCATGCTCAATGCAGGCGCGAGCGAGCCAAGTCGAGATGGCCTCCGTGTCAGCCTTGCTCTGTAGGTAGTGAGAGACAAGAAGAGGGCGTCGCATGGTCCAAGTCGATGGTGGTAGCAGGGCTGTCGCAACCTCATCATCCCAGAGACCAACACTTCTCATTTCGAGAACAACACTTCGGCGTTACGGCCGAGTGCGCCACGTGGACAGTCAGGGATGTCTTTTGGTTATCCGGATGAGAGTAGTAGAAGAGAACTGCTTGTCCAGATCTATTGCAAGTGCTGCCAGAGCATTGGCTTATATAGACATCAGGGTAGGACAACTCCGAGAGGAACGGGGAGGGACTCGAGAAAGGGAGAAGTCGGCTGAGATGGTGAGAGAAAGGATGAGAGAGAAAAAAGGGAGCCCAGCGAGAATCAAACGAGGGACGAGAGAGATGGGCTGAAGGCGGGAATGGTGAGAGAAAGGAAGTGGGAGTCCAGACTCCGATCGAGACTCCGACTCAACCTTGACGCGCAGACTGGGTTTCTATCTACCCGACAACAAGGCCCGACTTTAGATCTCATGCTAGTCAAAGGGAAGAGAACAATGACCACAGGGCATCTTTTGCCTGTGGCCCATCGCACCCATCCCCGCGTAGATGGCACTGCACCACTCATCCCACAGTTCAACGCAAGCGCCGCAGCAGAGTGATCATACCATTGCCGAGCTTGAAAGTTAGCTGAGGAAAGCCTCTTATTTGGCTAACATCACATCTACAGGACACGATACGCGCCCGCCGGGAGTGCGATAAGGAGACAACCTCCTCTCTCCATCTTCGATCTTGGGTCTGATCTCTGCAGTGCGGCCTTGAACTCGCCTCATCCTCCACCGCCTCATCCTCGTAGCTCGCCCCTCTACGCGTGCGCGGATACATCCTGCTCCCCGCCATCTTTGCAACTCATGGCATCCTCATCCTCCTCATCGTGCTCATGCTCGCGCGAAGGGGAAGCGCTCAACATGAACCCATGGACCGGCCCTGACAAGCTGCCCAAACACATCCAGAACTCCTTGCGCAAATGTATCTGGTTTGCTGCCATCATCTCGTCAACCGCCATCCTTCGCCTCCTGTTTTCTTCTACCACACTCACCCAGTACAATGCCACCGCCTTTCACGATCTCAGCATCTTCAACACCGACATGAAGGGCAACTCCGCGGCGTTCAACGCTCTGACCACTCACTCCAAAGTAGTCATGGTGCTATATGACATTCAGCTCACGATCGAATGTCTCTTGTTTCTTCCCACACTCCTCGTGGCCTTTTCGATTCAGCGCGTGCGGGTGCAAGGCGTCTCCTTCTTCATCCGATTGTTTACCGCGACCAGCATCATGGTCGCCCTCCTCAGACTGTCGAGTTTCTCCAGCGAGATCAACTCGATCGTACACGCGTGTGTGCAGACCCAGACGCGGACAAACGACGTCACAGCCTTAGCGGTCACCGATGCAGCAGCTGCAACTGCTCTGTGCGCAAAGTCGCTCGCGTGGGTCAAGCCAGTCAACATCATCGACCTGCTCATCAACATTGGCTTGATGTTAACCCTTTGTCGAAGTGAGCTGTCTGTCCTTCCTTCTCCTTCCTTGAGGCATCCTTCCCATTCTGCCTGATCATCAGCTCACTCACCTCGGACTTTTCTCATCTTCTGTTCT
Source organism: Tilletia setariae (assembly GCA_023634365.1). Taxonomy (NCBI): domain Eukaryota; kingdom Fungi; phylum Basidiomycota; class Exobasidiomycetes; order Tilletiales; family Tilletiaceae; genus Tilletia; species Tilletia setariae. The sequence goes on from JAMJXE010000008.1 coordinate 189,623, forward strand.
ATCCTGCTTCCCTCAGATGTGGTCAAATACGAGCGCGAGCTTCTGGCAGAGCGATACCCATCACAGGCTGGTGGCTACCTTTCCTGGATCTTCAACAGGATTCGCCGCAACGGTCGAACAGACGAATATGCACGCCTTCCCGCAGCCGCTGAGGAGGAGACGAACGAGAAACAGGATTGATTGAAGCAAGGATGTGTGAGCACCAAATACTCCCTGGGCCGTGTTCAATTTGCCCTGACTAGCCCCGCTTCCGCCTTCCCTAGCTGCTGTCTTCTCCTCACTCTGCAACATGTCTCCCTTTGAAGTCTTTCATCGACAATTCTACGTATTACCATACTTCACGTCAACGTGTGACCGCGCAAGACTCAGTGACTGGAGATAAACTGAAGCTTGCGTCCGGTTGCAAGATGGACAGAATCGACATGAAGCTGTGGCAAAAATTGCAGCATCAGATGGGAATGGAGATTGACACACAGAAGGATGATGGAAGAAGGACAGTGGCTGGATGACCTGGCGAATCAAGCACGATGACTCGCTTCGTGCCGAGGTTTTCCTCAGGGCGGGGCGGTGCTGGAGGCTCATCACCTCGGCTGCTGCCCCTCGCCTGCTTAACGCCGAGGGGTACACATTCTGTTGCAAACGAGTAGGCAAGAGCAAAGTGAACGCGATGGACTTTCCATTGCAGGATTGGAAGTGATCTCAACTCATATATACATGTACATGGTCTCTGAAGTAGTTGCTGCAATGGATGATTCGAGTATAAGTGTTGGTCCGCAGTCTCAGTTTGATCAGTGTTCTCGAGTCTCTATCACCACCTCTTGTGCGAACTGATCTGCGCGCGAATACCTGCCGCATCGTTCCTGTTCCGCCAGATTCTCACTTCCTGCTTCCGCATTGCGAGCCTTCCGCCGATCCAATGTCCCGATTTTCTCGCCCTCCTCACCCGACTCAGTGAAGCGCTTGGTCTGTACGAAGGCCTACCAGATTCACAGAGCGCAGAAGACAACGTTCAGAACCTGGGGGGCTTAGACAAAGTCGGTCGCGCCCTGGCTGGAGTCGCCCGCAAGTATCGCACATCCGAGAACTTGTTACGCAACCCAGCCATACAAGGTCTCCAAGCTCTCCGGAGCGGCCCGAAGATGACTTCGTGCCACCGTCTGTGGTCTGGCTCCGCGTACAAACACATTCCTTCCCAATGCGCGTTTGACGAGGGCAAGCCGGAGCAGACGCCAGAGCTCGACCCTCTTGTGGCCAAAGCCATCGCCGAGGTCTTCACTCAGTTCGGTCTGAAGCTCCTTGTCACCCTCGCTTTTGTCACGGCCGGGCAGGAAACAAAGATCGAGACCACCCACGCGCGTACTGACTTCGTGTTCCGGTCGATCACCTAGTCGGCAAAGACAGCTGCCTGCCAACGTCTTTGCGACGGTCAAACACTGCTGCAGATCCGTGGGGACCCGGGCAGGAGAGAAGAAGCGTCGGCGTCGCACATGGTCTCTCAAAAATTAAGGGTGAGCATCAACATGAAGTGCGCTCTTTGATTGGGACAGGAATGACAGCTTCTGAGGGGAAAGTGAACAGATGCATATAGATGAGGAATTGGTGAGAGAGGTGCCTAGCCCATCTTGAGTTCAAAATCCTTGGCAGGAGGCATCTGGGCAGCACTCGCGTTTGAACAAGGCTTGGCGACAGCATTGGTGGCGGCATCCAAGGCAATGAGCTCGCTCCTTGGGATTCTTCCAGTCATCGCACGACTGGGTGCCGCCGATACAAGAAAGCAGCGAGGTGTGGGAGAAGACGTGCAGAATGAGTGAGTGCAAATTGCAGACAGCTTCGGTCAACCTGGCTCATAAACGCCCACTTACATAATGGGCGTCAAGATCGAAGTAGGCCGGGCAGCCCGAAGACGAGCAGGTCTTGCACTTTTCGAAACAACGTTTGCCCACATCATCACAGTCGTTGGCCCAACACCTGTACCACATACGTCCACAAGGGTCAGGAAGGCTTGGAGTCAGCTTTGATCTTTCCAACACATTATCAGAGTAGCTGGAACAGCGACTTGACCCACCCGCATTGGTTGCGACAATCGCTCTGTTATGCACCACATAAGTCCACAAGGGTCCGGAACGCTTGGAGTCAACTTTGATCTTTCCAACAGATGATCAGGGTAGCTGGAACAGCGACTTACGATGGCATCGCGCTCCTCAAGGGCTGGCATAGCCGTGACCGCGACGGCGACAAGTGCGAAAAGAAGGCAGGAAGAGAGTTTCATGGCGGGAAGCGACTGTTTCTGTACGAAGGGAGGAAGTGGATGGTATGGATGCTATGAAGAGGCTGTCAGCAGGATTGAACGCGGTATATATACCTTTTCGCTTGCCGCCATACTTACCATTCACCCCCTTGCCTTCCTCAAGATGTCAGTTCCAAACCCGGCTGCAGTAGCTCTGGTCAACAAGTGGGAGCGGAGCTCTTGCTCATTACTCTCCTTCCCGACGGCTTGCCGTAATGACACATCCGGGAGCCAAGACGTTTGGACATCATCCGCGTCTGCGAGATGATATGAGCTGCTGTACCGACACGCTGAACGGAAGTTCTCCTCTTCTCAGTCTCTATTGAGCAGGGAGCACTCTATCGTCGGCCCGACCGTTTGATCATCACATCGGCTCCAATTGCTCTGTCTGCTTTTGAGAAGAGGACACGTTCCTCTGTTGACGGCCCTTTGACGCCGGTAGTTGCCTAGGCTGATCAAATCCCGTTTGAGTAAGGATGAAAGACGAGCTCTGGCTTGATGCACGAGTAAGTGCGCTTAAGGGACTGCTACTCAGGCTCAACAAGTTGCCAGGCCCGTCCTCAAGACTCTCATTTGGGTCCTCACTGACCCCACTCACTCATTCGATTCCGTCTTCCGGGTCCAGAACTGAGACATGCTTCACGGGCCGAAGCAGGCCTCTGGGCTTGCAGATCCCACTCTGCTTCCGCTGTGGTCTGTCTTGGTGACTCACAGAACAGGTCATAAATGAGCCGACATGAAATGAAGCATGCGGCAGGACGGGACCGGCAGGCAGATTGAGACGGATCGGCACACCTCGTCAGAGAACACTCGGAACCAGCACTGCCTCAGCCGGACCATGCTGTTCATTCCTCGTGACACCGACGTTAAGCCGCAGCTGCAGAGATGGATGAGAAGACCAGTAGTTCGCATGAAGGAAAGCATGGGTTGGCCGCCACAGGCGAAGTCAGGGATCCGCGTGGTGATCCAATTCAGGACTGCTCACACTGACCGTCATCAGCCTGGGTATTTAAAGGCGGAATGATCACCTTGACGAAGGGCCCCTCTCACCAATCCCACCCCTCCTGTCCTGTATTTTTTCACTGATCTCTGAACCCGGTGCTGATTCTTCTCCGCATACAAGCTCACCTTCATTTCCTTTTTCCTGTTCGCTATGTCTCCTAACTGAAAGTCCCAACAGGAACCAGATTTTGAAGCCGCGGATGCCGGTTCGGATACAGAAGACCATACTTGCGGCTGGGTTGGGCCCCTGTTCAAGCTCGGCATCGTTCACCCACATCCTTCCGGGGTCGAGAGACTGTTGAAGGAGCTGAACGTTGACGACAAAGCCTCTCCAGCCCAAAGGCCGTATCTAAACTTTACCGTTGGCGCCGCTCTCCGCCTTCGACTGCCTCTGAAGATTGAGGTGCCTTTGCCAGACCTGAACGCTTGCCAGCCGGTGCTACGGATTTGCGTCAAGACTACGCTCAAGGAGAGTTATAGATGGTTGAGTCTGTGCTGCGAATGTAGCTGTCAGGAATGGTATTGATCCGGCCCAGAGCCGTGCTCAGACTCGCACACAAGCTGTCAACCGCGGACGTTCCGAGGGTGGTCTACGAACGCTGACCACGTTGCCTTCACTTGCCATCCAAGATTTGATCCTTCCGCATCTCTTCGACCCTCATCTGCTTCGTCTCCACACCCCCTTTTCACCAAACGAGGAAGGACCAAGAAGCGTAGACGTGTATAAATTGTACCATCTAGAGCCCCATAATGCAAACAGTTTCAATCGTACTCGGACCTCACGGTCTTTGAGCATCGTCCCCCACCTCTGATTTCACGTCATAGAGAACCTTTTGACCTCCTCCGACTTTCGTCGTCGAGATTTTGTTGGCTCACCTCTGACCTCTGGTCATCGAGACTGTCCCATTCCCTCTGACTCAATGTCATCGAGACGCTTTGGATGCTCAGATGACTTTTGTCGTCTTTGAGATTCTCTCGGCGGTTCGCGCCTCAAGACCACGTCAAGCCCAGCAAAGGTAGGTTTGGGCCAAACTCAGTAGGTAAGGACTCCAAGCTTGGTAAGTTCCAAACGCATACATGCATGCATACAGAGTGAATGCACGCACATGGGGACCCCGTCCGTTGGCTTCGCACATGGTCTCTTCAACAATGAAGGATGAGCAACATGACTCGAGCGCAGTTGCCGTGACACTAAGGATTGCTATCACCTGTGAGGTGTGACAAAGGGGATCGACTGCGCTTCCCTTTCTTCTCAGCTCCTACGTACGTACGTCACCCTCCTCAGACTCGGCTCCAGCGGGGTGGTGAGGTCTGGGCCCCATACCGGCGATGATTGCCTCCCTTTATGTCTTGCGGCTTTAAGAGCAACAGTGCCTGTTGGCACAAATCTGCCCAGACCCCCCCCCCCCCATGCCAGTTTCTGTCGCCTTTCTCACGCACGCTATCTGTCATGGCACAAGCTCCGATCAGCACAGCTATTCCGTTTGGAAACGTTCCCGTGACAGCCTCAGCAGCCGCGGTTTGTCAATCTCGGTTCTGTTTGCTCCAGTATGCCTCGCTGACATCTATCATTCGCCCGGACAGATCAAGCCGCTCTCTCCCAACGAGATCCGCATCCTGACATGGGCGATCAGCTGGAAGTTTCAGACTTTCCGTCTCGAACTGGCACACCAAGGTGCCCTCTTCCACTTCCTACTACACGTGCCCAAGGCGGACGACAGCAAAGACGAGGAGGGTGGCCCACTGCCTGCTTCATTCATTCGATCCTTCTGGAACGCCGTCGCGCCAGCATTCGGCCCGGCACCTAAAGAGACGTGGATCGTCTGGTATCGGCGAGGAGCATCTGGAGAAGACGGATGCCAGGCCACGCTCACTCCAGATTCTACCCAGATGGAACAACGTCTGCTCGAACTCGTCCAACATCATCTGCCCTTGCTCATCTCAGAAACGAAGCAGCAAAGAGATGGTACCATTCAGGGTTCGCATATCTGGCTGGCGGTGCGGGACAACTCACAAGCCCCTGACGACCCGCTGATCGAGCTCGTTGGGGACCACTTCCGTGAGATTGTGAGCATTTGGCTGAAGCCTCTCCCGCCCGATCAGTACCCAGAGATACCCCGTGTCGACTTGAGCTCCATCGAGGCGTACATCTCCAGCCCGCATAAGGCCGTCAGACTCGTGGATGTGCGAGTGTCTCCCGGATCGGAGCTGCAGCGAGCAGTCTTCAAGACGGCCGGAGTGACAGCTCCATCGTCTGTCTTTGAAGAAGTGCATGCCATCAGCGATCAGATAACACAGGCCGACATGCAGGCCGAGCTTCACAACCTGGTGAGGGTGCAGACTCATCCAAATGTGATACCGGCCCCGCTTGCAATCGTCACGATCCAAACGTCGGAGCGCAAAGATGAGGGGCCCTTGCTTGTCGGCTGGCTGCAAAGGAAGTATCTCGCATGGGAGGCGCAGGACATTCCCGGTGTGCAACAACGCTCAGTCGAAGCCGCTCGCTGGCGACTCCGATATGCGAACGATCTGGTTCAAGGCGTCAGCTACCTCATTAAGGAACGAGGCTACTATCATAGCGACATTGCCGCACACAACACCGTCCTGACTGACGGCCCGCCCAAAGGTCGTCTTCTGCTCATGGACTTCGAGCCATTTGAGCTCTATGTCAACACCGACGGACCACAAGCACCTGAAGCAGAGGGCAGATGGGAGGCTGAGATGGACCGGACAGGCGTCCTGCGCTACACGAGCACCGGTCAGATCGTGGAAGATCGAGAACAAACCATCAAAGCGGACTGGAAGAACCTGCCAGAAGCACTGGAACGCTTGACCATGTTCAATGTCGGTACAACTCTTGCTCGTATCCTGGACTGCAGAGTCGAGTTTCCGTGGCATGACCAAAGCGCCATAGAAGACACGACAGGCCTCTTCATCTCGAAGCTCCGGAGCGAGCAGGAGGACCCCGCTCGGGATGCCTGGGAGGCGCTCATATCCAGTGAAGTGCGGGCCATAACTCGTCGTTGCTGCTCATATGATCCACAGAAGCGGCCTCTGGCGGAAGAGCTCGCCGGGATCATGTCCAAACTTGTCGAGAAGCTGTGGTCATCTGTTTCCTCTCCGACATTGTAAGATTCCAGTGCAGGAAGCGATCATTGAGATAAAAGTACGTCGCGATTGTAAATGGAGGGTATGTGTAAGGGATTGTATGCCATAGTGACCGCATATCGTCATCGTCGTCACCATGAAGCCTTTCCAGGAAGTGCAGAGCCTGACGATATCAGAAGGGGAGAGCAACGGTAGCTGACATAGCCTGCAAGGAAATGTCAGGGTTCCGCGGGGACGTCTTGTTGTAGACGAGGCTGAGGTAGTCGATTCCAGATGACTTGATGGGCTCGATTGGCTCATGCGCCTCCAGCGGAACCTGAAGAACGAGAGCCTCGATACCCTTAACAGCCACGAGATCACATCACCGCTGGCTTGAGAAGTTGATCGACTCTAGGCTGTGGTGAGAAGGGTGTCGCCGATCAGGTAGCCAGTGAACAGCTCTCCCATGACGTCTAGCGCAGCCTGGTTTCCGCTCTGGGGCACAAGACGACCAGTGAGTGTCTCTCACGTTGTGACCCGTGGTCAAGTTCGGGTTGCTAGCCAAGACAGGGCGGAGGAAGACGCCCATTCACAGCGCCGATCTCGACATCGAAGAGCGAAGAGTTGGTCAAGGCCGTCTCGACGCCCCACCGCAAAGGATCAGAGATTGGAGATGCTCAGCATCCTGTTGCTCGATGTTGAGGACGAGGTCGTCGTCCGCGCCGGAACGGCTTGCGATCTAGAGGAGCAGGAAAGCACAGAGGGCTGTGTGTGGCCGGGTCTGCTTCAAACCAATGATGAACATCTTGGGGGTGTGCGGCCGGCTGAGTCGTTCTGGGGTCTGGAGGGGAACGTCTTCAGAGCCGAGAGGCGAGAAGGAATTCTAGCAAATCGGGTCGCGACCTGAATGTGCGGGCGTGAAGCTGACAAGTACACCGGCACGCATTTTACCTTCGCCTTCTTCCCTTGACAACAACCCTTTCGCCGATGGCTGCCGGATGACCACGAATACAAGGCGGACAGTACCGGCCTGATCGACGGCAGCGTTCGGGAGCTCAAGGGCGTTTGGAGCGACCTAGTCTCCTTCGGCGCCGGGCCGCAACAGTGTATTGGAGCTCGCAGTGAGTCTCCTGATCCAATTATTGCCCCACGACAATTCATCGTGCTGCTGCTGCGCACAAAAGCATCTAATTCACTGATTCCCCTCTTCATCTGCTCGTCGTTATGCGGTGGCAGTGGGCAAATTTAAGGCTTGTATCGCTCACCTCGCCCCAAACTTCGAGGTGCTGGGCCCCGACTTGCCGGGCGAGCCGCCTGTGGAACTCATAGGTGTGTCATGCAAACAAGGAACGATCTCGTACAAGAAATTCTGCTGCACCCCGAATTTTGATTCTATGCTTCCTCCCCTATCTACCAAAGTTGTGTGGTTGTCTACCCGAACCTCAAGGGTCACGAATATGAGGGAAGCCGTCCGACTGAAGGCTCTTTTTTGATTTCATCTTCCGTTGCATACAACACAGAGAGATGGGTCTCTGTCTCTTTCCTACTATCCCATCGCGGTAGAATCCATCGCGCTAAGATGAACCTATCAGTTGTGTTCCCTCGACACAAATGTGCTCACCCGGGCCAATCTCCAGATCCTGTTCGCCTTGTGTGCGTCGAATTTTGCGCTTCCAGTCTTGCTTCTCGCTATCGCTGGATCTTTCTTCCAAACCCTTCTCTCTTTGGATACGGACCGTAAATGACTGAAATCCGTTTCAGCCTATCCATGTTCCGTTCCTCGGATGCAGCTCCATGCGCCCGGGATTGATACGTCTGGGCCTTTGTACGCAGCTCCTCTGCTGATTTTGCTCGCAGCCTCCGTTGTTCTATCTCGCTGGAGGGTTGGGCCGGGTCCGGGAGCCACCCGTCTCTGCTGGGATCCTGCTAAAAGGCGCATGCTTCCAAGATGGAGGCGTACATGTTTCGCGTCGGCGCTCCTGACTCTGTCCCGGCTCGAGGCCTGTCTGGATCGCTTTGTGCTACGTACGCTTCCATCGTATACACCAGCGACATTGCGATTTCGTGACCACGTGCGGTCTGAGGTAGACGAAAGAAAGCACGGCTGATGAGGTCTGTCCAGCCTTCGAGCAGATCGATACCAGGGAACAAACGTTCAGCGCCGCTGGTTACATTCTCGTCATCGAATACAGCCTCCGTGTTGATCACCGAACGGAGCGAATCGATCCAAGCCTGCGCCGCTGACTCCCAGCCGCCCATGATTGACTTGGCTGAATTGTGCTGTTCGGTTCGGTGCTCTTCGTCGACAGCATATCCGTCCGGTCCGCGTTTACGAAAGGTTGCGCCGTTGACAAGATTCATCACCTGTGAAGATTTTTGCAGTACGAGCGCTGTACGACTTTGCATCTGTTGTCCTCCAACAAGCTGAGTTCGGACTGCTCGGTCAGCAGGCCTGATCGAATCTGAGCTTGGCGCCTGATTAAGGAATGAGGAGAGCCTCCGCCGCGAGGATAGTACCGAATGCGGTTGGATCCCTTACTCGACCAGCTCAACCCGGACTCCTCCTTGGTAGGGGAGAGTCTGGCGAGAGCTTGCTTCAAATTATAGAATCTCGTCGTCGGATTTGGCTCCGGGTGGGGAAAGGCAACCTTTCGCTTGGAAGGACAAGAAAGAAGGTGCTTCTCGATCAAAGGTTCGGGTCCGACGACAGTCTGGCCGTCCATCTCGGTACCAGGTAATGCGACCACCGAAAGGGCGAGGGCAATTGACTGCCAGTCGATGTCAGACTTGAAGTCTTCAGAGTCTTGTATGGGCCGACTTGCCTTCAGGGTGACGCTGTCGTTGTACAAAGCGTCCATGTTGGTGATGGGAAGTGTGCCGGCCATGTCAGAAGGTAAATCGGTTGCAAGGCTACCTGAGGATAGATGTAGAAGGAGTTTGAATCAAGATGAAGATGGGCAAGTAAAGATCTCAACACAAAAGACGTCAGCGAAAAAGGACCTGGCTTTTATACTTTGGCGGACCATGTAGATGGAGTCCCTGTCCAGAAGGACGGGACGATGTGCTAACAGTACCGGAGCCGTCGAAAGCCTCAAGCAGGCCTGTCATTATCCGATCCACAGAGACAGAGACAGAGAGAGATAGGTCAGCTTGAACAGTGGAGGCAGAGCTCAGGTCCGTTGGAAGAGCGGGACAGGTCCGCCATGGGCTCTCCATGGGTGCAGATGAGGATAATGATATTATCCGTGTTGGAAAAAAAGGAAGGACGGTCAACTCAGTGGCCTCTGTCGATAGTCCTCTGTTGCGCACATGTATGCGCTCGTTCTGATTGCCAGGTGTTGTCGTTCGTTGGTGGTTGACTACTGACAGTACATGAGGGAGAAGGGAAAAACAAGGGAAGAGAAAAGAAGAGAATTGAAACTCCGATTGAGACTCCGACCGAGACTCCGACATTTATGATAAATGTACCGGATTGATGATGAATCGCCGCATTGATGATGAATCAGCTGGTGAGGGGCAATGCCTGATCTTAAATGCCAACAATCCGTGCCTGCATCAAGTTGTTCAGAATTGTAGGGAAGGCACTGGAACTGGGCAGCTGGGTTGGCAACTGAATCTTGTCCAGAGATTCGAGACAGGACGCGTGAGCCACTGCTGAAACCGGAAAACCGGTGGAAGCGTGCATGGTGCAGCCAGCACGGAGTCCTGCGAGGCATCCAACTCGTACGATCATTTGCCGGAGCTGTTCAAGGGTGTGTGAAGGATCAGACAGACTGAGATAAATGTCCTTCATGCTGTCCAATCCTGCGTATGTCCGTGAGTCTTCTTAACCAAAGTTTTGGGCAGCTGGTGGCTGCCCGGGATCGCCCCAGACGCCATAGAGACCCAGAGTCATGCATGCTACAGTAAGTCTGTATTACACATGCGCGCCGGCTACTTTCCCTCAATCAGCATCCGCTGCATGTCGACGTCCTCGGCTTGAATCCTGGAATCCACATGGTCTGATCATGTCCCCCGCATCTCGAGCGTGTCAGAGGGTTGGATGTCTCTGGCGCAGACAAGCAGATGCAGAGAAGTATAAAATGGATATCCGCCTTCCTCATCTGATACAACAGCAGAGTCCATCCTCCTCCTCTCTTGGGCCCACCCTCTCTTGATCCACAGCATGCTGCTCTTTCCCACGGTTACCCGATGGGCCGCCCACCTCGCTTTCGCCACAGTCCTGGCCCAGATGATGGGCTGCTCGGCCTCTGCCTCCCCTCATCTCAACGCAGACCTGCCAGCCGGCTCCCTTGTCGCCCGTGGCAAGGCCGCTCCGAACGCGCAGTGCTCCGTCGACTCTGACTGCGCCTCCGGACAATGCTATACCCCGACCTTTGCTTGTGATCGCCTGTTCCCCAATGGCTCCCTGCTGGACTGTTACAACTACGAAGACGGCTCCTACGGTGCGTCGTACTGCCAGGGTTACCCTCTTGGCCACAAGTGCGCCAACCAGGGCGAATGCCGAAATGGACGCTGTAACAAGAAAAAGTTCTGTGTCAAGACCACGGTTGGGGAAGCTTGCCTTACCGACCTCGGATGCTCGGGCAGCCAGGTGTGCAGGAGCGGCAAGTGTTTTGCCCCCGCCGCCAACTCGCTCGAACCGAACGAGATCTGCAAAGTCAACGCTTCCTGCAAGTCTCTCGACTGTACCGAATCCCTGACGAACCAGATCTCAGCCTATGGACCTCGCGCCATTATCGTCTTGCCCACCAAGTGCAACTACTTTGCCTTGGGCCAGAAGGGCTGCCGCGACTTCAACGACTGCCAGGAAGGTCTTTGCCAGAACGGAGTGTGCCAGCTTGGCAAGGATGGAGATCGCTGTCTCGCCAACATCCAGTGCGAGAACCTGTGTGGCCTCGATGGCGTCTGCTTCACCCGCGACCCCAACCACCCTGCCGGACAGGGCGCCCCATGCAAGACGGACGAGCAATGCGCAGGTCATCAATGCCTGGCGCCCAATGGCAACTTCCCGATCACCAGGCCAGACTTCTCCAACCCTGGCAAGAATTTTACCTACCTCGACGACGGCAACTGCGTCGGTGGTATGTTTGGCGACAAGTGTGTCGTCTCGGACGACTGTGCCGTCGGTTACTGTGTCAAGGGAATCTGCAAGGGCTCTCCCCTGAACTCGACCTGTACCGAAGACAAGGGCTGCACCTCGGTGACATGCATCAAGGCCAACGGTGCCACCAAGGGCAAGTGTGGGATTGCCAAGTATTTGGCCCCGTGCTCGTCCAACAGCACCTGCTACTCAAACAGCTGTGCGGCTAGCCAATGCTACTACTACCAGACCCTTTGCCCGCAGCCCCATTGCCAGCCTGTGCCTGAGGGTGACAAGTGCCGGTTCGATTCCGATTGCGATTCCTTGAACTACCTCTGCACCGGCGGCACCTGCACATACAAGTATGGGCCTGGCAAGTAAACCCAGGACTCCAGCTCAGATCTCTCCTCTTCTTTGATCTGCATATGTTAATCTGCCCGAATGTCACAACTGTGCAGCCAAGAATGTTCCTGAGGTTTCATCCTGAATGACATTGAGGAAGAACCCAGATGTGCGTTATCAAACAAGTAGATGGTAGTGAGGGAGGGGGAAACTCCGAGAATAGAAGAAGTGAGCAAGGAAAGCAAAAAAGAAGAAGAAGTGGATGATCTGTAGCACATATGGCCGTACATCTCTCTGCTAGGGGCCAGACTCGGACCACAGCCGCCGGAAGACCCGTCGTGCCTTGGAGGCATACCTTCGCAGAGGGTGATCGGATCCCATCCGAGAGTAGCTAGAGTTGTCTCCGCGCAAAAGCTCATTCGTTTCGATCAGTTGCTCCGCGTTGGCACCATCGCTCAACACCGCTCGCTGACGGAAGCTGACCGTCTCCTTGCCGTAGAGTCGCTCTAGCATCTCGAGACTTGAAAGACCCAAAGCGCTCGTTTTGAACTGTGCATGGGGCTCGACCGGCCCCGGTTGGCGGGAGGTTTCGGCGGATCCGAGTTGCTTCTCGGACAGAGGACTGGTCGGAACCGGGCTGCGGGAATGTCTTCGTCCGGTAGAGGAGTGCGTGACGAGGCAGTCAACTGGGACTCCACCCACATGAAGCACACCTGCTTCACTGCTTGTGAACATCCAGCTGCCGGAGAAAGAAAAGAAAACAGGCCACGAGTTGGTACAAGGTGAGCACGAAGTCTGGCCACTTCTTGTCGTAGCAGAACAGCAGCTCTCACCTCATCGGGCTGGTTCCGCGCTTAGGCAAGCCTGCGGGAAGACGGGGCACGAACAGGATACCTGCCACTCCACACACAACGATGACGGCCACCACGATGCCCACTGAGAGTCACACGAAGCATATCAACTCAGTGACAATTACGCGAAGAGAAGGCTCGCGCCTCCTCAATCGAGGTTCGGGGGCAAATTAAAACTCACACAGTGTTGGATAGCAATGTACTTTTGCGACTTGTTGAAGATCAAATGCTTCTGCCTCGATCATGCCGAGTCCCACGAGATAAGGCAACAACAGCCGCGTGCTGTGCGCAGAAGCGGTGGAAACACAAAGATCGGTCAGTGCCGACGTGGTGTGGGGAAAATCCTGGAGCAAGGCAGGAACTCACTCTGCAGTGGCTAGAGTGTCCGCAAGCACGTCCGCATCGAGTACACTGTATCCAATCGGACCTTTGTTTCCCTCCTTGGTCATGCTGGCCAATGTCGGGTTGGGGACCCAGGATGCGTCCCTCCCATTGTCTTTAAGTAGGGCATTCCGAGCATTTTCGTGCCCCACTGCAAATGCGGGCCATTTACCGGTCGAGTTGAGCGAGATCGTTGTTCCCTCTACCAGTGAGATGGACTTCTGTGAGGCGTCGATGGGAGGCGTCAGGGTAGAATCTTGGCTGATAATGAGCTGACTGTTCACGTCTGTGTAGTCAATCGTATGGGTCAGCAAGCCATTCCGATTCACACTGGCAAGGAGCTCTGGACAAGAGTCGGTGTACACTCACCAGTTCCTTGGTAGACCTCGACGATGTACGGGTCAAAACGCTCGGCACACACTGCGACATCAAATCCCACCTCTGCATACCGGCCCGCGTTGTCCGTTACGTTTGCGGTCAGACCAAAGCTGGCATCGGGACCCGCCAGGCTTGTGTCGAGCTGATAGGAGAGAGGGATTCAGGCGAATCTTCAGTGTTGGCAACTGTTCCTGTGTCGACTCCCCAGAATACAAAGCCTGCGGGGCCAGAAACTCACTCTGACCAGCACAACCTCGAGATAGCTCCATCCAGCGCCTGCACTTCCAGGTTGACCACGGAACTCCTGCGGAATCTCATCGCTCGGGTTGATGTCATCCTCCGACGGGATCGGCATGGAGAAGATCGACTGTGCGACTCCGTTCGGAGAGAATGGCTGGGCAATCGCGACATCGTCTGCGGTCAAGTTGGAAGGAAGCACGTTCGCAAGATTACCGTACGTCGTGTTCAGCGATGCTGGTATCTCCAGGCTGGATGGTAAGGAGATATTCAGCTTGCCGAGCACGGAGCTGATGATGTCGCGACTGAGGAAGAGGACGGTCATGGGAGAGGCCGCGTTCGCGTCTGGGAAGCGGGAGATATCTGGGACCAGGTAGGAGCTTACGTCTTCTAGTCGCTGACATTGTGCTTGAATGCCCCATCGTGCCCAACGAATGTTCCGCTGAACGGTGACTGGTTTCGCTGCCTCGCTCGTCACGATACTGTCAGAGTCGGAATCATCTGCCACGTCGGATCGCTTCCGGTTGGAACTGGCGCTGTTGGGCGCGGTGCCGCCAATGCTGGCAAAGTTGCCGTACCCGGAGAAGCCGTCCTCGAGATCCCTGTTGGAGGTGATCTCGGCAAAGTAGACAGTCGTGTTATCAGCCGTTGGCAGGGTGACTGTGTAAGGCAGCACAGCAGCTCCAGACGACTGCAGCGTCCAAGTTCGTGCAAAGTCATCAAGGTATTTTTGCAACGAGGCTGCGGCAGACACGTCTTCGGGAGTGAGATCACCGATCACTGAAAAGGTCTCGTACGAGGATTGCTGTGGGATAAGCGAGACGGTGATGGACAGGGTACGATCAGTCGCAAACCCAAAGACGGTGGCGAGGAGCAAGAGTGCGAGGCCGGCCGGGATCTCGAAGCCAGCAAATTTTCTGCGGCGACTAGGGGTCGTACCCAGGTCGGCGCCTCTCGGCTCGTTGGTCGCTGCTGTCTTGAAATGATTGGCGCGGAATCGGAGCCACATGAGACGCAAACCGGCGCTTGTGGAGACATCGCCGCTGAGCTGATTCAGTTGGGAAAGGGTGAGTCCTTCATTGAGGACGATGGCGGACCAGATGGCCGAATGAAGGATCCGGTTCGCAATCTCGACGATGGGGATGGCAATGATCAAGCCTGCGATTTCGAACGAGGCCGTGACGAAGGCACGGGCCCAATAGAGGGACATCTGGGTGTGCTTGGTGATCTGGGCGGGCACGAGGGCGATGATTCCAAAGGCAAGGAGCGAGCAGACGATGAGGAGGGTGAGCATTTTGAGCGAAGGAACTTCGAAGGTCGTCCTCCATGGTTTGGTGAGGGAGGAAAGAGCTCGGGCGTGCGGAGGAGTGCCTTGGCGCTCGAGGTCAATTATACTCTGGCTAGACTTCTCATTCGGGCAGAGCTGATCGTCCGGCGGGTCCAAATGCGAGGACAGTCTGGGAGGGATGCTGGGTCTGGACTGGTGAGGCATGACTCTGTCCGGGATGTTGCTGTTGTGCTTGATGGTGCTTGACATGTGGTCCAAGATACTGCAAGAACGATGGCAAGCTGTGTCGCGCTCAAAAGGGGAGGAAAAGTTGATCGGGCTGCAAGTCATGTGGCAGGCGATGTCTTATATAGAGCGGAGGAAGCTTTGAGCCTGCCCTCAGGCTGGCCGAGGACAGGGTGGGGTGGATACATAACACCATGCACAGACGCGCGCGGGGCTTGAAGAGGTCTTGATGAGTGGTGTGGTGCGGACTTGATGCAGGAACGAGACGGATAAAAAAGTCAGCTTCTCTTTCTCTTTTGTTCATGTTCTCACTCTTGACTCAATGAGCCATGCAGGAACGGGAAGCCTGATGCTGGCTGAAACCGAGAACTAGACCAACGTAACTCGTCGTGCATAAAGTGAAACGTATTTTATCCGCATCGACCCTGAGCCAAACAGCCATCAGACCCCTTGCAGAAGAGCGACTGTGACCGCAACCCGGTGAAGGCAACGTCAGCGCTGGCCCGCTTCCACACTGCGACTACCTCTATGGCAATCTTTGGCATCTGGACACTTCCACCAGCAACACGTCAGCACCCATAAATTGAGCTGATGAAATTTCATTATAAATACCCTTGTCCAAGCAAATCCCTTGGCAAATGGAAAACAGATCCTGGCGCGGCGAAGAAGGCAAAGTCACAGTGAAGCCAAGAAGGAAAGGAGTGGGTTCGCATGCGCATCCTTGTGCAATTGCGCTCCTGAACTTTAGGTCACGATCTCCAGGCTCGCAGTCTGTTGGATTCAAGAGAGACAGAGCGAGAATGATTGTCAGAGAAGACAGCTATTTGAGTGATTGGTGCAGCAGTATGCCGACTGCCAGACGGGCGCAGAACAACACTTTTGTCTTCGAATCACTCACCAGCGCGGTGATATCCTCTCCCGAATAATTGTTCTGGAAAGCGGGCACATTGCCGGTCCAGCCCAAGTAAGGGATAGTGGCGTCGTAGACCAATGTTGGGAAGATCGACCCTGCCAAGATTGAGAAATAAAGTCAAGGAATGAGAAATGTTAGCAGGTCCTTGCGCGAGGAAAAAGGAAGTTACTGCGGGCTGGTAGATGTGACGTCCGACTCACCACCGTCAGAGTTGGTCCAGACAATGAAGACGGCGTTGGTTGCCGGGTCGTATCGCCAGATTTGGCTCTCATACGTGGCAGAATAGCCAGCATCGCCAAAATCAGTACCTGCCTTGTCAGTCGACTGCGAGTTAGCAGCCACAGTGTTCGTGTTGACCATATAGAGGTAGCTGCAGGCACAATGGGAAGCGCATGTACCCAAGCCGGGAAAAAAAAGACAAAGAAACAGGGACGAGCAGGGCGAAACAGACAAACGGAAGCCATGTAAGTGTGCCAGCAACAAGATGCAAAGTCGGACCTAAAACTCACTTTCCATTGGAAGCGGACAGGTCACTGTTAGCATTTCCACTGCCTGAGATGGCGCCCAGGTTGGGGTATTTTGCGCCCGTCAAAAAGTTGACCGGACCACCTGTAGTCAGGAAGCTGGCAGGGAACTGGACTTGCAAGGCGCTCGCTTGGGGTACAGGTTGGTGGTAACCGTAATCAATCGCGGGCGAGACGTAGCCGTAGAAGGAGTTGTCGGATGCCTTGGAGAGCATGATTCGGGCTGTGACTGTGGACACGGGAGGCGGAACCACGATCGTGGTAGTGGCAGTAGCCGTGACGGAAATGACAGTGGTCGCATCGACGGTGGCTGTGACGGGGACGAGGGAGGAGCTGGCAGAGACAATGGTGGATGTGATGGCTGCTGCAGTCGAGGTCGAGGTCACGGTGGTGATCGAGGTCGTGGTCGGAGTCACCACTGCGATCGAGGTACTTCCGACAGAGACAACGCCTGACTTGACCGTGACAGTGGCCGTGGCCGAGGCTGACTTAGTAACAGTGGTCGTCTTGGGAACAACAACACGCGAGCATGCCTTGGAGACTTGAGGGCAAGAGTACTGGTTGAGCCAATAGGGAAGTCGGGTGCGGGAGGGTTGGTGGGAAGGTGCGTTTCGGGGCACCACGGTGGTGACTGAAGTCATGGCCGTGGCAGTGACAGTAACAACCTGGGTAGCTACGGTGGTGACCTGAGTGACGACGGAGGTGAGGGTCGAAACGGTGGAGGTGGAAGGAACGACAGAAATTGACGTGACGTCAACGGTGGGCGTGACGGCGACGACGACGGCAGAGGTGTCCACCACCACGACAGGCGGGGTGCGGGTGCTGGTCAGCACGGTGATGCCAGTGGTAGTAGAGAGAGGGACCTGCTTTGTGAGGGTCTTGGTCTGGGTAACAGTCTTTGTGGCAGCGTAAGGGGGGAGGTGGAGGAAGGTGGAGCAGAAGTCGGAGCCGACCTTCTTCTTGTGCTGCAGGATTGAGATGATATCGTGAATAGGTCCGCGCCTCTCAATGCGGCGCTCGATAGCTGGCAAGGAGGAGAGCAGGACTGTTCAGTCCCAGGATCGAGGCAAGTGGGTCAGACTAGGGGTACAGGCCGTGCTTACCATGAGGATGGTCACCCTTGATAGCTGCTTCGATGCCGCTGCTGACAGCGAGGGCTGTGGAAGCTGCTGCTGTTGCGAGCAGGAGAGACTTGATGAGCTGCATCTTGAAAGGTAGGCGCTCGCCGTGTGAAGGGACACAGCTTCCAGAGGGAGAAGAAGGGGGAGGAAAAGAGAAAGAGAGTGGATGAAAAGGAATGTGGTGAAGAGTGAGCCAGGACTTATGTATGCAAAGTATGTACTGTACAAAAGAGGTGACTGGGGGGAAAGAAGACGGGACACCAGAGGCAAGCAGGGAAGAGCTGAGCACGGCAACGGTTCCGCCGTGCCTGGTACCTGGCTTTCACCAGTGCGTCTTCTAGCCTGGAATATCAGGCACCAAATTCTATAGGTTGGCACGAATGAGTCGTCTGGTGCCTGCGGTGAGCCAGAGCAACCCCCGTCTGTTTGTCCAACTACAGTAGGCCTCCCGCTCATGCATAAATTAAATCCCAGCTCCAATCCGTCGATCTCTCGTCTTTTGTCGGCTCTGCAGCCGGCAAAAGGTGTATCCTCGCCTGCAACACCATCGCCTTCAAGTGGAGGGTCGCTGCGAATCATTATTGCGACGTGCGATCAACATCACTGGCCTTTCTGCGACCTCATCGGCGTCGAGCACATCAAAGCTTACCATGTCACACGCCAAGTTCAACGCGACTGGAGCCAAGAAGATACTTGACTTTCGCTTCCTCTGAGAAAATCTATTCACGCACATGTTCGATGCGACTCCAGTCGAAGCTGGCAACAGGAGCGTGGATTCGCAGACAAAATGAAAGAGCACTGAAGGGCAGAAAGAGAAATCAATGCCAGATACTTGCCTAACACTCGGTTCCGGGTTTGCCGTGTCCAGATTGTTGTTGGCGTGACCCAAGTAGCTGCATCAGGCTGCCTTTGGCAAGAAAAAGAAAAAGAAATGGGACATTGGATTGGCATGGGATGGTGATGGGACAGGACGTGCCGATGGGTCTGCATTCGGGGTCGGTTTGAGATAATACATCTGCGTCGCTAACCGCTTGTGAAGGTTTGGGACATGTACAAATTGTAAGGAATTGACGCAGAGCCGGTTTGATCCCAGGAAGCCTCAAAGAGGCGTGCATTACCCGAGGCTACATTGTTGTAGGTCCAGTAGCCAGTCGTGTTCAGGTTCGTGTCTCCGACCAGCTGGACGACGAATCGGTTTCCGATGCCCGGCGTCGGGTACGTGTAGTAGAACGCACCGAACCACTGCGAAGCGAGGGTCGAGACCGAGTCGACGGTAGTGCACGGCGCATTGACGAATGCTCGAGCTGTGGTATTTTTCTTTGTGTAGGACAGGGTAAGGTCCCGGGTGGGTTGGCCCACGGGTCGGATTTGGCCAAAGGACCGGCCGTTCGCACCCATTTGAGCGGCATCGTGGCGGAGCACAGTAGAGTTGCAAGGCACAAATTCAAACTTGGCGCTCGCTGGGGCGGCGACGCCATTGACGCTCTGAAATGGGGGAACGAGCAAAGATGAGCACGGAGCCATGATTATCCATCTTCTGAAGGCTTGCTCAGCCACAAGGCGTGCGACGAGCCTGTGAATGCGCAACTCACCGTGGAGAGCATGGTGCGGCCAAGGTAGTCCTTGGCAGTCTGGAAGGAGGCATTCCGGCGGACACCTGTGGCTTCAGTGATCTGGAAGAGGGACGATGTGAATTGGGGAGTGCCGCACTTGAGTGCGGGCGCGCGGGCCGTGATTGAGGATGCGTGGGCGGTGGAGAGGAAGAGGAGCCCCGTGGCGAGAGCTGATGCCAGGATGGACGACCGCATGACTACTCGTTGTTGATGACTGGCAGATGTGGGATGGCAGGGGGAGTAACGAGGAGGTGAACAAAGCAGATGGGGGGGCTGCAGGGCCACCACCTTTTATGGGAGGGGTGGGCCACGATTGCGAGCCTGCATTGGCAATCTGCTGGCCCCATCATGCACGTCCCCGTGTGTGTTCCTAGTCGGAGCATGCGACTCTTATATACATATTGTAGCAGCGGCTGGACTGTGCGTCGGTTGACATTACAATAACCAAAAGATGCGGTTCCGAATCAGAAGGAGATCGTCCGGAGTCTTGCATCCTCGACTGTGTTGCTCAATGCCAGTGCCCGAATTGCTACCTGACCCACGCCCCTCGACACAGTTCCCGACGCCACTAAGACAGTGTCCTTTCTCGACGTCCCGCCCGTTTGTTTCGGTCTCTTTGCCTACGGTAAAAGCGTCATGCGAATCGGCTTTCGATCTCAAGGTTTGATCAGAGTGCCTTTCTAAGGGCCGCGATATGTTAGTGATCTCACAGCCCTCATTTCTTTGACCTGCGGCCGGATGCGTTGAAGAAGCTGCCAATCTTTGTGTTCGAGGCCGAAGAAGCCCAAGTTGGGATTTTCGAACAACACCACCAGTGAATCTGATCCTAGTTGAAGCCAGCCGGAGCTATCGCTCTGCGATTGTGGGCCTTGCTTGCCTTGAGTCTCTCGAGCTTCGAGAACATGCTCGAGCGTCGACTTCAGACGTGCTATGATGGAAACCAGTGATTGTCAGAATGTCCAAGCTTGCGCAACCTGTGATCACTGCCCTCTTTTGTCGGCGTCGCGTCCGACGCGTGCGACCGCGTCACGCGTCGCGCGCCTGAACCAAAAAGGCTCCGAGCTTCAGAAGATCGGAAAGCTCGAACCTGGTTGACAACAACACTACATGCTGGGTACTGTACGACAAGATCAAGGGTGGCTTTCTGAGCTGAAGCGCATGTCCAGCGACGACGAAGACTTCTTCGCTCCCTCGCCTCCCGCAGCTGGCCCGTCCGGCGGTGCGGGAGCGCTGGACCTGCCCAGAACAGAAAAGATCGGCCAAATCGGCGACAGTGATGAGCTTGTGCCACCATCGGCTCCCACCGCCTCGAGCGAAACTCCGGCACGACAGAGCGTGGCAGAACAAGACGAAGATGACGAAGAGGATTTTATCATCTCCTCACCCCCGAAGCCGGTCACCGGTCGGCTGAAACGCGAGGCAAGTGGAAACCTGCGCAACGGAGGTTATCTAGAGCACGACTCGGACAGCGACACCAAGGATGATTTCGTTGAAGTCACTGGACCTCCCTCAGACCCCGACGGTCTGTTTCTGGCATCAGATGCAGACGAATCAGATGGAATCGATCAAGCTGCGCATTCAAGTACCGCAAAGAAGGTGCAATCAACGACAAAGACTCGAAGGAATGGTCCTGGACAACCTCTGTCGAAGAAACGCAAACTTGACAAGAATTCCGGCGCGTCTTCTGAAACAGAGCCCGAGATTGGGAATCGAAGAATCAGCCCGATGGCTGAAGACACTGCACCCGACTGGACCAAGCGCTACCTCGGCCTCTTTGTCCTGTCTGGCTGGTCCTCCGTCAAGGGATCCTCGTATATCAAGCCAGGTGATCACATCACAGTCGAGCGACAAGCTCCCAAATCGACACTCGGCAACTCGAGGGGCTCAACTCAATCATCATCCAGTAAGACACCGTCGGCGAAAGCAAAAGCCAAGTCCAAAAGCGAGGCAAAAGGAGGGTTCCAGACCAAACTCAATTTTGGAGGCACAGCCATATCCTCAGCATCAGCAAAGGGAAAGAGCAAAGCCAAGACTCCGGACAATATCATCGTTCGGTTCAAGAATGATCGCGGTACGTTCCAGCTCTTGTCCTCTTTTCTCGTATGCTACTTGGTCTGACAGTAGAGTTGTGTCCTTGTATGCAGGCTTTGAGGTTGGCAGACTCCCTGCCGAGATTGCCTCTTGGGCGTCAAAGCTGCTTGACATGGACATCGTCAGCTTTGATGGCGTCGTCATTGACTGCCCGGATTCACTCACAGTTGGGTGCGACATTCTGTTACAGATGAAGGTCAGCGATCGCGCCCAGCGTGTTTCCGAGTCGGTTCCTCTTCTGACGATACATTTTGTATCATTGTGCTATACAGGCATATATCATGGCTTCAGCGTTTACCAATACGATTAAACTCACAGGCGATGACGATCCTCACAGCGCGCCATTTCGAAACGAGGCGGCAGAATCACCAGACGAGAAATTGCTGCGGGAGCGCAAGGTCGGGCTGCTGCGGCTGTTCAGGACGTGCGGATTGAAACCGTCCTTGTCGAATCGGATCCTCAAGGTGCATCGGACCACCGAGGAGTTTGACAGCAACTCGATGCTGGATCATTTCGACGACGACGCGTCGACTGCCAACCTCGCCGGTGCTGCTGCCGCACCGACCTCGGCAGGTCGGTCAAACGGCAATTCGACTCGGGGACGCGACGCGAGCTCTCCCATCGTGCTCGAGGATGAGGATGACGATACGACTGACAAGCCCGGCGGGACAGGGCGATCACTTACCACCACTGGTCCCGACCTCGTGAATTCCTCGAGCCCGGAACCGGCCGTTATGGATCCCTCTCTCACGACTGACGTGCCCGACGGCGCTGACGGCGACGACGGGCCCGACGATGGGACTGAACTTGCTCGCGACCAGATGAACCAAGTCTACAGTCGGGCACAAGCGCACGATGCCGACCTGCCAGAAGTCGACGCGCCCAGCACATTCGCACTTGAGTTGCGACCTTATCAGAAGCAAGCCTTGGGTTGGATGATCGGCATGGAAAAGAGTTCAAGGAGCAAACAAGGCGACGCTGATACGGAGATGGAGGAAAACGCGATGGGAAAGAGAGAAGAGAGTTTACATCCGCTTTGGGAACAGTGAGTTGATTCAAACATGCTGACAGGTCGAACATTGGACTGATTCTCCGATCCACAGGTATGAGTTCCCTCTGAATGCTGACGATCCGTTGGAGAGCGAGAAGCTCCTGCTCTCTCCCCAGCGCCATTTTTATCTAAAGTGAGCTGGGTTCCTGCGATGACATGAATCCCGACTGTCGCCTGACTTTGAGCGCTACATCGGCAGTCCTTACACTGGCCACCTGAGTCTGAAGTTCCAGCCAGGAGGGAAGGGTGCGCGTGGAGGAATCCTCGCCGACGAAAGTAAGTCTCCTTCGGTATAGAAAATTCTGGGAGTCCATGCTCGATGGAAACTGATGCATATCTGTTGCTTTCGGCTTGCTGCAGTGGGTCTTGGTAAAACCAGTGAGTCCCTCTTCATTCAGATTCCGACTGTTTATGGCGCGCTGTTGACGCCGATATTGCATACTTGCAGTCATGATGTGTAGTCTGATTCATAAGAACAGGCCAAGCTCACGCGAGACAATGTCTGATGAAGAAGAGGACGAGGATGCGAAAGGCCCAGGACTTCAGCTTCAGCAGCAATCGATCAAGTCTGCCTTCTTCAGCGGAGTCGGAGGCAAAAAGTCTACTCTCCCTCGCAGGCAAGCTACCTTAGTCGTGGCTCCGATGAGTCTTGTCGGTCAGTGGACAGACGAGCTTGAGCGGGCGAGTCAACCAGGCACCCTCAACATTCTCAAATACTACGGTCAAGCCGACAAGGCGCAGCTGATTCCCAGACTGGCGGAAGGCACGGTGGACGTGATCGTGACCTCGTACGGCATGTTGGTCAGCGAGTTCTCAAAGCACGCCCAGACCGGTGGATTTCTCAGCAAGATGGAAAGCCAGTGTCCGCTCTTTGCTGTTGACTTCCTCCGCATCATTCTAG
This sequence comes from Tilletia setariae, assembly GCA_023634365.1. NCBI lineage: Eukaryota > Fungi > Basidiomycota > Exobasidiomycetes > Tilletiales > Tilletiaceae > Tilletia > Tilletia setariae. The sequence continues at coordinate 212,998 of JAMJXE010000008.1, forward strand.
ATGAGGCTCACAACATCAAGAATCGGGCGACGGCTGTCGCGAAGGCCTGTTGTCAGCTCACGGCTGAGCGGCGTTGGTGCCTGACAGGCACGCCAATTGTCAATCGACTGACTGACTTATACAGCCTCCTCCGCTTCTTGAGAGTGGAGCCGTGGGGAGAGTTCTCGTTCTTCAACTCGTTCATCTCAAAGCCATTTCAGAATAAGAACCCGAAAGCCTTGGAAATTGTCCAAGTCGTGCTCGCCGCAGGTGAGTTTTAACCTGGGCACATGTTTCCGGACTGCTAGTTGATGTTCGCGCTCCGTGTCGCTTCATTGCAGTCCTTCTTCGACGTGAGAAGAAGACCAAGGACAAAGACGGCAAGCCGATCGCCGTGCTTCCCCCGAAATCGATCACGACGCAATCTCTCAAATTCACAGACCTGGAGCGTCAGATCTACGACAGCGTGTTCCGTCGAGCTCGTAGCCAATACGTCAAGCTACGTGACCAAGGCACGCTGACGAAGAACTTCAGCTTCATCTTTGCCGTCCTGATGCGGCTCAGACAGGCCGTATGCCACCCTGCATTGGTCACGAGCATGGGCAAGAACGAGGACAGCGAGCAGGCAGTCAATCTCGACCAGCTCGAAGGGAGCTCGGCGCGGGCTGGCGACTCGGACGACATCGAGGCCCTGGTAGCGCGCTTCAAAGCCGAGACTGGGGCCGACTCTGACCACGTCTCCGCTCCGTTCACCAGGCAAGTGCTGGAGAGCATCAAGAATGATGCCAAGGGGGAGGGCGAAGATTGGGACGAGTGTCCGATTTGCTTCGAGGTCAGGAGTGGGATCTGCTTCATACCGCGGTGCATGCACAAAGGCTGCAAGGAATGCATCGTGGGGCATTTGGAGCGCTGCAGTGCCAAGGGCGAAGACCCGGTCTGCCCGACGTGCCGACAGGGGCCTGTCTCCGCCTCTGACCTCATCGAGGCGGTGCGCACCCGACATCGATCACGCAAAGGTCGGCTCGTTATAAGTGATGGAGACGGAAAGGCCTCATCTGTTCCTGAGGGCGATGGGATCAGCCACGAAGGCCAGGATGTGGCGCCTGCGGTAGTAGAACAACCAGAGCAGGATGAGTTGTCTCTCTCTCAAGCCTCGACACACTCCCAACCCGCGGTCATCTTCCGTCGCAACAATGTCAGCAGCAGTACCAAACTCGACGCTCTCATCAAACAATTGAACCAGCTACGACTCGACGAGCCCAAGTTCAAGGGCGTCATTTTCTCCTTCATGACGTCCTTTCTCGATCTGGTCGAGACGGAGCTGGAACGGAACCGACATGCCTTTGTCCGATTGGACGGCTCGACTTCGCAAAAGCAGCGCGAGGAGGCGATCCGGGCCTTTTCTTCGTCGCCGAAGAGCATGCTGTTCCTCATCTCGACCCGGGCGGGTGGGGTTGGACTGAACCTGACAGCGGCTAATCATGTGTGGCTTCTTGGTCAGTCGGAGGCCCGTACCGCTGAACGTGGGTTTTTTTTCCCCTCATTCTGACTGTATCCGCATTCTCCTTTGATAGATTATTGGTGGAACAGCAGCGTGTGAGTTGAACGGGTGCGTCGGACTGGTGCTCCAAACCCGTTGCTGACCTGGCGATATTCCATTCATCCGCAGCGAGAACCAGGCCATCGACCGCATCCACAGATTGGGCCAAACGAAGCCAGTCTTTGTGCATCGATACATGATTGAGGTCGGTGCTCTGTTGGATGCGTTCACATTCTTCTCCCCACTTGCTGAACTGGGCTCGCTGTCTGTCTTTCTTTCTCTCAGAACACGATTGAGGACCGCAGTAAGTGCAGTAGCAGGCCATCGGGGGAGGTCAGTCTGTGATCCGGGAGGCTGACATCTTTCTGTGATCTGTCTGCAGTTTTGAGGATCCAGAAACGAAAGGACGCTCTCGTGATGAACGCGTTGGCAGGCAAGAACACTTCCGACCAGACGCTTGAGAATCTCAAACTCCTGTTCGGAGACTAAACGTGTATTATTGGCGAAGAGCAGTCAATATTCGCCGCAGGCCATTCATGCGAACGTGGAACTTCGTGAAGAGCAAGGATCTTCCTCTCGTTGTGTCAGCACTGAACCACTGATCATATCGAGTCATGCAACGATAGAGCACGAAGCAAAGTGAACAGGTAATGTTGTCCGACCACCAGACCAGCAGAGACTGTACGAATCTTGCAATCCGCGTCGAGTGAGCTCTCAAACAAGCGCATTGTTGAGCAGCAAGGTGATACACTCGACGATGAACTCGACTTGACTTTGCCAATGCGGAGGCGAGGGTACGGAAGACGACATTCACCCCTTCATCCGCGCCGTCATTCAACATCTGGACGTGGAAACGGCAGACGATCGGCAGAGCACTCGACTTGGTCGGTGTCGGGCCATTTGCCATGCAAGATGACATCTCTCTGAATCGCAATCGAGCATTTCGAAGGTTGGCCCACCGAGCTGTGTCCGAACCCGTGGTGGACGAGTAGCTTGACGTTGTCGGCTCCCCATTCAGCTTGGGCGTCCTGGGCGTTGAAGAGCGGGGTGACGGGGTCGTAGGTCGAGGACACCATCAGGAGCGGGTTCTTGAGGGGCACGGTAAAGTTGCCTCGATAGGCCTCGGCAGGTGCCAGATGGTTTGGCAAGGCGAGGCAGCCCAAAGCACCAATGAAGGCGAATGGGGCCATGAAGCGATGGCTTTCCGGGATCAGAGAGTGTGGAGAGCGTCGTTTGAGTTAGGGATTCAAAGTTCATCTCGGGCTTCTCTTCGCATGATGATGATACTACTCACTCCTTTTTCTGCTTCTCATAGATCTCGAACAGTTCCTTCCGGGTCGGCAGTCCTTCCGCAGCTTCCTTTTCTGTCAAAGGAAAGGCGTCCGAACACAACACAGCCGTACCGGACATGCTTGTACTGGCCAATGGATGATGTACACCTCTCCAGTCGTGCCATTCCTGACTCGGATCGCGAGTGGGGTCAAATTGGAAACTGACGAGCGAGAGGGCAAGTGCGCCGTTGGGTTGTGGGCGCTCCAAGTCGGCAAGGAGAGTCGCAAGGACCGGCCAGGCGTCGGGTTTGCCCATGAGTATCAAGATGGTCCACAACAACGACTCGTACCTAAGGACAGAGGCAATGTCGCAAAGAGGACCAAGGATTGAGCACGTTTGGGCCACGCACATTCCTTCCGGTACAAACTCCCTCTTTCGGCACTCACGTTATGATGCCCGGCCCGAGCTCGGGATGGGTGGCTGGGATCGGTTGCTTCTTGACATCACTCAAGACCTTCTCAAGACGTTTCTTGAGATCAGCGGCAGTTGTGTTCCGAGACGGGTCGATCAAGGCGCAGCCTTTCGCGCCTGACCGTACACATCCGCCAATGATGCCAAGATCCCAAATGTCCTCAGTCTGACCCAGTGCCTGGAGATCAGATCAGCTTGTCAGTAAGTCTGTACTACGGAATGGGGTACAGTCTACGTCGGCTCACAGTTTTCAAGAGACCTCTGTTGCTTTGGGTGTAGCGCGCGCTGTGGGAAGAGTCGCATGATTGAAACATGAGCTTCGTCAGGTCTGATGCTATCCCTACTCTACTTGTACTTACAACTGGACCCCGTCAAGGACCATGCGACCAACCTTGTCGGGGAACAGCTGCCCAAAAAAGAAAAAACAGCAGAAAGTGGAGGTCGATTTAGTGCGAGGACGATACGATCAGCCGTCCGACGTCATGACTCACAGCAGCGTATTCCTGCATGATGTGGGTTCCATACGAATATACCAACGAGGTCAGTTCCTCCTCGCCCAGCGCCTCGCGGATCTTGTCGACGTCCCGGGCGACGAACGTGGTCGTGACGAATCGGAGAAGGTCCCCATGCATCTCCTCACACGCTCTCCAGCTGGCTTCTTTCATCCTGTCAGACCGCGAGAACTTTAGTTCACTGAGCCAAACGGGGGCAAAGAGACTCTGACTAATGATGATACTTACGCTTCAGTGAGGCGAGCGATGTGCTCTGCTGCGGGACCATCGGGAAATTGCTCGGTCAAGAGGTTCCAACGGTCGTGATAAGCGTCGCTCTTCGCGCATGTCATGGAGGGAGACGTCATGTTGACACCTGAATTGAGGCAAGGGCATTTCAATTGATCAGAGGGCATGAGTTTGTTTGACGAAGATGCTTACCTCGAGGGTCGAAGCCGAGGACATCCATGGTGCCGTCGCTGGCTTCGTTGCTGATCCTCTCGCCTTGTGCAAAGGCCCCGAGGGTACCCGAGCCTCCTGGTCCGCCTGGGTTGAAGACGATGGTTCGCTTGCTCTTGCGCGGTCCTGCTTGATACATCAGCAGAGCGATCCGGGTCGTCCGTGGATCAGAGGAGTTGGTGTAGTCGAGGGGCAGGTCGATGTAGCCGCATCTGAACTTGTGCTGGTTGGTGCCGCGGACTGGATTGGGAAAGCAGGGCACCCAGTGGAAAGGAGCGCCCGACGCTTTTCCAGGATAATGCTGGGCACACAAGAAAGCGCATATGAAATGAGCCGTGACTTGACTTTGCAGTGCAGAGGACAGTGCGACTCACTGGAGATATGTGGGCCCATGTGTGCGGGTGCTGCGGAGGGTGATGGTCAGGCCGAGTCCTGTGCTGGGCGTGCAGGGTGGTCAAGCCGTAGCAGAGAAGCGCGAGGCCACAGAGGCTCCACTTGAACACTGAGAAGAGGCGTGAGAATTTGGCTGATCGCTGGTTCGACGGGAATGCCGCGTGCGGGAGTAGGAGACCGCGCTTTTCGCTGTGTGAGTGTTCGACTGGGCCCATGGTGCAGTGCGTGCTCACATCGAGGTCATCGCGAAGGACGGGTGCTGGCTGCTGTCGACCCTTGTTCTACTGTACTCGTACGTCTGCGCAGCCGTCATCTCGCCTGCCGTCGCTCATCCATCAGGTTGGACAACCTCGCCTCGGAGTTGCACCGCCGGCACAGTCGAGCCACGTGGCCGTTTCTGACTTCGAAAATTGATTGTGAAAATCGACTTTTCAAAATTGACGGCAGGCTCGCGGTCGACTCTGGAAGAAATCCACGCATCGGACAGCCATCGATCAGGTGTCAATCAATTGTGTGCAGCGTAGCATTGCCAGTGGACTGTCGGGCTCAGGCCGTGTTGTCGTGGAGAAGAGACCGTCGTAGATGGCTCCGCGCAAGGGAAATGCCTCGGTGAAGAGCAGCGGTGCCACCAGCAAAAAAGCCGAGGCCCTCCCTGACTGGGTAAAGAATGGCGGCAAGCCTCCGCCCAGCACAGCCGGGCCTACGACTACCACATACACCCGTCGCGACGGCACCGTAGTCACCCAGACTCACTTGTTCCCGCCCAACACCAAGACACCCATCAATCTGCTTCACGAGCGCATCACCAAGAGCACCCAATGGAACAAACCAGAGCTTCGGCCCCATTCTCTGCCGGGCGCCGACAACGGGTTCACCTGTTCAGTAATTCTGACAAAACAGAACAAGGCGGACGCCTCCAACCCCCACCGAATCGAGTTCAGACCTCCGATCCGGACCGGTCAAGGAGGAGCCCTTGACAGTCTGTATTTCAGCTGTGACTCGGCAGAAAAAGCAAAGCACTGGGGGGCAACCTTTGGCCTCTTCCGACTCTATTCCGACCAGCAATTTGGCCGAATCCTGCCCACATTGGCTGGCAACCCGGGTGGCGGCCCAAGAGAGTACTGGCAACAAATGGCGGCCTGGCTCAAGTCCGCCGAAGCAAAAGCGTGGTTGAACCGGCCAGAAAATGCAGACTACCTTGCGGCCGATCCGTTTGAGGCGCTGGCGAGACGAGAGCAAAAAGCAAAAGAGAAACAGATCCAGGAAGCCGCACGGGCTAATGCAGTCGAAAAGGGAATCGTCAGCGCGTTGGAACCGGACCGGCGGATGAGTAAAGCGTGGACCGATGCGAAAGAAGTCTTCATGGCGACAGCCCTTCGGGAGCAAGTCGAACGAACAATTCAGAGCGCCATGCAAGTGTTCGGCGATCGCGTGAGGGAAATCGATGACGAAGTCGATGACAAACCTACGTCCAAAGGCACGGGTTCAGGATCTCAGCCGGGTTTGGACTTCGATGCACGCAGCATTTCAAAGGCATTGACCTCACAAGGATTCCGCTCCGGCTACGTGCGCTCTGCAATCGATTGGCTTCAGAGCACATCCAAGCTCCTTGCAAGCGGCTGGCAAAACACACCCTCGCTGAACCGAGACCCCCTGATTGCAAGTCTCTACTCAAAGTCTCTCACCCCCTTGGAGGCCGCCACACAGTACCTGATACTTTACGTGCCAGAGGAGGACCTGCCCGCTCGGTTCCGTTCGAGCTCTGCAAGTGACGGCTTCATCGTGGGTGGCGTTGCTGGAAGCGGAACAGCCGGACAAGCAAGGGTCGACGATCTTGCTTGGCGATGGACAGAAGACTCGCTCGTCAAAGAATACAAGTGGCCTCGAAAGCCTACTGCACAGGCAGTGCGGACAATTCGAGCCTGGCAGCAACAGCATTTAGCGCTAGACGACCCAAAATCTTCCTCCTCAGTACTGCAGGACATATCTACTTCAACCTGGTCGGCATTGGCTGTCGACGTCCTACTAGCCCAGCTGGATCAGGAACGACCAGACCTTGAGGACGGTGTGCGGCGTGTCCTAGCAAATACTGCCTCAGCTGTCGCGACCACGGAGGAGCAGTGGGAAGCCATCGTGTCTCTCAGGGCCGACGAGCGCATGGCTGCAGAGGCTATCCTGGGAGAAGAGCGGATATGCCCTGTGGACAATGTGCCAGATGCATATGACATCTCTCTGACTGGATATGCTGGTGCGGATCAAGTTCTATCGGAGCAGGCGCGGAAGGAAGATTTGAGGCTACGAATCATGCCACATCGGCTATCGCCCTATCCCTCCGAGGCTCATCCGACCGCGTTCCCTACCTTTGCCATCCTCTCACGGACCCTTCCGTCGTATCTGTGCCTTGCCATCACCAAGCGGCTGACTTCAGCCCTGACGACCAAGCAAGATCTGGTAGACGTTCTCCAGGCCGGACAAGGCGGCGTCATCGTGGGAATGGTGGAAGAGCTTGACGCCGGGTGGTGGGACATCCTAGATCAACCGCCCGCCCTTGAGAATGTCATGGCCGGCTTGATCGCTCGGGAGCCTTCAGAGACACCTTCTAAAATCAACGATACGGACAGCACTCTGACACACGTACCAAAACAGGCTTTACGATCTTCGCGACCAATGAAGCCTCTTCGCAGAGACCCAAAGATCGATGAAGAGCTCTTGGCTCAGCAGCACCAGCTACTCGAACGCGCTGACCATCAAGAAATGCTGAGGATCAGGCGAGCCCTTCCTGCATTCGCCAGTCGCGACAAGATCCTCTCCCTGCTTTCACCATCTCACTCCGACTCTTCTTGTGAGTTTGCTGGTCGGGTTCTCATCATTGCAGGTGAGACTGGTTGCGGCAAGTCGACCCAGACTCCGCAATATGTCCTCGAGCACGCCATCGAACAGAAAGAAGGAAGCCTGTGCAACATTGTAATCACCCAGCCAAGGCGTGTGTCCGCCATGGGTCTGGCAGCACGAGTGGCGGCGGAAAGGGGTGAAAAGTGGCAAGACGACGAGGTCGGCGAGCAAGGAAGAAACACAGTTGGTTATGCGATCCGCGGCGAAAGGAAGACTTCCAGACATACCCGCCTGCTTTTCACCACGACCGGAGTCCTCCTCCGTAGGCTCAGCTCGGGATCGGATCCGGACTTGCGCAGCGTCTCTCATGTTCTCGTCGATGAAGTTCACGAACGGAGTGTTGATTCGGACCTCCTTCTCCTCGAACTTCGAGAGTTACTCAGACGAAACAAGAGTATCAAAGTCATTCTCATGAGCGCCACCATTCAGCAAGACCTTTTCGTCAACTACTTCAGCGGGGCGCCTTGTCTCGAGATTCCTGGGAGAACATATCCAGTACAAGATCTGTACATCGAGGACATCATCACGAACCTGTCCGGCTGGCGGCCGTCATCCACTCTGATCGCGGCGGGCAAGGCTGCTGAAGCACGGCAGCGGAAACGAGCCCAGGCGCAGAAAGGGCAGGATCGCACGTCGGGAAACACGGCGCCTCTGAAAAACCAAGAGTCAGCACCGGACCTTGAAGAGCACAGTCCACACCATTTCGACAGCGCTTCTGAAAATAGTGCTGGGGGAGAGCGGAACGGCACGGGCGTATCGGCGGACATCAAACTTGCACTGAAAGGTATACAATATCTTGATCGAACCGACTACGAGCTGCTCGGAGCTGTGGTCAGACACGTCGTTCAGATGGCCGAAAAAGATGAGGCTGGACTCTCTGGGCCAGATGCAAAGAAGGGTGGCGCTCTGCTGGTGTTTTGCTCGGGTGTAGGAGAGATCAGGTTCGTAGTGCCGAGTACTTCAGCGAGACTTCAACTGGTTCTGACATACTGTTCTTACAGGCAAGCGATCGAAGCGATCACCAAGGCCGTGACCAGCAAAGTGGAAATATTACCATTGCATGCCAATTTATCCCCGGCCGAGCAACGCAGGGTGTTCCAGCGTCCAGGGCAAGGCCGACGGAAAATTGTGGTATCCACGAATGTGGCCGAGACGTCGATCACGATTGACGACATCAGCTACGTTGTTGACACGGGCCGAGTCAAGGAGACGAAGTACAATCCAGAGAGCGGACTGACAAGTCTGGTGGAGGGCTGGGCCTCCCGAGCAGCGTGCAAACAGCGACGCGGCAGAGCGGGTCGTGTCAGGGCGGGCACCTGCTTCAAGTTGTTCGCACGTCAGACTGAACTCGACAAGCAGTCACAGCAGACGACGCCGGAAATGCTTCGGGTGCCGTTGGAAAATGTCTTCCTCCAGGCCAAAGCTATGCACGACGATGCGGATCTGCGCGACTTCCTTTCGAAGGCGCTCAGCCCACCTAGCATGGCCAGCATGCAGAGTGCACTCCAAAATCTCATCGAGTGCGGTGCTATGCGGTCAAATAAGGGATTCAGTAGCCGCTTGAGTGGGCTTGGACGTCATCTTGTGAGCATGAACAGCTGACTGGTCGATTCGACAACGTGACTGACAGAATCAATTCCAAGCGCAGGCTAACCTGCCTTTAGACGTGCGGCTGGGGAAATTACTTCTCTTTGGCGCGCTCTTTGGAGTGCTGGGTCCTGCGCTTAGCGTCGCGGCGATCATGTCGAGCAAGCCGTTGTTCGTGTCACCTGATCGCAGCAATGATGCGATTGCCAGGTGAGTATGCGGAGCTGGGACAGGTTCAAGCTCGGTACAGAAAGTGAAAAAATGACATCATTCCCCTCTCAAAGCTCTCGGCGGTCTTTTGCAATCGGCAACAGTGACCTTCTGACCGATGCTTCCGCATTCAACGCTTGGCTTAGTCTGAGAGCAAGTGGGACATCCAACGCTGAATTGCGCAGCTGGTGTGAAACGGTATGTGTTGGAGCCTCCGTTTTCTTACACAGCCGTAACTAAGCAGTTCCCTTCATTGCTTCCAGAACAACATTTCTCAAGCTGCTCTTCGGGATGTCTTCTCGCTGCGCATGGAGCTCCTAGGTAACTTGCAAGATCTCGGCTTTGCCCGACACTATCGTGTCAATACAGTCTGGCCCTTGGCCACCAACGCGACCAATCCGGCTGCTACAAAGGACTTGCAAGCTGCCGACTGCAATGCCACTAATCTCAACATGATCCGAGCCGTACTAGCAGCCTCGTTGTGGCCGTCAATTGTCCGCATACAGATGCCTCCGCCGCTGTTCAAAGAGTCCGCCGCTGGAGCGCTCCTGAAAGACCCGGAAGCTCGCACGATCAAATACTTTGACCGCGTGCAAGGTCGCGTCTTCTTGTTCGGCACTTCTGTGTGCTTCGACACTACTTCCTACTCATCAAACTACATGGCCGTGTTCGGAAAGACTGTGCTCAAGCAGTCAGGCCCTCCCTCTGACCGATCCGGAGCCACCACCGCGCGAGAGAAGGTCATGATGCGCGACGCGAATGAAGTTCCGCTGTACGGGCTACTCCTCTTCGGAGGCAAACTCAAAGTCAACCATGCTGTTGGTGGGATCTCGATCGGGACTGGAGCCACGATTACAGACGACGGACAAACCGACGCGCAGCATCAACAGGATGGCTGGATCAAGCTTCGCGCATCTGGACGGATCGCGGTGTTGTGCAGTCAGCTTCGTGCCCTGTTGGATTCCGTGAGTTTGCCAACGTCTAAACATATTTGCTCGGTTACGTACTGATCTGATAAGTGCATCTTTCTTGGGTCCAGGTCTTGGAGCGCGCTGTGGAGGATCCGAGTGTGATGACGTGGGAGCCCGACACTGACACCCACGAGACACGTGTCCTCCGATCTATGGTAGCCCTGATCACTCGTGATGGGCTGTAGAAATCTCAAACATATGATAATCCTCTAGCAAGATGTGAAGGATGAGTTTCATCTTCAGAAAAACTCAGCGGCTTCATCCTCTGAGAAGATCTCTTCTTCCTCAGCATCTTTGGCCGCTGTTTTCATCCGCTGCACCCTCTTCCTGACAGATTTCTTGAGGAGAGTATGCTGTTTGGCCCATTCTAGATTGAGTCTCAACTGGATTTTGCGCTTCAATTGCACCCATTGTCTACGCTCCTCTGCAAAGTCTCGCAGCTGAGGTTTTTCCGCTGCAATCTCTTTGGCCTGTGATGCGGAAAGAACACTGCCTGATTGCATCACTCTTCGCTGCCGCCCTTTCCTTCGGATACGCGCCTGCACAGCTCACTCGATGCGTCAATTCCCCAGTGCGTTTCAAGATGAAGATGAGTGACTGCGTCTATGTTCCTCGTCTCTCTCGACAAGGTGAGCGAGCTCAAAGCAGAAGGCAGTTTGAAAAGGCAAAGGTATATTGTAGTTGAGAGCGGCAAATGGGAGACACAGAAAAGTTCAACAGTCACAGATGCAGAGACAGGGGCAGCGGCTTCCGGTCTGGGTGACCGACTGTTTGGTCAGAGTCAGAAGAGCTCCTCGACGGAGTCGGTCCAGGTGTGTGTCACTTGGTATCAGCGGACGGACACATGCAGCAGTGTCGGCGCACATTCGTCCAGAGGCTTACTTGCCAGGATTGGCAAAGGCGCAGATACCCGCATCCGATGAGTATCCATAGTCGGCTCCTTTGGCTGGATAGCATGCATCGTACTTGTCCTCAAGCTCGGGAGCAACTTCGGTGAAGAACGTGCAGGCCCCGAGGAAGATGGAGTCCTGTCGAGCGGGTGGAGTATTGTTGAAAATTGAGCAAAGAAAAGGTACGTCTCAACAGAGGCAAGAAAAAACGACTTACACAAACGGCAATCGCGCCAGCCTCGGCGTCGGCCCCTGGGTCTCCGTTGGCTTCCCAGTGGCCAAAGATCAGGCAACCGATCAGACCCGCGAATGCGATCGGGAGTGGTGCGTCGAATTCAGTGGAAATGGTGCAGTAGTCCTATTTTAAAGTAGAATGTTCAGTAATTTTTTCGTGTTTTAGAAAAATGAAAAGTACCATCACCTGGATTACCGTGGCACCTGTCGATTGTGTACTGCCGTCAGGGTTCTTGGCTGAAGGTGCAGGAAGTTTTGTCAGCTTCCTTGTCGCGAAGACTGCGATGAAAAAGGTATGGAAGCAGCTCACCTGGAGCAGGATCACCGGGGCACTTGACCGCGCTGCCGAGATTGCCTTTATCCTTATCTTTTTGCGTGTATTGATAGCATGCATCACCACTGCAAAGGAACGATTCGAGTCAGGGGCCAAAAGGCAAAACAGCGATGGTGTAAAGGCTCACTTTGCCGCCGACACACTAGTATCGACATCTGAGCAAGCGATGGTCGATCCAGTACTGTCGATGGCGAAGAAATCTCCCACGTTTGCCAGTACGGTGTCGCCGGTGCAGCCCTGGCCGTCGACGAAGCCAGAGTTTGTGCCGTCTCGTTTCACTGGAATGATTGGGGATGGAGCTGAGGCTACGAGTGTAGCCAGAGCGAAGGCCAATGCCATGAAAACAAAGATTTTTTGCGCCATACTTGCGTTTGTGCTCGCCGAGGTCAACGCGTCGTCTAGAGGAGAAGAAGGAGCCTGAAGAGAACAGGGGAAAAAGAGTGCGAGTGAAGTCGAGAAGAGAGGGAGAGGAAGAGACAAGGCTGTAGGGTGAGGCACAGAGAGGATGGAGGGGGGATGGGACTGGCTGGGTTAAGTACTGCCATCGTGACAGGTCGACTACGACTACGTCAGAGGACTTGCTTTGCGACACATCGCAGTCCTCTGGGTCGACTAACTGCGATCCAGTTGACATGATTTTGTCGTTATCTGTCCAGCGTGGTGCCATCGCGTCCTCGGTACCGAGAGTGCTCGGTAGATCCACCTTTCCACCTTTCGTCGCGTAGCGCGAAGTCGAGCAGCAATACGAGCGTCATGATTGACAGACTAGAAGTGGGCGTTATATTGGAATGGAGACTCGCCGTGATGGTCTTCTCCTTTGTCGGTTCGGAGCCGCTGCTGACACGACCTGCTGAAACGCACTTACTGCCCAGCGTGGCGTGCGGCTTTCTGCAAGAATCAATGCGTGCCCTGCCCAGAAGTCCGCCCGCCCGCCGGGAGGCAAACTGGCTGGGAGACGGGCAATTTGAACGCCGCTTGATTTACCCACTCGTCGGTGCCGCTTTCCCTGTTATGTCTGCGCACCGAGCTTTTGGAGTCGACTGGCTGCTCCTCTTGCTTACGAGCGCCTCCTCGATGATTCGTTCGTGTTGTTGGAATCAGGCCTGGCTGGCAGCTCGGCGCTCCGATTCCACCGTGGGAGGAAACCTTGTTGCGTAATCGAACGTAAAGCTCAACAAGGATCACCATCGGGAACCTTTGCCCATACATTTGCACCTCCCAGGCTCCCCATTCAGTCATGTCCGCCCTGATACAGCAAGAGCGCCTGGAAAGTTCCCAACGCGATCTAAGCATAATGACCGAACAATTGCATTCGCTCCTCGATCCAAGGTTGGAGCATCTCAACAGGTCACCAATTTTCGCGGCATTTGGACGACGACATGTTGCTGTAGCCTCTCTGTTCACCTGGCCACCAATGAACACCGGGACAGATGTCTCGTTACATGACCAATTGAGCTTACTCTGATGTTCTGGCTGAAGGCCGAGGCCACACTCTACCATGCCCAATTTACTACGGCACCAGACTCGGCTACCTGTTGTGCTACCACGCCCCAACGATCATCTCGCAAGCAACTGCCCCTCCCAGACGTCCGAGCTCAATGCACCACCGTAAAAGACTGGTCATCTGCCGCTCTCATGAGGTCTGACCTGCACCGTCGACGCATTGATCTGCTCGGTCTATCTGCTACATCATCTGACCGGCTCCGCGCTGACTGATCCACTATTTCCATTGATTTCCATGCTCACAATTTCTGGCCCGTCTTCGCATTTGCTCCTTTCCCCAGTTTACGCATTCAGCTGTGGAGGAACCCCATTTTCCCACCACTCTTTCCTCACATGTAGACATGACACACCTGATGAATCAAAACAATCACATTCTTTCGAGATTTTCCCTCTCACAGCCGTCCACTCCATTCACGTTCTCGTGGCGACTGCGAAGCTCGTGCGAATTACCATCAAAATGGAGGCGGGAACAGGGAGAGAGGAGAGAAGATACCACACATGCAATTGAAGCCAGAGAAGGTGGATTGAGGGACGAAGAGGAAATGCACTCTACATCTTCTATAAAGGGAGTCGAGTCATAGGAAGTGAAGGAAGAAGCGCAGGTTCACGCGGATTCGATGGTGCTGTGATGCGGGAGCCGATATGAGATGAAGGTAGACGCGTCCGCTGGAGTGTTGGCATCGCGTCGGACGACCTTCTGTTGATATTTGCATCCACTGCGGTAACTGCGTGGTTGACCACTCCTTTGCTCAGTGGTGGGTGCATTTGGTTTCCAACACCTTTGCGTCGCGCGGACTCTGCCGCATCTTCCGGCCACGTGGGCCACCACAACGTGCTCACTGGATTTGATCCGTAGATCTATCGAACCCTTGATTGCGTCTCCTTGGCTTTTCGAAGAAAAGAAAAGGAGCTGGATCCAGCGCGCCCTCGGTCTGCGATCCGTCTTTGACATGGCAGCGTGGCAGACTCCAGTGGCTTCCCCGCATCATCACTCTCTCTCCACAGCGAGGGCTACGGTACGTACGGTGCGCTGCAGACTGTCACAACTTCCTGACACAGTCGACATCAGCATCGTGGTAACACCGTACAGAGTCAGATAGACTCGAGGACGACTTCTTGCCGCTGCGTCAGTGTGCAGTCTTGCATCCATTCCCCCGAGTGACGACGACGATGAAGAAGGCGGCGACGGGGCTACGGTCAAATCAATCCTAGTCAGTAGTCACAGCTTCTCCCTCCCAAAGAGTCTTGTCCCCTATTATAGCCACAAACGTGGACGCCAACACCTGACTCGTTCGTTGCAAAGTGCAGCTTCCCAGCACAGGTCGCACAGCGCCCAGAGCAGCAGATTGCCGGCCAGTCCATGAGCATATGGAGACCCATCTCGTCCTTTAAAGCTTGGAACCACCTGGGCAGACGCGATCGCTCCGTCAGTCCTGCCGCCACCACCTCCTACGGCGAACGCAACAATCCACTCGCGACTCCAGCATTCGGACAACATTCGAAGCATCGGCCTGCAAAATTGCTGCATTCGACCACCATGGCATCGTCACCGAAGCTTGCCGATCTCGATTTCTCCGGCCGGATCCGTGATGTATTCACCTCGCGCAGCATCGACGCATTCAAAGCCCTGGCAGAGACCTACCTGTTCCCCTATCGGGCGTCCGATGTGCCCACCGAGTCACATGACCGACTGCTTCACCAAATGATGGAGCACATCCTCTTACTGTCCTCGGCACACCCAGGGCAAGTCGACGACCTCATCGAATATGTGACCAAAGCCTGTGCTGCATGCGGGACAACCAATCCCTTGAACAATACAGACTGGGGCGACTGGCAGACAAGTGCATGGGAGTTAAGTGCAAAGCAATATGCTTGGTTGGCACTTCAACCCTCGCAAGGGGTGCTGAACATGCTCTTCGAGCGTCTCCGCCCAGCCTACGCTGGCCTTGGGAGCGGGGGTTT
This sequence comes from Tilletia setariae, assembly GCA_023634365.1. Lineage (NCBI taxonomy): Eukaryota > Fungi > Basidiomycota > Exobasidiomycetes > Tilletiales > Tilletiaceae > Tilletia > Tilletia setariae. Next base: position 228,186 of record JAMJXE010000008.1, read on the forward strand.
GAGCACCCCGGACCCGGAGCACTACGGCGCGTCAGAGCGCAAGGCATCGATCTCCAAGGTCTATGGCCCGACGATCCTGCTCTGTCGAACATTTGCCAAGGTACCGGAGCTCCGACCGCGACTGTGGCGCAGCATGGAAGAGCTTTTGATCGTCAGCACGCTGTCCATGCCGACGCTGGCTGCAGACGAGTACGTGTCCCTGGCTCTGGTCATTGACGGCGCCGGACGGAGTGTGGACACATGGACTCGCGAAGAGCTCAAGGGTGTCGGGAAGATGTGGACGCCGTGGATGGGCGCCTACCAGCATCCGTTTGACCGCTGGACACTGCCCGATGCAATGACGTCGTTCCTGTCCCACGTCGGAAAGGGCCAGACGTGGATGGAAGAAGCACTGACGAAGGACCTGCTCTGGGTCAGGGAAGAGACCAGCAAGGCGGCAAAGGCCTTGATCGCCCACGGCGCAGACGGACTCGCGCAGGAGATGAGCAGCAAACAACTCGACGACAAGTACGGGTGGATTCTGGAGCAACTCAAAGACGCGCCTCCGCCACCCGGTCCCATGTCAGTCGACGAGTTCCGCGCAAAGGCTGAAGCCGAAGCAGCTGCAAAGCGCGCAGGCGACGCGAGCTGAAAGGCGGCTGCAGCATGTACTCTCCTCCACAGCTTTCAACAAGTTGCAGATCTTTTGTACTACTCTTTCTCGCTCTACCTTTCTGTCCCAGTGCAGGCTCTATCCTGTTCGAGATTGAGCCTGTGTGTGCTACAGCCAAGCATTACTTTACCTTACAGCAGAATGCAAACAAGGGTGGGAAGGAGCGGAACAGCCGTCATCTGTCTTCACACCGACAGATTCCTGGCTGATCGCTTCTTGTGTACAGTATGATGTTGGACACCAGACCTTGTTGCAAGATTGGAAGATTACATCGCGTCAAAGGGGGGTATGAAAACCAAAGTTGCGCCACGGCGAAAGTTTGGCACATGAGGATGGCGAGGCGAGGAGCGGATCTAGACGATCCCCAAGACAGTCAGACGAGGCAAGTTCTACCATGGCAGCTCGGAATCGTCGTAGGCGTAGAACTTGCCCGTCTCGGCGGGAGTGCTGCGCTTGGCGAGGACAGAGATGAGGCCCTTGGCAGAGTCAGCGGCAGAGAGAGGAGCTTGCTCCCCACCCATGTCAGTCGCGACCCTGTAACCGAGCCAACAAGAAGCGCGGGTAGGGGGGAAAGAAAGAAGGCGCGTTCAGAGTCATGTAGAGATCCTGTCCGCGCGCTTCCAACGGAACGAGAGGGGAACACGTACCATCCGGGGTGTAGAGAAAGAACCGAGAAGGATCCGTTCTCCTTCGAGTTGAGCTCGTTGGCAAGCTTGCGAGTCGCCATGTTGAGTGCAGCCTTGGCGACCGAGTACGCGCCCATAAACGCGGCAGGGTCGTCCTTGGGTGTGGCGAGGGTGAGTGAGCCTTGGCGGGAGCCGATGAATGCGATAGTCTTGCCGCTGCCCGCCTTGAGAAGGGGCAGGAAGGCCACAGTGGTCTGAATGGGGCCGGTGACATTGGCAGTGAGCTGGATGTTGAGATCCTTGGGGTCGACGTTGACACTGCGCGGATGACGCCGAGACGATCAGCGGAAACTCGACAGAAACGCGTCGGCCGGGGGTTTGACAAGCGAGAACACAGACCCGTTGAAAGAGGGAGGATGTACTCACAGGCCCATCTGCTCGCCCACATTGATGCCGGCGTTGTTGATCAGGACATCGATCTTGCCACCGGTCTTGGCGCTGATCTCCTCGACGCTCTTCTTGATGGAGGAAGCGTCGGTGATGTCGCCCTCGACGATGGTAAGATTGGACGAGGCGATGGCTTTCAGCTTGTCGGCCTTGGCGGGGCTACGGACAACGGCAAAGACCTGGTCGGAAGCAGCCTGTATGCGTTGGAAAGTTGACAGATTGTTGAGAAATCGGTTTCAATCATGGGTGAATAAGTGCGTGATGCGGAAGCATATGAGAAGCACTGACCAGTTGACGAGCGAGCTCGAAGCCGATACCGCGTGCGGCACCAGTGATGACGATGTTCCTGCTGGACATGGTGGCTACGATTTACAGTTGCTGTTGCTGTTGCTGTTGCTGAGGTGGACGTATGTGCGGGAGTAGAGGAGAGCTTTGGAAGGGGGGTCGGCAGAAGGTTCCTCCTTTCCGCGACGGCCGCTTAAGAACTCGAAGAGAACCATGATACCCTGCGTTAGAAGAGTTCGGAAATAAAGGATTGACTTGCGGAGGTAGAGGCGGGTGGAAAGAAGAGGAGGGCCTAGCAGACGGCTCGCTTCGGCCGCTCCCCCAAACCTTGTGCCTGACGTGTCGGCATAGGTGAGAGCTTAGACGAACGCGACGGAAGTCGGTGGAAGCCGAACCAGCGCTGGCCGCCTTCGCGTGCACGCTTGTGGCATTCGATCTTATCGACGCCCGCCTGTGTTCAGTCTTGGGCTTGTTCATTTCTTAACCGCGAGAACTCGCATGACGCCTGGGGTAGTGTTCGCTGTTAAGTCAAGCTCGGTGGGAGGACGAAGGTGAGCACAGACCGAGACCTGCATCTGGCATCGGAGATTGGACGGTTGAGCTCGCTGTTAGGAGATATTTATGAGTTTTGCCTCAGGGACAGATTAAACCACCAGAAATGTGTGTCTCTCCCTCTCTGGTGTGAGAGCTCGACCAACTTGCAACCGGGTCGTCAACGGCAGGTGTGACGGTGGTGGTGATTCAGAACAGCTCAAAGCGGTACATGAAGAGGATAAAATACGAGCCCCTTCTCAGCCAGCGTTTCTTGATGTCAGGGCCGTGCTCGTTTGGCATGGAGCCTGTTTCTCCCACCTCTCGTACTGGTGCCTGCTCGTCTGGATTGTCAACGCCGTCCTGGTCGCGGTCTTACTGGAAACACAAGGTCGACTCGGAAGGTCCGCTTTGTCGAGCTGGGAACCCCCAAGCGCGCGCTCGACAAAGACGAGCTTTCGCGTCTCTGCGTCCAGACATCAGACGCATCTGCTCATCAGTCTGTGCGACAGTGGCATCCCAGCTTGGGAACAGTTTGAGCCCAGACGACGCGTCGTGAGTCGTCGTCGTGGGCTTGGTTCAGCTGCGGATGTGAGTAGTTGAGCGAGAGGATAAACAAGAGACTTGTCCTGGTTTTTCCCACAACACCGGGTGCATATCGCTGGTTTTTGGTGTGCCGACAGGCTTCTGTTTTTCCTGCTTCTTCTAATGTCCGAACCTGCGGCAGTCTGCCTCGAGCCAGCAGAGCCCGAGGAATGGTGAATGGTAGCCACGGGCAGCAGGGCCCGCCTTGTCAGCAACACTGTGGCAGCATTCAGCCGCGAGGCCGCCGCAGCCAGCCAGCCTCGCTCAATGCTTGCTGCTTTTTGATCTCGCTGTTAAGCACTACCCTACATAAAGGAGGCGCCGGCGGAGACGGAGAATTTGCCCGAGAAGAACACAGCAGGTTACGTCACAGGAACATCGGCTGGACGCTCACCTCGACGCTGCGTCGATGGTCGTGCTGTGTGCCCTCTCACTTTTCCTTGCCCTGCATTCTCAGTAGTCTGTCTTGCATCGCTCTGCTGCCCTGCTTTGAGAAACCAGTGGTGTTTGATAAGTACCATTCATCTGCACCCGCTCACTTCTCTCCCACCAATCACCATCTGACCCGCATCTTGACTACACAATGGCTACCATCGGACCTTATTCTGTTGGACCCATCGGCCTTGGCTTGATGGGAATGACCTGGTGCGACCCGTCCGCCTACACGCCCGACGAACGAGCATTCGCAGTCATCAAGGCAGCCATCGACAGCTCCGGTGGCCAACGCACCCTGCTCAATTCGGGTGCCTTCTACGGTCCCCAGCAGGACCCGTGGGCGAATCTCAAGCTCCTCCGCCGCTTCTTCACTGCCCATCCCGAGCTCAAGGACAAGGTCGTTCTCGTCGTCAAGGGTGGCATCGTTACCAGCGAGTACCACGCCAAGGGCATGGCTGGTTACCGCAACTCGTCTTCCATCGAGAACTTGCGCACCGATCTCAAGGACATTCGTGAGCAACTCGGATCCGACGAAGGCGGTGTCCAGGTGCACGTCTATGAGCCCTCGCGCCGCGACCTCAATGTGAGTGATGGCGCTGAGCAGAAATGGAACACAAATTTGCTGATCGGTTCTTGCCTGTCACAGTTCACCCCTGAGCAAATCATCCAAAGCCTACATACTCTGCAGAAGGAAGGTCTTTTCGAGCACATTTCTCTTTCCGAGGTCGGGGCTGAGACCCTTGAGGCGTCCATTGCTGAGGCCAAGAAGCTCGGCACTGAGATAGTCTCCGTCGAGCTCGAGTACTCCGCCTTCGAGACCACCCTCGAGGACAACGGAGTGCTCGAGGCGGCCAAGAAGTACAAGCTTCCCATCCTTGCTTACTCACCCAGTAAGTCAATGTTCTTGCGCGTCCTGGTTCGACTCATGACTGAATTGAGCGTCGGTCACTGCATGATTGCAGTCGGGAAGGGCTTCCTTGCTGGCCAGCTGAAGAGCCGCGCGGACATTCCCAAAGGCGACATCCGACTCTTCCTTGACCGGTGAGCAGACATCCAGGATCTATGCAATGACGATGCGGCTGAATGCTGAAGCGCGTACCCCTGTCTCCTCCGTCGCCGATCACTTCTTTCAGCTTCTCAGAGGAGGTGAGTCACAATCGAGAAGATGCACCGTCCATCCAGATAGCTGATCGCTGTGTTCACCCAATGGGGTCCATCAGAACTTCCCCAAGAATGTCGAGCTCGCCGAAACTTTTGCCAAGCTGGCCGCCGAGCGCTCGCCCCCTTCGACCTCCTCCCAGCTCGCCCTCAGCTGGCTGCTCAAACAAGGTGCCGGCCAGACGCACATTATTCCGATCCCCGGATCGAGCAAGCCCGAGCGTGTGCGCGAGAACATGGGTGCCAAGGATGTGCCTCTCAGCGACGAGGACGATGCGAAGCTGCGCAAGATTCTGTGAGTGTGCCGACGTCCTCTTGGGGCTTCGCTTTGTTTCTGCAATCAGATCTTGTTGCTGACCGCCTGACTCTGGTGTTAATTGCAGTCAATCGATCACCGTTCACGGCGAGCGGTACAATGCTCGCATGCGTGCTGGAGGCAACCTCTTCGGCTGATCGATCTCTCGCGCCTTCTACGTTCCTGATCCGCAATCTGACTCTGTAAACACAACGAACGGAATGCTTTGCTTTGAGCCTAACAGCTGACTGAGCAGATGGATCAATGTGGCCTGTAAAAAGTGAATGATTCAGCAGTGCGTTCTCTCATCAGATGATGATATCAGCTTGCTTTACAAAAGACCCCCAAAATGTTTACTCGTTGGCTCCAAGTGCGGTATGCCTCTTTCAGATTTTGCCACCCCCACTTCGTGTTTCGACCGAGATGGTCCGCCGCCAGGAAGACGTGATAGACGAGGGCGTCTGGATGTACAGTCAGCATGCAAATCATTTCCTTCTTCTCGCCATTGGCAGTGTTGAACAGTGGATGAGCTTCCAGAGTCGGGGAAATTCTATCATTTATTATAGCTTCGTATTTCAAGCGTTCCTGAAAATCTACATTGCCGCTCGGGGATAAGACCCGCTAGCTCTGTAGTCTCGCCAAGTGAGGATCTGGGTCTCATGCCTCACTCGTGTTGAGATCAGGTGATCACGATCAAGTGGAAGTGAGAGTAGAGAGAGGAAAACCTTGCTCAGATTCCACCACGACTGGACAATCGAGTACAGGCTTCTTATACGATACATCAAGCAGAGGTGAGTAGGTCATGGTGTGCATGGGCGTGAATGTGGCTAGGATGGCTATGATGCCATTGGCTGAAGATAGAGCTGGGTCTGACGATTTCCAACACTCCCCCTCGTCAACCAGCAGCTCTTCCCCATCCTCAAGCTCCTCCTCCTCAAGATCCGGTCCGGCGGCCTCAAGATCCTTGACGTGCGGCAGCTACCGTGCCCGTGCGTCTTCGTGAGTAGTCCCTGCGCGTACTCCGCGCTTGCCGTTGCTGACCTTCTTCTCCCATGCCTTTCTTCTGCGCCCACCAACCAGACCACCAGATCATCCCCTACGTCCTCCCCTCCCCCGCCCACGACCTCGGATCCCTCATCCCCGGCCACCATCGCGTCGGTGCCGGGGACCGACTTGGTCCTTTCGGTCGGCGCCTTCCTCCTCCCCGTCCTCACCACGACCAACCAGAAGAGAGGCGGGGAGGGAGCCCGCGGTCTTCTCCTCTCGCGGCGCCGGCCTCCGGTGGTGCTGAGGCCCGGCGCCATCCCAGTCCCCATGCTCCCTGGGGCTGGGGAGGATCGGCTCTTGGTTCGGTGCCGCCCCGCAGTGATGCCCGGGGTCGGCAGTCTCTGGTCCCCCTTGATCGATGGGGCCAGGGATACTTTTGATAGGGGGAGGGTCACGCACGCCCGATTTTGCGTGCGTCCCGTGTGCGGCCTGCGCGAGGCCAATTCCACGAGTGTGCAGCTGGTGAAGGACGCGTCCCAGCGGCTTGGTGAGCACGTCTGCTGTATTGTCCGCACTCGCGACTCTGCTGACGCTGATCATTCCTTTTGCTTGTGCCTCTCGTACGTAGTGCCACTGCACCTCTATGTGCTTGCTCCGCTTGTGGAACGCGGCGTGGTGTGTGAGGGTGAGTGCGCCGTTGTTATCGGACTTGAGCGGCACGGGACGGGTTCCTTGGACTTTCAGGCCGTCCAGGAGCTGCAGCAACCACGCGGCGTCCCGTGTCGCCTCACAAAGGGCGATGTACTCGGCGTGCACGCTGGAGAGGGCGACGCTGCTCTGTTTGAGCGACGCCCAGCTCACCGGCGTGCCAAATAACTTGAAGAGGTATCCCGACGTCGACTTCCGGTCGCGTCGGTCGCCAGCCCAGTCCGAGTCCGCCCAACCTTCCAGCACCTCCCTTGCCTGTCCACTGCTTCTGTTATTGACTTTGATTCCAAATTCTTTTGTTGTCCTCAGGTATGCGAGAACGCGCATCCCTGCCGCCATGTCTGTTTCTCGCGGCTGTGCGTTTGCGCGCCCGAGCACTCCAACTGCGTAGGAGATGTCGGGTCGCGTTGCCACGGCCAACCACATCAAGGATCCGACCAGCGCCTGGTACGATCCTTGATCTACCAGCGCTGACGACTCGTCGAGAGGCTCGTACGTCGGGTCCATGGGTGCGTGGACGTCGCGGCTGTGAGAAAGAGGGAAGCGTTCGAGAAGGCTGGACACGTAAGCTGCCTGAGATAAGTGTGCCCCTTCAGGGCCATAGATGATGCTGATTCCCAAGATCCACTTTGCCTCTCCCAGGTCCGTCATGCTCCACGCCTGCTCGAACTGCCGCTTTGTCTCTGCGATCGCGTCGTGGCTGCTGGACGCGATCAGAATGTCGTCGACGTAGAGGAGCAGCATCACCGTGTCTCGGCCACGTGCTCGTATGTAGATGCAGCTCTCCCCCTCTACCGATTCGAAGGCTAACGCTCTTGCTTCCCGGTCGAAATTCAACCACCACAGACGACTCGATTGCTTGTATCCGTACAGGGCGCGCCGCATCCTGAGTGAGTCGGTCGCGTCTTCGACCTGCAATCCCTTTGGCACTGACATGTATAACTCCACGTCCATCTCTGCGTTTAGGAAAGCAGCTTCGACGTCCATCTGGTGGATGCTCATGCCCATCCACACGGCCAGGGCCACGAAGGTCCTCAACGAGGCCAACCTTGACGTCGGAGCGTGAGTTTCTTGATAGTCCACACCGGGCTGCTGTGAGAAGCCGCGTGCTACTATCCGTGCCTTGTGTTTGACCACCCTTCCTTCCGAATCCCTTTTAGCTTTGAACACCCACTTGCACGAGACTGCTCGGCGACCGCGAGGGAGCCTTGCTTCCTCCCACGTCCCTGCTCGTGCGTGGTTTCGGAGCTCGGCGTCAACGGCAGCTTGCCATTGCTGTGCGTTGGGCGAGCGCATCGCTGCCTCGTAGGTAAGTGGATCCGTCTCGTCCACATGCGCAACGAATGTGTGTGCCTGACCACCAGCTTGTCTCTCTCTACCAGCAGCTCGGCGATCAGGAAGCGTTCGTGTTGGGGGTCGGTTTGCCGCCCGACGAGGACGGTCTTCTGCGCGTGGAGCTGCTCGGTCCGGCGCCGCAGCTGGCCTGTCCGGCTGCTCCGCGCGCTGCTCCTGCTCTGGTGAGTGACGAGGTCCTTCTGCGTCGCGGTCGCTGTCCCCGACAACTTCGCTGACCTCCATCTCTTGCTCATCGTGCTCCCCCTGCTCACCGCCATCCTCCAGCTCTACCAACACTGAATCCTCCGTCCCGCCGGCGCTCTCGCGCTCCTGAGGAGGCTCCGGCGCGGCCTCTGGTGCTTCGTGAGTGATAGACGCGTGGCTTCGGGGATCGAAGGTGATGTTCCTGCTGAACGAAATCTTGCCGTCTCTCTCATTCAGCACGGCACCTCCTGAACTACCAAAGGTGAGTCCCAAGTATCGACCTTTCCAGCTCTTGACGTTGCTTGAGCTGAAGTCATCCTTGTTCCTGAGCTCAGCCGGGACATGTACCCAGACGTCGCTGCCGAAGGGACGCAACCAGGAAGGATCGACCTTGCGTTGGAACAGTTGTTCCCATACGCTCTTGCCTTCGCGTACCGTAAGGCTGAGGAGGATGATGACGGAGTAGTTGAGCGCCCAGTCCCAGTACGCCATGGACAAGCCACTTTCGATCAACATGGCGGCCATCATTTCCTTGACGGTACGATTCTTCCGCTCCGACACGCCGTTGTGCTGCGGCGTGTATGATGGCGTGGGCTGATGTATGATCCCTTTGCGCTCCAACCAGACTTCCAGCTCGCGGTTCATGTACTCTCCTCCTCGATCCGTCCTCAGGATCCGTACACCAACATCGAGGGCCTTCTCAAGTGCGAGGATCCAACGGATCAATTGTGCGACAACGCTGCTCTTCGCAGCTATGGCCTGGGCGAAGAAGATACCGCTGTATCCACAAGTGAGTGTAACGAAGTATCGGTGTCCGGTTGCAGAGCGCTGAAACGGTCCTGCCACGTCACTGTAGATTACCTCAAGCACCCTATCTCCTCGCAGGCTCGTGTCTCCGAAGGTGAGTAGATGGGACTTTGCCTTCTGGCACACTTCGCAGAAGGTATTGACCTTCTCGTCCGACACGTCCAGACCTTCAATCACGTTGTTGCGGCCAAGGTTCTTGATCGTCGTGTGGGACACATGTCCCAAACGTGCATGCCAAGCGGCAAGTGAGTCTTTGCTGCTTCTTCCAGGCATAACTGCGAGTGCCTGCGCATCTTGCTGACGATCCCTTTGAACATCCAGCTGCATCTTGACGTGGAACAGGCCTCCTAGCTCGACGACGGGGATCCTCAGTGGCCCGACGCCGATCCAACTGGCTTCCTTGCTGAGCACCACCTGCCATCCCTTGCGGATCAAGGTGGGTGCTGACAGTAAGTTCACGCGCGCCTCGCGCACATGTTGCACGTCCTGAAGGACAATCTTCTTGCCACCAGTGCTGACCATCTCGACTTCTCCTACAGCTTTCGACCTCATCGATCCGGAACGCGTCGCCAGATGGAACTCCAGCGGCACGGACGGGATCTTGGGGTTGTGCAGGTAGGATTCGGAGCTCACAATGTGGTGAGTAGCTCCAGAGTCGAGAATCCACGTCATGCTTCCCTCACTGACCAACGTCAGGAGGCTTGTTGCGGCAGGGTCCACGGTCAACTTCGGAACCTGGGCGATGCCGACGAACGCATCAGGCGCAGACAGGTATGTGCTTGCGCTGCGATTCTCGTCGCCGTTCCTATGCTGATCCTGCCGCTTTCTTCCGTCGTTCTGCTCACGATCCGGGCAGTCACGCTTGTAATGGCCATATCGGTGGCACCGATGGCACTCGACCTTGGACATGTCCCGGTCCTTGTGCTTGCCACCGCTCTCGCCGGCCGCCTGCTTTGACGGATGGCCTTTCTTTTGCTTCGGCTTTGTCGCCGTCCATGCCCTGTTCTTCTGCTGGCCAGCCAGCATAACGGCAGCAATGGAACGAGCCTGGGTGCGTTCACGTTGAGCCGCCTCCAGATTGTATTGACGTCGAAGCTCAATGAAGGTCTTCTTCTTGACATCCATCATTCGCCAGGACAATTTGAGTAAGTTGAACGATTCGGGCAACGTGTCCAGGAACATCATTGACTTTTCATCGTCCTTGTACCGCAGTCCCGCTTCCGATGCCTTCAAGAGCTTCTTGAGGAAACCTTCAAGATGCTCCTTCAAGTCCCCGCCTTCCAAGAGGAAGTAAGTTGCGAGCTCTCTCTTGACCTCGGCCCGGTACTCCGGCGTCTCGAGGTCGTGTATGGCGTTAAGGGTACGCCAAATCTCCTTTGCTGACATACATTCCTCGATGTCAACCTTCAGGCCGTCGCTAATTGTGCGACGCATCAAGGCCATTGCCTTGCGGTTGCGTTCGTTCCACAGCCTGACCGCAATCTTGTCGTCAGCGGAGACGGACTCGGCCCTGTCACCTTCTGTGATGCCGACTGTCGGCTCCGTGCCTTGCGTCGCTGCCGCCGCCACCGGCAAGGGCTCGGTCCCCTGCACAATGTCCAAAGCGCCCAGCAACAGCAACGAATCCTTGATCGCCGATCGCCATTCGGCGAAATCGTCCAGTCCAGTCAGGATCGGGACCTTGAAGTAAGATCCTCCTGAAAGCTCGGAAGTGCTCAGCGATGCAGCCATGTTTGCGATGGGATGTTGCTGTAGGATAGTTGCTCAGAAGAAATCAAGCTGTTCAGACTCTTAATCTGTTGAGATCAGGTGATCACGATCAAGTGGAAGTGAGAGTAGAGAGAGGAAAACCTTGCTCAGATTCCACCACGACTGGACAATCGAGTACAGGCTTCTTATACGATACATCAAGCAGAGGTGAGTAGGTCATGGTGTGCATGGGCGTGGATGTGGCTAGGATGGCTATGATGCCATTGGCTGAAGATAGAGCTGGGTCTGACGATTTCCAACAACTCGGCGATACGGCCAGACCCTTGGCGTTTACCAAAGCAGAGTCACAGCTGGCCGTACACCCCCAAGGTGTCCACCATTGGTGTTAAGCAGACCCTACCACACACAGCCCTCTGTGCTTCCCTACTCCCCTGAACTTGCAAGCCGGTCTGGCGTGGACGACGACCTCGACCTCGAACAACGTGATGCTGAGTACCTGCGGTGAGTCTGCTCAACTCTGTGAGATCAGCCAACAATCGGACCCTGAAAAACGAGCTTTATGTATGTATGCGCCACTTCTTGATCAGACTTCGGACTTAGCAAACCAGCAAGTCGGCACATGGCAGCCGATTCATCATCAGCAGCAGCAGCAGCAGCCTTGTTGCTCGCATCGCCGTCAGCACCACGACCATCACCATCATCATCACCATCATTGGCAGCAAGGAGTACACGGGCAGCATCAAAGACGGCCGCGTCTCACCGGTTCTCGCCGATCTCGTCCGCTTTCAAGCCAGGCACTCTGTCCACTTCTACTACCAGCAGACGAAAGGCAAAGACCAGGATGGGAGAAGCATCAACATCGGCACGCACGGCCGACTCAACCACCGCATTGTATGCAGCAGCACAAGCCCTCACCGCCGCCTACCAGCACATACACACAGGCCGCACTCCCACAGCTGGGGCCGGCAGCAACGGCAGCAATGGCAGCAATGTCGGGCCCAAAGTACCGCGAAAACGCAATCGCGCAGTCCTCTCCTGCCTCAAGTGCCATCAACGCAGAGTCAAGTGCGACCGCAAGCAACCATGCAGCGCATGTATCCGCCATGGCACTCCAGACGAATGCAAGGTGCCCGACAATGCCAAGGCTCAGCAGCAGCGAATGCGCATGCACCGCGCCAGCAGCTCTTCCGCTTCCCCAACTGCTCCTCCCCGTCAGGACGGCAACAGCGCTGCTCGCAGCAGGCCCAGCATACACCGCAACAAAGATGCCCACATGGACGGCAGTGGCCACCAAAACCACACCTATCGGCGCGAGAGTGGCGACGAGGATGAGCTCATGGACGATGAACCCGCAGAGCCCAGCTCACACTTTCACAGTCCTTCCGATCCCGTGGCACGCCCATCAGACACAGCTCCAGGTCGAACGCGGCAGAACAACACCTCTTTTCCCTCCATACTCGCAGGGGCTCCTCGTGGTCTCCCAGCCGCTGTCTCACCAAGCTTACCACGTAGAACGGGACTTACCCCCTTCTCGCTCACCACTCTACCACCCGCCCAACGCTCCCGCTTTCCTTCTTCTGAAAACCGCAACCACCTGCGTCCTGCCAGTGACAGCCCACAGAGTCCTCACCGGACATTCGCATTCCCAGGCAATGGTCCTTCCTCTAAGCGCTCTTATGTCTCGCACCGCTCCGCAGACGTCCTCACCCGTTTCATCAACGAGTACGAAGGTAAATTCTCCTCGGCTGCTGGGACTGGGACCAATCCGAACAGGGCGCCTCGCTCGTATTCTCAAGAGCATGTCGACGAGATCTGGTCCTTCTGCGAGAACCTACCGTTGCGCAATCTCGACATCCTCATCAGCTCCTACCTGAATGATGTGGACTGGATGTATCAGATCGTCGACGCCAATTCGGTCCTCTACAATCTCTTGCCAGACCTCACTAGTCGCATCCTGGACCCGCATCTGCCCCGGTCTGCTCGGCCACAGGAGTGGACCCACGCGCTGCGGTGGGGTGACATGACTCGGCTCGCTTTGCTCGGTGGTATGATCCTCGGCTCAGTCCAGGCCACGGACGAGTCGGTGCTCAAGTTGACATTCAAGCAGACCACAGCCGGCTCGCCCGTAGATGGAAGCTCGTCTCTCACCACCGACGCCGGCGCTCCTGGCCGTGCTCCCTCCCTTGTCTCCTCGAACAACCACAACAATGATGGCTTCAGAGGCGAAGGTGCTCCACCCGGCTTGACTGTCGCTGCCGTTGCTGCCTCTGGTAGCAGACCAACTCTTGGAGGCAATGCCATACTCTCCTCAGGCCAGAGCGCTCGCAGCGGATCCTCGGGTATTCGCGACTCGCGGAGTTCGGCAGGCGGGCCACCTGCCTCCAGCCGACCAGCCAATTCGGTCAAGGCGGAGGTACTGTCTGTGCTCGAGTCGCAAACACGGCATATCCTCCACCTCGCCACAACAGTCGAGGGTCCCACACCCGAGTTGGTCAAAGCCCAGCTTGTCATGCTCAACTTTTTCAAGAACGAGGCTCGCCTGGCTGAACCTGAGGTCAACGAGTTCTTGCACGAGACTGTGGATATCTCCATGAAAGTTGGTATGCATCTCGACCCTAGCCCGCTTGTAATCAGCGAGGGCGAGAAGGAAGACCGGCGCCGACTGTTCTACAACCTCTACTCATTCGATCGGTATGTCCGCGACTCTCTCGTGCGGCCACATGCTATCAATTCTTGTTTTTGGCTCATTGTTTCACCTTTTCCTCCACACAGCTTCGCTGCGCTCTTCTTCGGCAAGCAACCTTGCCTTCCCGAGGAGGAAGTCACCACCAGCCTACCTCAAGAGCGATGGGTCATCGACGGCAAAGAGCACCTCTTCTCCTTCCTCGTGCTCAAGGGTCGGCTTGCCAGAATCGTCACACACATCGCCTCTGCAGCCCTACAAGTGCCTGTCGATGGTGATAAAGTGTCCAGACTCGAGGTGGATCTTCAAGACTTCAGCAAGATCACACAGGGTACTCCGTTTCATCCGAGCTTACCCCAGATCCCACCAGAGCTCCGAGGGTTCCACACCTTGGACCGCCAGCGCCACCTGTTCCTGATCTGCTACCACTCCGTCCGCGAGGCGTTACACAGGCTGGCTTTTTTCCAAGGTCCAATGATCTCAGCTCAGCATGCACAGTACAGCCGCGAGGCATGTGCCGAGTCTGCCGTCGTCCTGCTGGAGACTCAGCGCAGCCTGCGTCTGCGCATCTGCTCACCGGGCGATCTGTGCTGCTTCTATATTCCCTTCTTCAACCTCGAGCCTGCCATCACCCTGATCATATCAGCCATCTTGCTACTTGAGCGCGAATCAACCCAAAGCGAGGCCGACTACTTCCGCGCGTTGCCTGTCAAGAAGGCCAGGGTGGACTACTACATGCAATGGGCGCAGCATGCTCTCGACTTACTCAGCAGTATGCCTGAAGACATCATCGTCGCCACCCAAGGGTCCTACCTGCTCAGACGCGTCCTCCGCAAAGCTGCCATCATTGTCGAGCACAGCACCGGATATCTTCTGCCTGGCCCCTTGGCCCTCGGCGCGGCTACGACCAAAGCCAGTCTCGAACGTACCTCGGCCTGGATGAAAGATTTGTTCTGCGACGAGCACGGCCAGCGCATGAAGATGCCCTATCTGACCGCCCCACCTCGCCCACCGCCCTTCACCCGCCCCACCTCTCGGCCCGAGACATTCCTCGAGCTCCAGCGTGTGACAGAGCAGTCTGCGAACAGCGCAGACGCCAGATCTCTTGACCGTCCCGAGCCCTCGAACCGCGGTCCAGCGGCTAGCAGCACCAGGGCTGGCCTGGAGACGAGAAACCTGACAGCATCCCTGATAGGCGGCGTGAATGCAGGTGCGAACACCTCTGCTCCACCTGTATCATCGGTTCCTGTCAGCGAGCTTGCGGTGCAAGGTCTGGATGCCTCGATCCGACCACCTTCTGGCCCTATCTTTTCTGCCCTTCCCGCCGAATCCAGCCCGGTCACTGCCACTGTTCCACCGCCCAACGCTGCCGTGTCCCGTCCAGACTCTTATCATTCCCACCCTCAATCTCGGCCTCAAGAAGCCAGTCGTGAGATGGCGATGAGGAGCCAGGCGACTTCTCTTCCGCCCGGATACGTCTTTGATTTCAGCAATGGCTCTACCGTCGCCGGCGTCGATGGTATCGTCGCTGCAGGCGGACGCTCTCTTGCCGACCTTGGCCTGGGCTTCTTCGATACGCTTTTCGATTCTAGGCATGCTTACGTCCCGCTTGGCGCGGCTGCCTCCGGCTCTGTTGACGCTGGAACGCACGCCGCTTCCGCTGCTGCTGCTGCCATCAACAGCAACACCAACGACTCAAGTCACTATCGCCACAGTCACGTCTTCGATCTCGGTCACGGCCAAGGTGTTGACTCTGATCGCGACCAGGGCTATGTTCACCACCATCACAGTCATGGTCATGAGCTCAGTGCTCAACAGCACCAACACGATCATACAACGTTGTACTCGGTGCCTCATCCTTCGTCTGGCCCAAGCACAGTCAATGCCGGTCTCGCTGGTCCATCCTCCGGTGGAACAGGCGAGGCTGTGAACCGCAGCGGTGGTGACGCCTTTGCCCATGAGTTTGACCACAACCACAACAGTGGTGGTGTCAATGGTGGCAGTGGTGGTGCTATACCGGGCGTCGGTCCAAGCCCGGAGGCGAATCTTTCGTCCATGGGCCTAGAAGCATACATGAATGCGTGGCTGCTTTCGATTCAGAACAGCGCTGATGCGGATGGAAGGGGATGAAGGAAGCGAAGCGAAGCGGACGGGGTGGCCAAAAATCCAGAAAGACGGTGTGGGCAGGCGTAGATTCCAGGGTTTTTCAAGAATACACGGATAATGGTTTTTCGTCCCTCGTTCAATACTTTTGACCCCCGATACGCATTCAAAGCACGAGTCTGGCTCACGGAACCGCCGGAACCGTCCTTTCTTCGTCATGGCTGCTGGGCACTGGCTGATGCTGTGTGTCGCTGGGTTGGATGAAGGAAAGGATAAATAAGGACTTATCATGGCTTATTCAGAAAATACAGCTGTGGTCTGCTGGGCCTCTTACGCAGCGTGAACACATCCTTTTTCTTCGCCCATCATCTACGTACCACCACACACCATGGGCCAGACCACGCAGCCAGTCCTTCGACAGCTGTGTGACTGCGCTTATGACACTCGCATCGTGAGTGTCTTGGGCCTGCGGAGCTACAAGGCGCGACATCTTGTCTTTGGAGGTGCGACTCCACAATAGGAGCGACATCGGCAACACAGGACTGACTGGATGTTGTCTGAGATTGGCCATGGAGGTGAAGGGACATTGGACCAGCAGGCAGGAACGGCGGCGACCAACGTGGAGAATGCCAAACAAACAAAAACGAACGCAAAGTGCCCGGGCCCCTCACTTTAGGAAGATTAATCGGAGGAGGGCGGAGGAAATTGGGCTCGCTTCTGCATCTGATGATTATGAGTGGTCTATTTGCACACTTTCGAGTTCCAACCAGGAGCGGAAGTTCCGCATTGGAGCCGCTCTGCGGAGCAGCCGAGACTTCGCTCATTGGTTGCGTGCACCCGGATACAATATGTACTGTAGCAAGCAAGATGGGGGTATGTATCTGGAAGGCAAAAGTCGGCACGCATCGACGGGCGACTCTGCATACACGAGGAATCGAGGATGCAGATCCCGAAATTCTGTTTCTTTACCATGATCCAGCTTACTGTATCGCGGGCCGCGAGCACATATATCCAGCACGGCAATCCGCTGTTCGTCTCTGCCCGTGGAGTGCACGGATCCGTCGGCTGGTCCTCCTTCCTCCTTAGCGGAGAAGAAGAAATTGAAATGGTTGCCACTTGTTCTTTTGGTCCATGTGATGCGAGATGTTAGTCTCAAATTGCCTGCGCCCAACCGCTCCCCTCTCTCGACCTCGGCGATAAGGCCCTGGGTGAGGCTCACACCCGTGCTACCACGATGCTCAGCCCACAGCCACCTCATACTTCAGAAGCCTATATATCACATAATACCCCCCTTTTGAAGAATGCCATGAGATATCAAAAACAAGTGTATGGCCTGAGTCCCGAAACCGACGCGATGCGGTCGCTTCGTCGCCATACACAGGTGGGCAGTGCCATCGAAGCCGTTACAACCCCGCGAGGTTCAAATGTGCTCCACTAGCCCTCTTGCTTGCTATATCAAAGGCCGAACGCGAGCCGCCGGTTTCTTGCCGTTCGGTCGAGGAGCGGCGGCTGAGGAACAACCCATTGTCTGAGGCCCGTGGGGAACAAGGCGATTGTTCAAGTCTGTGCAAGCGATGCTGACCCCATCAGCCTTCGGATCCGCTTCCTCCTCCAATTCCCGCGCCGATCGGCAAGTGAGCTTTCATGACTCCTGTGGCGCTTTCGCCTTGTCTGCCAGAGTCTTCGCTCTCCGCTCTTCATCATGGTGACCTCCACAGGTGCAGAGAGACGTGGAAATGTGCATCAAAGAAGGGCTATTCTTATATTTGCATTCTTGCTCTTCCTCCACATCGTCTCTTTGATATCTTGCTTGTATATGTGTGGTATACATGTCGTGATTACCAGCTTCGAATCAAGTAATATAATTTTGGTCTGACCTGACGCTGAAGCAAGTGTTCCAGGCTGAGGTCCGCGTGGTGTGCGGGGAGAGAGACGATGGGTGGAGATAGCGCCTCGCTGGCCCCACGATCAATGAGCGGCTCCGCGACGACCAAGCTACATACGCCCTTCCGTGGTGCGGGCTGAGAGATGAAGTGCGACCGCAAGCGAGATGCCTACTCGGGCGCTTGATTGGGAACGAAGGAACCAATACAAACAAAGAAGTTGACTTGTCCGGAGGTTTGTTTGGGGCTACGTTCTGACCCACGTGGTTCGCAACGTTTCGTGTGCGTTGTGGTAGCTCATCTGGCCGGATAATGCGGCAAGGGTACGCGACGCGCGAAGGTCGTCGACGCGACAACAACACTCCAGCCGACGCGACCTCCTTCATCTCATTCCGGCTTCCCCATCACAACATCATCGGACCAGCGTGAGCCTGCGCTCTTCCTGCACCCTATGACTCGACTTTCCCTTATAAGCAGAAGATGTAGAGTACCTTTCCTCTCCTTCCCTCAATCCACCTCCCTTGGCTTCAAGTTAGTGTGTGTGTGGTTTCCTCTCTCTCGCTCTCTTTCTCAGAACTCCCTCTTCTTTGTCTGAGCACACGAGCTTCGCAGCGAACATTACAATCTGGTAGCTTCGCCTCGTCAAGATCCCTTTTGTCGATCCCGCCCACTCTTCCTTTGGCTACACCCCTCGGTGAAACATCTCCACTTCCTGTCGTCGTCGTTTGCTGTCGTCTCTGTCCTGTCTGGTCGCCTGTCGCCTGTCGCTGTCGCCCAGTTGTCCTCTGTCGCCCAAGATTGTTCTCACTCGAGCTCAAGCCGCTGCTCTTCGGCTCCCCGAACCCTCAAACGAACCAGTCGAACCCCAAGACCCCCTTCCTCAACCCGAGATGAATGCAGGAGGAGCAAACGCCCCTGTGCCCGTCGATCAAGCTCCCGAACGGAACGGCGGAGGCCTCGATGGAGCAAGAGGCCTGAACCCACTGCACGCCATCGCTGCACTCGGTCGCGGATTGGGCTACGTGCCTGATAAAGGCGAGCCCGGCGCACCCAAGACCTGGAAAGGAGACGCGGACAAGCTCGACGATTTCCTCGACAAAGTCAAGCGTATCCTCACCGCCTGCGGAATCCAGTCCGATGAAGAGAAGGTCAAGATCCTCTTCGGCTATCTGGGCGGAGACGCAAAGGCGTTCGTCCGCGAACAACCCGCATACAAGGAGCCCGACTACGACAGCCTGGTCGAGGTCATCCGAGCCGCTTACCCCTCTCCGAAGAATCAATTTCGATACACCTCACGAGACCTTGAACGACTCGTTCGCAAGTACCACGACAAGAAGCTCAAGCACCTCGAGGATCTGGCTGAATACCAGCGCCGGTTTCAGAAGGTTGGACTTTGGCTACTGAGCCACAACAAGATCGAACAAGAGCGGTACAACCGCATGTTCTGGGACGGCCTCCCTCGCACCTGGCAGCAACAGCTGAAGAACAATGGTGATAAGTTTGGACTCGTCATCGTCCACCAAGAGACACCCCAGGCCACGGAAGTCCTAGAGGCTATGCGCTCGGCATTGAGCTACGAGAACTTCGACGCCGACCTACTCTATCGCAAGTCCAAGCCCCGCAAGTCCCGGCGCTCCAAGCGTCGTAGTTCTTCCTCAGACTCCGATTCAAGTTCAGACTCGAGCTCGGATTCCGATTCAGACCACGGTGGCTACGACTCCGACAGCGACTCTGCATCCGATTCGGACTCCACCAAAGCTAGGCGTCACAAGACAAAGAAAGGCAAGGCAAAGTCCACGAACACTGTCTCCTATCCGGAAGCAGGCGATGCTGAGCGACTGATCCAATCGGCCCTAGACAAGGCTTTCGGCAAGCACCAAGAACACACCTCGGCTGCCACTCGCGTTGAGTCCTCTATCGACGCACTTGTTCGACGACTTCAAGGACTTGACCATGGAAGTACCGAGTATATGCTGATCTGGGCAGACCTCGTGAAAGTTGCCCCTAATGTGGCTAATGCGGTGGGTGCCCCGGTTACTGCCAACCAAGTTGCCGTCAACGCCGTCCAGTACAACCGACCTCGCGCCGGCAACTACGACCCTCGATGCTATGGCTGTGGCGAGCCAGGACATCAGATGCGCGACTGCGCTGCCGTCCAAGCCTATGTGGACGAAGGCATCCTCTGGCGAACACCCGACGGACGCATTCGCCTCACCGGAGGAGCCATGCCCTACTACGGTGCCGACAAGCCACTTGTGAAGGTGCTCCGCGAACAAGGAACTATTCCCCGCAAGATTCCGTACACGATTCCAGGTACTCAGCCCAACGTCAACGGAAACGCCAACGCTACTGCTACTGGCCCTCAAGTCCACAACGTACGATTCGCCGAGCTCGTCAGTCCCGTCAACGAGTCTTATGCTCTCGGCGTCCAGCACAACACCCCGACTGCTCAGATGGGAGGACCTGCTGCCAACACGCGCAGTGCGGCCCGTAAGGCGGCTGCCGCCACCGGAACCGCGGTACCGGGACTCATTCCCATGACTCAGGTACGCGGAGAAGCCGACAACTCTCCAACTGGAGGTGACGCTGCGCCCGATGCCCCGGCTGATCCACCTACCGACTCTGTACCTCAAGAGCACGAACCGGACCCTGAAGTTGCAGCCTCGGTCGTGGGAGCCACAGGAGCTCCGACGGAAGCTATCCACGACAAACCTCCCTTGCGCTATACGCTGGTCAGTGGCACGGACAAAGAATACGGCAGTAAGGTGACAGCGAAGAACATTCTCGAACAGCAAGTCTCCGTGCCCATGGGCGCTCTCCTTTCCCAGCCTGGTATTCAAAAGGCCATCTTTCCGATGGTGCAACGTCACCGGTACTTCGACACCCACAATGCTGACCTCGAGCAAGGCAAGTCTGACGACGAGGTGCCCGTAGGCCTGATCGAACGACAGATCATTAGTGCTCTCTACTCAAGTGGAGTCGGCAAGGCGTCAGTCAGCATCCACGGCATGTCCTTGACCGCCGTCTTGGACTCAGGCTCCGAAATCAACGTGATGAGCCGAGACACCGCCACCCTCCTCGAGCTGCCCCTGACCGATTACCACGGCACAATGCGCACGGCTGACGGTCACACGACCCCGATGCGGCATGTCACCTGCAACGTTCAACTTGAACTTGGAGGAGTCATATCGATGGCCCACTTCTATGTCGTTGATGGTCCTAACTACCAGCTCCTCCTTGGCCGCCCGTGGCAGCGTCAGGTTAGCTTCGAACACAAGGACAAGGCTGATGGCCTCATGGTTACGATCACAGACCCTGTCACTAGTCGAGAGTACTCCTTCTTAGCTGCCTCGTGCGAGAAATCAGAGACCCGTTGCGCCTACTCTGGAGTCAGCTCTGCGTCCGAGACCGATCCCAGCCCTATCGAGAACAAGGAGCAGGAGAGCGAGGAGCAGTCAGAGACGAAGCTTGTTGCGGGAGCATATAAGCCAGTGGCCCGGAAGGTTCGACCGATTGCCACCAGCATCACAGAGACCGATCGCATCAAGCTCAACCTGCCCGCCGACATCGAATCGGATCTCCCCCCCCTCCCCCACCACCCTAACAAGTTTGAACCCGGTCAACGTCTGACTAGAGACAGGCTGAATAGAATGGAACTTGATCCGGACGACATGCTCACACCCGAGGAACTAGATTTGCTGGTTTGGGTTCTGCGGACAAATGAGCGAGCTCTGGCCTTCGACGAGACGGAAAAAGGTGCAGCCGACCCCAACATTGTGCCCCCCATTCGGATTCCAGTAGTCGAGCACGAGGTATGGGACCACAAAAACATCAGGCTCTCCCCTGCCCTCAAGGAGCAAGTCAACACCCTGCTTCAGACCAAGGTAGACTCTGGACTCTATGAACCCTCTTCCGCCGCCTACACCAGTCGGTGGTTCCCGGTAGCCAAAAAGACGCCAGGACAGTACCGCATCGTGCACGACCTACAACCACTCAAGGCCGTCGCCGTTCGAAACCCAGGGCGACTCCCGTCTATCGACGAGTTCGTTGGAGACCTCAGTGGCCGCGCTTGCGTAGGGATCATCGACATGTTCTCTGGCTTTGATCAGATCTGGCTCGCGGTCGAATCCCGTGACTATACGACCTTTGAGACAGACATCGGTCGGTTCCGACACACTCGTTTGCCTCAGGGTGCCACCAACTCATGCATCGTATTCCACTACATCGTTGTGGCCGTCGTCGGTCCCACTGGCAAAGTGTATGTCGATGACGTGGTAGTCCCCGGCCCGACTTCTCGCTACAATGATCAGGCCATCCCGGAGAACCCTGCAATCCGTCGTTTTGTGTACGAGCACCTTGGCAACTTGCACCGAGTGCTCTGGCGACTAGGAAAAGTCGGAATGACCGTATCCGGGCACAAGATGGCTCCCATCCGACAATCAGTGACCGTACTCGGGCAAGAGATCAGCGACAAGGGCCGCCGTGTAACCCAAGACAAGGTAGACACCATCGAAAGGTGGGGTGCATGCACATCGGTCACAGAGGTTCGCAGCTTCCTTGGAATTGCAGGACAAGCCCGAAGCTGGATCCCAAACTACTCGGTCCTGGTAAAGCCTTTGACCCACTTGACCAAGAAGGACACGCCGTTTGAATGGGGGCCGGAGCAACAGCTAGCAATGGAACAGATCAAGACCATCGTCCGACAACGCGCGCACCTTGTGGAGCTCCGATATGGGAAAGACGCAGAACCAATTCAGCTCGGCGTCGATGCAGGACCTCTGGCCTGCGGGTTCTGGCTTGGACAAAAGGACGAGAACGGCATCATCCAGGTTGCCAGGTACGGCTCTCTTCCCTTCAACGAGCGGGAGCAACGCTACTCCCAGCCAAAGCGAGAGCTATACGCAGTGTTCCGGGCGCTCAAGTACTTCCATCACTGGCTCTATGGCGCTAAGGTCATCATTCGAACCGATGCGTCGTATGTCAAGGGCATGATCGCCAATCCGGAACTCCCCAGCTCAGCAATGACAAGGTGGCTCGCCTACATCATGCTGTTTGACACAGAGGTTGTGCATGTCCCCGCACGGAACCATGCCTTGGCGGATGGACTGTCCCGACGACCAGCGCAACCCGAGGACAGTTCGGTCACCGATGATGACGACTGGCTTGAGAATCGCTTCGAGGAATCGGTGAAGGCCACCTCTGTTTCCAACGAGAAACATAACGAAACTTATCGCGCCGAGCTCAATGAGCCCAACACGAAGACCACCGAGCTCACAACGCCGATCCTGCAAGTCCTGAGCATCGCTGGAACGGAGGACCTGGAGAAAACAGACTTGGACCTGAAGCTATCGACAGCTCATCAGGAAATCTTTGACTTCCTCACCTCAGGCAAGAAGCCGCTCACTGCCAACAACTACCAGAAGAATCGTAACTTCCTTCGCAAAGTCAACCGTTACTTCGTGACTGGACAGGCTCTCTGGCGCAAAGGAGGAATCGAAGAGACCGGAAGGCTTGTCATCGATGACGAACGCGAACGTCTGCGAGTCATCAAGGAATTGCATGACGAATCCGGACACAAAGGAGTCGGGGCCACCATTCATGCGTTGGAGCGGCGCTTTTACTGGTCGGGACTCGGTAACACCGTCAAAGAATGGGTCCGCACTTGCGACACCTGTCAGAAACGGGAACGAGGCATTGCCGAGACCGCGGTCCGCCCCACCCTTCCTCCAAGTCTCTTTCAACGCTTCGGGCTGGACATTACCTACTTGCCCAAGACGGGTGGATACCGATACCTTGTCGTTGCCAGGGACGACCTCAGTGGTTGGGTCGTAGCTCGTGCCCTGAAGAAGAAGACAGCACGTGCGGTCGCCAGGTTCCTCGTTGAAGAGATCTTCACACGTCACGGTCTACCACTCCTGATCACTACAGACCAAGGCACGGAGTTCAAGGGCATCGTCTCTATTCTGCTTCAAAAGTACAAGATCGACATCGCCAGGACAAGTGCCTTCAATCCCCGAGCCAATGGCGCTGTTGAACGAGGTCACAAGTCTCTCAAGGACGCCCTGGTACACACCGCCCGCTCCCTTGACGTTCCGTGGCACCAGGTTGTCCATCTCGCCTGCTGGATCGATAGGACCATGGTGCGTCGTCAGTACGGCCATACCCCCTTCTTCTTGGTCTACGGCCACGAACCCATTCTTCCTGTGGACCTCTCGACCACCGACCTCCTGACGCGGTACGCTCAGGTACCCGATGACGAGGACGCTCTCCTCCTAGCGATCAAGGATCGAATCGTGCAACTTGGCTCCCACAAAGAGCTGCTGGACCTGGCTCAGAAGAGGAAGGCAGAAGATCGTCAGCGGTCGGCGGCTCGCCGGAACCTCCAAGACATGCTTGGCAAACCCTCGTACGCACCAGGTCAGCTGGTTCTGGTCCGCAACTTCAACCTCCTGAACAACCACACGGCCGAATCCAAGACGGAGGACCGCTGGCTTGGCCCTTTCATCGTCATCACCCAGTCTATTCACGGCGGCGTCTGGCTCAAGTCTCCTTCCGGTGTCGTCCTGCCCTCTTCCATCCATCCCTCGCATGTCAAGGCCTATCGACCGCGGATCCGACCCGTCTTTGCGCACGAAGGAGCTGAAGAGCCCTAGGCTTTCAGCTTTGGTCGTGGGAGGATGTGGTAGCTCATCTGGCCGGATAATGCGGCAAGGGTACGCGACGCGCGAAGGTCGTCGACGCGACAACAACACTCCAGCCGACGCGACCTCCTTCATCTCATTCCGGCTTCCCCATCACAACATCATCGGACCAGCGTGAGCCTGCGCTCTTCCTGCACCCTATGACTCGACTTTCCCTTATAAGCAGAAGATGTAGAGTACCTTTCCTCTCCTTCCCTCAATCCACCTCCCTTGGCTTCAAGTTAGTGTGTGTGTGGTTTCCTCTCTCTCGCTCTCTTTCTCAGAACTCCCTCTTCTTTGTCTGAGCACACGAGCTTCGCAGCGAACATTACAGCGTTCAATCGCAGACTCGTCTCAATATCAGACGATAACCTCCTCTTTGCAGCTATCTCCATTCTGGCGCGACTGAAGAGGTCCTGTCATGGGAACGGACACCTCATGTCACAGCTATCCTCGAGTAAGCTTACTGAGGTCAGCAAGTGGGCTTCAACAGGGAGAAGGAGACTGTGCTTAGTCGCGGTAGAGCATTGGGTCCTTCTCTCCTTGATACACCCACAGGATCAAAGATCAACTTCTTCCGCCTGAGGTGAATGGACGAGCCGGCCAACTACTGGTTTGTGGTTCCCGCCCGCGCTGCTCTCGCTTGAATTTGAGCTCGTCTTTACTTGCGCCTCAGCATCTTACCTCCACCAAGTCCTTGCCCACCGCTTACACCACCCGGCCAACAGTCATGGTCTTGATTGCGCTTTTGCTAAGGCGCAACTGCCTGTGAAGATCGAGGCTATCCATCCAGGGATGTGTGCGAAACGAACGGGGTGCATCCATTCTACTGCTGCCTTGACCGCCTGCCTCAGGCCCTACATCTCTCCTCAATCTGACCGTACATGTTACTCAATCGCTTATCTGACTTGCGCTACCTCTAGCATGCTGATAGCGTCGATTTGAACGGTGCAGCGTGGTCGACATCTTTGGAAGGTCCTTCTGGCCCAGCTCATCGTCGGCGCAAGAGTGCTCCTCGACCGAGTCAACGCATGCTCGGAAATCTCAAGTGATGTCGCGATCCCTCTATCTTCTGGGCTGATTGACTACAGAGCCATGACGAAGTTCGGATCAGCAAGGGACATCGAAAAAGTATAAGTTGCCTCTCGAATTCAGCTGCTGACCATGTTGCGGCGATATTCAATCACCCGCATCCTCTTCCAACCGCCGTCCTCTACCTACTTCTCTCCTTTTCCTGTTCTTCCTCCCATCTCGCGTCCTTCTTGCCCAAGTTCCTTGGTCGAATCTTACCTTCTACTTCCCTTTCCATCGTCGTTGACGCTTTCCTCCCCTCTGACTCACGATGCTCAAGCGAACGGTTCTCCTGGCGGTCTTGGTTGCCGCCGTCAGCGCCGGCTGGGCCTCGGGTCTCTTCTGGTTCGGTCTGAGTCAAGTCGTCACTGGATTTACAAAGCTGGTCGAAAACTGCCCCGACAGCACCGCTGCCTGCGTCACCGGCTCATTGCAACTAATCTTTGGAGCTATCGCGGCTGGCGTGGGAGGCTACAACATCCAGTTCCAAGGCTGGCGTCGTGACGAAGGTGTCTACCACCTGTACGAGGCAGGTCATCCACTAGTCAAGGGTCTTATCAGGCTCGGCGCAAAGACCGAAAGCTTTGTTGACATCCTCAAACCTCACCACGTCGGCAAGGAGAACGAGGCTACTATCATTCATCACCACAAGGACGGCAGCATGCGTCGGGGTCTCTACCACTACAACAACGAGACGAAGGGCCACTACCTGCACGCCAGCTTCGGAACGATGGCCGAGGGTGAAGACCTCCTCCGTCGTGAGACTGTCGGACCCAATGACGGCTTCGGTGCAATTTTCAACGACCTGGATGCCGGCACTTGGAGCAACGTCAATCACGGCAACGACGACATTGGAACGTGGACGAGTCAGACGATCCAGCAGATGGAATCCAACGACGCCGACTCTTTCTGCATGGGCTTCCAGGACCCTGACAACGGCAACGAGAACGTGGGTGCGCTACGTGTCCAGCCGGCCAATGAAGGCGACTACAACGGTGTCAACTTTGGCGCCTGCGGCTCTGACAACTTTCGCCGCGGCTTCGACGACATCAGTGCCTCACTCGGAGCTCGGAGTGAGCGTGCTGTGCGTGAGCTGCGAAGATCGATCTCTCGTCGTTTGGCCTGGGGCAAGGGCGACTATGTGAGCCGTGGACCGGGAAGCACCCTGAAGCAGCGTAGCGAGGAGTGTGGCGCATTCGACTGCTCCTCAGGCGCGGATTGCGAGGTCTTTGGCTGCGAGTATATCAGGTGCGATGCTGTTCAAAGGAAGTGCATACCTGAGACCTACATCTGCAGAGGTGACCCCAGTAACTGCTAAGACCCATGGCTGTGAATGTGCTCTACAAGAAACTTGTTCGCCAGTGTAGCTCCACTTGCAATGAATGCTTGCAATTATGATCGGATTGACTCTTTGCGCACATGCAACTTGTGCACTTGTGTGGCAGGTGCATTTCCACATTGAGCGTGCCGCGACCGGGCAGCTGCCAAGCCCAGTTGATCATGCGCCAGCAAAGTTCTGTTGCGAATACGAAAGGTACAGGCGAAACGCTCGGACCCCTCGATTGTTGCCCGCACCACTCAGTTGCCTCACCTGAAGTGAGAAAAGGAAGGGTCGAGGTGAGAGCATTGGTGGAGTGGGGAATTTGGGCGTGGACGCAGGAAACTGGTGAGCCGGCATCTGTTCAATCAACAGGTCTGGTCGCGGTACCAGGGTACGGATGAGTTGGACGTCAGGATGGAAGGCCGATTCAGGGTGACGTAGCGGTACCGGCAGTCTTTGGAGAGGCACTGGCTGTCCTGCTTGCACGGCTTGTTGCGCTTGAGCGGGGACTGGGGGGTGTAGCAGCGGCCCTGGGTGCTGCACACATTGATGCACTGCTTGTTGTTCACACACTTGTATCCGTCTGGTGCGGCTGTGCAAGTGCCCTTGACACATTGCCCGGAGTCGCAGTCTGCGTACGTCTTGCATCCGGACTGGCCGTAGGGGATAAAGCTGCACAGGAGGACATTTTCGGGCAGGAAGGATCCCTCCAGGTAAGCAAGCCCGTTGCTGTCGTGGGGAAGGACGTCGGTGTTGCACTGGTTGTTCTTGCACTGCGCATTGGCCAGGCAAGGAACGCCGGCGGGGAGGGTGCCGTTGGTAGGGAGGGTGCACTTGCCGCCGGTGCAGAGTTGGAGTCCGCTGCATCCGTGGGATGTTTTGCAAGCGTCGCCGACCTTGGTCTTGGAGCACTTGCCCGTGGTCTGGCCGGATGCGACGACGCAGCGGCCCTTGTCGCACTGGCTCTGGTCCAGACATGGCTTGCCGAGGGCATTTCCGGAGCAGTAGCCATCGCCGTAGTTGATACCGGAGCAGTCCCTGTAGGATCCATCGGCGAAGAGACGTTGGCACGCGGCTGTGCCGGCGCCGTAGCCGAAGAAGACGCAGTCACCGGAAGAGCAGTCGCTGTCCTGTCCGCAGGCGTCGTTCGGGTAGTTGGCGCGGCTGACGAGCGCTCCGTTGATGTCGAAGGGGGAGGCGACGGCCAGGCTGGCTTGCTGAGCGACGAGGGCGAGCAAGACGACCCTGAAGCCGGAGAAGCGGGTGAGAGCGAGCATGAGATCAGAGAGAAGACAAGGTCAGAGAGATGCGCAGAAGCGAGGACGTGAAGGGAGAAGATGGTGAGCCGTTCTGAGAAGGCGTGTGTTATATACAGTACGAGCATTTGCATGGACAGTGATGTCAAAACTCGGAAGCTTGTGACAGGATTGTCAGTGTCTGATCTGCATCTTGGGATCCCTGCAGGCGACGATGACTGAGTTTTTGCTTCCGCTGAGACCTGATGCCCGGATCCAGAGGGAAGTCAGAAGGCGTCCGGCTACTTTTTGGTCGGAGTCGAGAACAGCTGGTTCCTGCTCATCCAGATCCACACGCTTCCTGTCGCACTTCACAGCAAGCTGCAAGACGTGCATGAGACAGCCGGCCCTGAGACAACGGAGGCAACCACCCACCTTGCCTCCCCCCACTTGCTGTCTCCATCGTGCGCCTCAATTTCTCGGCATCGACCTCTCTGCCACGAGCAGGCAAACAGGCAAGTTTTGCAACTGACTCTTCTGCATGCAGGCAGCACTGCAGCATGGCAGCAGTGTCCCCGAAGGTCCGATTTACTGTACTCCATGGTGGCCGCAATCGGCCCGACAGTCACCCACGTGGCATCCGGGAGCTCGGCCCGACCAGTCCAGACTTCGCTTTCTCCACATCCAAGAAAGAGCTCAGTCTACATGCTCAGTACGACCAACTCAGCCCACAGTACGAGTATGTACTTGTGCTGGATCTCATTCTGACAGGTGTACAGTACTAGTACACACTGCTGTGGGTGTTCATAGCACGAGTTCAACGGGGCCGTAAGAACCGATCCCAACTTGCTGCACACTCGAGTCACACGGGCTGTGCATCAGGATGGACCCGTCTGAGTGCTGAGTTCTGGAAAGTGTCCGTCTTCACAAACCGCTGCGCTCGTTCCGGTGCATCAAAAGCTCACAGCTCTGTCCAATCCCGCCTGCACACGGAATACTGCCATCCCTACTCACCCTCCTCTTCTTCGAAACTCAATGGAGCTCACAGTCTTGCGCAATACCCTCGCCGTCGTCGGGCCCGAGCTGGCCGATGCTGTCCACCGCCTCGGACCCACCCTGCCCCTGCCCCATTTCCCTCTCCACATCACTCTCCTCACCAAAGCCGAATACCTAGACGCCGGCCGGCCAGCAATACCACAGGACCTCCCGCTCTCCAGCATACACATTCTCGGCCCAGGATCGGTTGGGGGTAGAGCGATCGACAACACCACCGAGCCCGACGCAGTCCAATGGCTGGTCCTCATCTGGAACCACGGCAACGCCTTCCGCCGGAAGCTTGGCCTTGAGCCCAAGGACTTCCACATCACCCTCACCAACACAGATCGGCACGATGTGGACAAGGGTCTCTCGTCCCTCCAAGGAGGTCCCCCTGTCGTCCTCAGCCGCTTCTCTCAGCTCGACGAGGCCGGCATGGACCACGTCCTGGCTTCCCGTGCCACCGACCTCCACGCCGAGCTCTCCCGCCACATGGTTCGCGCATATCCCGATTCATACAAAGCTCTGATTCGCCTCGCCGACCATCATTCGCAGGTGGCACCCAAGATCTCCATGCTCGCCTACGTCCGGGCTATCCATCTCAACGAGGACCTTGTTGACTATGCGTCTCGTCGTCTGCTTCGCATGGGACAAACCGACCCAACCGTCTTGTGGGGCCCAGTCGTCACCCCAGAGGAAGCATCGACGCTGGTCAGATGGGAGCTCACCCCACACCTACTATCCAGCAAAGCCTGGGACCCGGCTCTCATCGCCCGTCTGGGTGTGCACAACCTCATCTGGACCGCTTCAACCGAGTCAAGATTGCGACTTCGATACCTCGACTCTCCTCAGGACTTGCCCCGCTTCTTCTCCTGGGTCGTCCCTAATCGATTGGCAGCTATGAGCACGCCGCGTCACGAGCAAGACATAGACCTTCTATTTGCCATGGGCATCACGACTGTCTTGACGCTCACCGCCGAAGAGCCTCTCGAAGACGCCTGGTTCGCCTTCAAGCGCATCCGCCAGTGGCGGGTCCCTGTGGAAAACTACCACGCACCTACTTTAGCAGAGATGGATCTCATCTATGAACGGTTCACCAGCGACGAAAGTGGACGCTGGCTTGTGCACTGTGGTGGCGGAAAAGGTCGGGCGGGCACGGTGGTTGCGTGTCTGATGGCGATGCATCAAAGCAGCCTAGATCATGAAGCAGAACCATTGTCTTCTCGACCCAGCCAGGATGCGGCGACCGTCATACGCCTACTCCGATCAATGCGACCGGGTTCAATCGAGACTGAACACCAGGCAGACTTTGTCAAGAAATGGTTATCACATCGTTGGCGCCTTGCCGCGGAACAAGATCCACTAGCAGATGCTCTTGACCCTGCATCGGACTTCAGCCCCCTCGATGTCCAGTTTGACCCAAAAATCTTTCCCAGTGGTCGACTCTCTGTCGACAAACTACAAGTCCTCATTCTGATCGGCCTTCCGGGCTCGGGTAAGAGCTGGCTAGCCAGCGCCATCGCGAAGCGTCGTCCACGCGGAAAGACCCTGGTAATCAGTCAAGATGAGAGTCGCTCCCGTGCCGCGTGCGAGACCGCTCTCGGACGCGCTTACGGCTCTGACATGCTCGTAATTTTGGACCGCTGCAATGCCGATCCTGCGGACAGGAAGGTATGGCTGAGTCTTGTGCAGAGCACGGTCCCTCCGGCCGCGGTATATATGGCCTACCCTCCTGCGGTGTGTCGAAAGCGGATCAACAGCCGGATCGGTCATCCCACCATCCGTGCGGGTCAGGGAGAAGGCGCTTTGACGCATATGTCGGCTCGCTTCAAGAAACCCGAGTTGCAAGAAGGCTTCAGCGCCGTTATCACGATACCTTCGTTCCACGCTGCACGAGAGGCGGCTCTTCTGATTGGTGGCGCAGTCGGTATTCTCAAATTTCCTCGCACAACACATCTCATTCGTACTGCTGCCGTCACAGAAGACGATATCGTCCTCGAGAACTTTACGGATCAGCTGAACGATGTCAACATCACACTCGAGGAAAAGGTCGATGGCGCCAATATGGGCCTGGCCCTTGCGTACGACCGGCACACCATCGTGGTCCAGAATCGATCGCACTATGTCAACTCACAGACACATGCCCAGTTTCGTCCGCTCGACACCTGGCTACAGCAACACGCCGATGCGGTGCGCGTCCTTCTGGATCGCGATAGCCAATATCCCGAGCGTTGGATACTCTTCGGCGAGTGGCTCGTCGCCACACATTCCATCCATTACACCAAGCTTCCCGATCGCTTCCTGGCCTTTGACCTGTACGACCGGTTCACAGACACCTTCCTGTCCCGACGCCTGCTGACGCGTGCTTTGCAAGAGACGGGCATTCATCAGGTCCCGCTGATCAAGGAGACGAGACATCAGAGCCGACTTGATCTGCTCGAGCTTATGTCGCATGGGAGCGCCTTTTACGACGGACGCATCGAGGGCGTGTACGTGCGGATCGAGGATAAGGACCGGTCAAGAACGGTGCAAAGATACAAAGTGGTCAGGCACGTGAGTCTTACGGTGTCTCAGTGGTGTCAGTGTCAGCAGGACATTCCAGACCCGTGCTGAACCTTCTCCTTTATCGGCGGCATGGTCGGGTCGGTCTTTGCACGTCAAGGACTTCATCAGCGGCAACGAGCACTGGAATCGAGGACCGCTCCAGATGAATACTGTGTCATTTCAACAAGAGAGCAGCGGCTACTGAAGCCTGGCTCTCTGTCTCGGGGACGGGGTTGCAACATCTCGAGAAAACGGTGGCTGTTCGTGCTTCACGCGCAAGATCAGCGTAGAGCAGGTCAGCGGATCGGAGGGATGAAATGTATTGGGCAGTGACCCATCAGTCAGAGCTTGGATACCAATCCGTTGTGAGTAGCGCACCACGCTAGGGACGATGCGGGATAGTCCAGAATAGGATATCTAGAGTGAGTCTAAGAGAGACCAGGAGCTTGGACTACTTCACCACGCTCTTCAAGACTAAAGCTACCCTCCCCCCTCTTCCACACCTCTTTCGCATTCGTCCAGCTCCTGCTGCGGCTGTGAAGAACTGCTACAACTGGCCCGCCAGCGCGATGTACGTGAACACGACATTTCATCCGTCGGAAGAGTCGCGCACACATCGAAACTCGATCTGCCTGTTCATTTTTGAACCTCCGGTTCAGATCTAAGGTCGTGGACCTGATCCAAAATTGTTCCGAAGGACGCAACGAGATTCCGAGGACACGGAGCTTTTCGGAAACCACCACCATTGACCACCTCACAGAAACCAACCATGTCACAATTCACAGGTTCACACTTCACAGGTCCCATCTCCAGTCCTGACACAATCATATTGCTCACCTCAGGCATATCTGACACTCAGTCCAGGCCTGACGTGAGTAGAGTCTCGCTACTTCCCAATTCCACGCTGCTGACCCTTATTCACCTTTTGTTATGCTTATGTTCAGCTCGAGAATTGCTCTTATTGCCCCGCGCCGCCCCTGGTGCCGTGCCTTCCGCTGCCGTTCCCGGTCCCGCCGCCCCCTTGCCGCTGCTGTTCTCAAAGCTGCAATGGTACGTTCACTCTTCCCACTCCCTGTTTAATCTGTTTGACATCGTACTGACAATCTCATTCCTATTTCTCAACCTTCCAGCACTACCATCATCACGATATCAAATGACCCACTATCGAGCACGGCAGTGATGGTCCGTGCTCGGCGCAGGTCCCATGCGGCGGCGCGGCTTGGGCCCCCGCGTTCGTCCGCACGGGACCCTGATCGGCAGGGAGCCCGGCACGGCTCTGACCTCCGGTCGGGCTCGGGAGGGAGGAAGGCTTTCGATCATATCAATGGTAAGGGGGAGGTCACGTCACTCCATTTCTCTGCATTGTCAGGCTCTGCTGATCCATAGCTTCTTTTTCCAAACAGCTGCAAGCAGACGCATCTCGCGTCGGGCCACGAGAAAAAGACGGGCTCCATGCCCACCACACGGGTGAGAGCAGAAGACCTACGTTCTGACCATTGCGCTACTCTTTGCTGACGCGCTGCACTCCCCCTGTCGGGCAGTCGTATTTGCCAACTTGGTCTACATACAGCCCGGCGCAACGTCTGTCTGCTCTTCCCGTATTCTTCCTCATCGTCTTTTGTCACGTATGCATTTCCCAATCTTTCAAATTACTTCATCCATACTCTACGCGTGTGCAGGTGCTAGCAACGATCAAAGGCAAAAACAGGTAGATATCTCAGACCTGTTTGGTACTTTGGACACCTTCCTTCTCCTTCCCTCTCTTTTCCCCTCAGGCTACTTGCTTGCATTGTACTGTCTAGCTGTTGGGTGATAGAAAGGATGGGATTTTGTTCACGGTATGTCTGGCCCCATTGGAGGTTCAGAATTTCGCCGCTGCGTCGGCTTCCCTCACTCACAATGCATGCCAACCTTGCCATGGACGTTACGCTTCGGATGTCTTCACGGTGGCGACCAAGATCATCCAATTCGTCGTGCGCCCTGTGTACGCAGTAGGCAACTACGGTCTTCTCTCACGACGGCTCAATCGAGACCAAAGGGTCTGCGTCCGGGTACATCCAGCTCGCCTTCCACGCGCACAGCTAAGACTATGCATACCAGATTCACGATGCTCTGAGTGGAAGTATGCACGACCACGTCCTCACTTCCAAGGTAGACTTCAATGTGGCCGGCCAGAACAACACCTTCGCGAAGAAGAGGTGGTACGCGAGTAACGAGATCGGAGCAATCCCTCTCATCGAGCTGGCATTGTTGTGTCAATGGTCTTGCCAATACAAGTCTGATCCAACCTCTCCCACCCCTCTCGAGCGACCCGCCTGAAGTCCTGGACCGTGCGAATTTCTGTGTACGAGTAGTTGCGCGGCTGCGGCCAAAGAGCGGGCAAATGCTGAGGCGGCTGAGGCGCTGAGGTCTAAAGCGACTTGCGTCAGTCGAAGTAGGCAGAGCCAGAGCTTACTGAAGCTGGGCCTGGAATTGCTGCAGTTGAGCCATAAGAGCGGCGATATCGTGATCGATGTCGCGAGGTGCAGGAGGCCGGGAGGGCGAAGGATACGACAGCGCCTTGCCAAACTTCCCAACTGGGCTGGGCGGCTGACCCGCTTGTCTCTTCCAACACTCCTGCCATCGATGACCTATAATGTGACAGTGATAGCAACGAGGTTTACGAACTCGATCTTTCGCGCCCGAGTGCCGAGGTGACGCCGGGTTGGAAAGCTGAGAGGGTCTGGCGGGAGCGGAGGGAAGCACAGCGACTGCCGGAGCGGTGACCGTGTTCTGAGCTGCTGCCGCGCGCACGCATTCTTGGATTCGAAACTCTGAGATGAAAGCAGAGGAAGCACGCTCATAGGTGTATTTCCGACCGACGTTCCAGTTAAGAAGAATCGAAGACCGAATCACGTCGAAGGTCGTGCCTTGAAAGACGTGGAGGAGGATCATGACCTTCATCTCGTCAGCGTAGGGTTCCATCCCGGACACTTCCAACTGAGCGAAGAGGAGCTCGAGATCGTGGATGGCTTGGACGACGTCACCGCCACTGAAAGTATACTTGACTAGGGCGGAAAAGGCAGCGAGCCCCGCTCCGACATCGAGGCTGCCGTAGCGAAGCCTCAGGGCATCCCAAAGAGCCAACCCGTCAATATATTTCGCTCCAATGTGTCTGGTAAACCTCTCGCTGACGGTATCGGATAGTGTGGCGGCGAGAACACGGCCAATGGTGTGAATGTCCATCTGACGGTGCCTGATCGCCTCCTTGATAGATACGGTGCCGCCAGATTTGTTGGAACCAAATATGATGCAGTAGCTTTCGGCTGAGGTAGCGGGATGGTCATGCATGAGGAGGCAAAGTCGTCCGTCGAGAAATAGGCTGAGGTAAGCACAGACTTTGTTACGCCAGGCCAACCAGTTCGTGCGTCCTCTGAGCAAGGAGATGTGTTCGGGCGGCTGGATGCTCTCTCCATTAGAGAGTTGCTGGGCGCGTGTCAGTCGAGCGATGATGGCATCGGTCGACTCCTCCGGGTCTAGGCCAGACATTTGGCTGGGAGTTGAGTGGACAGACATCGTGGGTATCCGCTCAGTGATGTGGGTATGAGGTCATAAACTCTCACGAGCGGGAAAGGAGCCAATGAAAACCGCTGACGTCTGTGAGAGAGTCGATGGGAGTGGAGTTCAGACGAGGTCAGGAAGGGTTCAGAGCAAGAAAGGTGTCATTTGGTGGAGAGTAAAAGAGGATGGAGCCAGCTCCGAGACTTATATGGAGAAAGCGCAGAGGGAGAGGAGCTGAAAACGAAACACAAATGAGGTAAGGGTGAGCATGGATACGATGGCCATCGTCGCGAGCATAGGCGATAAGCTTGACGACGGATGCCGTCATGGGCAAAGGTGATGAGAATCGAGCGTGTCGCTCACGAATCTCATATACACGACCAGTCAGAGAGATGCAAGGGACGAGATTAGACACCATGGCGACCGGGAAGGGGATGAGGTCTACCACTTGCTGGTCCAAAGACGAGGACTCCGTGGGCGAGGCACTAGAGCAGAGTCTGCGAGTGAGACCAGAGATCATCGACAGCGTCTTTCAGCATGAACAGCACCCCATACAGGCAATGCTCACATTCAACTTGCGACTGGGCTTGATAGTCTTCCTTCACACTTGTCCCAGTACGAGCAGTGTTGAGACAGCTGCATGCAGAAAAAATAGAAATCGTGATATTTCAGCCCACGTGGAATTGCGGGTGTAAAAGGGACGCTGCTCGGTTCCCGATGTCTGATTGTCTCTGACCGGGATGAGAGAGCGGCAGGTGCAGTTCGACGTCCGACACGCTGCCAGTAGAGAGCGACATGTCGCTCTCTGGACACCGTACACGTTCGAATGTCGACCATCAGGTTCCGTCCAAGGTCTCTGCTGCTGTCACGAGTAGGCTCAGGCTCGCAGCGATGGCGGGAACAATCCCGCATCCTACATGCATACAGAGTCGCTCAGGCACAAAGTCAGGACGGCAGCAATTGCAGGATCCTTGAACGGTGAGGCTACCACCCTTCCAGTTTATGCGCCAGTGCATGTCGCAGGCGGCCCAGAGTCCTGCACGGGAAGCGGCAGTGTAACCACAGTTCCTCACGCACTTTGACACCCTCACGTTTTTGTCAATCCGATGATCCCTTTCTCTCTCCCAAACCTGTGTGGGATCAAAGAGAGCGTAAGATGGCTTTGTGCTTGCCATGTCAAGCCGGCCGAAGGTCAAGGAGATGAGGGCTGTGAGATCACTGACATATCGCGGCCCTTGAAAAGGCACTCTGATCAGACCTTGAGATCGAAATCCGATTCACATGACGCTTTTACCGTAGACAAAGAGACCGAAACAAACGGGCGGGACGTCGAGAAAAGGCATTGCCTTAGTCGCGTCGGAAAATGAGTCGAGGGGCGTGGGTCAGGTAGCAATTCGGGCACTGGCATTGAGCAACACAGTCGAGGATGCAAGAGTCAGGACGACTGACTGTCAACACTCTCACAAAATGACTCACCAAATCATACTGAGAGCAGTGTGGGACTCGCGGAACACCTCTGTCAAGCGGAGCCCGTTCTTTACCCCTCCATCAGGTCCCGCAGCGCCTCGTAATCTTCCAGAGCGTCCTCCAGCTCTGCCGCGTACCTCGCCGGATACTCTTGTCGGAGGACCTTGTACAGATCTACCCTCTGCTTCATTTGATCGAGCGCTTCCTCCATTTTGTGTGCCGATTGTAGGATGAGGGAGTATTTTCGCAGAGCGTCCTGGAATTCCCAAAGATACCAATTGTCCTTCTGGTGGAATGCCTTCCACAGATCCACACTCTGCTTCATCGTATCGATTGCTTCATCCGTGTTGCCTGCTAGTTGAAGTAGTGAGGAGTATTCTCGCAGAGCCTTCGGCATGTTTGGCCTGCGCCACCAACCGGCCGGATCCGCTTCGTGTAGGGCCATGTACAGATGCACGCTCTGCTTGATCGGATCGATTGCGTCTTCCA
Organism: Tilletia setariae; assembly: GCA_023634365.1. NCBI lineage: Eukaryota > Fungi > Basidiomycota > Exobasidiomycetes > Tilletiales > Tilletiaceae > Tilletia > Tilletia setariae. The sequence goes on from JAMJXE010000008.1 coordinate 265,002, forward strand.
TTTTGCCTACCAGTTGTAGGCTGATAGAGCATTCTAACAGAGCATCCGCCCATTCTTTTTGGTCCCCGTTCGACGCTGGGTCCGCTTCGTGTAGAGCCTTGTACAGGTCGAAAATCTCCTTATTCGACTCGAGTGCTTCTTCCTCTCTGCCTGCCAGCTGTAGGTGTATGGAGTAGCCTTGCAGAGCATCCGCCAGTTTCGACGAGTACATCGCTGGGTCTACTTTAAGTAGGGCCCGGTACAGGTCCACGGCCTCCTTGCTCAACTCGAGTGCTTGCTCCTTTTTGCCTGCCCACAGTAAATACACGGAGTATTCTCGCAGAGCACCCGCCAGATCTGACGCGTACCTCGCTGGGTCTTCTTTATGTAGGGCCCGGTACAGCTCCACGGCCTCCTTGCTCGACTCGAGTAATTGTTCCTCTCTGCCTGCCACCCGTAAGTTCGAGGAGTATTCTTGCAAAGCACCCGCCAGTTTCGACGAGTACATCGCTGGGTCTACTTTAAGTAGGGCCCGGCACAGGTCCACGGCCTCCTTGCTCGACCCGAGTGCTTGTTCCTCTTTGTCTGCCGACCGTAAGTCCTTGGAGTAGTTTTGCAGAGCACCCGCCAGATCCGACGCGTACCTGGCTGGGTCTTCTTTATGTAGGGTCCGGTATAGGTTCACGGCCTCGTTGCTCGACTCGAGTGCTTGTTCCTCTCTGCCTGCCCACCGTAAGTCCTCGGAGTATTCTCGCAGAGCACCCGCCAGATCCGACGCGTACCTCGCTGGGTCTTCTTTACGTCGGGCCCGGCACAAGTCCACGGCCTCCTTTCTCGACTCGAGTGCATCTTCAGCTCCGTCGTCGCTATGTTCAGAATCAGAAGAAGAGGCGTCTGAATGTCCGTCCGAAGTTGATGCGGGCAAGTTTTGGAGATGGTCGTCTTGTACGTTGGACTCCTGGTCCTCCCGTGGACTTGCTTCGGTATGATTTGTTTCCTTTTCCGCGGTTTCAACGACATTAGGGAAATTTCGATCGGGACGAGGGTTCCGTCCAGCAGCAGAATCGATTGACCGCTCGTGGCTGACCTCCGAGTGTTGGGCCACGACGTCAGGCGTAGGAGTTTGTGCAACCTGGGTTGCTGAATCGTTCTTTGCTGACAGAGGATTGACGCCCCCAGGATCGGAGCCTGAGCCTTCGGTATCATTGCCGGGCACAGGGACTTGTGCGGTCTGATCTGCTGCTTGTTGATCCGGAAAAATGGCCGTGCTTGCCTCGCCTATGTCGACGCTTTGATCTTGGTCCATTTCCGCGCTGGGAGAAAAATCCAGTCTCAGTCGGGAACGAGGTTTAGAGAGCCCTTCGTCCTTTTTGAAGAGCGATGGGTGGAGCTCTGGTTGTGGGGGTGAGAAGCACAAGTGCGACAGCGGCGTGCAAAAGACGGGAGATTTTTTTTTTAGCTGTGAGGCTCAGCCTGGGCCTGAGCCGGAACGCCGCAGAGGCATCTGAACAGGGAGGGAGTGTGCCTGATGAGTGATTCTGGCCTCTTCAAAGGTGCAGACTCTACTGTACCTCCTTTGGTGCATCCTGGCTCAGGCCCTCTGTCCCGCCAGCGTGTTGAGCACCGAAATGGAGTTGCAACCTCGCACTTATGCAAGCTATTTTCGCATACAAATTGTCGCATGCATACAGAAGCCACTAGCGTGTGAAGATTGTTGCTGTTCTATGATACCGCAAATGGTCATTGACAGGGACGAGCGTGAGGATGATTCCAGGACGACAGCCCATCAAGCATGATCCTCTCCAGATCGCGAAGACAAGGGTAGCGCCGCTGAATCCGTGTTCTCCTCTCTGCCCGCCACGGGCGTGACAATCACACGCGCCACCATTCCATCCTCTTCTCCCGTCCTCTCCTTCTTCTCACTGCTCGACCGCCTCCCGCCTTCATCTCCGTAGCCAGCGCCACCAGCCAGCGCAGCGTCGTTGGCCCGCCTCTTCTCGTACTGCGCGCGTTCCAGGAATTGCGCCTGCTCGAGCCGCGATTTCTTCAGGTCGAGCGGGATCAGGAGCAGGCAGGACGCCAATGTGGTGAACAAGAGGAAGTAGAACGGCGAAGAAGGGTTACCCGTCCGCGTCGCGATGGCCGAGGAGACAAACGGACCGACGAACGCGCTCGTCTTTCCCACCAGCGAGAAGAGCGAGAAAATCAGAAACTCGAAGCCTGAGGTATAGAGGGAAGAGATTGCGTCATATTTCAGCGAGTGCAATAGGAGGCAATTCAGAGTTTTGCAGATGTACACCTACCATTAGGAGTGACTTCTCCGATCATCGTAAAAGATACCGCATACTGGAAGGGGCAACCGGTGTTAGTCAGCAACATCGTTCTGAGTGTTCTTGCATCATGACAGTGAACATACCCATTGGCACACCAGACCGCCATAGAATGCTTGGTACAGCCAGAACTCCCATTGATTGTGATATCCAATCTTGTCAGTGAAGATGCCAATGAAGCCCCACTGCAAGATCAGTCAGTCAGCATTTTTGTACGTGGGCAAGAGAGAGCGAGAGATGATACCCACGATCATGAGGCACACGATGAAGCCGATAATCCAGCGGAATGCAGCCAGCGTGGAGAGGCCAGTGTATTTTTGAATGTACCATCTGGAAAACAGGAGGACGGGCCAAAAAGTCAGAGTGCGTGTCTCCTTCAGAAGTCCACTCCACCTTGGACTCACAGGCCGAAGATTCCGATGGTCTCTGCCACAATTCCTGTTGAGACGCAGTGAATCAGCTATCGTACCGTTTAGACTGCTGTCACGCCCAAGAACTGACCAACAATGAGAAGCTCGTTGAGGACAGTAGCTTTGAAGCTGGCCGCATCGTTTTGCAGTGTAGAGATGACCGTGATTGCGGTGTTGAGAGTGTCAGACAGGATAAAGTAGAAGATAAGATAGAGCTTGTGGGGGTTGAAAGGCGACACATGATCAGCGTCTTGGAGTCAACACCAAACAGAAAAGCTTTAGGCTGCTTACCAGTGTCTGTTTAAGCTGCCAGACGTATTTGAGAGTGAGTTTGAGCTGCAGCCAGGCAACTGTGAGGTAGTTGTATCCTGCAGGTAGCTTCTGCCCGGGTCGATGCTTCTCCAAGAAGAACCAAGGCAGAGCAAAGAGCAGCCAGGTGGCACCGCCAAAGCCGGCACAAGCCGACAGCCCGATGGTGTTCCTTCGATCGTTGTCGTTCGCACCGAGGCCGACGAGCATGCCCTGGACGATGGCCAACAAGACGATCTCTACCGCAGCTTGAACCCCGAACGAGATGTTGACGACCCGGTTCCGTTGGAGAGATTCGAGCTTGCCGTGCTCGTCCGCGGTGGTCTCGGGTGGGTCCGCAGCGAGCTTCTCCGCTGATTCGCGCACTTCTGGAAGACCACGGACCAGGCCTGGGAATGCGGCCGAGTAGAAGGACAAGGCTGCTTGGTAGGAGATATTGCCGAGTATATAAAGAGCCAGCGCGCTGCAAAGGGGGAGAGATGGGTACATACAGACCCACAATCACGGTGAGCAAAAAAAAAAACCAAAGGTCTACAGGCCCCTTAGACAGAGGGAGAGGGCATCCTTACTCACGCTTGCCATTGAGAGCCTTCGGTAACGCCGAGCCAGGCCATGCCCGAAGCAGCCCCCATCAGGGTGAAGAAGATGAGGATCCAGGGCCGATAGGATCCATAATCTGCCAGACTGCCGATGAAAAGGAAGGCGACACACTGAAGAGCGAAGCCGATGCCGTTCGCGAGCCTGGCAGCATTGAATTCCGAGATGTCAGTCATGGCCCCTCACAGATTGGGCTTAGAGCTGCGGGACAGACATACAAGATGATGCTCTCCACAGTCCGGTCAGCGCCTGCCCATCGGAGTCTGCACTCGGGCTGACCATCGCCACCACAGAGCCCGTTTCCGGCAGCGGTGGCGGCCAAGCCGATGATGTTCTGCGCCTGGGAGGGCCCAAAGTTGAAGCCCGAGGTTCCGTTGTTGCCTGCGTAGTAGCTGTAGTATGCCCACAACTCTGTCCTCGAGGTGATGTACTTCTCTTGGAATGCGGCGGGATCAGAAGAGGACGAGAGTAAGGCGGCCGCATACTTTGCCTCGTCTGGGTCCCGATGTGGATCCGCGGTCAGCACGGGCTCGTGGTGGAGTGCGTCCGCCGCGGGACTGCTTGCGTCCTCGAGCTGGGAAAGATCCTTCTTCTCCTCCGACATGGCTTCTCTCTCTCTCTCTCTCTCTCTCTCTCTCTCTCCCTCCCAATCTTGCACAAATGCGTCGAGGTCGACCTGCTGGACAGCGGAGATCTCCCCATTGATTGTGTCTACAAGCGCCAGCCCTCTTTCGAGTCTTAATTTTTCCTCCCCTCACGGCCTTTCAAACGGATGCCGGCCGCCGGAACCCGCCCGTGCGCCGGTTTCAGGAAGATCCTCGAGCAAACAAACGCGTGGTCCTCATCTATGGGGGGCTTTGGTGCATTGGGGATCGATAATACTGTAACATTCTATAGAAGTACAAGGGCAAGTTTTCTTCAGGCCCAACATGGGGGGAACTGCCCTGGGCAGGTGGAGCCGCTCAGTAGAACTGAGTGAAGGCGCCGGTGAGAGAGTCATCGGCACCGAGGTCCTTGAGGATCTTCTCAAAGTCGGCCAGCGACAGTCCGACCTTCTTCGCCTCCTCAGCCAGCTTCTTGGCCTCGGGCAGCAGCGCACCGAGGTCCTTGTGCAGCTTGGCGTACGCAGCCTCGAGCTCGGCAGCGGTGTGCTTGGGGTTCTTGAGCACAGCGACGAGCGCGGCCTTGTCCGCGGTCAGTGTCTTGATCGCACCCTTGATCGCCTTCTCAATCGCGGCGATGACGCCAGCCTTGGTCAGGGCGGGGGCACCGCGGGGAGAGAAGGTGACAGTGACACCGGGGAGGGACTCGAGGAACTTCTTGATCTCCGGAGCGACGTCCTTGTACAGCTTCTCAATCTCGGCCTTGCTGATTCCTGCCTCGAGGGCCTCCTTGAACAGCTTCTCAAACTCGGGGGCAGCGGCCTCCAGGTCAGCCTCGAGCTTCTTGTAGGCCTTGGTGATCGCAGCCCTGGTGGCCTTGGGGTCCTTCAGGAGCTTGGCAAGAGCGGCCTCGTCAGCGGTGATGATGGGAGCGAGCTTCTTGATTGCGGCAGCGAGCTCCTTCTCGATCTGGGCAGGCGTGGGCAGACCACGGGTGAAGGTGCCCTTGACGGTCACACCGGGGAACTCGAAGATCTGCTTGATGTCCGGCTGGACGTCCTTGAGAATCTTGGCCAGGTCCTTGGCAGTCAAGCCAGCCTCCTTGGCCTCACCGAGGAGCTTCTTCACCTCGGGCTCTGCGGCGTCGACGTCCTTGTTGAGCTTGGCGAGGACAGCATCGACGTCGGCCTTGGTGGCCTTGGGGTTCGATAGCACCTTGATGATCGCATCACGGTCAGCGACGATGATGGGTGTCAAGGTGTTGATCTCGGCTTCGATCGCCTTGACGACCGAAGGCTTGCTCAGCGCACGCTCGTACACGGCAGCGGGCGAGGAGACAGAAGCGGCGAGGGCACTGCTGGAGAGCAGGACCGCGGCGGCAACGGTAGCGAGCTTGATCTGCATGATGGAGGGGAGTGGCTGAGAGAAGCTGGAGTTCAAGGAAAGAGAGAGTGGGTGACACGGGGTGGAGAGGGTACAGGTGTGTCTGCAGAGTGAGCATGTCAGCCGGCCGTTTTATACATCTCCATGACAAAGGTGAGTGGGAGGATGCGAGTGCACGCATGCAATGCACCATTACAATGGTGTCTCCATGGGTTTAGCTCAGACATCAGCATGAATCAGCATGGCGTTTTGCATCAATTTTGGAGTGCAAACATGATCGTTCTAGTGCAAGAATCTGGATGAGGCAAGCCAGCAGAGGGGTGGAGACATGGTGTGAAGTGGGAACCCGGAAGGTTCGATGTCGATATCCATTGTGGCTGGCTCAGCATGGTCAACATGGGTCAGCACGTCGATGTGCGTGGCGCCCGAGTCAGGGGGGAAGTGGATGGATCACGGGAGCAAATTCAGTTTGGTGGTGGCTGCTGCCCCAAAGCAATTCCGGTTGGAAGCTCGCTCACTTCTTCATCCCGGCACAACGATCCCCATCCGCCTGCTCCTGAAGGCTTGAACTCTGCAGCTCGGATGTCGTTTCCGTGCTGGGTGGACATCAGTGATGGCGCTATCTATGGGCCAGAAAGTGGGAACCACCCACACTGGCGACTTTCGTCACTTTCAAATTACCTTCCGCTATACCAGAAGTCGATGCCTTGAGCTGATGCCAATCATCTCAACTTTGACAGACGTTGTTGTTATCTTCTCATCCAGGACTTGTGATGTGCCAGACGCAGGCGAAGAGAACATAATGAATGCACGTGCCTTGCCGCTAGGACGATGGTTCCGAGACTGGGACCCCCATTCTCCATTTGGTTGATGCAATCGGAGGACGTCCGCCACGTAGAGCCCTGTATGGAGAGGTGCGTGGATCAACGAAGATCCGCCAGTGCAGATCAGCAGGTTCCCTTTTGTTTCACTTCGCACTTTCACATCCGCACACCCCGGCGGCTCAGATGTTCGACCTCTCTCCCTCTGTGGCGCAATTGCGACTTGCACATGTCAACTTTCACCACTTCCATCGTGCCGTGTGCTCGAGCCACCCTCGTCGCCATTCGCGACTTGCCTTCCGTCCCGAGAACCATGCAACCTTGCCCTTTTCTTGCTCATCTCATCTCAAGCTTCTGCCTCGTAGGAGCCAACGAGGATTGCACACAGCCTCGAAGCGTCCCTCCGTCCAGTTCCATTCTCCCCTTTGCTTCTAAAGATACAGCCGTGATGACCGGAGCCTTATGTGAAAGCAAAGAAGGCCGCCTTTACTTGAGCTTGAAAAATGAGCGATCAAAGATGCCAAGGCCAGATTGAAGAGCCGGGCAGGCTGTGAGATGCAGAAGGCGTAGCCAACTGACCAGCGTCTGGGCAGTGGGCACTGCCGGTCAGCAAGGTATCCTGATCCAAGGTCCTTCTCATTGCGCCCCACACGTGGATTCAAATCGAGTCTGTGCGCAGTCTGGCGCTCCCATCCTTCTTGCGCTCCTCCCGGACATCACGCCTGCGTCGAGCAGACGCGCTGGAAGCACCCGCGTCGTCGCCTTCCTGCTCTGCTTTTTCTCCTCTTCGTCAGCGGGCTCGGTCCAGACGCATAACCAGCGCTTGACCTCAGAACAACACTTGCTGGTCCAAGGACGAGGGCTCCGTGGGCAAGGCACTAGAGCAGAGTCTCCGAATCAGACCAGAAATCGTCGACAGCTTCCTCCAGCATGGACAGCACCACTCATTGGCAATGCTCACATCCAACTTGCGGATGGCCTTGAGAGTCTTTGGGGTTATCTTTTCACTCAACCTGTGCTCAACCTGGGCTGGATGCCGAGAAATCATAATACATATTTTCAGCCACGTGGAATTGTGAGGGTATAAGAACCTTTCCTCGTGCGTTCAGTTGTCAGAGCAGTTCACTCGGAAGGGCTAGATGTGGGCGATCATGAAGCTCGACCGTGGCAGATCCCCCGCTGTGCTGCTTGAGCCCTCACTAAGCATGGGGATACCCGGTGCTGATCGTCGACGTCCCCCCGGGCCTGCCTGCGACCCTGAGGCAGATCAGTGCTTATCGCTCTCAGCTTATCTCCTATCTCGCAGATCTCGTCGAACAAGGGTCTCCGTCCACCACCTTATCGCTCGCAGGTTTGTGCTCTTCTTGACCTGGCTCGTGCTGATCTCCTTCTTCTCGGGGCAGCAGGTTTTGATCCGTATGCTCCCAGGCACATTGTCCCAAGCAGAGCTTTACCGCTATCATTGCTTCGCTGCAGCAGCACTACTGCACTATTCAAAGCTCGCTGTCGCTGAGGCTGCGCTCGGACAGTCCGAGCAGGCGTGCTGCCAAGCTTTCTGGTCGGTCTTTCATTCCGCCTTGCGCTCACACTGCTTGCGCTGCGCAGCCCACTGTCGTTTGCACTCTTGATCTTAGTCTAGTCTGCTGACTGGGCTCTCTCTCTCTCTCTCCCTTTCTCGCTGTCGGTCTCTCTTGTTCCTCATGTTTTCTATTCAGCCGCAGCATGCGCCGATAACGCGCCTCTGCAGACCGAACATGCACAGGATTTGTCAACTTGTGGATCGCCAGAGCCAATGACCCAGTGACACTGTCCGCGTTCGGCTTCAGGCAGAGGCTCTGAGTATGCAAGACTGGTCCGAACTCTGTCCGCGACATACTACGGGGATTGCTTCCACACAGAGTATATACGGGATTCGGCTGATCTTCCGCTTCCTCTTGTCAGCCATATATAGACGCTGCAGTTCAAGTTCTGAAGCATCCCCCACATCATTCCTCTGCTCGAGCTCATCTCTTCCCTTGTGCTCTCTGAGGACGTCTGCAGCACACTGGTTGTCACCGAAATTGTGCGCAATGAGACTCACTCGCCTCTTTCCATTTTGTCTCCCTGCCGTACTCGGAATCCTTCTGGTCTTGCTGCTCAGCCCAAGCGCAGATGCAAAAGTCCGCCGCCTCAGAAACCATCGCTACGCCCAGAAATCAGCTCAGAGACATCGAGAAGCCATCGCGCTGGCTGCCAATGGCGCACAAACGGAGCAAGCGCGCGGCCTTCCCCTCGGAGTGGCTTCCACAGAGTCACTGACCCGCGAGCTCCATCGTCGCATCGCCAATCTTAACCCGGAACTGGCAAGAGCCTTGGCAACTGCGTCAGATGCCTCGCCGCCTCCAGCTCAGCGCCATGCTGAAGATCCGGAGATCCGTTCCTCTTCGACCTCTTCCTTTGACTTTGCCCCGACCACGGAAGCGCCCAAAGAGAACATCTGGGCATCCCTCACCAATGACGAGGCAGCTAGCGTGATCGGCTTCCTCCACAACCAGACGGCTCTCAACGTCACCAAGGCGGACGATGCCGGAGCATGGGATAACGTCATTACCGTGGTCGACCTAGTGCCCCCGAACAAGGTGAGCTGACCTGTTTTTCCATCTCGTCCAAGCGAAAGCAGCGCGTCTTGCTGTCAAAGTTTTGTGTTGTCCCCATGCTGATCGAGTTCCTTCCTTCAGACTGAAGCAGTGGCATATTTCGACGCGAACGGAACAAAGCCGGAACGCTGGGCGAAGGCTACAATCATGTTCGGCGCCACATCCAACCCTTACGTGCAGGACTTTGCTGTTGGTCCTCTTCCTATCGGGGAGAATGCCACCTACTGGTCTCTCGACTATGTGACGACCTCGGGGATCAATCGGATCGATAATCCTGTCCAAGACGAGGACTTGATGAGCGAATTCCTCAACAATGTCTCGGTCAGCATAGCTGACATTACGAACGATCTCCTCGGCAACGCTAATACCTACGACGAGCCTCTCGGCGTGTATGACATTTGGGGAACGGACCCCGCTCTGGTGGAGATGAAACCCAGCGCAAATGGCACAATGGAGCCCCGGACCATCAATTGGGTCACATTCTGGCAGATTGGTACGCATCCCACACGGGCCTTTTACTCCAAAATGCGTTTGGGGCACTGACCTTGCCAGCTTGCCGTTGTCTGATGTGCCACCGCAGTGGAAGGCTTTCCGTATGACATGGAGACGCTCCTCCCTCAAGGTCTCTTTTTCAAAGTCGACGTGACCGGCCGCGACCCAACTCTGTGGTCTGTGGATGGCTGGCTCTACAACAACATCTGGTACCCTAGCACTGATGCATTTCGTCAAGCGTGGAACAGCTCGTCCTTTGAGAAAATCCCCTTGCGAAATGAGCAAGGCAGCTGGGGAGGAACTGACCGCGTTGGCGAACCCTTCCAGTTTGATGAGCGCGCGGGCCCACTCACAGTCTACCCTGGAGGCAAGCGCTATGCGGTGGATGCGGACAAGAAATATGTCGAGTGGGGTGCCTTCGCTTTCTACATGGGCTTCTCACGCGATGCCGGCATTCAACTCTACGATATCCGGTACAATGGTCAACGGATCGTATATCACCTCGGTCTCCAAGAGGCGATAGCCCACTACGCTGGCAATGATCCAGTCCAATCCGGGGTAGCCTATCTAGAGTAGGTCTTAAAAAAAAAAAAAAAAGGTGCGACCACGTCACCGCGCTCCGCAAAATTGACACACTTCCCTTCCTCTTCCACATGTTCCCAGCACCTACTACGGCTTCGGCCCGTACGCCTTCGAGCTGATTTCGGGATATGACTGTCCCGCCGGCGCGACATACCTGAACACGACATTCCACGCGTCTGAAGAGTCGCGCACGCATCGAAATTCGATCTGCCTGTTCGAAATGGATGCCAACCTTGCCATGGAACGTCACGCATCGGATGCCTACACGGTGGCGACCAAGAACATTCAATTCGTTCTCCGCACTGTGTGCACCGTGGGCAAGTGAGTCTTTTTCACGACGTGTGCTACGACATAGGTCTTGGCTGGCGCTGACGGGCCAGCGTGGGCTCCGCATTTGCAGCTACGATTACACGTTCTCGTACATCTTCTCTCACGACGGCTCGATCGAGACCAAGGTGTCTGCCTCTGGATACATCCAGTCCGCCTTCTACGCTCACAACGAGGACTATGGGTATCATATCCACCAGGGCCTAAGCGGCAGTATGCACGACCACGTCCTTACTTTCAAGGTCGACGTCGACGTGGCCGGCCAGAACAACACCTTCGCGAAGCATGGAGTGTACGCGAGCAACGAGTCTTACCCGTGGCTGAATGGCACGCGTCCGACTTTCAAGCTTAACAAGACTTTGATCCTGAACGAAGATGATGGTGAGTTCAATGATGAAGATTTCCCAGATGCACGCCTCTGGCGCCCTTGAGCTGACCTACCGCTTCCTTGCGCGCCCAGGAAAACTGCATTGGCCGTACAACGGACAGACCCAGTATTTGATTCTCAACATGAACAAAACGAATGACTACGGAGAAAATCTCGGATACCGTATTATGCCAGGTGTTGGTGGCGGAGGTCACCACCTTTCCATGGCCCATTCAGACTCGCTCAAGAACTCGATGGGCTTCGCACGAGAACACATCTACATTACGCAACAAAAGAACCATGAGCTCTGGGCGTCCCACGCAAATAACAATCTCGACACTGCGAACCCGATCATTGACTTTGACAAGTATCTGGACGGAGACTCGCTCGACCAGCAAGAGTGAGTCGTCACTCTGGGCTTCAGCTTTTTGACGCATCGCACTGACATTATCGCTCATGGACTCGTTCGCATCTTCAGTCTCGTTCTATGGGTCAATCTCGGAATGACTCACATCGTGAGTGGGACAGGATGTACTTTCGCCGCCCTGTTCTCTGAAGAATGATCTACTGATACAAGACTCTTCTGCTCAGCCTCACACTGGTGATTTGCCAACCACGACCCAGGCTACGGCTCAGTCGTCGTTCATTCTGCTCCCACACAATTATCTTACCAATGATCCGTCGCGCCGGACTCGCCAGCAAGTCCGCGTCTCGTACGGCGAGTGGCAGAACCATTCGACTAAGCTGGAAACCTTTGGGCAAGAGGCCATCCCGGACGGTCAGATGTATCCGCTGTCGAAGGCGGTCGGGGATCTGCTGGATTATCAAGGCGACATTGCGGTTCGAAAGTTCCCATATGGTGAGAACAATGCTCAGGCTCGCCGTGCTGGACATGAGCAAGGAGGGTGTTGAAATTTGCTCACCGTGTCTTTCTACCATGCTTTCTTCTGTCGTGCCTTCGCAGATCGTGAGACTGAGTTGTGTGTCCCGAAGCCTCGGCTCTGTACTGTTACTGACATTGCATGTTCTTTTCCAAACAGCACAACATCCTTACAACGACACCCAAAGCATTGTTTGATTGGGTCCGATCTGTGCTTCACTTGCTACAATCTGATTCAAAGCTAACATGGAAGGGATTGCGGTCTTTCCGGTTTGATGTCATGGGAGGCATTTGTGCTCGGCAGCTAAGAATTCCCTCCCCTCCGTGCTCACTCCTTCCTGTTTGGCCAAGAAGGTGTTGGCTTTGCGTTTCGTATGGTAACTCTGAGCCGATGTCATTGATTGGGCTGATGGGAATCAATGAGGAGCAATCAGCTTCGAGCGTCGAGCGCAAGTCATCTCACAGATGCTTTTTCACGCTGTGCTGAACCATCGTCCCTCGAGGTGCGGTTTCCTGACGTGTTCCACGATCTTTCCAATCCCATCCCCACCGCAGCTCTCACCACGTGTATCCTGTCAGGATCCGCTGGCTCCACCGCGCTTCAGGCACAGCCGCAGTGGGGGAGACTAGCCTGCACAAAACAAGTTGAGCCAAAGTGTGATCCATTTTGCAATTGACTGTGTCACGACAGCCAGTTGCCAAAGCTTTACAGTCTGACTTCAAGCAATCTTTTCTCAGTCTTTCCCTTGAAAACATGCCAGTTGTTTGCAACTACGGATGGACGCGTCGGAGAGCTCACTTCCCGAGTCCCACGCCGAAAAGCAGCACTGACTCGCTCTTCCTAGACCTCAACGTCGGTGGCACCATCAGAGCCCCATCCAGGTCATCGACTCCGATGACAAGGGTCGTATCGTCCAAGTCAGTGACTCCGACGACGATGACACGACGATGAACGAGGTCATCAATTCGGTCAATGCCGCCGACATCGCCAACGCGGCCGAGAGTCCAATCAACATATCACTTTCGTTTTCCTCCCACCTTCTAAGCATCTCTATCCCCATGGCCCTCTCACCCTTCGGCGTGCGTAGATGCGGATCTGTTTTTTCCTCATCTCTTGACAGCAAGGAACCTGGGAGCACGCTCAGGACGATCTTCAGGAGCAACAGTTCATGTGAAATAAAAATTGTGTTCTTCGATCGTGATACATTTATCCTTGCAGATAGCATGTACCGGCAATGGAGCCGTAGCTGGCATCGGGACAGAAGTCGCCCGTCGAGCAATCTTTATCGTTACGACAGGTTTGACCTTTAGGGACGGGGAGGCAAAACTGGGCAGGGCAAAAGACGGTGAGGTCGGGGTTGCAATCCGCGGTCCCGCATTTGGCAGAGTAGAACTGCGACCCGGCGGAGCAAAAGGGAGTATGCGGCACTGACTGTCGATCACGCTTCGTCGCCGGAGGTGAAGCTACGCACTTGCAGATTTTCATTGGCTGTCACCAAACCCTTGGCCAGCCTGACACCCAGCGCGATGGAGGTGTGGGAGCCTCGCGCCTCGACTGAGCACTCTTCCGCCAATGGTGCAGGATCTCGTCGGCAAAGAACAGAGCGCGGGTCGACGGCCCGGAGGCGTAGGTCCAATCACCGGGCTCTGAGAACCACGCGTCTTTCCATGGAGCAAATACAGAGTCAGATCGGACCATGTCGATCAGATCCCGCGCTCTGATCTCGTTGCCGTCCGCGCGATTTGCGGCCAGACGGTCCAGGCTGGGCCGGATGGCGGACGCGGCGTGAACCCAACTGACTTCCTCATCGTACAGGTCGCCGCCGGGCTCATGGTCAAAGTCTATATCGTATCCTTTTGCGAATGAGGAGATCATGGAAGCGTTTGCTTGATCAATCTTATCGAAAATTTGGTTGACTGTAGGACATAGTAGCCACTCCTTTCAGTTTTCACGGAGGTTGACGAATGCCCCGTGATTGCAGAAACTCACAGCGCGCCCAGGCCGGGGCAAGGCATCGGTAGCGATACAAATACGAGGCCGAGGTCTTCAGATAGACAAGCTTGTTGTCTTGTTGCTTCAATGAGGAGGCTTCCGGAACCTCGCCGCGAAGCCACTTGATCAAACCGGGAGCTCCGTCCTGTACCCAATACTTCCCGTCCCCATTCAACTCTCGAAGCTCGTCGTCGCTGTCAAGAGCTCCCGTTCCAAGGGTGGCGCTGCGGACTTGCACCAATCTGTCGAGTTGATCGGGTCCGTTGACGATTGTATCATTCATCCATTGAGCGACTGGATGGCAAAGACAGTATCGATGAGCCATGCAAATGTTGCAAGCCGCGCACGCAGGTGAGAGGGAGAACAACTCACAGGGCAGTTGATCGACTCCGTATGCAAGCTCGATGTGTTGCAGATGTGTGCACCCTTCCCCAATGGCAGCCAGGAAGCCATCTGAGGGATGAATGATGTCGGGATGTAGGCGAAGCTCGAGCTGAGAGGCACGTGTAAATGATGGCAGAAGAAGAACTGCAATACTTCAGCCCCGACACTCACCAATTGCGTCCCCTTGAGTGCTCCACCGACTTGGGTGAGCAGATTGAGCACATCGGGGTATTTTGGTGCACATGGAGGTCCTTCAAAGAAGTCATATATGTATCCCGCGCGATCCCGGCCGACCTCGAGATTGAGGTCGAGACTGGCTATGTTGGCCCGGGCGACCGGACTGCTAAGGCGGGAGATGAGCCTGGGCAACAGTGCGATCCTGTCCTGGTCGGGATGGCCGTCCTCGAAGGCGACGTCGGACCAGATGAAAGGCGCTGCGATCTGCCGAAGAGTCTTACACGTCTGTGACAGAGCGACGAGTGGATGGTCTTCAGGGGCGTACGACCATGCTTTTGATGTCCCATCGCGTTTGAGGACCTGGTACATCTCTGGTGGGTACCATACGGCGGCCGCCTCTACGATGCGCAGCCAGATCTCGTTGGGCAAGCGCGCCACGAGAGACATGAGTCAGCGGGCCGCTCGCAACGCAGTCCAGAATCTGTTTGAAGTGGTACTGTAGTATGGTAGAGCAGCGGTGAGGCAGTAGGGGAGTATTGTGTGGCACGCAAAGTTCGTGGTTCAGTTCAAGACATGGGCGTGAGTGATATGGTCAGGGCAATGGACTCAGCAGCCTGACCTCTGCCTGCAACAGAGACGGTGGTGTTACCACCGAAGGAAGGCACGCGAAGGTGTGCAAGAGATGGCAATCGAAACTAGATGAGAGGGTGAATACGATTTTGGCAGGGAAAGAAGCATAAAATATGGAAATTACGCTACGAAAAGTAAGATGCACGATTTCCTCCTTGCAAGAAATTTCGCGATCAAGGCGGGTTCCGATCTTTCCTGCAGTGCAGCGAATCATACCTCGGCACGTCGGAGAGCGCACGTTTCAGCCAATGATTCTGGTTGTGCTCGGAGCCATCATGATCTGGTGTCCTTGAGCGCATGATGTGGGAAGGACCGAATGCGATATGTACTGCATAGGTCGTCCCAAAGGCGAGGGGCTGGAGAATGCCGACGAGCCAAGGTCGCCCTCACAGCAGCAGACAATAAATGTATGGATAGCTCGTTGCCAAGGCCCGGGGCTTGGTCGATGTGCATGTCATGCTGGTGGTGGGATTGTGGTGGAAAAACATGTTGCGCTTCTCTGCGAGGTTATTATCCACGTGCATCCCTTCTTGCCTCGGCGTTAACGAGCTAGTGCAGAACGAAATGCAACTTGATGCAGCGAGCCACAAGCTCCTCAATCCGAACAAGATCGTCCTTGCCCATTCTTCCAGGATGCCTCAAGTGCAGACTACACCTAACCCCTTTGATGGATTGCGGAGCGCAGCGTGCCCGGCCCGCAAAGATTCGCGTTCGATACAGCGGGTATGTACCCCGAAATCAAGCGGGCATTGGAAGCAACTTGCCCATGCAGGACGGCGCCAGCCCTCAAGAAGCAGCGGAGGACGCCGTACGATGGGCGACTGAGTGGCGCATCATACCACCGGGCGCCTACCCTGTCCTTGGAAGCAGAATAAAAGAGCCCCATTAGGCCCGCTTTGACACTGCCGTCCGCAAATTTCTCCCCCATCCATCTTCCCCTTTGCTTTCCTCGTCCTCCGCTCTGTTCTCATCATGCGGGCCCACACAATCTTACCCATTCTTTTAGTCACTTTCACCTTGGCACTGGCCTCAAAGGTCAAGCTGCACCAGTTCATCACCACCATCGTGGTCACCTACGACATTGAACCCACTCCTGTGCCCGTCCTTGACGAACGTGATCTTTCTACTGTCTCAACTCTGACAACAACCAAGACCTTCAACGTCAGAACAACTGCAACTCTTACCAAAACAGTTGTTGTCGACAACCCCATGCCGACTGTCACGTACTATTGCCGGCAAATGGATCAGATCTGTGAAAACACTCGTCGCACCACGATCAACAATCGAGTCACCTGGCTGTACGACAATGAGCAAGATATCAAGTACGATTCAAACGCACGACGAAGAGCTGCGTGTGGCAGCATATCCTCGCAGTGTAAGATCCTGAATCAATGCGACACGGCCATTCAAGACCCGATGGACTGGCGGATGTCTTGCGACGAAGCGCCTCCAGGTAAGCTCTACCCGCTCGTTGCCAGCTTGCCCGGAATCCGCTTCAGTACCGATCTGCTGGGCTGAACCTTCCGCATCAACACCTATCTATCATATCACCAGCGTCCTTTCTGAATGGAGGCCCCGACGCAGACGCGATCTGTGCGAGCTTTCGTGAGCAAGAGGCCCAGCGAAGAATCCTGAACGTCGTTCCAAATCTGAAGGTGCAGAAGCATTTCTTGAAGCCTCTTCTCACGTAGACCTTACTGAATTGCTTCTCTTTTTCACCAAATTCGCAGTCCGGAGATGGTCACTTCTACAAGGACAGTTACAAGCTGTACGTGTAACGTGGCTGGTGACCGCGCTGTTCGTGCTCGTACTGATGAATTAGTGGCTGGGCGTCCAGCAATCGTGTGTATCCGGTCGTCTTCGAGCTCGATTATGGCGCGCATTCAAGTAGCCTGTATGGTGCTGTTGCCGCCAGAGGAGCGACGCTGGTTGGGACCGCCGGGGCTCGCACAGAGATAACAGGGCCTGGTGTTCAAGGTCGCACGAGCACTAAAGGAGCGTTCCCAATCTCAGGGACCAAAGCGTTCGCTTGGGGATACGGTAAAACAGTGACCTGTAAACCCCAAGCAACGTGCGCGCGCGCACGATTTGCCGAAATCCAAGAGCCTCTCTACCTTCAACCCTCAGATCCCTCCCGCCCGACTCCGGCGCCAGCCGTCTCCCGACCTGTCGCCCTGGCAGCAGCCTCTTCGACGTGCACATCGAAGAGCCCTCGTGACCGATCTCAAGACAAAGCCAACGAAGCACGAAATGATGCCAATAAGGTCAGGGACGCCGAGCAGGTAATCAAAAACGACTCGCAGTTTGCGCAAAACGTCCGCGATGCGGCAGCGGTCGCTGCCGCCGCTGCATTACGTGAGTGCAACCAATCTTTACCTGGCCCTAGACTTTGCCATTGACGTAGCGATCCCTGTGCGTGCGCTTGCTCCCGCATTTGTACCTTGCTCAGTGGCCGCAAACCGTGCTGCAGATCTTGCTTACTCGGATGGTGACGATGACACCACACGACAAGATGTCTACAACGCCGCCAGCTCTGCCCTTCAAGCGGATGCTGCGCTCAAGACGATCAATAATCCTGAGATTCAGAGCTTGTACAGTGCCGCTTCCAGCGCCGCAGTCGCTGCTTCATCGGCCGCCAACGCTGCAAGCGGGTACCTCCCTTCTCCTACCACACCGGCCAGTCAGAGCAGTGACGGCGGATATCAGGATCCCGACGGCCCTGACAGCAACGAGCCAGGATCGGCCGCCTGCATCCGGCCCGGCTCCACCCGGGTCTTGGGTTGGGGAGTCCGAGACGGAAGCGTGAATTCGTGTTATCCCAAGTACGATGTGAAGAGCTCGTCCGCTTCGAACGGGCGCCTGACGCTCGCGTACACTGGCGATGGAGCCTCTGGCTTTGTCGGCTTCAATCCAGACACCAGCACAAGCTGCAAGGGCGTGTATGCGTATGGCGGAGACGATCGCGCCATCACTCAGTGGGCTCCGTACTGCACCTCGGGGAGCAATGGCGAGATCATACCATACCTAGATGGCACCAAGCTGGTAGGTCCTGACACTCTCACGCATTTCTTGGTACATTGCGCTCTAGCTGAGTCAGTGATTTCCCCCATCTCAAACCAGGTTTCTGGATTGGCGGTGTACAACGGCATTACTCTGCTCGCCATTGCCGCCAAATCTCAGAGCGCTCTCGACTGCTGGGCAAAGAGCATCAAGCGCGGCAGCTTTGTGAACAATGCCGTGTATAAGGTCTTGCCGGCTTCTAACTGCCGCGTGGGTAACGTCCCCAAGATTCCCATCGCCGCCTTGTTCAATCTCTCCATCCCAATCCCTGGGGAGAAAATGGTAACTCGGGCACCTCTTCCGACGGGATCAATCTAGTCGCTCCACGAGAGCCCAGAGGCCCATTACAATTTTCTCACTCTTGCAAATTTGTTCAGAAAATCACTATTATCCCGCTTACCGCGTTCGTCCCTCGATCCCCAAGGCCCTCTCACCCTTCGGCGTGCGTAAATGTGATTTTTTTTTTCTCTTCTCCTGACAGCAAGCAACCTGGAAGCACGCTCATGACGATCTTCAGGAGCAACAGTTCATGTGAAATAAAAATTGTGTTCTTCGATCGTGATACATTTATCCTTGCAGATAGCATGTACCGGCAATGGAGCCGTAGCTGGCATCGGGACAGAAGTCGCCCGTCGAGCAATCTTTATCGTTACGACAGGTTTGACCTTTAGGGACGGGGAGGCAAAACTGGGCAGGGCAAGAGACGGTGAGGTCGGGATCACAAGCCGCGGTCCCGCATTTGGTAGAGTAGCACTGCGACCCGGCGGAGCAAGGGGAGTATGCGGCCCCGAGCGCACACTTGCCACTGACGCACGACTGGGACGTGCAGGCCTTGGCGTCGTTGCAGGTGGAGCCGATGGGAAGTCCCTGACAGGTGCCCTGGGTGCATGTGCCTTGGGCACAGTCGCTTTGAGAATTGCACGTGCCGCCGAGGACGCCGGGTCGACAAACGGTATCGTCCAAGGTCACTGTGCATGTCGTCGTAGTACGGGTCAGGGGTGCACGAGTCATCGGGGGTGGGTCGGGTAACGCCTCCCTTGGTCTTGCAGTTGCCGGTCAGGCACTGGCTGTTCTTCTTGCATGGCTGACCGGTCGCCAGGGTGGTGCCGCTCTTGGGCGTGAAGCAAACTCCATCGAGATTGCACAAGTTTTGACACTGCGAGTTGCTAATGCATCGGTCGCCGTCGGCCCCGAGTTGGCATTTTCCAGCCTTGCAGATTCCCGTCGCGCAATCGCCAGTGCTGCGGCATCCGCTCTGACCGTTGGACAGGCCGGTGCATTGGTACGAGTCATTGCACTTGCCACTTTTGCATTCCGAGTCTTTCGAGCAGACGTCGCCAGGATACTGGGATCCCGAGGCCAGAATCGTGCATTTCCCGTTGAAGCAGGTCTGGCCATTGGTGCATTGGTAGCGGCGTAGACACGAGTCCTGCGGGGAAGGATCAGGATGGAGGAGATTGTGAGCTGCCGCGGACTGCCTCCTGCCTAAGACAAGAGTGGATCCGCAACTCACGCCCACGGTGCTGTTGGAGCAGGTTCCCTTGCACTGTCCGAATAGACAGTCTCCGGGATGGACGCAGGTGTGACCGAGCTGATAGCGGTCACACAGCCCGTTGGTGGCATAGTTGTTGAGAGAGACGCTGTGGGAAGGAACATCCCGTAGGTTCAGCGTTTGGACAGCACGAAGATCCGATGCACGTTGCGCAAGACTGACCAGTCGATGTAATCACCGTTCTCCCTAGTGCAGTAGGAGAAGCCACATCCACCGCTGATGCACTCCGAACCCTCGTTGCAGGGTGCATTGGGAGCGAGGAGGGGGACGACGCAGGTTCCGTTGGTGCAGACGTCGCCGCTGACACAGTCTCCCGTCTGCTTGCACTTGGAGCCCGTCTTGGCCTTGCACTTGCTGCTGTCGCAGGACAGGCCGGAGACGCAGTCGCTGTCGGCGGTGCAGGTACCGTTGGTATTGGAGGGGGTGATGCAGGTGTCAGCGGACACGCGACAGTTGCGGCTCAGACAGTTTGCGTCTTTGAAGCAGGGCCCACCGGCGGGCTGGCGTTGGCACTTCTTGACCGAGGTCGAGCCGGTGAGGACGACACAGTTTTTGGAGTAGCACTCGTCCGAGGTCTTGCACGTGGACCCGACGAACTTGCCGGTGTGGGTCGCCCGGCCAAAGATGCCGGTGTGGCCATCGACGTCGAGGTCGTGTAGGGCAGAGGGCTGAGCTGCGGCCAGGCCTAGGGCACTGACCAGGAGAAGGGTGAGCGACAGACTGCGAATCTTCCGGCCCAGCATTGTGAGAAGACGGGGCCAGGATGAGGTGGTGAGCGAGAGGCGATCATCCGCCTTGGAGGCATTGCCCCGTCGTATCTACCTTCTGCTGCACAGGAGAAGATCCCTCGTCCTTCCACACGATGCTCCCAGGACTGCAGGATGTACCCGTTCCTGCATGTCAGTCCATGAGGTTCTCCCGCTCGTCTGCGTGGTCCAGGCTGCTGTTTGGATCTGTAGCCGTCGGACTTGCAGCTGCCAAGTTCGCCAAGCCTGGTGGCGTCCGGTTACTTTTGATCTGCCGCCGTCGATCCTCTGACATCTCTCGTGCGAGATCGCTCTTGGGGAACAACTCGGCAGGTCGATGAGATCTCCACTCGTCCGTCAGGGTACTTTCTACCACGTCTCGTCCTCTCTCTCTCTGCTATCCACCTCTCCCAATGCTGGCGTAAACCCAAACAAGCACAAAGCCATATGTTTCTGTTTCAAGAGGGGTCGGAAGCTCGCAGAGACAGTACAAATGAGGCAGAACTTGGAGCGACGAAGTGGAAGAGACAGGGTAAGGAAGAACAGAGGTCGCCACGCGGATTGGCTTTTGACTTGGAGAAGCAAGCCGGAACCCGCTTTTCGACCCAGCCTTTGTACCGCTTCTGACCCTCGCACTCCTCACTTGTCAGAGCCCGGCGGCTGTGCTCCGCATTTCCCCTTGTCGCACGACACCAGTCCGTATGCATTGCAATCGACATCGACTCGGCATTTGCCTCCCGTAGGCACAGCGACACACCACATCGGCGCGAAGTCGTTTCCGACGTAGTAGTACGGCGTCTCACAGACGTTCGAAAAGCATTCGGAATCGGTGTTGCAGTTGTAACCCGCAGACGCGGGCGCGCAGGTGTGGGTGGAAGAGTCGCAGAAGTTTGTTGAGCAGACGACGTTGCGGGTGCAAGCTGCACCGAGAGGGTAGCCGTAGCATGCTTTGCCCGTTGGCGAGGGTGTCGAGTTCAGACAAGCTCCTGTCCGGAAATCGCAGTCAGAATCTTTGCGGCACGAGCCGCCACGAGGTGCAAAGTCGCAGAGGTAGTCGGGTTCCTGGATGGAGGACCCGTTGGCGGTGGGCCGCCGAAACTGATCTGCGACGGTGCAGAGACCCGTGCGGCATTGCTTGTCTTGGGCACAGGGGCGGTAAGGACTGATGCTGTATGGCGCGGGAGCGATGCAGTGGCCGTTGGAAGCACACACATTCACTTTCCCACACTGCGAGTTGAAGATGCACCAGTCCCCGACCTTGAGCGCGACACAGGTCCCGCTCTTGCACACCCCGGCACCGCAGTCGGTGTCGGACCGGCAACCCGACTGGCCGAGGCTGAAGTAATCGCACTTGGAAGGCTTACCTCCCTGAGTATGAGGTAAGAGCGCACAGCAGCATGGGTTAGTTGAGCAGGAAGCGAATGAAGTGAATACCGCAGAGTAGCCTCAGAAGGCTGGAAGATGCGATCCAAAAGACGCACCAAGGTGTTTCCATCCAGAGTTGCGTCGCCGACGGCGTCATGGACAGCGACCGCGTCTGAGCATCGTCCACTCTTGCACTGGCTGTTTGCGCTGCAAGCACCGGTTGGGTAGACGGACGCCTTCGTCGGCACACTGCATTTGCCCGCACTGTTGCAGACTTGTTGTCCAGTGCACGCAGGCTTGCATTTGCCGCTGCCAGCTCGAGTCCAGAGCGAAGATGGCGTCTGATCGAGCTGGACTTCAGGGGCGGAACTGGCAGAGGTGTTTGAGATGAAGCAGAGCACCACGAGGGCGATCAAAACGGCGCGGCCGATCAGGGGTACAAAGTACGGACGCGGCATCTTTCAAGATAGGAATCCGTGATGGAAGCAATGCATTGTATGCGGGAGGGGTGTTCAGAGATTCAGACTTGCTGCTGTTGGAAGACTCCGAGGCGAAAATTCTGGACACCACTCGTAAGGGGTACTCAGTTTTTTCAGAGTTGTTAATCCAGAGTTTGTACTTTTGACTGATTTTTTGAGTCCCAGCTTAAAAAATCCGCGCTCAGACTTCTTCCATTAGAGAGGCAGGATGGACTGGATGCGAAAGACGACGGAATGTAGTCGGCAGAGGTGTGGTGAAGGACAGGGGACGTGAAAGACTGACATATATACTCGACGAAGTGGCTTTGGGAAGGACCGTGACCTGATCGCTGGCCGTGGATGCTTGAGTATGCTTGCGAAGGGTCGAAGTCTGGACGGACAGTGCGAACCACTCGACCAAATTTGGTCGAGTGGAAACTCTGACCGCACCACCACTCAACCGTTCAGACTTCTCACTTTCGCGACACCGGTCAAGAACATTTTCTGAATAACTGAGTACCCCTGTAGCAAGAGCAAGAACCGAACCGGTGGCGCTCAATTACATACAGAGGGAGATGGTTGGCATGGACGCACGTGGTCGACGGTGTGTCGCGATCTGCATTCCCTGGCTGCGCTGTCGTCGTACAGCTGCAGTCCATCAGCTGAGACCAGAAGACGAGATGAAGAATTCCACCGTGTGATTCTCACGCTTCTGTCGCTGAATGAGGTGTGACTTGCCTCCCCGATCCAACTCCAACTCTTGAACCACCAACTCAAGCACCAACATTACGAGGGATCTTTCGAAGACGGCGGCTGAGCACCAGATCGGAGCAGATTCATCTCATGACAGATGCTGCTCAGCAGGCGCGATTTGAGTTCTCGAAGGGTGTGAGCAAAGCAACAGCCGAAATGAAAGTCCCAGAACACCCACCCTCGAACTGCTGTGCCCCTTTCTTGCATGACTAGGTGCCAGCACCACACATCGCGACAGTGGACGAGTTCTTGATGCAGTCTGAGGAAGAATCGGCCCTTCTGCTCATGAACTTGGTCATACTGGAGGAGGAGGAAGGGAGCCTTCAGGTTGATCGGGCGTAGGAATGCGTTGGCTTGGTATCTCATATGCGTTCGGGTAGCTGCTACCCAAGGTCGAGCAACACCCAGTCTGCTGTTGCTCTGAAAGCAGCCGTGATCACCCCATTCAGCAAACCGGCTCAGCACTTTTGATCCGAGAGGTTATCCGAACGACTTCGAAACATCCCTACTGAAGGCCCATGCACCAATCTTCCTTCCTTTCGCCATCCGTATCTCCTTCAGCATTTGAGGCGACAGTGCCAAGTCCTTTTGCGGAAGCCCTTCCCAGATCTCACCAGCGATGTCTTGATAGTATCTTGGTACTGTCTCCCTGACTCCGTTTGGTTAGGAGCGCCAGGCGGGGTCTTGACTTCTCCAACTTGTACTCGAGAATTGATCACATGCTCCCGTTCACGAATTCTGAGTAGTAATATGCTCCATGCTTTAACCTTATGCGACACCATGCGCATCGAGTAGATGAACCCGTCTACCAGACTCTGAATAATCATAGCAATTCCAGAGATTCCAACTTCGCGCATGTTGCCTGTCTGCGCTCGTGATAGCTGTGGAACAGCTTCTTGGAACAAGACCGCGCTGGTAGCAGGTGTCTACAGAAGTCGCGCGACATCCACGGGAGGGGAGTGGGCTCGACAGGCGGGAGGAAATCGCTCCACAACATGTGTGGCGGCGCTTGTGTTGAAACTCCGAGCTCGACCAGATAATCGATCAGGTTCACGTCCAGACTGGCAATGGCGAGAGCGAGGATGGGGACATCCTGATTCATGACCTGCTGCACCAGACGGGTAGCGAGCTCGTGTTCTTCTTGAGAATAGGCGTGTGGTGCCTTCGGCTTGACGAAAGGTTCGACTCTGCGCCTCGCGGCTCTGTGCATTGGCACGAAGAGCGGTGGCTCGAGCCTCGGTAGTTCCCGTGACTGATTGGGTGTGATCCTGGCTTTGGCTACTTCTGCACCGCGCTCGCTCAATCCGCGAAGCAGTGGCACGGTGTCGTCAAACGCAGAGCAGATTTGCGCTTCGATCAGCCAGGCAGCGAGTGAGCCGCCATTCCATCGATCCACACTTGGAGAGACATCTTGCGCGAGATCCATGCCGCTTGCGTCTAGCAACCTCAATGCTACTCTTGCGGGAAGACTTGTCCAGCCTGGCCGCCGAAGCTCCTCGAGTAACTTCACGTGATTGATCGCAGCACCGCCCGCCAGGAGTGCGTCCAAGGTCATTTCCCACTCGCACAGACTGTGAAAGGCAATGTCATCGTTGGTGGGATGAGGAGGCAGAAGGGTGCTGTCAGACGCACGTGCTTGCACGAGGCGTGACCCGGAGAAGTCCCATGACCAGGACCCTGGATCCGACGAGTCATGGAAAGGTGGTCGGCCGCTGTTCACGATGATTCGCCGAGGCTCGCCCCTGCAACGACCAAAGGCGTACAGGGTCTTTTTGATAAAGGTGGAGCCCAGAGGCAGCTTTTCTGCTGGTTGCCACAGATAAGACGGGAGGGGAGGCGTTGGAACCGGAGTCTCCTTGTAAGGCTCTGGTAGGTGACGGCTCATTCGGCGAAGGAAGGTGTGATTCCACGACAGTGACGCCCAGTCGAGGCTGTTGCCGTACCAGTCGTCGATATCCGCCGAAGGGTTGGGAGGGGATTGTCGCAGCGGGTCCGCTCCAGCGTCGCAGAGAGCATCAACACATGCCTCGACAGCTTCGACTGAGATGCGGCCGGTGCGAATCGGCTCGGCTGAATGCCAGGCGAGGTACATGATCGGGGTCCAGCCTTGTTGATCCACCCTGTTTACGTCTGCACCCGAGTCAATGAGCAACTGAAGCATGTCAGCTTGGCAGGTCGCCGCGGCTACGTGTATCGATGCTTCGCCCGTCTCAGGATGGCATGCCGCGAGCAGGTCCTTCCTCGCTTGTGAATTGGCTGCTTCGTCGAGAAGCTTGCCCACCGCGTCCAGATCTCCATTCTCGACCGCGCGAGAGAGCGGCAGACCGTCGTTTCGATGGGCAATCCAGGCGAGCTTGCCACCATCGCCATATGGATCGGCAAAGAGGGCGTCAGGATAACTTGGGTCGCCCCCAAAAAGCAGGTGGGCCTCGCCACCTGCTCCGTCCTGATCGCGGAACTCCCACGGGTCAAAAGGGTCGCCGACCTTGCGGATGAGACTGTAGCAGTGCGCATGAGGCTGGATGATACGCTGTCGTCGACAAGGGTCGCAATCCGCTCAGGCAGGACTCGCGCACAGCAGAAACAAACCTGGCTCACCATTCCCATCGCCATGCGCGGCTCGTACCAGGAGAGGGGCGGCCCTGAGGCTCTATCGATGCCGTGCTTGGGAAGGTCAAGTGCGGGCCGGAAGTCTTGATACATTGACGCCGACATCGTCGTCGAAGTGGTCATCCAGAGAATCAGCCATGGATGCAATCGTTCGGCCGAGATTCTGCAACTCACTTACGGCCGTATGGAGTTGAAGTCTGATTTTCCATGCCTGGGAACTTCGTCACCCATCAGGTCATCAATACCACCATGACCAAGATCTGAACCCATGGCCTCTCAAGTCGGCAGCCACGACAGCAGACCAGAAGGAGCGCAATCAGCAACACCGGAGTTGCGGAATGTAGTAGCTTCAGTGCACAGCACTTCCTGTGCTTTGCGCCTCGATCAAGAATCCTTCCCCAATTCCACATCTGCCGGCGAGATGGAAGAGGAGCCCGTGTCCAGGGGTCACACACCTCGACTTTGGCCGGGAATCCGTCACATCCTTCTCAATTTCACCCCGAGCTGGCACAGTGTCAACATGGGCACCGGAATTACATCAATTCTTCTTCACCAGCTTCCATATCAGTTCCGCGGCCTCGCTCTCATTTCGAACCTCGTCTTTGGTCTAAATGTCGGTCTCTTTCTCCTCTTTCTCGCCATGGGAGCGGCTCGGTACATCATCTGGCCTACAATGGGGCCGACCATGCTCTTCCACTCCGGCCAGAGCTTATTCCTGGGAACGCTGCCGATGGGGTTCGCAACCATCGTCAACATGTGCGCACTCTCTGCCGCTCCCGCCTGGACAAGCTCTCCCTCTGACCCATTCGTCACCTTTACATGGGCGCTGTGGTGGATCGATTCTATCATCTCCTTGGCTGTGTGTCTGGCGCTACCATTTTTGCAGTTTACACGTCATGAACATTCCCTCAAGACGATGAATGCCACCTGGTTTCTACCAGTCGTGGCACCAATCGTGGCCTCTGCTAGCGGTGCCATCGTTGCAGACATTCTATCGCCCGAACGTGCTCGTCTCACCCTTATCGTTTCTTGGGTATTATGGGGCACCGGCTTTCCTCTCGCCCTGCTTCTGATGGCCCTCTTCTATCAGCGTCTCGCCATACACAAGATTCCACCATCGGCAATCATCGTTTCCTGCTTCCTTCCCCTAGGTCCGTGCGGGCAGGGTGCCTTTGCCATCCTCAAATTGGCCTCGTCCCTCAAATCCGCTACAGCCAGTGCGGGCAAAAGTCTGATAGCGGGCCAAGACATCACCGAGGCCTTGTTGTTCGCCAACATCATTTACGCAGCCTCGATCCCAACGTCACTGGTGCTGTGGGGCTTAGGTCTGGTCTGGCTCACCCTTGCTATCAGTTTTGTGGTAGACTTGGCATTGGTGTCAAAGCTGTCATTCAACATTGGCTGGTGGGGCTTCACCTTTCCACTAGGCGTCTTCTGCGCAGCGACCATACAGCTTGGGCAAGAACTCAACTCCGACGCTTTCCGGATCATCGGTACCATTCTTTCGGTAGTCGAAATCCTGCTGTGGCTTCTAGTCTCTGCTTATACAGTGATTGGTGTCTGTACCAGGAAACTGTTCTTCTCCCCTTGTCTCGCGGAGCAGGGCGGCGAGCCACCCAAGCACGTGATTGCAGCGCGCAAGTACGAGTATTAAATTGGAGCCGGATGTCGCTCAACTGGATCTGTGCAATTCCGAACACGACCCTCGCGTTTGCGCACGGCTAGCTCCGTCAGCCCTTGACACACAAGCTCTGACCTATCGCGAGCCTGGAGGCGAGAAAGCGATGGCGAAGAGCAATCCGGTTCTCTGCAGCATCATACAGTAGCTCCAGCCCAGTTGCAAATTTGTGACAGTCCCGCAATCGCGAGCGAGCTCATTCGACTTGCGCATGTCCGCCGCAACTCATAGTGGCACCACATCTTGTCAAAAACAGCTCGACAGACTGTTTCTGGGAACGCGAACATCGTGCTTCAGGGTGGTGGTATGAACAAGAATATTATACAATGGCGCTTGGGATGGTGAGAATCGACTATACATGCGCGTCTGTGAAGGCGTTGATCAGCGTATCGTGTCAGAGTGTCGCTCGACACGTGTAGAGCAGACTGCTGGTGACGGTGTCGCGACAGCTACGATCAGGCTGAAGATCAGCAGGGGAAAGAAAATCTTGGCAGTCGTGTCGTGTCTTGGAACAGGAGCCGTATCGAATTTGCTAGCGGGCGGCGCCAGTCTTGCGTTCATCCGCATCATTTCCGCTTCTCATAACGATCGTCGTCGTGCTCGTCGGCATCGAGAGCAAGGGGCGCGTAGGCGCCAGCTGCCTGATCGCGACCGCTGCTGCTGAGCACCTGGAACAAAAGGCCTTGAGAATAGGCTGGGTATCGCTCTGCGAGGAGCTTACGCTCGTAGGTGAGCACGCCTGACATGGAGAAAAGATGTGAGGTCAGTCGGCCAGTCGGTTGACCATCAATGCGGGTTGTGATGAGAAGGAGAGTGGAGAGGGGCCACTCACTTCGACAGACGAAGAGCATGCAGCCAAGGTCGAGGAGGAGAGCGATGATGTTGACAGGCGCGACCCATGCCAGCCTAGACTTGCACAGAGCCGTCGCCGTGGCCGCATCAATGGCAGCGTCGGCGCTCATTCGGATCTGCAGCGGTACGCAAGCGGCCAGAGCAGCGGTTCCCTCCCGTGAAAAGCTGGACAGTCTCAGCACGCTGGCGACGACGGCCAGAGCGGTGAGAAAGCGGACATAGGTGGCCAGGGCGGCCACTATCTTGCGGTTGCACGAGCCAAGCATGCCGAAGCCGGGCAGGGTCAGGGTGCAGGCCTGAAAGCCGATCTGAATGAATTGGATCCAAAACACGACTCTGGAGTAGGTCGGCAGGGCGGTCTGGTCGAGGCTGTCCTTGGCATCTTCGAAGCTCGTCTTCGAGTTGAGATCGGTGCAGGTGGCGGCGGTGTACTGGGCGAGACCAAAGGCGAAGAGGAGGCCGTGGATGCAGGAAACGAACCAGAGTAGGAGGGTGGCGCCGATGGCTTGATTGAGGACTGCCTTGAGCGGAATCGGTAGCTCGTGAGGTCCCTCCCAAGGGCTCATCATCCTCGAGTCCTGGTCGTTGGAAGGCATTGGAGTGACGGAGCTCAAGCACGATCAGAGGAAAGGATGGTCAGAGGATAAGAAGATCGAGAGAACAGGATGACCAGGATGCAAGAGTCAGGGTGAGAACCGCGAGATGGTGGATGGAGACAAGGAACAGACGACGGACAATTGCGGGCAGCTGATTGCAGTAGCCAGCTAATGACCAAGATCAGTCAGCCAACCTGTGGGTCGCGCGCCATGGCTGGCAGTCAGTCAAGCGAGTGAAGTGCTAGCGTCTTGTTGTGGACCGCAGGCAGCAGACCCGCAGCCCGCAGGCCGGCAGATTCCCGGCGGTGAGGTGCAAACCGAAGCTATCCTCGCTGTTAATAGAAAAGTCCAACCACGTGGCTGTGTTGTGATTTGGCCGCAATCGGCCGATGGTCAGCCACATGGCATGCGGGCACACGGCCCGACCACACCCTTTCTCTGCTGACTTCCCTTACTTGAGATCGCCATCTCAGCCCACGACCATCTCAAGATCTCAGCAAGTCAACCAACACAAAGGTTACAGCGAGTGGGACAACGGATGTCCATTGTCCCAGCCCAGCCAGGGCTCAGGGAAACACGACAGAGCGCATACATCCAGCTCAGGGTATAAGTAGATGCCCTTTCATTCCCAAAGCAAGTAGTTCCTGTTTCCCTATCGTCAATCCACCTCACTTTCTTTACTCCTTGGATCACATCCTAGCTGTCAAGTCTTGAGGTATACGCACGAGCTCAAAGCTGAATCTGATCCGGCCGTAAAAACCGCTCAAATTCTCACAGGCTGCTATATCACCGGTTTTTGCGTGCGAATATCCATGGCAGTTGCCTTGTCCTTGAGCTCACTCACTTCCCCATGATTCGGGCAAGGACCCTTACCTCTCCCTCTATCTGTCTGCCTGATCTCCGCCACTTACTCCAAACAGCTACCTGCGGCTTGCTACGGCAGCTTGGGGGGACCAGGAGCCGTTATCCTACTCGGCGGCAACTGGCAGGCCAACGATTTCACAGCGCTCCCATGTAGCGCAGATGAGTCGCTCTCCTTTTCCACCTGATGGTTCGCACGTCAGGCCAACATTTTGTGGGACCCGGCAGTGTCCACGATGCTACTTCTCCCACCCACAGTAAATTCGGAGCCAAGGTCATCTCAAAACCCGTCTGGATGGAGCGATGCAAATGCCCCATGGTCGGACAATCAGCAGGGTCCATCCGTAGATCCGCTCTGAACCTTTCGCTGATGCGGCCACGCCAACTGCCCGCCCTCTTGTCAGTGTCGTCAAGGCAGAGGCGAGAGCTCTCGAGGAGAAGGCGCTCTGCAGTACCTTTTACTGCGACACCGACGTGGATTGCGCAAACGCCGGCTGCGCCGACGATTATGTATATCTGCAGGGACTTCCAATGCCAACTGCTCAGGACTCCCTGCGGACATCCCAGTATCTGCTAAATGGTAGCTCATGCTTCGAACACTTTGGGTCGCTTGCTCGGCCCTGCTCGACACGACCCAAACCGTTTCCCGGGATGGCCCTTCCCTTTCCTCTGACTCTCTCTTCATTCCTCGTGTTTCCTATCCGCGCCTGATAACACGAATCTATTTTGCTCTTTCGTTTCTCGCAATGGGATATGTCCTTGTGTGCAACCTCGTGATCATTTGCCTGCAGTCTCAGAACCAGAAGGAAGGCTGATCACTTCTGTGCTCAACGAATGCTCTTTCCAGGGAAGATATAGTACATGCCTGCTCCGACACGTGACACTAGCGATGCCCAGCCCCATCAGAGCCGCTCAACACTCAGGCTGTCGAAAGGGAGCGGGAAGAAACCGCGGTCTGTTGGTCAGTGGGGTTCCAAAGATTGAAAGCAAAGGCGGAGACACAGTAGATCTACGAGTGGTCTCTCTTCTTAGGTTTGGTCAGGCTCGCTCATCGGTCTGCAGCAGCTGTCACCAGCATGTCGCTGTTCCCACTGTTCGCCTTTCTCGTTTGACGTTCTGACCAGATACAAACCTCTCCGTCACGAATTCAGAGACTCAGGATGACCAGGATGACGACTTGTTTGTGGACCGCTTACACAGACCGCAGGATGGCAGCTGGATCGTCGTCCAGAAGCTCGTCTGCGTAAGATTGGACCAGGCGGGAGTCCATCAAGCCGCCCATTGCTGAAATGATGGACTTTGCGACTCCCACATTGGCATTGAAGGTCCTCAGCGGGTCCAGTGTCGTGGGAATCTGGCGCCAGGGTACCACAACGGTGACTACGTCTTGTTCTGGGTCGTCTTCGTGTCTGGTCTCGGCGCCCCCGACGAGGACCACAGCGAATGGGTTCAGCGAGCAATTTGGTTGGCGCAGATCGGCGGTGGCGAGGCGCGCAGCTTCGTTGGCATAATCGACGGGCTGCCAGCGAGCACGATCCCCGGCCCAGGGGCAGAGGATCAATTCGTCATTTTCGCCGTCGAAAGCCGTCTTGACGCGATCCAGGTCGGCATCTGCTGCAACCGCAAAGGCCCGCACTCGCACTTGAGTGTGGGTCTGGTAGGGCGACAGCACGGGCGGGGAGTCCATGGGATCCTCGGATGAGGTGCATCCGACGGGCAGCTGGAAAAGGCCTCGGTGCCACAGCCGCAGAAGTTGGGGCTCGGTGAGGTTGCTGCGAATTAGCTTGATGAAGAAGCCCGTGGTCAAGGATCTCTCCACGGCGTCACCGTCGAAGTGGGAGTGCACCTCGAGATCCTCAAAGGGAAAGTTTCGAAGGGCGCAGAGTGAGCCCAAGCGCTCAAAGTCAGATACGGTCACGCGCGTGCCAACCTCGGGAAGGGGTGCGTCCTGGTTGAAGATTCCCAAAAGATGGTACGTGCTGAACCGACGCGGGAAGGAAGGCGGTACGGGTTCTGGCATGTCGAGTTGGGCAAGTTGCTTCGCGGGATGCTGTGGAGGCGGGCGATGTCGGTCTTGATGGTGGTGATGAGAAGCATCTTTAGAAGTCGCGGTGATACTGTATCTCGCTTCTTGCTCGGCACAGAGACACAGCCCCATCAACCGGTCAACCCCAGCGTGGACCACGTCGAGCATGACAATGATGTAGGGTAGCCGACAAGCGGCGGGAGTCTGAACCTCCAAAGTTATCTTGGCACTGTCTATGTGCGAGAGTAGTACCATTTCAGATCTTCAACGCTCTCTTGACGGGTCACTTCACCCAAAGCTTCAATTCTGCTCAACTCCGTCCTCACTTGCTGCGAGATGCGCGTACTTATCACGGAAAAAGGGAACGGCCGCAGAATGGCAAGACCCTCGGGACTTCTTAGACGGGACAGCATTCCATAAGCCAATGCAGATTTATCTTTTGCTTCAGCAGCACTGGCCAAGTCGACCGTAGCCAAAGACAAGGAACGACCTTGGGAATTATGAAATGTACATTCGAAAGTCAGGACGGCCAATCCAAGCTCTGACATTCTAGTGAATTAGTCAGAGTCAAGGTCGGCGTTGGTTTGTTGCTGCGCATGTGGCACTTGAAAGCTGTCGAGCATTCTCGGATTGTCCAAACGGCATTGGTAACGAGTAGCGAGATATAATTGCTCTGCTGTGTCTGATTGAGAGAGGGTGCATTGGTGTCGGCCGAGAATGTGCATGGGTCTGACACAGTTTCGCAGTCACCATCCATGATGTAGGGTAGCCGACAAGCGGCGGGAGTCTGAACCTCCAAAGTTATCTTGGCACTGTCTATGTGCGAGAGTAGTACCATTTCAGATCTTCAACGCTCTCTTGACGGGTCACTTCACCCAAAGCTTCAATTCTGCTCAACTCCGTCCTCACTTGCTGCGAGATGCGCGTACTTATCACGGAAAAAGGGAACGGCCGCAGAATGGCAAGACCCTCGGGACTTCTTAGACGGGACAGCATTCCATAAGCCAATGCAGATTTATCTTTTGCTTCAGCAGCACTGGCCAAGTCGACCGTAGCCAAAGACAAGGAACGACCTTGGGAATTATGAAATGTACATTCGAAAGTCAGGACGGCCAATCCAAGCTCTGACATTCTAGTGAATTAGTCAGAGTCAAGGTCGGCGTTGGTTTGTTGCTGCGCATGTGGCACTTGAAAGCTGTCGAGCATTCTCGGATTGTCCAAACGGCATTGGTAACGAGTAGCGAGATATAATTGCTCTGCTGTGTCTGATTGAGAGAGGGTGCATTGGTGTCGGCCGAGAATGTGCATGGGTCTGACACAGTTTCGCAGTCACCATCCACCATCAAGATCTGAACCGGAGGTTCAGAAACCATCAAGATCTGAACCGGAGGTTCAGAAACCACGCGCTCCTCCAAACCACCAAGTTGGCCGCATCCACCGCTTCCACCTTGTTTTCCACGCGACTCGCATGCCCAGATGGTCCAGTCTGGGCCGGAACGCAGACGCGGCGTGGACTCAACTGACTTCCTCATCGCACAGGTCTCCACTGGGCTCATGCTCATTTCCTGCATACTCACCCTTTGCGAATGAGGACAGGATGTCAGCATCAGCCTCGTCCCTGTGATCGAGGACTTGACTGACCGCAAGCATGACAGCCCTGTCTTTGGTCATCACGAGAGTGGACATATGCGCCCGGACAAACTCACAGCGGGCCCATGCGGGGGCGAGGCACCGGTAGCGATACAGAAACGCGGCCGATTTCTTCCCAAACCACGCTTGTTGTCCCGCTGTCTCGAAGGTCAAAATGGAATGTGCCCTTCCGGACCACGACATCTCGTCTGAAGTCGGGGCCCTCTCGAAGCTCGGCTCGGTATTGAAGTCTCCCAATCCGAGGATAGGTGAGCAAGGGCTGTGCGCTGCCCGAGTCATTCGCACGGGCTTCTTTGAGAAGGCCTGCCTGATGGGGCAGCTGCCACATGGTGATCAAGGCCCCTTCCGCTCAAGCCCTTTCGCTTGCAGCACTCAACGAGCCCCGGTTTGACCATCTTCACTCCCTTTTGATACATTTCTCGTGGCATCCTGACCTTCCTTCTGCTGAATGGCATTTATGCGTGGCGATGATCTTTGCTCTTATAAGGATGCTCTTTCACGGTCGTCTTCTTCCTGGTTCCAGACAATTTCGCTGACTTCCGACACAGATAGAGCACTTCAGAAGGACCGGAGATGAGGAGAGAGGGGAGAGGGGGGGGGGGGGAATCGAGTCGTCCAGGCTAGACGTAATTTCCGCTGCTAAAGCCCTAGAGACTGTATTCATCCCTTGCACATCTGGATTGCTCATTTAGAACACGGAGCATTCTCCTTTCCTATCCCTTCACGCACAGACTCTGACCGATCGAGAGACTGCAGATAAGGGAGGAGCGTGGTGTGAGCAGTTGAATCAATCAAGTCGGGCACATTCGCCTCTATGTCTGCCCGCCTATCAAGATCCAGACGTGAGGCAACAGGCACAGTGAGGATGCCACAACGTACCTGTTGCAGTTCATGCCCGGATTGAGCGCCTGTAGCTGAGCGACAGTGAGGTTGTACTTTGGAGCAATGGTCGAGCAGAGATCTCCCGATTCTGAGCAAGGGGTTTAAAGAAAGGTTGGGGGGGCCAGTGTCGAGTGCGCGTAGGCCAGGTGTGGAGCAAAACGCAAGAGGGTCAGAATTCATTCATCTCCCCCACTTCTGCATTCATCTGTGAAAGCAGGCCGAATTCTGGGCAGAAGATCGATCACTCACTGACTGAGTAGCGCAGCGAACAGTGTCCCGGCACCGTCGCGTTTGCCACGCACAGGACTTCTCCGACGTAAATGTTTGTACAGCCCGAGTTCACGTTTGGGTTGAGGCCCTGCAGCTGGGCGAGCGTGAGGTTATACTTTTGGTCGATGACGCCGCAGTTGTCGTTGCTGACCACCTGGTAGGTCTGTGTACAGCTCGCATTGTTCGTTGAGGCGACGCAGTAGGCGAGCCCGCCTTGTATGTTGGTACAGCCGCTGTTGACCTCTGGATTGTACTGGTTGAACATGGCTTGCGTGATCTTGAAGGCCGAGCAGATCGTCCCACAATTGTCGTTCGACTGCACAGTGTAGTACTTGGTACAGTTGGCCGCGGGCGTACCCGGGGCCAAGTTGGAAGGCGGACCTCCGCTTGGTGCGACTGGTGGGACCCAACTCGATGCTGGCTGCACACAGTATGCCTCGCCGAGGTAGAAGTTGGTACATTGCGCGTTGAGACCCGGGTTGAGCTGGCCGAAGAGTGTCTGATTGAGGCCCCACTGGACTGGAATAGATGCGCAGGTGTCGTTCTTTCCGACAGTATAGTAGGCTGCGCAGGCCGTCTGATTCGCTTCGGCCGCCACATTCGATGGAGGCTTCACGGCGGGGATGGAGAAGTTGGCCGGAGGTCCCGCCACGCACAGGGAGGCCGAGGTCGACAGCGTGGTGTTGCAGTTCGTCTTTGTGTTCCAGCGGGAAATATCAGTGGCAGAGGCATTGAAGCTACATGAGGGGGCGGAAGAAGCCATCACGGGTCAAGCCTTTGTCCTCACCAGCCCACCAAGTCTTTCAGATAAAGATTACGCACCTGTATCCGAGGCTGGCACAAGTGCTGTTCGCACCAGGCACGGCATAGTACAGACAGTAGATCCGAATGGTACCATTTGCGATGTTGCTCGGCGGCGTCAAGCCAGTCGGCATCGGGATGTACGATGGCGGGGTCGCGCCCCCGGTGTATGGTGGGAGCGTCGCATTGCCGTTGGCGAGCGAAGAGCTGTTGGTAGTCAGATTGCCGTATACTGAGACCACTGGTGAGCCGCCCAGCGGTGGATATGCAGCGACTGCAGAAGGTGAACAGATTTCATTGGCTCGGCGCTGATGACCCTATCACTCTGGCACAGACACGGTGACTCACCGCAGTAGTAGTAGCCAAGATACAGATTGTTACAGTTGGTGGTGTTGAGCATCGGATTGAGCGTGTAGAAATCGTCCAAGGAGACTCCGTTCGCCAGCGTGACGTTGTAGCACCTACCGTCTCAATATTCAGTCAGTGGACACAAGAGGGGCCCCATCGTGCCTCAAATGGTGCTCACATGTCTCCGTTGCCCACTAGATAGTACTTCCCGCAGTTTGTGGTCGTGTTTGGTGCGACGGGGGATGGCACTGGAGCCTTTGCAGTTGGGCTCGCGCTTGGCAGCGAGAACGGCGAATTTGTCACAGATGGCCAGCCTCCGTTCGGACTGCGTTAGAGAGCCGACATGGTGGATACACTGTCAGATGATTCTTCCTCTCTTGCCTTCCAAAAAGGATCATTCGACAGCTTCGACTGAGGTCTCACCTCAGACAGATCCGAGTACCGACGAGATTGGCCGCTTGCTCACAGCTGGTGCCGAGCTCGGGATTGAAAGAAATGAGCTGCTGGACGTTTGCTGCTGGGTTGGTGGTGAGATTTCCTGCAATGCTGGCGCAGGTGTCGTTGGCTCTGGAGATTGAAAAGCAGAAGCGGTCAGGATCATTCAGTGCGCTTGTTACTGAGCGCGGCGCATCGCTCTACTCACTGGATCACATAGGTGGCAGAGCAGGCCTGGAGCAAGCACAGCGTCTGCCCGGCGACGCCTTGACAGTTCGAAGAGGACAGATTCTGGTTGGAACGGAGGACATCAAAGTAAGAGAGGTTGTACGTGGTTGCGATGCTCGCACAGCTCGCAGTTGCTGAGAGAGTGACGTTTCGTCCAGTCAGCTTGCAGAGCTGAGAGGGACCGAGCGGGACAGAAGTGGACGAGTTGGAAGAAGACGAGGTGGTGGCACCGGGTGGATTGGAGACATTGTACTTTGCGTATGTTGAGCCGGAACAGGGACCGGCCAGTTGCTGGTAGAGCAAAGAGGCCAGATTGATATTGTAGCCAACGGGACTGGACAGAGTCGCATTGAGCTCGCCCAGCTGGCAGACCGAGCAAGTCGCCGCGGGAGGGTTCTGATCCTGAATAGCACAAAAGGCTTTTGTGTTTGGATCCTGGAGACATTGCAGGTTGAAATTGAGGATAGTAGCATCGGCCATGTAGGTTGCTGCCGAGGTTAGATTGTTGCCGCCGGGAAAGTAGTAGCCCGAGCACGCGCTCGCGACCTTGGCCCGATATGCAGCCAAGGCAGAGGCGCAGGTGGAGGTGCAGACCGTGGTGAGAGTGCTGGAGGTGTTGTAGAGACCGATGCCAAAGTAGGAGACAGTGGTGGCACAACCTGTGATGTTTGCTGTCAGCGCATTGGCACACGCAGTCGAGGGCGCGGCGGATCCGGTGGGCAGGGACGAGCTTGCGGCGAGGACGAGAGTCGTATTCGTTGAGCTGGTAGCTCTTCGCATCAGAGTCTCGCCACGTCCGAGTCCGAAGCCGGTCATGTCACTTGAGTCCAGATCTCGCCGATTCAGTCTGTCATCGTCGAGGACCGAGTCGAAGCGGTGGGCGAGCTTGTGGTGGAGTTTGATCATACCTCGACGGTGGTCGAATCCAGCGTGAGATGCGTGTCCATCGAAGGCAGAGACCAGGCTGAAGAGCCACACTGTAAGCGTGAGCCAGAATACGGTACGGCGCCAGGCGGCGGCTGACATCTCGAGTACCGTACTGTTTACTGGTAAGGGGGAGGAAGGAGGGTGTGGGTGAGAGAGGGGGATTGCTAGTTCTACTCTGATGATAGGGTAGACGACAAGGAGGCTCTGAAAGGACAGCGGACGACGGGATTGAAGATCAGCGAGTGAAGATTGCTGCTGCTGGGCAAGAAAAGAGAGAGAGGAGAAAGAGTGAGGGAAAAAGACGTCGAGCTTTGCAGGGGCGGGCGAGTGGGAGCGGCAAGGGGTTCTCAAAGATGGAGGCAAGGGCAAGGTAGAGATTGTGGTGCCGTTTTGCCAGCTTTGGAGAACAGCACCAAGCGTCGATACTATAGAGGAGACATCTGCAGCAGCATCATAGCTCCAGCCCAGTTGCAGATTTGTGACAGTCCCGCAATCGCGAGCGAGCTCTGGGAGGAGGCCGTGGTGGTGTGAGAGTCTGGTGCCTGACAGAAGACTGCTGATGTGCAGATGGAGGCAGGGTGGCACAGGTGTTGAGGGCGTCGTGTTCGATGAACTTGCACACGCATGGGTCTACGGTAGTCTTCTCTGTGAATTTGCTGCTAGTCTGCTGGGCCAATACTTGGATAAGGCTGGAAGAAGAAGAACTGTGTCTATCTGGCCGTGCTGTTGACCATGTCCGAACACTGCTGGACGGCTTTGATCAGAGCTCAAGCAATTGACCGCACCGAGTTCGAGAGAAGACCGAAGTGGGTGTTTGCTGGCAGCGGCGGCACCGTCGGACACGGACAATCGGACATGCCACTCGCGCTCGGATGTGCGCCTGCTCGTCTGCGCTTAGACACTGGCAGAAAAGCCCGCTCAAGCTAGCGTGCTTGAACAAGGTTCAAGAGCCTCGGCCTGCGCATGGACACCCTGCTGATCAAAGCCGGTTCCCCCGCCGGGTCCTTGTCCCGAATGGCTCCGTCGAGGAAGAAGCAGAAGAAGAAAGAAGACGACGGAGGAGGGAAGTTTTCTGGCGCCATGCAGATCATTGGTTTCAATCAACTTAGCCCCGGAGCTAGCAATCAGGACCCTGATCCTGATCCAAGCCCGACGGTCCCGCGTGAGCCGCCGAGTGCTAGAGTACCGCCGGTGCCAGAGCGGAGCTGGCTCGATGGGGCGTCGGCTGATGCCAAATTAGAGGCTGGTCTCGGTTGATCTCCGTCTAGTGTCGGAGAATCCTTTCTTCCACCTTCCTCCTCCCTGCCAATCATCCCGTCTGCTGCCAGCAAGCAGCGGCACAGAAATTGCCAGCACAGCTCCCGCTCTTCTCACCGACCCACGCAGCCGGGGCGTTCGACTGCTGCACGATCTGATTGCAGCCACCTTCATGATCAGGCCATCTCTCCGAGGCCAGCACAGCTCGCAGCATCTTCAACCTCACGCGCCCAATGTCCAGGAACTCTGCGCTAGCCAGTGCTCTCCACTAGCCTCGGATCTTCACCAACCAAACTTCCGAACTATGTAGCAACCAGAGAACAAGCAAACGGCTAGTGGGACTGCTGCGGCCCTGGCTAGAGTGCATCGCAAAGCTGGTGCACTGCGTGCACCCTCGTCCCTCCACCCACCATTTCCATCCCCAAAGCACACACCACTCGCCGAGCAGGTACCTGCACAGTCTGCACACTGGCTTTGGGTCTAGCCACCGTCTATCACGGCCAATCATCTCGATGCCACAATGCTGCGCGAGTCCTAAAGCATCTCCATCACCGGAACGAACACGGTCAGAGAGAGAGAAAGAGAGAGAGAGACAGAGCTTGGAGACGAGAAGAAAACTACGTTTCTGCACAGTTCTTTTCGATGTCTTCCCCCCAACACGATCTTTTCCTCCACCACTGCTGACCCTCTTGCTCGATTCCTGCCCCTTCATCCTCCACCATCTGCTGCCTTCCTCTCCTTTCTCCTACTGACTGCCACTCCCCCTGTCCCTGGATCGAGCCCCTTGTCGCTCTTTCTGACATCCCACTTTCTCTAGCCAACACCTTCCAATCACTGCTTCTCTCCACCACTCACTACTCGCAGCCCCCACCATGGTCTCGCTGCGAGCCCTCCTACGCTCAACATACAGCGGCCCCCTCCTTCTTTTGCTCATAAGCAGTGAGTACCACACAGCAAAGATGTCATAAAGTCTCTTCTAGCGCAAATGTAACTGACTTGCATCCTTCCATCACCCAGCTCTCCTTTGTCTCGCCGCTCACGGCCATCTCGGAGACAATGACAACAGACGCGGGAAGCACCGGCTGATCGCCAAGCGCGCCGCCGAGCATGCGTCCCGCACCGACCGCGCTTCGACACCAATGTCCCGAGCAGAAGCCACCACCTCCGCCGCTCACGACATCCGATCAATCAACGACCCCGAGTTGATGAACATGCTCGAATCGACATCTCTTGCCCGCCGCCAGCTGAGCCCCTACGGACCTACATCTGGTGGCACCCCGAACACCACAAAGCTTCCAGTCGGAACTTGCACTAATCAGATCCCGTGCAGTGAAGATGCATGCTGCAACGGCCAGGTGAGCGCTTGGTGGACTTGACTGGATGCTCTCCTCTTCTCCCATCTCATTTGGACCTGCTCTTTTCATTTTCACCTTAGTTCTGCGGCTTTGGTCCCGAGTACTGCGGATCCAACTGCACGAGCAAGTGTAACTCCAAGGCCGAGTGCGGGCCCTATGCGAACGCGGGTAACACTACTTGTCCGCTGGGTGTTTGCTGCTCCAGGTCAGTAACACATGTACCTGAGTTAGGCTGTTCCTCAGGCGTTTCAAGCACTTTGACTGAAAGTTGGGCCTCAACAACTTGCAACTCCCCCTGTATCCCTGCCCTGCAGATACGGATTCTGCGGAACCACTGACGAGTTCTGTGGTGCTGGTTGTCTCAACGGCTGCGGTGAACCTGAGCCACCAACAGCCTGTGGAGCCGACGCGCAGACCGCCGAACAAAGAAGGATTGGCTACTACGCAGGTGAGGATTTAGTATGGAAGAGCCTTTCGCAAGCGTCTCCGCAAGTCCAGTACTGACGAATGCTTATGCCGGTTCTGAACTTGGCTTTCGTCAGGCTGGGCGACCGACCCAGCCTCGCGTCCGTTCAACCAGTTTCCCCCTAGCATGATCAATGCCAACGCGTTGACCCACATCAACTACGCTTTTGCCCTCATTGGCTCCGACTTCCGCTTGCAGACCATGAGCGCCAACGATCCAGCCCAATGGACCCAGGTCATCGCTCTCAAAGCAATCAATCCCTCACTCAAGGTATTCCTTTCGGTTGGAGGGTGGACGTTCAACGATCCGCCCACAAGCCATATCTTCTCCAACCTCGTCGGCAGCGCAGCAAACACCAACACCGTGAGTCTCAACGTCCTATCCAATGCCGTCCTGTGAGGAACAGGCCTTCCAAAAAAGAGCTTACACATCTGGCCCAACTGTGCAGTTCATCAACAGTGCTCTGGGTGTTATGCAAGCATACGGTTTCGAGTAAGTGGTCAAGGTTGTTCCCTGATTGAGGCTTTGATCCACTCACCCACGAATGTACCTTTCTAATGACTGCAGTGGTATTGACATTGATTGGGAGTCAGTACCGAGTCTGAGCTGTTTTTCAGTCCCGCCACCCGTCTGACCATGGTCTCTGTCTCACAGATATCCGGGTGCAGGTGATCGTGGAGGCGTACCTGCCGACAAACAGAACTATGTCACCTTCATGACTGCGCTCAACAACGCATTCAAGTCGGGTGGCAGGAACTACGGCCTCAGTTGGACAGCTCCATCCAGTTACTGGTACCTGCAGCACTTTGATCTGCAGGGCTTGACTGCTAACACGGACTGGATCAATCTGATGACCTACGACCTTCACGGCGTGTGGGATGGAATCGACCCGTGAGTCGCTCTCTCCTCAATGAGCTTGGAAGCACGTCTCAAATCTGTTTTGCTTATCTGTTTCTGGCCACTTACCAGATACATCGGACCTTTCGTCTTAGCCCACACGAATCTGACTGAGATCAGACAGTCCGTCGATTTATTCGCGCGGAACAACATCCCCATGTCCAAGATCACGCTCGGCATGGGTTTCTACGGTCGTTCGTTCACTCTGTCTGATCCTACCTGTACCACTCCTGGCTGCCCCTTCAGCGGAGCGGGTCGACCGCTCGGCAGCTCTGTCGAAGCCGGAACAGAGTCGTACGCCGACATCCTGACCTTTATCGCTGATGGACAGACACCCGTCTTTGACGAGCAAGCGTGAGTAGCTCAGGGTCTGACTGTGGTTCCTGTGATTGCAAGGCCCACTTTGCTGACAGGCACCCCTCTCTGCGTGTCCTCACTCAGCGCGGTCAAGTACTTGGTGTACGGAGGCGATCAGTGGATCAGCTATGACGATGCTGATACCTTTTTACTCAAAATGGACTACGCCAACTCCGTCTGCATCGGAGGCACTATGATATGGAGTATCGATCAGGTGCGTGGCACAAACATCTACCCCACGAGAATACTCTTCTTGAGTCTAGTATTGGTCTTTATACTGAACTTTGGTTTCTTCCCGTTGTCCAGGACACTCCACAAGGTGCTGCGCTGGCCGCTCTGTATCCCAACATTGCAGGCATTGCTGGACAGAACGAGAACGGAGCGCAAGCCTGTCAGGTCACACTCTGTGGCCAGTCCTGTCCGGCCGGCTTCACCAGTGTGTCCAAGGTTTCCACCAATCCAGCCACGCACGTCTCAACTTGTGACATCAAGAAGAAGCCCGCCCAACTCTGTTGTCCCACCGACCAGGCTCCCACCCAGTGCCACTGGAATCGCGGACCTTCTAGCGGGGTCTGTGCTGCGAATGCATGCGGGATCGGTGAAGTTGCCCTCTTCTCGGACCCGGTCGGCGATGGCTCCCAGCCCGCTTGTACCTCCGGAAACCAGATTCTCTGCTGTAAGCCGTTCCAGCCGCAGCCGGAGCAATGCGTCTGGGGCTCCTGCGCGAACCCTGTCGGGGGATCCTTCAGCAGCGCCTGCCCTGCCAACTTCCCTCATGTCCAAACTCAAGGCATCCAGGTGAGTGATCAACGGGGAGGCTCACTTCGCTCTGCTGAAATTTTCGTCTCATTTCTGTATTGATCTCTTCGTTGCTCCAGGGGGATACTGGCAGTCAGGCATGCTGGGACACTGTTGAGGGGGACATGAAACCTTTGTGCTGCACGAACTCTCTGAGCTACACTAATTGCGCCTGGCATGGGACCGTCGGCTTCTGCTATGACAACCAGTGCCCAGTGGGCCAGGTAGCGATCGCGACCGATATCGCCGGTGATGCGTATCCTGGCATTCCGAACCACTGCACGGGGACACTAGGTGGGCAGACATTACTTCGCTCGTACTGCTGCGACCCGCCAGCGGACAGCGAGGCGGGCATCCCGGGCAATTGGCTGTTCCCCAATGCAGTCGGGGCAATCTCGGAAACCCTCCAGGTCGATCAGAACACGCAAGGACAGGCGGCCTCTGCGACAGAGACTCTCAACTACGCCGACACAAGCAATCCCGATCACAACGAGTTTGGAGAAGTCTTCATTTCTTCACCCAACGCGGCGGCCGTGTCCAGTGAGCTGCTTTCTCCTGAGGCTGGAGTGCATCGATCATTGCTGACCATACCCAACTTTGTGCTCGTTCAGGAATGGACACACAAAGCGACTGGGTCATCACTGGCTGCCACGCTTCATCAGACGAGCCTCAGCAGGTGAGCTCTACTGACCGAGCCCAGGTCGGAACCGAGTTTGACTTCACTCCTTGATGCCGGGACAGGTCCTGGCCTACTGCCGCAAGGGAATGAACAGCACCGACTCTGGCTGTTCACACGTCCTGACCGGCGGCACCAAACACACCATCGTCCGCTTGCCAAAGACGTGTGCGCGCGGAAACTGGGCCCGCATCGATCTGCTCGAGGAGCACCATGACCAGAATGCGCTCCCCGACTCCCACTCGAAGAGACTGCCAACGGGGGAAAAGGTGTACCGGATGCACTTTGACTACAACTTTGCCGTTATTCCCGAGAGCAACGGTCCCGTGTACATGCGAGTCGACGCGTCTGACAGTGAGTGGAGATGAGAACATGGTCGATGTGAGGCTCGCATATCATGTTGACTTGTTTCACACTCGACTCGCGTCGACGATCAGTTGTCGGCTACTGGGATTCGGTCGTCGACGCCCCATTGTCCAAGCGCCATGTGGTCCCAGGTCGCCCTTCTAATTGTTCAACGGAACAGCAAAAACGTAGCTTCCACGACCCGGCAGTGTGTGGACATGCCCATGAGAAGCGATGGTGGGGTGCATTCAAGAATTGGATCAACAAGATTGCAAACGCAGTTGGAGCGGCTGGATTAGGAGTCAGTCCCTCCTTTCATAGAGTCACGGATAGAAGTCGATCG
This sequence comes from Tilletia setariae, assembly GCA_023634365.1. Lineage (NCBI taxonomy): Eukaryota > Fungi > Basidiomycota > Exobasidiomycetes > Tilletiales > Tilletiaceae > Tilletia > Tilletia setariae. The sequence goes on from JAMJXE010000008.1 coordinate 308,493, forward strand.
CTGATCTGTCGGTGTTTACTCCATTCCTGGCACTTTCTCCGCTGCAGAACTCAAAGCACTACCTGTATGTCACGAGGGAACGTTGCTTTCGAAGCGAAAACAAAGCTCATCCGCACGTATTTTCTTCCCGCCAGCTTCGCGCAAACCTTTACAATCTTCCACCAAGAGGAGTCGTGCTATGTCAACAACGTTCAGATTGAGAGTTCTATCGACATTTCTGCCACGATCAATGCTGATGTGAACATGCAGTACGGACTGTGAGTGATGCATTCCTCGATTCACGATGCGTCCCCCGCGAATTACTGAATATCTTTGTGATTGGCAAACTCGGATCTAGATACATCCAAGGAACGGTGGTTCCGCCCGCCATTTCATGTGAGTGACTTGCTAGAATGCTCTTACTTCATCTGCGGGCTTGCAACTCACCTTCTAGCTTTGCTCAACACCACATGTAGCCGCCTACCTCGACTTCAATGTCGGAGCCTCTGGATCAGCCACTTTGGCGTTCGTGGCCAGTGCGGCAGCCCATTACTCATCTGGCTCACTTGAGCTCCTACGCGTCGGATTCCCGGGCCTGTCTTACCCCGGCCTGGTCACTGTCGGTCCCTCCCTCGCGGTTTACGGCGAGCTCGACGGCGACATCTCTATGCAGGGCCAATTTTCTGTGACGCAGGGTGTGTCATTCCCTGCAACGGGCATCAAGCTTGGCTGGTCTGGATCCGACGACGATTCGAACGGCGCCCTCGGGTCAGTCTCCCCAAGTTCTCAACCTGCCTCGATACAAGGTCTTATTACGCGGGGCAACATCGCATTCTCCGGAACATTGACCGCACATGTCCAGCCCTCCATCGAGCTCGGTATTCAGATCCTTGGCGGGTCCGTGATGGACGCTCAAGTCTTTGGACGTGTGGATCTCGCTGCTCAGGCTGCTCTGAGCCTGACAGCCTCCCAAGTATGCGTAACGCCAACTTTCAACGCCGGCTTGCAACTTGGCTACACGGGCAACGTGCTGATCTGGAGCAGTAATCCGGTCGTCTACCCACTCGGATCCTACTCCATTCCGTTCAATCCAGTCTGTGGCCCTCAGACTTCAAAGCGCGATCTCGAAGCAGGAGAGACGGTACACCATCTGTACGCCTCGAGCGAGGACCAGGGGATCGCTTCCAGGAGTGAAAACACCTCGCTCGCCAGCAGGAAGCTCAGGTTGCCGTCTGACTTTGGCCGTCGTGCGGGAGAGCACGGCGCCGTTCAAGCAAGTGTGATTCGAGACGACAATGGGACTGAATACGTCGGGAGGCTTCAGTATCCTACTTTCGAAAAGAAGGGCGACTTCAGCACTGGAATCAGTGGAATTGAATCAAAGTCGCTTACGAAACGAGCTGGCGTGCCCTACCTTCCCGGTAGTCTGTTCTGCCCGACCTCTGGTAACACAGGTGCCTCATGTACGCCCATCGATTTCGATCTTTACGTCGGAGATCCAGACGAGTTCGACCTCCGACGGCGATCGATCATCAACGATACCCTGCATCCGCTTCAACCACCGCACAATGCTGATCTTACATCGGAAGAGGATGATGAGGTACAGCTTCCGCCTAACGTAGAGGAAACATCACTGAGCATCTACGAGGAGGTCGAAGCCGGTCTCCATCCTTTGGAGAAGCGCGTGAAGATCGCAGGCTGCTATGTGCTGAGTGCGGCTGACTACTCCTCAGCCGGCGACCTCGGATCGTGGGACTTTGCAAGCGACACCGCGAACACGCTGAATCCTACTGTGGCAAGGAACTACCGTGAGTGACAAGCAGACACCCTCACCCTTGCCATGTGTAGATAGATGGACTGAACACTATCTGGCTTGGGTCTCTCAGCACCGCTTCTCACAGTTCTCGCGGCAAATGGCGGTATTTTTTACGCACGCGAACATGTCTACGAGATGAACTTGTGTAAGTATTTCATATCGTCATGTGGACCAGCGAAGTCTGCCGCGATGAGCTGAATCGGTCTATGCATCCTTTCGCCTCCAGTGACTCGCTTCATCGATCAGCAGATCAGGAACAATCTACAAGGGGTCTGGCAGGTCAACGGAGCAAGCACCAACTTCTGCACCGACTTTGTTCGTCCGTACTTGCTTCTCACTTTTGGCGGCCGGGCGGAGCCGATGGTGACCACGCTGCGTAACTGCCAGCCAAGGAACAACGGGAGAGCCATGCCTCGTCTGCAGCAACAAATCAACAAGGCCAAGGTACGAGAAAAGTCAATGATTGTTGAGGAAGTGTGGAGCTGAACGAACTCTCCTTTCCCCTCTCTAGTCCAATTACATCAACGGGCAAGATGCTTGCACCGTTAACGTGAGTTCCTCTGCATAGCTCTGAATGACAGAGCGCACTGCTGATTACAGCTCGGGATCCCTCAGAATTTCAATTCGAAAACCTGTCCCGACATCAAGGTGCTCGCCCTGAGGCAGGCCGCCGGCGCTCTGAGCTACATGAACGATGGCGTCACCCGGTCCGAGTTCTTGGCCGTCCACCAATGTGTACAGAATGCGTGGGACAGCTGGCACGCTGACTATGTCCAGCAACCAGGCGTTCCCAACACGGCGAACAATGTGATGATGTCAGACGAGCTGGCATTGTGGCTGACCACGGTTCTGAAGACGTTCGGCACTCAGATCCGGAGCAACGTCCAGAACCTGATCAACCAATGGTCAAATACGTATGGATCCAATCCGCAAACTACACGAGTCTCGTATGGCGCCTTCTTTGACTCGCGTGCGGCACCATATACCACGTCTGGCTCGCCGATCCAAGCTGCGACAATTCAGGTCACCACTAATGATCTTTTGAACAATATTGGGAGCGCGGTACAAGACGGGATCACCTGGGTCGACCAGCTCAAGACATAGTCCCGTAAATCTTCTCCCTCATTTTTTCACCTGTCGGATTCCCGGATTTTCCGTAATGTGAGGTCGACACCGGTTGTGAAGAGCTGGGTTCGCTCTCTTTTGCTTGCTGCCTCGCACATTACACACTCTCTGTGCTCTCCACTGCCGTCAAATTCTCTGAGACCCCACCACCCATCTCCCTCCTTCGATTTTGTCACCCTTAGTATCTCATCCGGATGGACTAACTCAGGGGCTTGGCTTCTTGAAATGAACATTGCCAGACACGAGACGGCGCGATGTTAGCTGATGCGATGCTAAAGCTTCATTCATTACGGGTTCAGAGCGTAACGAGCGTTTGTAGATACGTCCGTAGCAGGTTGGCTGCCCATTGCCTGACTTGCCACACGTGCAAGATGGTGAGCTCCTCATAATTTTTTGTCATGTGAATGGTCTCCATCTTGACACAGCGCTGGGTAACGGGCAGTTGCAAGTGGAAAAGTGAGCTCGTATCAATATAGAGCACTCAAACGAGACAATTTGTAGGGTCTGGGCTGACTCACGTACGGCTTGCCTTTGTTGGGCAAGCGGTCTGCTTCGGGAACCCATTCGAGGGCCCAGATGTCAAGATAGTTGTCCACAAAGATCGGGAGCAACAGCGGAGGAGCGGGCGGTAACTCCTTGCCCTTTACATTGGCCAGTTCGCTGGCAGCTTGGCAGAATTTGCGCATCCCCACCAGAGCTGCGTATGCAGACATGCAGCCACGATCGACGATGAGATCCGAGTCTGGATGAAGCTTGTCGCCGGGCCGTTGCCAGTTGGCCAAGTTGATACAGATCATCAAGGGTAGGAATTTCGGGTCGAGATTCGCAGCCGCATCGGAGGAGGGACCCAGATCGGATTCGACGTTGATGTGCATGCTTTTGACGAGGTTGCTCTCGGCTGTGCTCAGAGAGAGTCCTACAACGGCATCAGGAAGACGATAGAGCTCTTGCTGCGGCTTGGCCACGACAGGAATGACTTTCAGCCAGGCTGGTATGTCGGCTCGCTGAACATAGGCAATTCCTTGCTCGTTTTCGACCTTGAAGGGCTTCAGACATGCGTTCCAAACATGTTTTTCCAGGAAGTCCTCATCCAGGACATGTCGGACGTAGCCGGGCTCGTTGTATGCGAGCGAGTTCTCGCGGTCATTCCGACCCTCTCCATGGGCGTCACGCTTGACTGAGGCTCTCCTTTTGACTTCTTGCAAGAGGTCCGAAGGGAGTCTCTGTGCTTCTGCGACGACACTTCCTGTCTCGCTGGTCGGACGATCACGGATGAGGCCGACGACGGCATCCCGCAATGGCCGGCTCTCTTGACTTGGAAAGCGTGAACGGAGATTCCGAGGGGTGCGCCAGATTCCGATTTCTAACAAGCGTCCGTTGATTTCGCTGATGTTGGTGTTGAAGGTGGTAAATGACATGCTCTGCGTATTTGTCGTCTCAAATCAGACCTCTTTGAGTGGTGTCGATCTACCAAGATTTCGTGATGGCACGTCTGGACCTCGAGCCAATGAAAGTCAGCTGTTCAGATGGTGAAGGTGACGTGCAATGCGGGTGCCAGCAGGGATGCTTCCCTTTGTTGGGGTCTCATTGAGATGCAGGTTGAGGTCTGGGGTCTCACTAGCGTGCCGTTGAGACGACAGGCACACACTCTTGAGACCCTGAAGCGGGGTTTGTAAATCGGGTCTTCCCTTCCCCACGACAGCACGAGCTTCATTCATCACCTTGGAGCACCGACGCGTCTCGAGTCCACGCGCAGATCCATCACACGCCCATCATGAGCACTGATCCATCTCATCTCGTTCCCGGCATGGCCTGCGCTTTGCTCTTCACCTCATCTCCTTTGGATCCCTCTCAGAAAGACTGTTGTAGCCAGACTATCCGCACTCTGCCTCCACATACGAATCAAGGCATCTTATCTTCCATGAGCCCGCGGCGGAAAGAACTCGCACAAGAGAAGAAGCAACAAAGGTTTAGGATTTCGGAAAGGGGAAAAAGGGCGACACGCGGAGAAGATGTAGGTGGAGAGACGGGATAGAAGGAAAGAACCAACAAAGAAAGAGCATTTTCGGAAGGACGAGGGACAGACTGTGGAGCATTCTACCTGTCCCCCACACAAGCTCAGACGCTGGGCGTCAGGGATGCGCAACAAAGCCAGTACTAACCTGTTGTAATCTACGCCCGGATTGAACGCCCGGAGGGACTTTATTTTCCAGGGTTGGCGAATTCGCAGAGACCGTCGCTCGATCCGTATCCATAGTTGGATCCGTTGTTTGTATCGCAAGGATTCAGGCCCTTTCCGGAGAACGCCCCTTCAAGGTCCAAAAAGAACGTGCAGGCCCCGTCCAATATGAAATCCTATCGATCGAGTGAAGGCTTGTTGAGACTCGAGCAGACACGCACGTCGGAACAAAAGCAAGCAAAGAATGCCCTCGAAAACTCACACAGAAGACAATTGCGCCAGCCTCGGCCTGGGCTACTGGGTCGCCTTGAGCTTCCCAATAACCAAAGAACAAGCACCCAATGAAGTTCACGAAGTCGATAAAGGCGACTCCGCCGACTTGCGAGCTTATTTCGCAATATTCTTGTATGACTGTGGCCGTGGTCGTTTGATTGCTACCGTCAGGGTTCTTGGCTGAGGAAGTAGAACTTGTTAGTGACCTGTATGGACGACTGCGACGCGATGAAGGGACATCTCACATGGAGCAGCATCACCGGGACACTTGACAAGGGATCCCAAATTGTCATTGTTTGCATCGAGTTGGGTAAACTGATAGCAACGGAAACCCCTGCAACCGAACAGCTCGAGTCAGATGACGAAGGCTGATAGCCATAACTGTATGGACTCACATTGCCGTCGTCACACTTGTGTCAACGTCCGCGCATGCGAAGTCGTTTCCGTCACCGTCGATAACGAAGAATTGTCCCACAGGAACTCCTTGAGAGGAGTCGCTGCAGTTCACGCCGGCAACGAAATTGGAGCTTGTGCTCTGTCGCTTGAATGCGATGCTCGAAACATCGCTGTCGACGATCGAAACATGGTTGTCGATGTCTGAAAACGGAGCCGAGGCTACGAGTGTAGCCAAGGCGAAGGCTACCGCCATGAAAACGAAGATGATCCTTGCCATTTCTCCGTTTCTAGGTCGTCGAGTGCAACTGTAGCAAGAAAAGACTCTTGTGGGAGAGATGAGACGAGAGGGTAAGAGGAAGCAAAGAGAAGGTGAGGTCGAGAAGAACGAGAGGAGAGGGACGAAAGAGACAAGGTTGCGATGAGAGGAGAAGCTAGGATGAGTAAGAAGGCATGGCTGGTTTATATAGTTTCATGATGAAGGTCAGCCGCCGCGAGCAACGGCTACGTCAGAATGCTCCCTTTGCTACGATGTGGGCTCAGTCTGCTTGGAACTCTGCGATGAATCCGCCATCATGCCTCGAGCAGGCAGTCTGCTCGCTCAACTAGGTGCGATCTAGAGGACGCGGCTCAGTTAGCCGCGATCGAGACGATGCTTTGGTGTCGTCAGCGAATAGCTGGAAGCTGGTATCGCGTTGACCTGTCCGGTAGCCAGTGGTGGATCGAGGGCGGCGCAAGGAGTGTGTTGTGGGTCTGTCCTTGTCGCACGAATTGTCGTGCGGACCGCTTTTTTTCGCACGAGATGAGTCGGCAAACATGCCAAAGCGGACCGCCGGCTATCTGGGCGCATACATGATGTTCGCAGACCTCGCTACGGGGACAAAGGGGATGATGCATTCAGCCATACCAATGGCGTGCGACGCTCGATGTTGATGACCTCGGTCGAAGGGACGGCCAGGGCGACTATCGGTGATGACAATCTGGAGCTAGGAACAAAAGGCTCAACATGCAAGACGACGACATCAAGGGCGACAGGGACCAGAGATGCTATTCAGAAGCTGGACAGAAACGGTGAGCCCAGCTGTGTGCCTCTTTCACAGGAGACTGACCGATGCTTGTGAGGGCGTTCCCGCGCGTCTCCAGCATACTCGTCTTTATCCCGAATGGGCGGTAGGATGAGAGCGTTGACACCTGAGCCTGATCAAGGCAAGGGGGAAATCTACTCTACACACACTGGAGCCGCGGCGAGCGCAAACAGAAGCGAAGAATGTCCGTGTTCTGCAGGACGAACGCGACAAGCCTTCGTGAGAGTCAGACTGTGCAAGGGCAGAGTCTGCTCAAGGATGCTCACGGGAGCATGCTTGTAGATCCTCTCTTGGTGCTGTCCACAAAGCCGCGGGGCAAAGCAGAAAATGACGTGATGGACAGGTGTCGCATGTTCCGTGGTCATCGATCCGGTCGAACGCACGAGAAGGAGGTGCACGCTTGATGACTAGTCTAGTACGGCTGAGACAGGCGATAGGGAAGCGTAGCCTTTGCCGTGATCGCAGCCCTTCAGCACCCGACTCGCCTACGCTCTCGATTGCGAAAGGCTCTCGACACGGCTTCAACTCCAGGACTCGCACCTCTGGTCGCTCACCTTGGGCTTTGACGACGGTGGTTGAAGTGGTGAAGGAAGCCAGGGCCGCCCCGAGACGACTCTGATCGCGGCTGCGGCGAGCTGGCTTGGGCCACTCGGACACTTCCAGACGTGTCTGCCGCATAGCAACATCATCACCACCTTCTCGTGAGTCGTGTCTCATCCAACTCACCCGACGAACAGTCACCATCCCCATCTATCCGGCCAGATCTCTCGACGTCAGGTCCTCCGGAATGGCATCAGGCTGATCCTCTGGTCGAGGCCGGACCGAACCAACACCCAACCAGACTGACGCGCGACTTGTATCCCGACTCGGCGCATATTGCAGCCTCGTGCGCACTGCGACAGCGGCATTTCACAGGTCGGTGACCCACACGAGCCTTGCAACTACCGCGCCGAAGATGGAGACGGTGTCAGAACAAGATCGGATTCTGAGGCTGCGGCGAGAACTGCCACCCGGACAGTCGTTTCGATGATCTGTTCGACAGAGCTCTCGTGACTTTTGCACTGAAAGCTGAGAGCCACTTTGAGCTGTTGCGCGATGGCATTTGAGCAGCTATCATGACCCCTGCCTCAAGCTTCTCAGGAACGGAGCCGGCCGAGCAGAGAGCAGCCCTTGTCGCTGCTTAGCTGGCGGAGAGATTCGGCCCCCCGAATCATCCACTACCGTTCTGAGCTGTTGGCCCATGCTCGATTTTCTGTTCGCAGTTTTGATCTTGCTCAGTTGAGCGATTGATGCTGTGCTATGGGCCGGTGGCATGACCAATGGGCAATTGGGATGCTGTTGGGATCTCTGGAACTTTCGCGACCTGGATGCTGACGCGGGATCGACAGCGGTGCCATTCAGAACAGGGGCTGAGACAAAGTCAGGCACCGGCTTCAGGGATGCCTGCGACTGTCCTGAATGCTGCCACGGCGGCCCACATGCACAGGAGCACGGGAATTGGAAATTGCGGGATCAGGAACGACTTGCTGATCATCAAAGCCCAGCTTGTATTTCGGGTTTGTTGATCTGCGGATAATCACTACAGCCGTCGATGCGGAACCGCCGGACGTCCGTGTCCAGCGTCCCGTCTCGTCCCACCCTTCCTTCCCGTCCCTTCCCGTCCCGTCCTGCGGGACCTGCAGCGGGTGTGCGGTTCGTGGACGCGCCCTTCAGCGGGACGTCGAGAATACGGTCGTCGGTTCTATTTGACAGGACTCCGCCGGTCCAGACGGAACAGAGACCTGCACGAGCGACGACCTGCACACGGGAGTCTTCGTTTGCAAGTCAATCCACTGTCCCGTGTCTCGTGGTCTAAACAGTTCTCCCTGGCAGGTGCTGGACACTGGGCTTCTGGCATCTAGTCTGCAAATGCAGACATGTATAAAGAAGACCGACCTTAAAGCATCCGCTGATCCATTCTTGATCCTCTGTCCTTTCCCCTTCGCGGTCTAGGAGAGCCCTTTGTCACTACTTCACATCCCCTTCCCTACCGGACATCCTCACACATGCTCAAGACCCAGCTACACCTCGCCGGCGCCTTTGCGCTCGCCTTGCTATGTGTCAACCCACTGGTCCTCGCGGCCCCTGCCGAGATTGGTCAAGGTGAGTGACAGACTTGGGTCCTTGCCTTTCTGGCCTTCGTTTGCCTAGTGTTCTGATTCTGAAGCCCACCGTGCGGCAGCTCTCGGCAATGCCCAACCCCAGAGGCGAGGAGAGATCCACAGCATCATGAGCATTATCAAGTCTAGGAGTGCCGCTGGCCAGAGCGTGTGCACCAGCTTCCTCCACCTGCCTCCCTATGCGGCCACCAAGACGGCGACAGTGACCAAGACGCTCAGCCAGGCCGGTGCCTCATCCACGATCACACAGACAAAAGTAATCACCAAGACGGCGGCAGCTCAAACCGTCACCGGTACCGAGGTGTTTCCGGTGACTGTCACGCCCACGACTAATATCACAAAGACCTCGGTGGTGCCGTTCACCTCGACGGTCTCTACTGTGACCCGTTTCGTCCCGTCCACGGTCACAGGACATTCGGTTGTTACCGTGACTGGTTTCACTGCCACCGTTGTTGACACGGACACTGTGGTCGTCGCTGTGACCCCGACTTCGCGAGTGACCCGGGTCACCACGGTCCCTGTCCCATCGGCAGTGTCAACTGTGACCTCCGTCGTGACGTCGACCACAGTTCTGCCATCGGCGTGAGTTTCTTCCGTACGTAGCGTGCGACTGCAGATCACTGACTATGATCCCTTCACCGTGGCTTGTGTTTCTTCCAGAACCATCACCAGCTACACGAGCGCGAGCACAGCTCCCTCCAGACGGGCGCCGGCTTCGTCCCTTACCCACAACCCGAAGCGCACTCGTCTTCCCTATTGGCTCAATCAGTATCCATACGCTAGTGTTTCCGTCGCATGCTCCAATGTCGTCACTCCCAAGACGACGACGGTGACCAAGACGGCCACCTCGATCCACACGGGCCAACCTGGCGTGGTGTCGGTGGTAGTCACGAGGACGAAGGCGATCACGCCCACAGTCAGCGTTGAGGACAAGGTCACTGTCACTTCGACAGCGTCGGCTGTGACCTCGACGATTGTCGGCACAAGCCTGTCCCTGGTGCCAGAGACAGCGACAGCGACTGTCACGTCCGGGTCAGTCTCGGTCGCAGTGACCTCCACAAATGTAGTCACGGCCACGGTGACGAAGGTGAACAATGTCACTGCCACTTCGACGGCATCTGCTGTCAGCTCGACGATTGTGATCACCAGCACGACCGTGTTCGCCACAACGATCACGGTCGCTTCGACAAAGGTTGTCACCGCGACTCCCACGGCTACGGCTACCGTCTATCTTCCAGCAACCTCGGCTAGAGTCAGGGTTCAAGACCCGGATGGAAACGCTGTCGGATACTTTGGCAATACCAGGGACCGGAGCGGGATCTATGTTCTCGGGACCCAGTCGGAGGCATTGACCTTTCCCGTTCCTGCGTCAGACCAATACACCACCATCGTACCGAATATCACGCACCATATCTACTATGATACGGTCACGTACCTTGCCGTTGTGGAGGCCTACCCAGGATTTAAAATCAACTCAACCAGTGGCGAGTAAGTAGAGCGCATTTTGTCGAGGTGCCCTAGGCTGGGTATGGATCTGGATGCTGATGAACCTTTGTTGGGCCTTCGGACCGGATGGTATTCACATAGCTATTTGCAACTTTCCTGGGACCCGGCTGGTGAGTACATTGCAGTGCAGGCAGACAAAAGGCGGTACGACCGATTGACTGATTGCCCTTTACCTATGCGATATCAGCTACCGACGACGGATATTACAACCCTTCAGGCTGGTACTACGACAGCTCATCTGGCGCCCTGACTGTCACTTGGTTCGACAGTGACGGCTGTGAGTACCATCCCTCCTTCAGTCAAAGGCTCGTGCAGATTGAGCCTTCATTGACCTGATACTGTTCTTCTTCGGTGACCCATCCATCAGCTACCTTCGAGCCAGTGTTGACGTACAATACCGGCACTGGCTATGGCGCTGAAGAGCTGCTCTATACCGGTAACACCAGTCTACTGGCCAGCAAATACCAGATCTCAAACGCAGGGCCCCTCGTACGTACAATCTCCACGCCTTCTCCTCACGACCCCGCATGCTGACAGAAATTGAATTTCCTATCCTGCTGGTCGTGACTTTGCTTCTACCCGTCTGATGATGGAGTAGTACGCCTACATCGAACTTTTTGAATAAAGACTTTCGTGAACGGGCGGCAGACAGAAGACCCCTCCCGGCTCCTTGTCAGCTGCTTTTTGCATTGTGCTGTGTAGTCTTCATCTCGTCTTTTGTTTCCCATGTCGCTTTCGAAGTCGCAACAAACAAGGGGCCATTCCAAGTCTTCCAACCAGCGTACTTGCGTATGATTCAGTCCGGTAGCATGATATCATCTACAGGTACATACCAGATGGCATCGGCACCTTGCGCTCTACTCGTATGCACGAGTATGTAGATGGTTGTCAACTTGGGTTGCGGTCGGTGGGTGAAGATGGGGTTGACCGACAGGGTGCTTCAAAGAGGAGATCCCCGACTGTGCGTCCCCAGCACTGCCCCTCTGCCTCTGTGACTGCTGCCAGGCTGGCCGATCGCCCTCTGGGATTGTTCTGGGCTTGTCTTCCTCCTTCCCGTGCGAGTCCGATGGCGCATCTGATTGATCAGCAGACGGGTCAGGCACACGTCGTCTGATTTATCCGGCGGAGCTCTCAGCCTCAGCAGCGCTCCCGGCGGCAACTGCCTCAGTCAGGCGCGGCGGGTCCAGCATTTGTCGGAGTTTCTTCTTTCCCACGACTTACAGTACGCAGCAGGGGTGACCACAGTACAATTCTGGACTTTGCATTCACGAGAGCCACGAAGACGGTTACAGTACATACTGTACTCACCCCTCCCACAGTGCTGCACAGTACGGGCACCTTTGATTCAGGCACCTTGAGCAAACAAACTCACAACCTGTGCATCCCGTAATACTGTACCGTCAGCGTGCTGCGATTGTATTCGTTCATGTCGAATCTCAGCGCTTCCCGTGGGGCGGCTCGCAGCAAGCTGTAGACTACCTACCTTCTTCTTCTTCTTCTTCTTCTTCTTCCTCCTTTCGACCTCAGTCACAATCTCACTGTCCTTTATATCTGCCCATTTTCTCCACTTCTATTCTCTCTTCTCTTTCTCCCTCCCTGCCTCCCTCCCTCCCTCCCTTTCTCTCTCTCTCTGTGTCTGTGTCTGTGTGTGTGCAGGTGTTTACGTGCTCACACTTCTCATCCATCCGATCGTCGTCACAGCCCGCGCTACGCTCGCGTCATGCAGCTGTTCAAGTCATTTGTCCTTGTGACAGCCGCTGTCTCGACAGCCCTCGCCTTCGACAGTGGTATCGAAGCTGGCATCAAAGGTCATGGCCATCGTGAGTCTCTGCCCAGCCAGTATCTAGCCTGTTCTATAGCACCCTTGACTGACGCCTTTCTCCTACTGCGTCCTCCGTCTTTCTCGGCGCAGCTTCGCCCCCGGAACGGAGTCTCGGCAGACGCGGCCCCATTCACCAGGTGATCAGCATCCTCCAGTCCAAGAAAAAGGTCGGCTCCGACTTCTGCTCCACCTTCCTCCACCTCCCGCCCTACGCTGCCACACGGACCGTCACCACAACGAGAACACTTACCAAGGATGTGCCTCTCTCGACTACTACTGTTCAGAAGGTGCTCACCAGCATCGGCGCACCCTTCATTGTTGTGGACACCACTGCCGTCATCGTCCCCGTCACACCCACCGTGGACGTCACCGTGGCCAGCGCGGTGCCATCGACCTCCGTCGTCGCTACCGTCACTTCCGTGCTTACCCAGACCACCACTGTAGCCACCGACGTGGTCACTCAGCTGACCACCGTGACCGCTACGACCACCGTGGTTCCCCGCAATGCCCCGGGGCCGCACGACCCGTCAAGAACTCGGCTGCCGTACTGGCTTGATCAGTGGACCTGCCCGGAGGTCTCGAAGGCATGCTCTGAAATCGTCACGCCCAAGACCACCACGGTCACCAAGACGGCCGCAGCCGCAGCCACGGTGACGGTCAAGTCTGGCGTCGTCTCGATTGGAAGCACTTCGACCAAGGTTGTCGTCCCGACCCAGACGTCGATCCAGACGGTGACCTCGACCTCGACGGCCGCGGCCGTGACTTCGACAGTGATCGTGGCAAGCTCGTCTCTGTTTCCCGTCACAGCCACTGTCGCATCCACAGCACTTGTCTCTGTCACTGCCACCGTCACCACGGTCTTGACCGTGGCCGTGCCGCCGCCGTCGGCTTCACCGTCCGCCCGAATCAAGCTCAACAAAGCGTCTGATGACTCCTTCTTTGGCTACATCGGCTCGGAGACCAGCGACGGCTATTTCGTACCTGTCACCGATGCAAGCGATGCGCTCATCATTCAGTTCCCCTCTGACTATTTCATCAACGGCGGTCCGGTCAACTTTGTCATCCCTGGCAGCAAACATCCAAATTTGGGCGCAAGTGTGGGCAGTGCTTCCACCAGCAACGACCTGGATGAAAACAGCGCCAAGTAAGTCGTTTGCACATGAGCCCGACTCCAGCTGAGCGCCCGTGACTCATACGATGACTTGTCGTTGTGGATTTACTGTTTTTCCTCCAGCTATGTGTACTTGACGTCCACCGACACTGTGCCACCCCGCACACAGAAGACTGATACCACTGGAACCGGCTTTGACTTCACTGGCTACGACGAAACCTATGAGAGCCAAATCTGGGACATCGACCCTTTCACGAACCAGCTGTCCATCGACTGGTACAACTCAGACGGCAGTGAGTAGTCCCGCTGTGGTCAGAAACGGATCCTGTCCGTTGTTCCTTGGCTGATGAGAACGGCATCGATTGACATCTGCCTTGCGCCTTTTACCAGCTTCAATTTATGACGCGGCCCTGTTTTATGAAAGCTCTGAGTTCCTGGCTTGGACTGGAAATTTCAACGATTACCAAAGCAGATTTTCGGGCACAGATCTCACCGAGCTGGTGAGTGCGGTAGACATCCTTCAATAGCCGCTGCTGTCGATCAGCTTCCTGTCCATTTTGTCTGATATCCATGTGCCTCTCATTCGAACAGACTCCTTACCTCGAGGTCATCACCTGAGAGCTGCCGCTGCGATGAGGCCGAGCCCGCGTGCCCGAGCCTTGCTCTTCTGCGGTCATCAGGCAAAGCAGTCGAGAACTATTCAAGACCACCGCGCCAGGCACACCTCATTGGCACGTCAATACCATATCTCGCCTTCGCCAGGTCACTCCTGCTCCTTTCACCCCGTTTCCCACTCTCACGTACGCGCTTGGTTCTCACATGCTCGGGATTCCCATCTTTCCTCCCTGTCAGACCGCGGAAGGTCCATGCGGCACTCCTTGATTCTAACTTTTGCTTCGACACACTCCTCTTCATCTCTTGCCCTTGCCAATCTGTCACCGTCAGCTGTCACCTATCGTTTAAAAACGCCTGTCATGGGAACTTGTCATTTTTCTATTCGCTTCAATTCACCGTGCATAGAGCCGATGACTTGCCCTCGTGCGTAGCTTGAAAGTGAATTCCCTGCGGGGAGGGATGGCAGCTGGCTCGAGCTATGGTATCGTAACTGTGTTCGAAGTGACTGTCAGGAACACCAAGTGCCAGCGCCCAAATTCCGAACCTCAGATTACACTTGGCTTGCGTATCCAGATTTTCTTCAGAGAGCCCCCCTCCCGACCCCCCATTTGGACCAGTTCCACATCGAGCCCCCCTTTTCTCGCATTTAGGACATCCAGAACGGAGATGTCAAGGGAAAGATGAAAGGGGTATGATAAGGTAGAATCTTCTCCAAAACAAAAGAACAAACGCAATTGTCAGAACTAAGAAATAAGAAAGATGTGCGTAGGGCGAGAGCACTGGGATGGTGCTTGTGCGTGGTTGCAAGATGGTTGGGTCGTGTATAAATTTGAGGGTCCAGGCTGAAGGAATAGGCAGTGCATGAGCAAGCAAAGTGTAGAGCGAGGGGACTCGTGAATGGAGGGAGAGGGAACTCATGTAAAACCCCCCTCGTCTCAGGCCTTGAGAGCGAGTTCGATCTTGTGGGTGAGTACTTTTGGCTTGGTCACAGGACTGAAGCGCTGGACCACCTTGCCGTTGCGGTCGACCAGGAACTTGGTGTAGTTCCACTTCACCGCCGACGTGCCAAAGATGCCCTTCTTGTGACTCTTGAGGTAGTTGAAGACCTCGTTCGAGTTTGGGCCGTTGACTTCGGACTTGGCGACGATGGGGAAGGTCACGCCATAGTTCTGTGTTTTTTTAGCCAGCAGAAAAAAGTGAGCCGGGCGCGAGGACCAAAGAAAGCTTTGCTCATGCGTGTGACTCACCTTTGTGCAGTAGTGGACCGTCTCCGCGTCTGTGGAAAGTTCCTTGGAAGCGAACTGGTTGGTGGGGAAACCGATAATCACCAGGCCGTCGTCCTGGTACTTCTTGTTGAGCTCCTCGAGCTCGGCCAGCTGTCCAGCAAAGCCGCACTTGGATGCAGTGTTCACAATGAGCACGGCCTTTCCTCGGAGCTCGTCAAAGTCGAGGAGGTCGCCGGCGGGCTTCTTGGCCTTGAGTTGGTAAAAGTCTGCCATTGTGTTTGGGATAGGTGGGGGAAAGGTTGGTTTGGGATGTAAAAACGCGTCGAGAGAGGAGAAAACGAGGAGCGTGGTGGGGTTGCTGTGGAGCTGGTTTTTTGCGCGCTTACCTGGGACATTTATACGTGTCCTTTGACTGGCAGGCTATCTAGAGAAGATATGGCTACGGACGGACATAGAGTTGCAGAGAGTTGGTCCTTCGTAGATCCGGCTCTGGGATGTTGCGCGTGGGCGAGAGGGAAAATCGGCATGGCTTCTTTCGCAAGCGCAAGCCGTGGAGACGCGCAAGGGTCCAGTCCAATCAGAAGCCCCAGATTGGCTGCGTCCTGCGATAAGTCGTGGAGGAAGATGATCGAGCTGAGAGACCGAGGGTGGTCGATGTTGGTGAGGATGGGGAGACCAGAGAAAGGCAATCGTGTCTACTGTCTAGCTCGCACGCTGCATTCTCAAAGCGACTAAATAAAATCAGAACAGGGCTTCAGCAATCAATAGCTTCAATGATGCGATTCGGGTAGATCATTGGGTCGTCCCGGTTCTTCGCGCGCAGGGCTCAGCCTCGCGCCTCAATCAGATGGAGCTAGCTGGGCCACCATACCCCTGCAACCCTGATTGATGCGCCTAGCGCGTCGACCCTGGACCATTCTTCGCGCGCTCGTCCTCGAACAAGGAAACAAAAATGAAAACTCTCGAGCTTACACCAACACAACTTTGTGGGTTCGCTCGTCCCTGGGTAAGCGGTGCGCGTATAGTCCACGTTGGCAACGCGCCTTGACTCCTTGGACTAGATCCGAGTCAATCACCACCAAGGTGGCCCATCTCGCGTGCTGGCAAGGCTTTCCGATGCGAGTCGGGGTGCATCCCCCCAGCATGCTCAAGGTTCGGTTGGTCCACAGAACCAGATCGGACATCTCGGCCGAATGACTCGGTCCTCTCTCGGCCGAACAAAAGATTTCCACGTGGCGTCCCGTGAAGTGCCCACACTCCAGGCCACGTGGCG
This sequence comes from Tilletia setariae, assembly GCA_023634365.1. Taxonomy (NCBI): domain Eukaryota; kingdom Fungi; phylum Basidiomycota; class Exobasidiomycetes; order Tilletiales; family Tilletiaceae; genus Tilletia; species Tilletia setariae. The sequence continues at coordinate 325,055 of JAMJXE010000008.1, forward strand.
TCCCCACACCACGTGGCTTTCACCACCCCTTTCTTTACACACCTTTCTTCTTGTTCTTCTTCCAACACCTGTTCCTCCAGCTTCTATTGCTGTGGAACGTTGCGACAACAACATGAGCAGCGCTCGAGCCCCGAGCTCGGACCCCTCCAGTTTCGTCGCCGTGACGACCAAACCGGTCTCCCTCACCACTAACCCGTTTCCCTCATAGAAGACTCGTTCCTGTCGCCCGTCGCTACCACTGATCTCATCTCCCCCTCGTGCTTCCTGTGTTTCCCCCTTCGCCGTGGCCGTTCCCTTCTTGGCTATATAAGCCGTCCCTTTTGTGTACCGTTCCCTTCAGACTCTTCACCAATCTCACCCCGTTCGTTCTACACCCACACATATCCTCTAAGCCATCCCAGTCCTGAGCCCCTGCTCACCCTTACAGGTGAGTAGGCTACGTCCCTCGCCTCCTGTCCTCTTCTTGGTTTTGGTTGTTCTTTGTCATGGAACAGGTGAGTGCACAATCCCTTTAGTTCTTTGCACCTTGGACAAGCTGCTGAGCAGCTTCTATTGCTGTGGAACAGTAATACATTCTCTTTTTGGTCGCCCCCTACGTGTTCGCACTTCACCCGAGTCCCGACCGCTATGGATGCGCTCATTCTCGCGACAACAAGCTGGGAAGCACAAAATCCAAACCATGATTCGAGATTACCAAAAGGTTTTTAAGGGCTACATGTCCATAAGTATGTAGTGACAGTAAGTGAGTCAAAGGAGAACAAAGAAAAAAAAAATCAAAGGACCTAAGGGAGTGTGTGGGATATAAGATGGAAGCTAGCTGACGGCGATGACAGCCACAGGCGGTGGTTGGGTGTGAGCGAGGGTGGGGATCGGAGTGACGACGAGGTCGGCAGGGTTCTTGTGTAGGAAGTAGTTCTGTTTCTCTGTGGCGGGGCTCGAGCTCTCCGAGTCGTTAGGCGTCGTCGTTTCACTCGACGACTTGGGCTCTTCTTCAACCGGGGTGTCAATCGAGGTCCCGCCCACCGGTGTGGATGCTTCGCTCGAAAAGCCTCGGTTGTCCTCTTCACCTTCGTCATTATCATCTTCGAGCACAGAAGAGAGTTGGTGGATGCCGGAGGAAGCAGCGAGCTGGGCTTGTGAGACCTTTTGTGGGCGGAGCAGAAGCTTGATCACAGGTTGTGGCCATCCCATCCGCTTGGCAAACTCGGCCCCGATCTCTCGGATCTGGTCCCGTCGGTTCGACAGACTGTAGAATGCCGGCTTCTCCATGAACAACGAGAGCTCGACCAGCTCATCTGCAGTGAGCGACTGGGCCAAGTCGACGGTCTTCTGCTCGGCAAAGTTGTAAGAGGCACCGATGATCTTGAAGATTCTGGCCAATTGGGAAACTTTGCGGGAGTTCCAGTCGTCCTTGATCCAGCGCACATTGACCTTCCACGGCAGCCGTCTCTCCCGGTTGTTCGCCTCCGCCCACTCGCCGATCGTGATGCGGCCCTTGATGCCAGCGACAGCGTGCACAATGCCAGAAGTGCCAGCAGCGGTGTGGGCAAGGATCCGATCCACAACGACATCGACTGGCACCTCGTCAATGGTCGACTGCCGACTTGGGTTCGCAAGCCTGGATGCAAACAGCATGTCCTTGGAAGGGTGCAGGATGAAGGCGGTGGCGCAGGAGGTGGTCGGAGTGGAGGATGCCGTCGAGAAACCTGGGTAGGGGAACTTCTCCGCCGGTCCGATCACCGACGGACGGACGACCAAGAGCTTGTCTGAAACTCCGGCCTCGGCAGCGTAGAGGTGGAGAAGGCGCTCAGTGAGGTGCTGTACGAAGTAGGAAAAATGTGTTTCAAAAGAGAAAGATTAGATCATTCTCATCTTGGGCAAAAAGTTGGGAGAGGCAAGGCCGGATCTTGGGGGGGGGGAGGGGGGAGAAGACTCACCTTTGCGTATCCGTAGCCCCAAGGGAAGATGCCGTTTCCGTACTCGGCAGACTTTCCCGTCTGTTGAATGCTACGCCAGGCAGTGGCGGCGGACTGCAGAGCATCTTCACCCTGCGTAAGCGGATAAATCGTCTCACCCACATCGACATCGTCCTTGGCCCCGGGCAGCGACCACAGATGCGAGTTGGAGTAGGCGGTCGAGATAAAGACGAATCGCTCGAGGTTGGGGCTGGAGAAGGCGAGCCGGGCAAGGTAGACGCTCGGAGCAATGACTGAATACGACAGGTCTCGGAGCTTCATCCGCAGATGGATCGAGGAAGCGGCATGGATGAAGAAATGGACCGACTGGCGGACGTCGTCAAGGTCCTGGCTCGACAGGCCGAGGTCGATGGCTTGCATGTCACCGTCCAGGACAACGACCCTGGGGTCCTTGATGAGGAGCGAAGCATGAGAGGCACCGAGCAGCTTTGTCCACTTGGATTCCGCACCACTGTTCGAACATTGGTAAATGAAGGCTGTCAGTTGATGGGGTTTTATTTCTCGCCCAAGGTGAAGGAGGTGTACTCACGCTGCGCCACCTCTGATGAGGACATAAACTCGGGCTGGACTCGACAGGCTGAGGAGTCGCAGGAGGAGACCCGAGGCAAGGAAGCCGGTCGAGCCGGTGATGAAGAGAGTCTTTCGGTTGTAGACGTCCCAGATCATGGAGGCTGTTGGAGGGAGCGAGGGAATGACGTAGGGAGTAGGTGATGTGCTGGCTAGGGAGCAGTGGCAACGGCGGCGGCGAATGGCAGGAAATGAGAAGCCGAACAGGGAGAAGAATGGGACGAGAAGGGGGGAATCTGAAATCGTACGATCCTGAGTCTTGCTGGAAGCAGAAAGGACTTTATAAGCTGGACCCAGTTTGGGAGGCAGAGTTAGTTTCTGACCTTGTTTCCCTCCCGCCCCCGTCCAACCAAAAGCTGATGCCCGTACCTCTACTTCACCGTGAAACCATGCTTTCCTGCGTTTGGAAGCGATCGAGCTGACCGTCTCTCCCTCGGACCTCTTCACTTACACCTTCACTTCATTACTTCCCGAAACCCTGACCTCTCTTTCTGATCTTCAACCCTTCCCATTGTGCATCGCGTCATTCGTCCTTTCACCCAGGAAATCGAAGCCTCACATTCTATTGCATCCCGGCTGCGACAAGCCTGCGCGTGTACACATGCACGCGCGCGTCCGGTGCGACCTTGGACGGAACCCTGATTTGGTGACCATCTTTTGCGGCGAGTTCGTGTGCTTTGCACGTTCCTCTACCCGGCGGAAAGGGGGAGCGCACGCTGCAACAACCCGATGGCCGGTCTTTCCCAATCGCTATGCTGGTATTGCACTGACTCATGCCTGTCTTGTCTCCTTAGCGCGAACCTTCGAAGAAACCCTGTTCCACCCTGTTCAGCATCCACTTGGGAGCCACCGCTGACGCCATCCACGCTACGATGCGACATGGACGGGACGGATTTTGTTGAGCCCCAAGCTCGCGTACGGGCTCTCTCTCGACGAACCCGACAGCAAAGAGTACGCTTGCTTGCTGCTGATTGTTTCTTCGAGCATCGAGATGGGGGTTTTGGGGGGGCCCGCACATGATCGGAAGTGGATGTGTCGGTCACGCCAGCGTTTAGTGTGGTGGGAGCGTGGACGCTAGAGGGGGAAAGTTGTCGAGCTCGATGCTCGGTGACCTACCAAGACGGAACGGAATGCGTTAGTCTGGTTCTCGCTGCGAGGGTGTATTAGCGTGTTGTGTGCGGACAGCCAAAGATCCAAAACTCGATGCTCACGCAATCGATGAGACCCGGACCCAACTTTCTGGCCGGGAGGTCCCCCACCTAGCCGGAACGCGTCGACGAAACTTTGCGACGACCGCAGCAATCGTGACGGCCGAGAGAGGATTCGATCAAAGTCGTGCTCACAGATGGATTTGGGTCGACTAGTGAGTGAGCCACGGGTCGAGGCGATAAGCCCTGCATGCAGCCTTAGCGCTGTGCAAGAACGAGATTGGTTGAAATGGATGCTCAAGACCCAAATTGATGCTGGTGGAAGCGATAGAGGCGAACCTTGAAGATTCTCACGCAATCAAGGTTGGTGGCGGCTGGAAGGATGTGTGGATCTGTCCTGTTGGATGCTGATGGAGCAAACAAAGAGAAAACCTGCTAAGTGGTCAGCGGAGGGATATCCAGCACTGTGCACCCAGGGTTCGCGGGTGGGAGGGTTCTGTCACGCAAGACTCTAGGTGCTGTGACAATCCACGCTAGGAAAGACAGGTGAGGATCGATGTGCAGTGTACTGTGCTTGTTCCGGACAGCGCTCACGTGCGCGCCGCTCCAGAAAAGCAGGTGCAAAGCGGCCCCGCGCGTTTTGCTGACAGCGCTGAGGCTGCTGCTGCTGCACACTCGGATTTCTGGGCGGGAGCGGAGTGTTGTTGGGTGTGCATGGATCGACGTTGCAGGGTGCGGGTGTTGTGGGAGTGGATGGGTGTTGGGTGGCACTGGTGAGAAGACGCAAGATCTCATTTGGATTCGACCGAGTTGTGTCTTCGGAGGCGGGTGCCTGTCTGGGATCGAAAAATGCCCGGCCAGGGTGCACAGCAGGAGCTGCAGAGGGGGAATTATCCGTGCCAGTTCGATGCTCTTAGACTGCGCTAGTGCATGTGCGTGCTCGATGGGGTGCTCGGGCACATGGCCAGGACGGACGGGGGTGGACCCTCGACTGGGCCAGGGTTTCCGACCGAGATGAGGTGCCCAAGAGTCGAGCTGCTTAGCTCGGTCTGCGTGAGAACTCGGGGCAAGTGGTCGAGAGCGTCGACTGGACACTGGTCCGAAGCTGGTTGACAGGTTGATTGAATAATGGAATTCCGAAAAGATGTGCGCGCTACAGACTCACCCACTGCCGCTAAACTGGCTAAAGAAGGCCTTCTGTCGACTTTCCCTGGTTTAATCAGAGAACCTACCCCCAGCTGAGGCAACCCTGCGTAGATGAGGCGGAGCTGGAAGAAACAGGAGCAGTCTTCGTTAGCGCGGATCCACCACCTTTCTCACCATTTGGTTTCGAGCTCGTGTTTCAACTCACCCATCTCCCTGTTTCTGCCGCTCGACACCGAGATGCAAGGAGCCGGCCGAGGGCAGGGTGTCGAGGGTGCGGTGTGCCTGGACGGGCAGCACCCCAGGGTGCCTTCACCCACCCGCTGACTGGCCGACACCCCCCCCCCCCCAGCCCTGTTTCGCCATCGATCCCCATCTTTGCGTTCTCCCATTCTTCCCTCGACTCTTCCTCACCACCCTCACCAATCCCACCAATCTCCACCCAAAGCGAGATCGACGGGGTGCAGGAAGCGCACAAAGGCGAGCCGAGTCCAAAGAAGCACCCAGAAGCGAGCCTACCCTCTAGCTGCCGTCGTTCCTTTTCGGCGATTTCTTGCGTCACGGCCTGCCTCTCGACCAAAGCGTGCCGTCCAGTCGTCTTCCGCAGCTTCCGACCTTTTTCCCCTCTGCACGATTTGCCTTGTGAATGGTGTGAACTCTGGGCCCTTGCCACCGCAAGTTCAGCCCTTCCAGATCTGGAGCAAGATCCACAGCAAGGCTGTCTCAGAGTCACTCACCTTCTCACCTTCTGGGGAGGAAAGAAAGGGATAAAACAGGGCATCAGTCTTCTGCTCCACCCATCTCCCTGTCTCTCCACCCTCGCCATCGCCGTCCCCCTCCGCTCCTCCCTTCGGGCCCCTCCGTCCCCCTTCCCCCTTTTACCCCTCCCCTAGTCCTTCCCTTTGCCTCGTCCCCTTTTCCCCCTCGCCGCGTTCAAGCCATGCTCAGCCGTAGCTTGATCCAGCTCTTCTTCTCCCTCCTCACCGCCTCCACCTCCCTGGCCTCGCCCGTCAGCCAGAAGGAGTACGACTATGTCGTCGTCGGATCCGGTCCCGGTGGTGGCACGCTCGCCTCCCGTCTCGCCCGTCTCGGACACTCCGTCCTCCTCCTCGAGAGTGGCGACGACCAGAGCACAAACTTGAACGTGACGGTGAGCTTCTGTTACTGAATCGCGGTGGTGGTATCCCCCAAGCTTCGAAGACTGACCCCATCCGACCGCTGTTTCCATTTCCTTCGTCTTGACCGAAAAACAGGTCCCTGGCTACATGGCTGCCGTCTCCGAGGACAAGCAGATCCGCTGGGATGTCTTTGTAAACCACTACCAGGACCAAGAGCGAGCCCAGCGTGACCCCAAGTACGTTTGGGAGACCGCTCCTTACGAATACCACGTCGGACCCGGTGCTCCTGCAGGAGCCAAGCCCAAGGGCATCCTCTACCCTCGCGCAGGTACCATCGGAGGCTGCGCCAGTCACAATGCTTTGGTGAGCACAAGGGAGAGATCAGTCTTTTACAGTGTTCATCTTAGCTGAGCACCCATTCATATCACACTCACCCCTTTCGGATGCACAGATCTGGATCCAGCCCCACGACAGCGACTGGGCCAACATTCAGCAAATCACCGGTGACAACTCCTGGTCGCCCGCAAACATGAAGCAGTACCAAGATCGAGTCCTGAGCTGGCTCGACATCGAACCGACTGACCCGACCATCCTGGTCCGCGACCTTGCCCTCACCCAGCAATACGTGGGCGGTGCTGCTGCCGCTGGTGTTGGGCCCCCTCCTGTCGACGCCGTCACCGGTTTGCTCAACCTGCTCCTCGTCAGCCCCAACAACAACGGCCCGAACCGTGACTCGACCCCCGGTTACTTCCAGGTGCCCTTGACCATGGACGGCGGCACGCGCTCGGGAGTGTACGAGCTCATCGGCGACACCGTCGCCGGTGGCTGGGATCTCACCGTCCAGACCAACACCTTTGTCACCAAGGTCCTCTTCGACACGACCAACACAACCAGTGGAGCTAAGCCCAAGGCCACCGGTGTTGCATACCAACAGGGCTCTCACCTTTACCGTGCTTCGTGAGTCTGTGGTTGTGGGTGGTGATGAACCGTTTTGGAATCCCCGGTACTCATCCGACATGTGTTGAGCCCCAGTCCCCTGAGCGGTGGCAAGTCGACCACCGGATCCGTCAAGGCCAAGCGAGAGGTCATCGTCGCCGGCGGTGCCTACAACACCCCTCAGCTGCTCAAGCTCAGCGGTATCGGGCCCTCGGCCGAGCTGAAGAAGTTCAAGATCCCCGTGCTCGTCGACCTGCCCGGTGTGGGCACCAACCTGCAGGACCGATACGAAGTACCTGTCAATGTCAACCACACCCGCAACTTCCCCATCCTTGACGGCTGCACTTTCGATGCCAAGCCTCACGACAAGGTACGTAGCAGTTGCATGGGGCCGAGGGATGTCCTTGTGCTGACGGATTGTGTTTTTTGTTTTTCGACCTGCCAACAGTGCCTCAAGCAATGGCAGGCCTTGCCGCAACTCGTCCTTGGATCTCGTGGAGCGTACGCCACCAACGTGAGTGCCGCCTGCCTTGAAGATCGCAAAGGGATGTACGTTGGCCTGCCCATCACTGACCGCTTCGCTCGCGTTTGGATTTTTTTTGAAGGGTCTCGCTGCCGCCTACATCACTCGGTCCTCGACGGCAGACAACACGGACAACGACCTGATCACGTTCGGAGGTCCAGTCCGCTTTGATGGTTATAAACCCGGATGGGCAGAAGAGGGTAAATCTTGAGCTCTGGGAACGTTCGTTGGAACGAAGCTGACCTTCAGTTCTTGTGCTTTCACTCACAGCCATCGGCGAACACAGTCACTTCTCCTGGTACACCCTCAAGGCCCACACTCGCAACAAGGCCGGCACCGTGGAGCTGAGCTCGGCCGATCCCCTGGACCCTCCGATCATCAACTTCAACTACTTCGACACTGGCACGACCACCAATGGCGCTGATGAGAAGGATGCCTCCGCGCTCGTGGAAGCGATCAAGTGGTCTCGCAAGGCTCTGGGTGACTACTCAGAGTACGCCATTTTGGGCGGATCTCCTTTCGTCGAACAGAACCCAGGACCGGAAGTCCAGAGCGACGAGGATCTCACCCAATTCGTCAAGGACGTCGCTTGGTAAGTCAGACTTGACCTTACGGATTATGCATCAGGAGGATGGTGCTTATCCGATTTTATCTGACTCAACAGGGGTCACCACGCTTCTTGCACGGCGCCGATCGGAGCCGACAATGACCCGAACGCGGTGCTCGACTCCAACTTCAAGGTGCGAGGTGTCGACGGCCTGCGAGTGGTCGATGCGAGTGTGTTCCCCAAGATCCCCGGTATCTTCATCCAGGCGCCGATCTACATCATCTCGGAGAAGGCAGCGGAGCGGATCCACTCGGACGCGGTGGCGGAGGACAACTCCAAGCCATCGCCCAAGCCGGCCGGATCGTACAAGCGTGAGGTTGCTTGATTGGGGCATCCGTCGCTCGTTCCAATCTCTTTTGCATTCTTTTCTCCTGCTCTTGTCTCGGACGTCATTGTAATGCTGTTGATGCTAGACTTTCAAAAATCATGATCTTCGGTCATGGAATCATACCACACATCCTTGATGATGATACTGCCCACTCACCTCTGTGAAGTGGCTCCTTGTGTTTCTACTTTGCTCCTTGCTCTGGAGTAGGTCTGCGTTGCTGTTGAGAAAAAGGCTGGAGAGATCAGTCATAGAGAGATGAGCCGAGACTTGTCAGCTACGAGGCCATCGTTGAAACTTTGGCCTCATCCCACTGCATTCGCCATCCTGCACAACTTCCGCCTTCCTCTCAAGGCAAGACGACCGCACAGCCAGGAAGTCGTCGTTGGACGGAAGCAGAGCAAGCAGTTGGCCTCGATCGACGCTTCTTATACAGACAGACGGAGGACGAGACTAGAGGCATCGCTCCATTCACAGAATCGAACGATGTTGCAGCATTTCGAAATCGTGGACCGCGCTACCACCGCTTGCGTGACTTGGCTCGGAGCTTTCCATTCGCATGTCTCTCCTTTGCGGAACTTCCGTGTGGCCGATTGCGGAAAAGCCGGGATCTCACGTGAGCGGCTACCATCCACTGAGCCGGCTAGCCGGCGGGGCCGGTCCCGCCCTCATGCTCCAAAACTTCGAACACCAACACCTCATCAGCGAGGGGCGAGGAGCAAAAGGTGTCCATGCTCACAGCGTTCTCCCCTCTCCGTCGCTGTCTGCTCCTCTCTGCTCGTCCAGATCTGCGCACGATCAGCAAGATGACCAAGGACGACGCCAGGGCCGCACCGCTCCGGCGCGTCGCCGCATTTACCCGTCAGCTCAGCACACCCGCTTCTAAAGAGTCTGAGCAGATCGGCATCCTCAAGCTGGGCATCGATGTCAGGATCCCAGTCTTCACCCCTCAGGACTACTCTCGACTGCCACAGCAGCGTCTCTTGCTGTCCCTCCAGGACCCCATCGTGGAAGAGCATCTTGCCTGGCTTGGTCAGAAATGGGTCCTGAACCAGGACATCTTCCTCTTATCCACCCCCGGTCCGTATGCCCGACGACTAGCCCTCACTTTTGCTGCGCTTCTTCAGATTCCATATGAGATTGTCACCTTGCACAGGGACATTGGCGAGTCGGAACTCCTGCAGTCGAGAAACCTGCAAGCCGGGGGCTCGCTCGTCTACCTCGATGGTCCCGTCACACGCGCCATGAAGAATGGATCAATCTTGATCCTAGAAGGGATCGAGCGCGCAGAACGCAATGTCTTGCCCTGTCTCAACAATATCCTAGAGAATAGAGAAGTCAATCTGGCCGACGGAACTCAGCTCGTCCCTGCTTCACGTATTGCATCCGCTTCTGCGTCGGACTCACATAAATTAATTCCGGTTCATCCCAACTTCAGGATCATCGCCACCTCGATCCCAGTTCCACCTTACAAAGGCGCCTCTATCGACCCACCCTTCCGTTCCAGATTTCAGGCAAGATGGGTGGAGGGAAATGTGCCAATCGGACATTCCCTCCTTTCAGATCCAGCAGACCCAGCCAGCACCCACAGCCCAGAGGTCAGACAATTCTCCGATAAGCTGGCGCAGAGATGGTACGAGTGGGCCGGTCTACTCAAGTACCACGCCTTTGCAGCAGATGGCGGAGACGTGCTCCCGCCAACCTCGCGCCTGCCAAACTTGCCGACCACGGCGCTCGGGCTCCTTTCTGAGCTCGCATACACCTTCCCACCTTCGTCGGCTCCACCGTCAGGACTGGCCGCGCAGACAGGCGCGCCAGACGCAGAAAGTGCCGCCCACGAGCAAGAAGCAGGCGCTTCGGCCTCGGCAAAATCAAAGGCGGCCCAGGTTGCCATTCAGGCTGTGGCACCCTCCACGTCCGCCTTCTTGGGCTCCGCATACCCTCAGCAGTACACCTTGGACGACACCAAGCGCAAGCTACACGCAGAGCTTCTCGCAGCCGTCAATCTACAGGATGGCCTTGTAGGCGATGTCGAGAACAGTGGTACAGGCTCTGAGGCTGAGCCCGATCGATCCCTTGGTCTTCTCGGCTTTCAGTTGCAGGCTATCACCCGCGAGTCGGACCACGTGGCGCAGATCACTTTTGTCCAACCGTCCACCGGTCGAACCACGACGACGCGCGTGTTGTGCGGTCCACTTCCGCTCCTGCCCATCTCGCAGATATCCTCCTTCCAGACCCAGGGGTCCACAATCGTCCCCACCCCTCGTCTCCTTTCCACCTTGACGACCATGCTTCAGTTGCACGCGACGGGTCGGGACCTGTGCCTTCTCCCCTCCGCTTTCTCCATCGGTGGAGGCTCGACCTCCTTGTCCGAACAGAAAGACCTACTCGCTTCCTCGCAGGCATCGTCCTCGACCTCGACTAACATCGCCCTCTTCGCCGCCCTGCTCGGATTCGAACTGGAGTCGGTGTGGCTCTGGAAGGACGTGGGCGGAAACGAGATCCTGATGAGGCGGGCCACCTCCGAAGACGGATCCACAACATGGGAGCCTTCTCCTCTACTCCGAGGAGCGCTGCAAGGCAAGCTCATCCATTTGGCTGGGGTGGATGTCCTTGGTCCCACCCTGATTTCCCTAGCCAGGCTACACCAAGACCGCGAGATCGAACTTTGGCATGGCGGCCGAGCCACGCTGACAGACCTGACAGCTCCCGCCTCCGGAGCACCCTCGACCTCGTCTTCCATCCCGGCCGATTCTACTGTGGCTGCTGAGGGCCACCTTGCATCCATCCACCCATCTTTCCGCGTCATTGCGACCGCATCCACTTCCAAGACGGATTGGCTCACCGAAGAAGCAAGCACCTTGTTTGCCTTTGTTCGACCGAGCCCCATGTCTGAAGCGGAGGAGATGGACGTCATCCAGAAACGCACCGGCTGCGGACAACGGGAGCTGGAACAGCTCTTCTGGTTTGCGCAAAAGTATAGAACCACTAGCAGCGATCCGGTGAGCAACCTTTTGGAGTACCCAAGGAGCAGTTCTTGATACGTGCACGGGATGCTGACCTAGACTACCGCTGCTGCAGAATCTGAACCTCAGCAAGTCTCGCCGCTTGGGCACTCGGCAACTGATTCGAATCGCTCAACGTCTCGCCCTGGATCCCTGGGCGGACATTCACACTCTGGTCTCACGCAATCTCCTTGTCGCCTATCTCCCCGTCACCGTCCGAAATCTGGTGTTGGACCTTCTGGCGCAGTGTCGCATTTATCCCCGCGGCACCGAAGGCGCGTTCCAATTCCGACCACCGCCGTTTATCCCCGCGCCGAAGATTGACGAGCAGGCCCAAGTAGTCATCTTTGAAGACTTGAACGAGCCAAAGAGCGAACCTGTAAAGATTCCACGGTTCGATGCACAGAAGTGGGACCCGGAAGGAATCGCCTTGATCCCCGCGGTGCCCAACTTCTACTCCAACACCTCTCAGAACCTCCTCTTGCAGCAAATCTCCGAGGACCTGCAGGTGCTCCGTGAGCCCGTTCTATGCTTGGGCCCCCAGGGAAGTGGCAAAAACCGCATCGTGGACGAAGCCTTGCGACTGGTCGGTCGGCCGAGGGAGTATATCCAGCTGCACCGCGACACCACTGTGGCGAGCTTGTTGCAGCAGGTCCATCTGGAAGGCGGCAAGTTGAGCTTTGTCGACTCGCCACTGGTCAGGGCGATCAGAACGGGACGGGTCTTGGTCGTCGACGAGGCCGACAAGGCGTCGGCGCCAGTTGTGGCCATCTTCAAGTCCTTGGTGCGTCATTGGTTTACAGTTGATTTGTCCTCGAACAGATCTGCTGACGTTGCTTGTGATGTTTGAACTTGGCCAGGCTGAGCGTGGCGAGCTGACGCTTCCCGATGGAAGTCGTGTCCGCCCTGCTCACACACCCGGCACAGACAAAGACATCATCCTTCACCCCGAGTTCAGGCTCATCCTTCTTGCTAACCGGCCTGGGTACCCTTTCCTTGGCAACACTCTGCTAGAAGGTAAGGAGCATGCTTCAAAGTTGCTCGACTTCAGTTGAGACTATATACAGATGACTGACATGAGAGCGTGATTGAATTTCGACAGTGCTCGGCGAGGGCTTCAGTTCCTACGCGGTCAACAATCCGAATCACGAGTCCGAAGTCCGTCTTCTGCGCCAAGCCGCACCCGATGTGCCCGAAAAGCTGATCGTCAATCTCGACCTGGCCTTCAACGAACTTCGCGAAGCCTTTGATGCAGGCACAGTGACGTATCCGTACTCCCTCCGCGAGTTGCTCCATATCGTCAAGCATCTGCAAAAGTTCCCCCAAGACGACATCAGCTCGGTCCTGCTCAACACGCTCTCCTTTGATCTGCACCGACCCGAGGCGATGCGAGTTGTTCTTCTCACCTTGAAGAAGTACGGTATCCCGATCGACGGATTGAGCTTGGTAGCCCTTCAGGAGCAAGCGGACGAGGCGCGTAGGAAGGCGGGTGCGGATGGGAAGAAGAAGGTGCGCCAGGTCCAGTTCGAGCCCAAGGGAAGTACGGAGCTCAGTGAGCCGAAAGAAGGTCAGGCGACGGATGGAAAAGCTCACGTTGGAGGCAATCGCTGGAGAGGAGGCACCGGTGGACGTGATACTGGTGGCCTCGGTGGCCGTGGAGGTAAGTGACACTCTGAGACCCGCAGCGTGTGAGATTCGGATGACACTGACATCTTTGTCGACTCTTGGTCATCAAGGCTACGAACGGTATTTTGTGGAAGGGCATGATGTGCACACCGTGTCCAAGGAGCTGAAGGAACAAGTGCCAGAGCACATCCGCAAACAGGCCAGAGAAATGGCACGGGAAGCATTGAGTGAGTTGAGAAGGGGGCCCTATCAAAATACCACGATATTGACAGCAATCATGCTGTGCAGACAAGAAACTGTCAGAGGAAGGAATGACATCTGGCGAAGGCGCAGCGTATCACAACTGGAAGGTAAGGTCCTTCTTGGTGAGATATAAAGGACTGGAGGCTGACGCACTCTCACATTCGGTTGCGATCAGATGGAGATGGCTGCCCAGGTAGGTCAAGTCAATGAAATGCTCAATAAGATTCTCCCAGCTGACCCAGATTCACATGCTGTCATGGCTGCAGATCCAACAACTTACAAGCATGCTCGAAAACCTTCAGGCGCAAGCCAAGGAGCGCCAGTGGATTAACAGGCAGCAGGAGGGCGAACTGGACCAACGCCGGCTGACCGATGCCCTGACTGGCGAGCGTGCTATCTTCCGAAGGTCAGTCGTGCTGCAGTCATGATTCGACACTTGCGTAGAAAAGACATCCTGACGATCTACGTTCGTTACCATATACAGGAGACAGGAAGCACCGCCCGAGCTCGGAGCCGCGCAGACGAAGCCTAAGCGCATTCGATTTGTGCTAGACTGCTCGGCGTCGATGTACACCTTACAGTGAGCTACTGTTCGAGCGCGAACTGAAGATGAAGCGCTTTACTGACCCTTCTTGATCCGCTCATCAGATACGATGGCCGCCTGGACCGAGAGGTCAAGACATGCCTGATGGTGCTGGAAGCCTTTGCTCGCGCTGATCCTGCTCGTTTCAAGTGGGACATTGTCGGCCATTCTGGAGACTCGGCAAACATCCCGCTCGTCAAGATGGACAAGCTGCCCAAGACCGACGGCGAACGTCACAAGGTGCTGCGCGACATTGTGGCCTACTCTCAGTACTGCGACAGTGGCGACACCACGTTGGCCTCGATCAAGCAAAGCGTTCAGGAGGTTGCCAAAGATGAGGCGGATGACTACTTCGTGTGCGCGCTCTCGGACGCTAACTTGTCTCGCTACGGAATCGGTGCAGCGTCCCTCGGCCAAGCGCTGAGGACTAACCCGCGCGTCAAAACTGCGATCATCTTCTTGGACAAGGGACAAGAGTCCCAGATCCTGGCACGGCAGGTGAGTCTCCATAGCGCTGACGAATGGCATCCGCTCGGTCGAGGAACCGGTGACCCTGACGCGTCTCCTTCTCGCTGTCCGATCTAGCTTCCCGGCAAGGCGTTCGCAGCCGCAGACTTGAGCAAAGTGCCTCAGATCCTGCAGGACATCTTGCAGAGCGTCCTCGACGACACTGCCTGAAAGAATTCGCTCTCGCCCTGAAGGGTTCCCCAGAATCCTGAAGCTTCCGCAATATCGTGAAAGTGTTCTGGCGGTATCTTTGCTGCTCGTCCAAGGCTCTCTTTTTCTACAGACTTATGGAATGTTCCACAAAGCGTGTATACGTACTTAGGAATCTCAATCCTTGCTCAGGTTCACACAAGCTTTGACGCCAGGGCTGGAATTGATGGAGCACATTTGGATTGGCCGACGGTTGAGGGTCGAAGGTCGAAAGTCGGAGTCGGAGTCGGAGTCGGAGTCAAGGTCGAGGTCGAGGTCGATGGCCATGTCGATCAGGATTCGTAGAAACCCATGCCGAGCGTGATCTTGGACATGGGGATGTTGTTCCGCGCGAATGCGTCGACGGAATGTCTGATCTCAGTCAGATTCGTGTGGGCGAAGACGAAGACTGGTGGTGATGGTGACATGCGCTCCACCGGCAGGGAGACAACGGACGATGGCGAGACCGATGGAGCCTTTGCCGACGCCGGAAAGCTGCTTATGAACGCCGAGGAAGTGGTCAGGAGCCTGCATACGCCCGAAGACAAGGCTCGAGGCAAGCGTGCTAGCCAGAACGTTCTGTCCCTTGAAACTGACACCATTACTTGCGATCTCTTCCAGTAGACTGACGTACACCGAGGTGAGCTTTTGACTGGTCTGCCACTCTCCTGCGAACTTGCGCTGGGAGTCGAGGAATGGCTGACCATCGCCCTGTACGTCGAAGGAGTCCACATTGGCAGGTCGAGCTGTGCTGGCGCTCGTTCGACGAGTGCTGGATGGACGCACTGTCAAGTGGCGGAAGTGAGGTGAAGAGACATCTGAGGACCAGGCGACCTCCGTGTACAGGAACTTGAGGGTTGCCTTGCTGAGCTTGCTCATGCTGGGTTCGATCTTGATCAGAATCTAAAGCCTGGCGATGATCTCTGGTGCCTGATCAGCGTTGACCTGGGGTCCAACGCTCTGTGTGAGGGGCAGTAGGAGCATGCGCTTCCTTGTACCCGGCAGATTCGACGATGGCCTCCTTGCCGTTGTCGATCGGCTGCTGTCCAAAGGCTTCGCAGGCTGGTAGGAAGGGCGCAGGGAAGGATCGGTGTTGTCCGAGTAGAACTGCATGTGATTGACCATGACAGAATCCGCTCGGCTGATGATGTTGAGCAGCGCGTAGTGATCTCGCGAACGACCATCGTGAGCACATCGTGGATGATGTCGTGGTTTGCCAACCTGGAATCTTGACGGGACCGATTCCAGTAGCTCGAGAAGCGTCGGGCCTTGAGGGGTTCGAAGCATGGTAGGATGTCGTTGATGTAGACCTCTCCGTGATCCGAAACGATGCTATCGAGCTGATCTTGGGTAGAATGAGCTCCATGCCCAAGTCGTCAGCTTCCCGACCCCATCCACGACGACCTTCTCCTAGATAGCGCTCGAGAGCCTTGATCCAGCGACGAGCATGGGCCGCAGACCCAACGGCGAGAAGCGCGGGGCCTTCGTTCTTCTGACGCGAGAGCTCTTGAGTCCTGATGAAACTGGCTTGAGACTGGAGAAGGAAAGAGTCAGAAAGAATCCTGGAAGAAGGTAGGCACGATGATGTAAATTGTACTCACCTTGCAGGACCATGGTGTTGACCTTGTGAGAGTCGGGATGCTTGCTGATGGAGGAAGGCCGCCAAAGCCGTGACGAAGCTGGTTGCACGGGTGCTGAGTGTGCTGGTGGTCGAGTCCCACATGGGGTGTTGGGATCGAGGCCAAGATCCATCTCGGTGTCGACATGGTCGGAGGGGTAGTTTTTAAGAGTTCGCCAGAAGCCCTCTGTTCATGAGGGCCAGTTGTGTGAGCGAGTTGCGAAGTTTGTCGTCGTAGTCGGCTAAGACGCCCTTCCGGAAGCCGGGGTTGTTGAGGCACTGGTGGTCGATGCGAGCTACCATCGATGCCGCCAATATCTGAGTGATATATTTGTTAGGCACTAAGGCGTCAGGAGGTCATAAATGGATAAACTTACATCATCAGGACATGTAGATACACGCATACGCCAACCAGTCGCCTCATCCCTCCATTCACCACCCCCATGCACAGCTTGCATTGCCCAAAAGGCGAACATGGCTCCAACACAAAATACCGCTGCATTGCTTGCTTACGGGATCTGCTTCAAGCTCGGACCGACTTCTCCGCCATCACACTTCCCATCTTTGAGCAAGCAAGTGGATCTCGGCCCACACCACGAGGCTCCAATTTTCATTCGGGGCTCAGTCGACATCGACATGAGCCTCGGACCTGGCCACCTTCCGACTTCCTTCGAAGATGCGATGGACATCGACCCCATCAAAAACCGCCCCTGCGACCCTGTCGACACCGAGATGGATCTTGGCCTCGATCCCGACACCCTTATGTGACTACAAGACTGTCAAGTATCATTCGTTGTACACCACGGAACAGGCGGAAGCAGACATAGTCCTTTCTGGAGATCGCGTCGCACCTCCCCCCGCCCCTCTCTCTCCCCCCCCCCCCCCCAGAGACTCCGGATACAAAGCTCTGATCGTTCAAGACCTCGAGCAAGCAAATGAGCACCGTTCCCCAAGATCTGGACAATCAGCACCGCTGGTTGGCTACCTCCTTCTCCGCCATGGTCCAACGTCTTTGCGACATTTTCAAGAGGAGTGCAAGCACGCTTGCAAATGATAACCCCAAAATCAGTGATCTCAAGGACGACCGCAGGATCAGCGTCGCCTCTCTCACCCTCGCAGCGGCCGGGCCACAGCATCTGAGGATGGTGCTTCTCGCTTTCGCCTCCCTGCCCCCGCACATATAGCGTATCATCTCCGTCGATCCAGACCACGCCTCAGCTTTGAAGTCTGCGAGCATTCAGTCGCGAGTCTTGGTTGTCGAGGTTGTCGATGAGGCCAACAAGGGTCGGCGCCAGTTGTTGCGATCTTCAGGTCTATGGTGCGTCACTTGGTCACATCATCCCCGTCCTCATCAGACCTGCTGACCTGTCGGTGATATCTTGACTTCGCCAGACTGAGCGTGGCTTGCTGACGCCCGTTCTTCTTGCGATCCGGCCAGGGTACCCTTTTCTTGACACCTACCCTTTCCTTGACAACACTCGCCTAGAGGATAAGAACTATGCTAGGAACTAGCAAATTGCTCGACCTGACTTGAGACTTTGTGTGGATGATTATTGACATGCTTACAGCATTCAATTATCAAACACCTCCATCTCGTATCTTCCGCGATGCAGTTCAAGCTCTGGCCTTTCTGCGACAGAATCACGAGGATCCTTCCGGAGTCAGCTTCTTGATCAAGATTGCCCCCATCTTGGACGGATCAAGATTGCCCCCATCTTGGATGACGTCGGCAGGGCGGACATGACCACCCATCCTCTCCGACACCCTCCTACGGCCGATATTGACTGGGCCAGGACCGAGAGACGGAGCTGGACTGAGCTCGCCATCCTGATCCCACCAATCACACCACAGGCGGCGCAGGAGTTCATTGGCGGTCCAGGGGCGAGCGAGTGGTGCACTCATTCGACTGTCATTGATGGCACTCTCAGAGCATTCGCCTGTTGTCCTAGCGTAAGTTGGCCTGCCATTCTCTGCACGCGCGCGATGTCTGTTGAGCGATAGCCAGCTAAAGACCCTGGACTCTCACAGAACGACACGCTGATGACATATCCCGGCGCGACTGGGCCCGCAGTCGGCCAGCGAGCTTCGGAATGGACTCATGACTTCCTCGCGCGTCTTGGAAGGCATCCTCGCTCGGCTGAGTCGCCACTCACAGGTCGGTTCTCCAAGCACTTCATCCATCAGCCAACCCGAAATCCTCTGGTCGTGCTCGATTGGAACCCACGCGTCCATACGGCAGTCTGTCTGCTGTCAGATCCTACGGCATCCACCGCCAGATTGGAGCGCGCGTCCCCGGCGCTTGCTGTGCCTGCTTCTGGTCAGGTACCCGTGAGCTGGCACGGCCACGACTTGATTGCACGTCTTCTGCCCGCGATGCTCTCATACGGCGTGATCCATCCCCCATTCGGAAAAGGTGCCTCGTCAAAGGGCCAGCCCCATCTTGTGCGCAACACGTCTGGCGAAGCAGACAACGCTGCACTACTCTATGACCTCGAACAGATCGGAAGAGATGATACATGGTCGTCGGCGGATCTAGCAGTCGACCTCGGCTTTTGCCACATCCAATGACCGGTGCTCCTTCTCCAACAGCGTTTGGTACGACGTAGATGATTCTCCCGCATCAATGTCAGCACGAAAGGTGAATCTCGCTGGTCTGCACATACCATACCTTACCTTTACCTTGTTCAAAGCTATCTATCTGTCAATAACCGACAATGTTGTTACTTCCTCTTACTTCCTGTGGGTGCTTATCAACATAATCACACGACGCCAGTTGTAAAAATTTTTGCATGGGGTTGGTGGCCATAGTTGTATTGATGAGCAGGAGGGGTACAAAGATGGCCGTGCAGAAAGATGTCGTCGCTTCCGAGAGCATTGGTGAACCTTGGTCGAAGTCGAAGACGATGTTGAGCATTTGAAAACGTATTTCAGGCTTTGAACGAATCGCTGGGTGCGACAAAGAGATCGTAGGAAGGTGCAGTAAGGGCGAAGGCGGCCGAAACGAAAGGTTGACCGCAAGTGCAAGAGACTCAGGTTCCAGAGGATGGTCCGACACCAGGATTTACAGGCTGTGGAATCCGAGTCTGCTGGGTTCCGAGACAGGTAAGTTTCAATACGCCCAGCTCTTACCTTGGCAACAGAGACAGACAAGAGGAGAGCTTTCGACGCCAGGGCCGGAATCGGTGGAGCACGTTTGGATGGGCCGAGGGTCGAACGTCGAAGGTTGGAGTCGGAGTCGAGGTCGGTGGACATGTCGATCAGGAGTAAGTTGCTAGGTCCGAGGCGCCCGAAGGCAGCCCCGGACCAGAATGGAGGTAAATCGATGTCAGCCATGATGCTGAAGAGGCGAGCGGAAGGGAAGTGGCGAGGGTACTTACTGTCATCAATTGATCAATGCGCGTGCTGGAAAAGAGGGGGAGGGAGGGATGCGGGCACCTTGAATCTGAAGAAACGAGCAGAGTCAGTTGGTAGTCCTTGGTGAGAGCGAAAGCGAGTCGAGAGTGAGACGAGCAGGATGATGAGGGTACGTACCGTGGTCGAGACCTGAGGAAAGAAGATGGCCTGGACCGGGCGCGCGATCGCCGTTCTTGAGGTCCGAATCCGTAGTGCTCCAATCGAGTTCCGCTCCTTCGGTCTGCTCTCTCTGTCTGGCTCCGTCGATACGCCAAGGTGAAGAGCTGTCCACGGCGCATGAAACCTACCTGCTCGGTCTTTTGTCAGCAGACTCGGAGCCCTACCCGGCTGGACCTACCTCTGGTTCCGTCCTCGTCTCTGCACAAGCGGGCCTCTCGCTCCGGCCGACTCCGGATGCATTTCTTGTGAGTGTGCTTGCTCCCTTACCTTACCTTCTTTCCGATCCCTCCGTCGTCCTGGCGATGTCGATCGACGGCCTTCGAGCGCATTCGCATGCTCTTCATCGTATTTGACTTTTCTCATGGTCACCGCAGCACTCTTGAGCTGTACGGCACCTGACCGGACTGGAGGTGGGGCCGGAGCCCGCTGACCACTCCAGTCTCGGCCCTGCAAGATGTTCCATGGCCTCGACGACCCGGTTGGTTCGCAATGATCATCTCCCGAGGGAGTCCTCTGGGTGGGACCCAAGAGGTGCGAAATGGTCGAGGTCGGAGGCTGTGGAACACCGTTCCCTCCTTTATCGATCCCGAGCTCGAAGCAAGAATGACCCCGGCCAGGGACGAGATGCTGGACGAAGAATCCAAATCTCGCCGGCGCCTGGCCGAGTCTTGGGTCGAGCTGGTCGACGTGGGGGCTGATCCTGAGACGGATCTCAGTTCTGGGCTGTCTTCTCGATCGAGGAGGCTGAACGTGATCGTCAGGATTCGGACTCGAGAAGCGCCCACTGGGCACGGGCGCAGACGTATCCTTGAGCGAGCCTACTGAGCTGTGGCAGGCGCGAACAGCTTGAGGCTTCAGATACTTGGTCCAAGTAGTAGCAACGGACTCGATGAGCTGTACGCACGGTCGCGAATGCATCGATCGGCCTCGATAGCGCCGTCGATCTAGCACTGAACACCGAGCTTCTGGTCCTCTGGTGATGCGCTATGGTCCGTGATGCTGCAGCATTCTGGCAGTGACGGGTCACCAAAGCTGGGCGTGGGCGTGGACATTTCATGGACGTGGACAGGCACGTGTCGAGATCTGATGGGTCATGGTCTCGATGTGTGCGCTCCTCCGGTCGGTCCTGATTGAGCAGGACTGGACTGTGAGGAAGCATGGACGAAGCTTGGATGACATGCGTCAAAGACGTGGGCCGTGCTTGATGGGCAAGCTTGCACCGCTTCATCCAGCAAACGCATGGTCGCGAATGCTTTGATCGTAGCAAAAAGAGCCGTCGACTGAGCAGTGAGCTTCAGGTCGACTGGTGATGCTCTGGAAACCGACGAGCCCCAGCAGTCTGACAGTGGCAGATCGCCGAAGTCAGATGTGAGCGTGGGTAAGTCATGAACGCGGGCAGACATGGTCTGAGGCCGAGCGAGATCGTGGTCTGAAAGCCTGCGCAACTCTGATCTTGACTGAGCATACCGTGAGCAGGGTGCGAATGGCAGCGTGGATCAGTCGATGTTGTCGAAGATCCACGCAGATGGACCGACCCAGTCAGTCAGGTCGGACATGACCAACATTGGACAAGACCAAGCCTCCGCCGACCGCGAAAAGCAACGATGGACTACGACGTCGTCCCACCAACTGAAGACCGGCTTCTGATGGGTAAAGGAGTCCGTGAGCGCGCTGAAGAGATGATCGGGCTTGCCGTGATGAGCGTCAGCTGGCACGAAGCATGCTGACTCTCATGCTGATCGCCATGGCGACGACAGCGGACATCGAGCTTCTTCCTGCGAGGCCAGCCGGGGTTCTGAACTTCAACTTGCAATGGTCACAAACGATGCGATCCTGTCATGATTTCAAGATGTGTGACTGTCAGTGGTCACATACACTTAGTGGTGAACAGCACATCAGACTCACTAGGAACCCCATCTGGTCGTCGTTGGATCTTTGAAACAGGCTTTGTGTGTGCAAGATAGACCTGGCGAGGTGGATGACTAGTCCGCATGATCAGGTGACCTTCCGCAACAATGACGCGATGACGCGCATGAAGAGCCGACACGACAATCCCTGTGCTGCCTGCCGTCTGCCGGCGAACAAGGTACTGTCGCTCCTGGCAGTGATCCTCTGGTCCTCTCTCGAGGCGTGCAGATGGTGCACTGTCTCTCCTGCTTCGGGATCGCACTGGAGTCTGAGGGCCACAGACTGGACTGAATGGGGGCGGAGGAGGATCGGAGTGGGCAGACGACCGGATGACTGTTCCACATCAGCGCGTCGCCCGTGAAGCCGTGTAGCCAAGCTACAAGCTGGCTTCTGACCTTGGCGTGACGCATACTTGGGAGACTGCCAGACTCAGATCAGCCTGAGCAGCGAGTTCGACACGACCGAGGACCTGAGCGTCCATCACGGTCCCGCCTAGGATCCGGATACCAAGCTCGATGGAGAGCTGGACATGTGCGGTCATAGTACCGGAAAAGGCACGGTTGCCCCACGTAGGAAGACCTTGCATCGAAGCGGGCTGAGAACTTGGCGAGACTGACCCGAGGATGCCGTTCGAGTCGTCGTCGGATCCAGACGACCAACCAAGCTTGATGCCAGTGGCAGTGGATGACACACCCTGAATGACGGAAGACTGGCCTTGCATGGAGATGTCGCCGTCGAGCTCGCCGTAAGCCGCGAGCGAGGGACCGACAGTGACCAGGCCGGTGGAATACAGACCCGGGAGACCGACGCGCAGGGGCTTAAGCTGACCAGAGGCTTCAGCTGACCAGATGAGCGATGAGCTGCCGCACTGGCCATGAGCGCCACAGTCGCTGACCAAGATGCTCCGACACCGGAGTCGAGCTAGTCGGCTGTACTTGGCATCATAGACAAGCAATGCTCTGAGCTCTGCAGTGGGGAAAATGTCCGGGACGGAGAGATCATTGACAGGTCAGCGATAGGCTTCTGTCCGTATCTGTTCAAGAAGAAGAACTGACTCCTCATCCAGCCGCTCCAGCTGCGATTTCGATCTTGACGATCCGATTCTTGAAGGCACCCCACCATCCCTTCTTATCGGCGTGCCCACACACTGCGATGTCGTCGAAGCTACACCTCCGTGGTTCCATTGAGCGAGTTGAAGGACGACCTGGGACCACATGGCGTTTGAACACTCTGCTTGCGCATCGGGGCGGCGACGACCGAATTCCAGCAGCCGACAGCTGATCGTGAACGCGAGGAAGGAAAAAGGAAAAAGGAAAAAGTCAGTATGACTGTGGGCTCAACATCAGCTGTGTTCCTACGTCCACTCACTGTCATATGCGTCGAGTCGCATGTACAAGAGACCATTGGATGTGCTTGAGCTATCAAAGCTGGCGCCGACACGATCCTTTCAGAGACCCCAAACGTGTGGCTCTGGCCAAGGCTGGAACAAGTCTGGTTTCCGGAGGTACCAGCTGGTAGGAAACCGTCGCCGACCGGCGTCGAGAAAAGGGCAACTTCACCGATCCCGCACGCAATCGCAGCACGAACCCCGCTGGACGGATCGGTGGACACCTTGGACGCACTGGTGAAGCCGGCCGAACAGGACTGGCCACATAGCGTGACCTGGCAGGCTTGCGCTCCATTCTCGCTGTGCCCAGCAATGCCTGCAATGTTGGGATACAGAGCGACCAGCGCATTGTCTTGTGGAGTGTCCTGGATAACGAGAAGAAGACAGAGTTCAGTGAATAGACCAAGGACCAGACTCGAGAAGAGTGTTCTTATGGGAGAATGAACACTTGAGCTACGCACCTGATCGATACTCCATCTGATAGTGTCTCCGATGCAGACGGAGTTGGCGTAGTTCGTGTTGAGCAAAAGGCATCAGAATCGTCATGGCTGATCCACTGATCACCTCCATACACCAAGGGCTTGACTGCGCTGAGAGAGAGCGCACAGGAAGCAGGGCCTATCAGCACAGTGGGTCTGCCAGCTTCAGGAACCACAACCACAGTAGGACCCTGAGCTACTGGCGCTTGCTCGTCAAGGACGGGTGTCTGTCCATCAGCGATCAAGGTCAGGATATTGGCGTACGATTCTGTTCCGGCTTCGGCAGAGCTGCCGAGCTGCCGAGCTGTCGACCCGCTCCGCTGAAAGGGCAGCCAGGAGTGATACAGGTGGGATCAAACAGAGTGAACGAACGATCGTAGGAACTCATCCCGATCTTGAGCGTGATCTTGGACATGGGAGTGATGTTCCGCGCGAATGAGTCGACGGAATGTCTGATCTGAGTTGAAGTCGTGTGGACGAAGACGAAGGCTGGCGGTGATGACGCCACGCGCTCCACCGGCAAGGAGACAACGGACGATGGCGAGACCGATGGAGCCTTTGCCGACGCCGGGAAGCTGCTCATGAAAGCCGAGGAAGCGGTCAGGAGCCTGCATACGCCCGAAGACAAGTTCCGAGGCAAGCGTGCTAGCCAGAGCGTTCAGTCCCTTGAAGCTGACACCTTTGCTTGCTATCTCTTCCAGTGGACTGACGTACACCGAGGTGAGCTTCTGACTGGTCAGCCACTTTCCTGCGAACTTGCGCTGGGAGTCGAGGAATGGCTGACCATCGCCCTGTACGTCGAAGGAGTCCACATTGGCAGGTCGAGCTGTGCTGGCGCTCGTTCGACGAGTGCTTGATGGACGCACTGTCAAGTGGCGGAAGCGAGGTGAAGAGGCATCTGAGGACCAGGCGACCTCCGTGTACAGGAACTTGAGGGTTGCCTTGCTGAGCTTGCTCATGCTGGGTTCGATCTTGATCAGAATCTAAGCCTTGGCGATGATCTCTGGTGCCTGATCAGCGTTGACCTGGGGTCCAACGCTCTGTGTGAGGGGCAGTAGGAGCATGCGCTTCCTTGTACCCGGAAGATTCGACGATGGCCTCCTTGCCGTT
Source organism: Tilletia setariae (assembly GCA_023634365.1). Taxonomy (NCBI): domain Eukaryota; kingdom Fungi; phylum Basidiomycota; class Exobasidiomycetes; order Tilletiales; family Tilletiaceae; genus Tilletia; species Tilletia setariae. The sequence continues at coordinate 349,626 of JAMJXE010000008.1, forward strand.
GTCGATCGGCTGCTGTCCAAAGGCTTCGCAGGCTGGTAGGAAGGGCGCAGGGAGGGATCGGTGTTGTCCGAGTAGAACTGCATGTGATTGACCATGGCAGGATCCGCTCGATCGACGATGTTGAGGTAGCGCGTAGTGATCTTGCGAACGACCGTCGTGAGCACACCGTGGATGATGTCGTGGTTTGCCAACCTGGAATCTTGACGGGACCGATTCCAGTAGCTCGAGAAGCGTCGGGCCTTGAGGGGTTCGAAGCATGGTAGGATGTCGTTGATGTAGACCTCTCCGTGATCCGAAACGATGCTATCGAGCTGATCTTGAGTAGAATGAGCTCCATGCCCAAGTCGTCAGCTTCCCGACCCGATCCACGACGACCTTCTCCTAGATAGCGCTCGAGAACCTTGATCCGGCGACGAGCATGGGCCGCAGACCCAACGGCGAGAAGCGCGGGGTCTTCGTTCTTCTGACGCGAGGATTCTTGAGTCCTGATGAAACTGGTTTGATGCTGGAGAAGAAACGAATCAGAAAGAATCCTGGAAGAAGGTAGGCACGATGATGTAAATTGTACTCACCTTGCAGGACCATGGTGTTGACCTTGTGAGAGTCGGGATGCTTGCTGATGGAGGAAGGCTGTCAAAGCCGTTCCGAACCTAGTTGCACGACTCTTGAGAGTGCTGATGGCGTCCCGCATGGGAGTGTCGGCATCGAGACCGAGATCCATGTCGATGTCGACAGGGTCGGAGGGGCGGGTGTCGATTGGGTCGATGTCCATCGCCTCGTCGAAGGAAGTCGGATCGAGGTTCATCTCGGTGTCGATGGGACTGTGAGGCTCATAAGTGAGCTCGAAGTCCATAAAGATGTCGACTGAGGTGGGCGGGTCGAGGGTGAGCCCCTCGAACAGCTCAATGAGCATGTCGATGGCGTGGGAATTCTGCGTAAAATGGTTCATATTGAACAAAAAGCTGGTGTGCTAACTACTGAAAGGTGAGGAGGGTATGGGGAAGGCGGGAGGGGGGAACAAGAACGGAAGAGGGGGAAAGACTGATGCTCCATGTATATAAATGTACATGACAACCAACGGTTTGCTTCCCAGGATGCGCACCGGAACGCTGTCGGGCTGAATTGTGTTTTTGTTTGTTTCCTGAGATTTAGACTCGTTTTGCGGAAAATCAATTTTAATTGGCTGAGGAAAATTAAGCTATGTCGATCATTGCAAGATCTGAGCCTAAATTCAAACGCCACAATTCCGCCATCTGAGGCTCCCGGCGGCTCAGATGTCAACACCTCACACCCAGCCATTCCCTCACACAGCACTCGCCCCTGGTCAGGGCGATCAGAACTTAACATTATGAAACTTTCTCCATCTGTATTTGGCCTACTTAGATATAACTAATGCTAACATCATTCAATCACCATAGGAACCGCGTGGCGCAGATCACTCTTGTCCAACCGTCCACCGGTCGAACCACGACAACGCGCGTGTTGTGCGGTCCACTTCCGCTCCTGCCCATCTCGCAGGTATCCTCCTTCCATCCTCAGGGGTTCACAAGCGTCTCCACCTCTCGTCTCTCTTCCACCTTGCCGACCATGCTTCAGTTGCACGCGACGGGTCGGGACCTGTGCCTTCTCCCTTCCGCTTTCTCCATCGGCGGAGGCTCGACCTCCTTGTCCGAACAGAAAGACCTACTCGCTTCCTCGCAGGCATCGTCCTCGACCTCGACTAACATTGCCCTCTTCGCCGCCCTGCTCGGATCCGAACTGGAGTCGGTGTGGCTCTGGGAGGACGTGGGCGGCAACGAGATCCTGATGAGGCGGGCCACCTCCGGAGACGGATCCACATATAGGAGCCTTCTCCTCCACTCCGAGGAGCGCTGCAAGTCAAGCTCCTCGGACATGTCAGAGCTGGGGATATGAGGCTGCTCTCTCCTTGCTTTTGCGGCTCCTCAACTCCACGACCAGACAGCGCGAGGCAGGTAAGTGTTTTTACGCATGGTGACACTGTGGCCAGAATCATATTCATGAGCAAGAGGATACAATGGCGGCGTGCATGAGTGCATAGTGGATGTAGGCATGGTTGCATGGTTGCATGAGTGTTTGAGGTGCATGAGTGCTTGAGGTGCATGAGTGCTTAAGATGCATTCGTACATGGATTCATGGCTGCATGAATGCTTGAGGTGCATAGAGGCATGGCTGCTTGAGACGCATGGTCGCGTGGTCGTATGTATGTTTGAGATGCGTGGGTTTTTGAGGCGCATGGGTGCATGGGTTCTGGAGGCGCGTGGAGGCATGGATGCATGTATGTTTGAAATGTGTGGGTGTTTGAGGTGCATGGGGCATGGGTGCATGGTGGCGTTGGTGGCTCAGCTGCATGGAGGCATGGGTGCTTTCGGTGCGTGGAGGCATGGCTGCTTGAGATGCAAGGGTGGCTGAGATGCATGAGTGCATGGAGGCACGAGGTGCATGGAGGCATGAGTAGCTGAGATGCATGGGTGGATGGGTGCATGAGGTGCGTGGATGCTGAAGAGGAATAGCCAGGCTGAGACTATCCTTGTGGTCTTGGAAGTACTACAGCTGACCGCCCGGAGTAGTCGATGGAGTCGTCATCAGGGAGGCGGGCTTCAGGTTCGCGTCCGCTGAGCTGTGACCGGCTGATCGTAGTCTTGACGACTTTCGTCAGGAACGCCCTTTCTCGCGTCCATCACTTGATGGTCACCGGCTGAGGTACCAGGCCCGTGGCCCTTGCAGATACGACGCCGGCTCGATGCATGTCGGTGGAGGTCAGGGACGACTTCTCCCCTGTCGTCGGTGAGCGCGGCACGGACCAATGGGAGGAGCGAGGGGGTACGAGGTGACCGGAGGAAAGAAGGAAGCATGAGGCAAATATCAGGGTCGTCCCTTATGTAGCTGCGAAGGACAGTCAGAGGACGTGGAAGTGACTAAACGCGACGTCATCAGCATGTGTTCGATCATATTCTCCTCCTCCCGTAGCGGCATCAGATCAAGCCCAGAACCGCGGAACAGTGAGTGAGGCAATCCATTCGGTGCCGCACCTGTGCTGCGGGCGGCGAGAGAGCCGAGACTCGGTAAGTGAGACTGTGCTAAGGGGTAGACAGAGCGATCAGCTGGAACCACTCTATGCATAGGTCGGTCCGATGGAAGGAGAAGGTGGCAACTGCCAAGAAGGGAGAGAGGGAGGCAGTGCAGGAAGAGCTCTGAAGACAGCAGACCGAGACCGGGGCGCTTTCCTACCGTTGACCTCCTGTTATTGGGGCTGAAAGAAGGGGGAATGGTGTCACTTCTCTCCCATCGCGGATCCGTCCTCTCGGGGAAGCATGTGCACATGAGCGAAGTCATGCTCGCGTCGGGTGGCAAGCACCTCATCGGCCCGCAGCGGCGGTGAGACACACTTTGCCTTGGCACGGACCCAGAAGCGAGGGCCTGGACCGGCCGTTGGGAGATCATCGCTAGGTGGATGCCTCCTGTTGCCCCGTGTGTGTTGTGGTGTTCACATGGCTGGATGCACACTGGCATGTTGGGTTCCTGAAACCTGATCTCTTGCATAGCAACAGGGACAGATGGTGGCGGATGATCACGGCGTAAAGTGATCGCCCCCTTGATCTGCACCAGAAGCTTGGCACCCGGATCCGCTCGGATAATCATCACCGCGTCCGTGCACAGCAGTCACCAAGTGCTGGATCGTCGCACAGGACCAGCGCGATGCCAGCAGCTCAAGTACATGAGGCAGCTGTTCTCAGTGTGCTCTCTCTCGTCAATCTGCGTATCATCTCATCCATCTCCTCTCTCGCTGTCGGCGACCTTCTTCACCCCTCATCCAGCTTATCAGGCTCGTCTGTCTCTGCATCTGTGTTCCAGATCTTCAAATGGCATTCTCGAATGGAGCACCCACATCTGACACCACTCATCACCCTGATCGCGACTCGATGCACGGAACCCAGAACCTTCAAGCTCTTGTCCACCGCGCCTTCAAAGGCGGGAGGGGCAAGTATCGTGCTCTGTCGCGAGAAGAAGATTCCGTTCACCAAGGCACCGGTGAATGTGCTCGGATACATCGATCCGCCCGATGCGAAGTGGACCGAGTGAACCTTTGAAGCCATTTGAGCAGACTAGAATCTATCTTGTGTACCCTTGCTTTCCGCTTCCCTTTCCCGCTCCTGCATGTCTTGTCTTCTCACAGTTTGTTCCCCTGAGAATAAAAATGCCCTCTTCCAAGAAAGTCATGCAGGTGGCGTTGCGAGAGAAGATGCTGGCTGCACCTGAGAACCAGGCCCAACATCCCGACGATACGCGGTTATCTCGCAGCGGCCGGGCCACAGCATCTGAGGATGGTGCTTCTCGCATTCGCCTCCCTGCCTCCGCACATATGGCGGATCATCTCCGTCGATCCAGACCGCGCCTCAACTTTGAGGTCTGCGAGCACTCAGTCGCGAGTCTTAGTTGTCGATGAAGCCGACAAGGCGTCGGCGCCAATTGTTGCGAGCTTCTAGTCTATGGTGCGTCACTTGGTCACATCATCCCCGTCCTCATCAGGCCTGCTGACCTGGCCAGACTGAGCGTGGCAAGCTGAGGCCCGTTCTTCTTGCGAACCGGCCAGGGTACCCTTTTCTTGACACCTACCCTTTCCTTGACAACACTCGCCTAGAGGATAAGAACTATGCTAGGAACTAGCAAATTGCTCGACCTGACTTGAGACTTCGTGTGGATGATTATTGACATGCTTACAGCATTCAATTATCAAACACCTCCATCTCGTATCTTCCGCGATGCAGTTCAAGCTCTGGCCTTTCTGCGACAGAATCACGAGGATCCTTCCGGAGTCAGCTTCTTGATCAAGATTGCCCCCATCTTGGACGACATCGGCAGGGCGGACATGACCACCCATCCTCTCCGACACCCTCCCACAGCCGATATTGACTATGCCAGGACCGAGAGACGGATCTGGACTGGGCTCGCCATCCCGTTCTTACGAACCACATCACAGGCGGCGCAGCAGCCCATTGGCGGTCCAGGGGCGAGCGGGTGGTGCACTCATGCGACTGTCATTAATGGCACTCTCAGAGCATTCGTCTGTTGTCCTAGCGTAAGTTGGCCTGCCACTCTCGGCACGCGCGCGATGTCTGTTGAGCGATAGGCAGCTAAAGACCCTGGACTCTCACAGAACGACATGCTGATGACCTATCCCGGCGCGACTGGGTCCACCGTCGGCCAGCGAGCTTCGGAGTGGACTCATGACTTCCTCGCGCGTCTTGGAAGGCATCCTCGCTGGGCTGACTCGCCACTCACAGGTCGGTCCTCCATGCACTCCATCCATCAGCCGACCCGAAATCCTCTGGTCGTGCTCGAATGCAACCCACGCGTTCGTACGGCAGTCTGTCTGCTGTCAGATCCTACGTCATCTACCGCCACATTGGAGCGCTCGTCCCCGGCGCTTGCTGTGCCTGCGTCTGGTCAGTCACCTGTGAGCTGGCACGGCCACAACTTGGTCGCACCTCTTCTGCCCGCGATGTTTCCAGAGGGCGTGATCCATCGACTATACGGCAAAGGAGTCTGGTCAAAGGGCCAACCCTGTCTTCTCCCAAACATGGTTGGCGAAGAAGCCAATGGAGCAATACTTCATGACCTCGAACAGATCGGAAGCGATGGCGCATGGTCGTCGGCGGATCTAGCAGTCGAACTCGGCTTCTACCACATCCAATGACCGGTGCTCCTTCTCCAAGAGGGTTTGGTACGACGCAGATGATGCTCCCGCATCAATGTCAGCACGGAGGGTGGGTCTCACTGATGCGCTTATACAGTAAGATCAAAATTATCGATTGATCAGGAGACCAGACTTTGATACAGAAAGGAAGACTCTAGATGACATCATCTTCTACCATCCAGTAGCGCACTTGACGTAGCGAACGGACTGGTGCCAATACGAGCTCGACGACAAGCCCACTCTGAACCAGTCTGCTGCACAGATCCTTGTCCACCTCAAATTCGAGAGCGGCCAGAGGCGCATACGGGTTGGTCGAAGAAGGTGCAGTGCGCGCTCCGAGAGGAATGCCCTTGGCCACGTCTCCGACAGGAAGTCCAAGCTCGCGTGCCTTTTGTTCGACACGGGTCGGTAGCATACTACCCAAGATTCTCATCTTTGCCGATTCTTGCTGCACGCGGTCGAACTCTATGGTATTGGTGGAGGACCAGCTCTGCTGCTTATCGAGGTTGGAATGAGAGAGTGTGTCGTATCCGGTCACGCGCAGGGACGAGCTCGAGCTCTCCTGGTGAGAGTCAAAGTCCTTTGAGAAGCTGATCGTGAAGAAGAGGAGCTCGACTCTGACAGCCAATGCCAGTCTCTCCGTTTGGGACATGGATTGTGCGTTGGTGGAGACCATCATCTGGTTGTCTGCGCCAATGTTGTAGCCGAGGACATAGTAGTCTCCGTACTTTTTCTCGAACGCATCAATCCCGCCCTCGTATTTCAGGATCCTCTTGGCCTCCTCGCTGAGAGAGGCTGCTTGTCTTAGAAACACGCTGCCACATCGATAGCTGGATCGTAAAGAAGTTTTGATGTCCTGATACGAGATCGCAGAGGAACGGAGTCAGCGATATGAAGGTGCGCGATTTCTCTCGAGCAGTGAAAGAAAAACTCACATCGTTGTTGTTTGACAAGTCGTGGTCAAACTCGACCGAGGCCGAAGCTTTGGCGAATCCGAGGTCAACGGAAGCAGTGAAGCCGAAGCTCTCATGGTCGAGCTTGGCAGTTGTGCATTGGGTCTTGGTTGATCTGAATGAGCCCGACGTGCCTCCATCCGCGCTGAGATACACTGTGCGGCTTGGCGTCTTGATGATCGGGTCATCGTCGGACACGAAAGGTGATGTCTTTGACCAAGGATCGGGACCAGTGTAGAGGTTGGAATGAAAGAGCTGAGCAGGATAGATGACCTGGGTCGGATTCCATGGGACGATGATGGGCAGGCGTTGTGAAGCCAGGGTGGCCAAGCTGGGTTTACTGCTTGACTCCAGCAATGTGTCGTTCATTGGGGGAGGCACATCAAATACAGGAGGTTTCTCGTCCATGGTGTCCGTACTGGATTCACGTTGTCAAGCTCGGAGGGCGGTGGGTGATGAGTGTACTGTGCAGACGCGAGTGGAGGACCGATCTCAGATTGTGCACGGGCTGCTGACCCGCGCGGGCCCCTGACTTTGCTCCTATTGGATTCATGCCGGGCAATGTGATCGAGACAACGCGCTAAGAGTGCGCCGGGGAACCATGCCAGGCTTGACCGCCTGTCCGCCTTGATCGCAGTGCTGCAGGTGCGGACTGACACGTGTCCGTGCAGATCAATGCTGACCTTTCCAAGCAAGATCCCGGACGCCCAGGTCCGGTGGCTGGCTGCAGCAGCCTCAGTGTTTGTGTGGCGCAGCACTAACCCCGGATCCGGTGTCTCGTGCCTTGCAGACAATTTATGCGGGCTGAGCTTATTTGTGTACTTTATCCTGACGGCTCCGTCGTGGGAGACAAAAGAGCCCCCTCGCTCCCCGCACTTGTTCGATTCATGGCCCAGAGACGCTCGAGCAATCGATCTCCCAAAGGCTGTTTGAAATCATCAGCTAGCTTGGTGTTCAAGATTGCCGAGCTCTCCGTGCTGCTGGATTCTCAGGACTCGAGGTCTTGTCTCGCGTAGAGCTTATCTAGTCTTGTATCTGAGGGCAGGAGAATTCGCCGCAGGGGATGGAAGAGCTGGAACGTGTGATTGAAGTCCGCAATCCGAAGGCTGTGGTCGCACAGATGACTGCCTGCACTCACGGGACGAGTTCATGTTAGTCCGTGTTTGGCTGGGGCCCTGCTTCCTGCAAGGGATACAAAGGAATCTGATGATGGAGATGGTCGTCGGCGTCGTTGCTGCTGTGTGTGTGGACGGTCACTTCAGTCTTGCCTCCAGACCGCAAACAATCGAACTTATTCTAGCGCTTGTAGTGACTTCCCAGCTCCGGCGTCAGAAGAAAGACATTCTTTGCCACTGAGCATGCCATCGTTCATCCTCGCTCATCTCATCCTCCACTTTGTGGCACTGACAGTCGTGCCCTGCAGGAAGAGCGCGGTATGCCACAATCAATTTCAGGATGTGCCAGGTATCTCTGATTGAAGTAAAGTGAGGAGATTGACCGCACGATGACAGAAGAAATGGAAGACGTCAAGTGATGTTTCAAGGATACGACGGGATAATAGTGGAGACAACAAAGATACGAGAGGTCAGAGTGCGCAGAGGAGAGAATCGCTAGTGACGCCGAGGAGATGTAGAACCATGCCTGACTCGATGTGGCTATTTGGCGTACTTTGCTTGGAGATTCTTTTGGGAAGTGAGGTTGGAGAACTGCGAGGGAAAGTAATGGGGGATCCCCAATCCAACCATCACAACAGGAAAAGGAACCCATTTATATCTCGATCGGGCATTTTTTGTGCACCAGACATGTGACAAGTCAACACGCTGTGCTCGAGAGTCCCAAGTGGGTAGGAAACTATAGCAGATGGTCAGCAGACCGGATGTTCCAAGGTAGGAAGATCCCCCTGCCTGCCCGTCAGCTCCTGTTTCTCTCCGGCCGTCTGTTGGCACCTGTGGGGGGAGTCCTAGGAAGAAGGTAGGGCTGAGAGCTGTCTACGAGAAAGCTGAGCGGTGACAAAGAATCAGCTTGTAGCTGCTCGATAGTCATGCCCGGGGCTGTCTAGGCTGGTGGGCTGGTGTCAAGGTGGCAGGCGAAAAGATATACCCGGCCCTGCAGAAACGGCTGGCAACACGACGAGCGTGTCCGTGGTGTCCAGTGTCCTGACACGGTTTGGAGTGGTCTTGGATGTGCGGCAATTAGTTGGAGTCGTGTTTGCCCGTGCTTGACCGGATCGCGGCTTGCAGCAAGATTGTCAAGGGAAACAATGACGGAGATGGGGTGCATGTTGGCAGCTTTTGACCTTCCAACCAGGGACTGCTGGCCTTTCCTTACCCTCATCATTTTGCTGCGAGACTTCTCTTCCTTCATTGCCACCCATCAACATCAGCTCCATTCCCCCTGTCGGGCGGCTGCAAGTGTGGACAAAATCGGGAGCAGAGTCCGCACAGATGGGAGCAAAGGGTGCGTGTGTGGGTGCGTCAAGATGCCGGACGCCCAGGTCCGGTGGCTTTGGCTGCATTAGGCTCAGTGCTTGTGTGGCGCACTAATGCCGAATCCGGTGTTTCGTACCTTGCAGATAATTTATGCAAGATGAGCCAGAGTTCCATTGAGGGGGTTTATCCTGAACAAACAAATCAGACCACCGCGTTCCTTCCCGTCTTTGTCCCGTCTTTGGGACCCTGGGACCGAAAGCCAGCAAATTGGTACAGTACAATCAGCATCACACCCGCTGACCATGCATGCACTATCTCAAATCAGAGGCAGGCTCCCGTCGCCTTCTTTCTTCCTTTAGCCCCTCCACATCCACACCACGTGCGCTCGCACACCTCCCCAGCTGGCATGTCTCCGTCGGGGCCAAGCCACACCAAAAGATTGAAGGCCGTGGCTGCAGGACGCGGCGTCCACACCGGGAGATGATCGACTGGGACTTGCTGATCATTCCCATCCGTCCCATGACTTCTCTCCACAGAGTCAAGTCAAAGCATTATTCACGTCGTGCCGACTCGTCAGCTCTGCCCAGCATCCCCATCTCTGGTCTTCCCTTTGACCTCGAACATTGGCCCCCTTCGGCATCCGTGTCTCGCAAGAAAGAGCAGTTTCGTGTGTCCAAGTTAGAAAATTGCCCCACAGCCCGCCATGTCGCTCCTTCTAGCACCCTTGTGAGTAGCTATCTGCTGACTGAGAGGTGGACTCATCTGATGTGTACCTCTTCGTCCTACATACTGGCTCTGCTGCCCGATTGCAGTAACAATGCGATGAGGCTTGGACAAGGGTGAGTTCAAGATCATATCTTTCTTCTCGAGTCAACTGCCCTGAAATTTGGTATTGTGGGCTTTGCGCATCTGGTGCTCCACCAGTTTCAACTCTTACTCCCAGAAAATTTGCATCGACGAGGCGGTAGTCCCGAGTCCTCACCGTCCGGAAAACTTCTTGACCAACGATGGGCAGACGATGAGGACCCAGATGTTGACCAAGTCTGAACCCAGTCTTTGGCTGACCAAGCCAGAAGTATTCATCGATGACGACCGAATCGATGAAGCGCGCAAGGCTACAAGCCAGATCCTGGGCGACTTCATCCAGACCGAGACTCTTCAGAAACAAGAACAGCTTCGAGCACTCAGGCGTAGAGATCCCACCAACGCTCCTGCCACAGTCACCAACCCAGCTCCTCCTCCTCCATACTCTGACAACCGTCAAGCCAACGCGATCAAGCAGGCCGACACGCGCTCGTGGCAGATCAAAAACATCGGAGGTCCAAGCCAGACGGTGACTTATACAAGTCGGTTCGTGTCCTCGCTGAGTCAGGTCAGCAAAGACTTGGGCGTCTCGGCCTCTCTATCGATCAAGGCGGGCACCATCGCTGGATCAGGCGCCGGGTCCTATATCGATACCGACAAGTTCCTAGACTCGGACTTGAACTTCTGGATCAGCTGCAAAGTGGTCAATCAGTCCATCAACTTCAAGGACCCACTCGAATTCAATCCTCTGCCAGACGGAATCGTCGACGAGAAGGACTTCTTGGCCGTGTACGGTGACTCGTTCATCTCTGGTTTCCAGGAGGGGGGCGAGTTCAATGCGCTAGTCTCGATGAAGGTGCTTAATCAGAGTGCAATGCAACAGATAGAGGCCGCGGTCAAGGTCGCCTTCTCAAGCGGGGCTCTCGACGTCAAAGCATCGGCCGCCTTCTCCCTGGCCAAGTCCAACATCAATCTGAACACCCAGACTACAATCACCGCTTCGTGGCTGGGAGGTGGTGTGATCAAGCCACCGGAAGAGCCATGGACACTCGAGTCTCTCGTTCGAGCCGCCAGTCGCTTTCCCGAAAGTGTGGCTCACTCTCCTCAACGGACCTATGCAATCTTGCAGAAGTACGATCACCTACGAAGCTACCTTGCCCTCAAGCCTCCATCCCTCTCCAAGCTCAACTACGACAATGTCGCACTATACACAGACGAGTTGATGGATTACTACATGGTTTATAAGGCTTTGATCTCTTCCATCACCGCTGACATGAGGGACATCGCCTCAGGTGCCAAAAGGTTCCGACCCGTCACTGAGCGACCAAATGGGAGCTTTCCTGCCAGTCTCGATGGACTCGAAGAGGCCATTCGCCAAATCCGTCCTCAGCTACTCATGATCGTCGACCGAGTCGAACAAATTGAGGAACGGCCCGATATAGTCAACGACACTGCTTCTGCAGGATATCAGGAAAAGTTTCAGAGCCCTGTCAGCTTCTGGGTCAAGCTTCCCGTCGTCGAGTCTCTCTCGGGCAAGATATCTCGTCCCCCTCTCACTGGTCTCCGCATCGGTCCCGCTCCACCAACGACGGGTGATGATTCGAGCAGCTCGGGAGGAGGTCAAGATTCAGGCCGACAGACGGCGCTCGGTGCGCTCTGCGAGACAGAACCAGCTTCGCTCAGTACTACAGATGCAGAAGAGAAGGCGATCCTTACTCGTGTCGCCGTTGAGAAAGTAAAGTCTACCACAATTGAGTCTGTTCGTCTCACTCGACCTGTGGGCAGTCGGGACGACGGTGTGCCGTTCTTTGGATTCAACTACGTCAAGGCGAACACGTCCATCACAAGCATCACTATCGGAGTCGCCCAGGGCACGATTGCCAGCATTTCCGTAAGCTATGCCAGTGGTCTCCAGTGGCGGCGCGGGAAGAAGGCTGAGGATCAAGAACTTTTCAAATTGCATGATCTCGCCGAGGGAGAGATGATCATCACCGCCGTCTTGGAACACGGTGACCCTGTCGATGGCCAGACGAAGAAGACTGTCACTGCTATGAGGCTGACAACTAGTATGGGTCGCGTTCTTGATGCCCGTGCATCCAGCCAAGTGCGATATGGATACCAGTGCCGGATCATCGACGGCCGCGTGTTCATCAATCTCGAAGAGTTCACGTTCAACTCTCCACTCTCGAACGGCACACTGGCTGGTTTCTGGGGTCTGAGCGTCGAGACTGGAGAACATCCTGGAATTCATCGTCTAGGCCTGGCTTGGTCTAGCGTAGACCCTGCCACCACCAGTAGCTCGTGAGTTGGGCTGCGCTTCTTCCCTGGCTTCAGCATTCAGCTTAGATAGTCATTTCCCTTCTCTCCTCGACTCGCATCGGCTGGCAAAAGTGGGTCATTGGCATCCAAAAATTCGCCCCTGGTAGGAGTGAGTACGACTACTTCGATTCCGTTCACCTAGGTCCAATGCTGATATGAAGTCGAATTGATCCTTCATCAGATTCAACGAGTGCCGACTCTACTCGACAAGAATTTCGAGGGCGACCTTTTCCCAGCAGAGCGTGAGGCATGGCTAAACCCTGCGGCCAGAGTCAAGTACAGCGGTCTACGCTTCGGACCCTGCATTGGAACAGACTCGACACCCTCCGGCTCCTTGTTCAATGGAGTCGACTTAATCCATGCTCAACTCTCCACAAAGCATTCAAAGTCTGGTACTCAAGGCATGATGCCCGAGTGGCCCACCCGTCTGGTCTTTGTCTTCTCCAGGGCAAACAGCACCCCGACCCTGGTCTCGGTTCGCATCTCGTACGGCAAAGTCACATTTGTCCATGGAGCAGCAGACGACGGTCAGCTGGACGGGTCAGCCGCGATGTCTCTCGATGTTAGACTTGCATCAAGCGAGCGAGTCCGAAAAATTCAGGTCCAGGCTCACAACGGGTCGGCGTCAGGGATGCCAGTGGGTATCGCCGTACACACTGACAAGTCAAGGGTGTTTGGGTTCGACACTGCGAAAGGCCTCGTTTCCTCGCCTCTCAGTGGCGCGCGCGACATTGATGGGTACCAGGGAATGAGCGGGCTCAAGGCGTTTGTCGGTATGGAGTCTGATTCCGCACTGCCTCGTTTGCTGCCTGTCTGGGGTTAGAATCACATGAGCAATGGAATTTCTTGACACGAAGGTGCAGCCGAATGGGCTTGATCAGGCTCCAACGGCGTTCTGGCCTCACACATAGTCAGAGCATCGGAGTCTCTATGCTGATAGCACCTCCCATAAATGATAGATATAGACCAGTCATGACATTTGAAAAAGAGCTGAGAGGAAGACAGAGCAGCACAAAACAGAATCACATCATCAAAGAGAAGAAACCCATACAGCACTGAAGCTGCCATTGGCTGGCCCGACGACGTCCATCTTGAACTGCTGAGCGGTGGCATCCCGAGCCTCACCAGATACACTGGCGTTCGACTTGAAGTCGGGAAGCTTGATACCTGAAGTTGCAACAAAGTGCTTGTTTGGCTTGCCACCAAAGTTGGTCGTGTAAGGCACAGTGACAAGAGCAGTCCCGTCGGAGCCAACTCCGACCTCTGTCTTGCCACTCAAAAAGGTCGTGTCCGACTGTGTGGAGATGGGACTGTGGGCCAGCCAACCAATGGTGACGTCCGAGTAGTTCAGAGTGCGCTTCGCACCGTCTGTGGAGCTGGCGTCGAACTTGCCGGCACTGTCACTGGCCTTGAGCTCAAAGGAGCCAGATTTGATGCTGGATTCGATAGGGCCGACTTTGATGTCGAGTGAGTCTCCGGTTGCAGTAAAATCGACGATCCAGCAGATAACCTTGGGCGCGGCATCGCTCGCCTTGAAGGGCAAATCGAAGATGACAACCTCGCTGGGCTCCCCACCACGGACGCTCAACTTGACCTGACCACATTGAATATGGGTCTTCTTGAGTTCGGGAAGCACCATCCAGCTTGCCTTGGCTGACGTGTTTGCTGTCGCGGGAGCAAGCTGATACTTGAATGAGTCCTGACCAACATCGATGGAAGACGCGAGAGACGGCTTGGCGCCGTTACTGGCTGTCAGGGATCGAAGACCCCAAATGAGCTGAGGAACACCTGGAAACTTGCGGTTGAGGAACGGGACGGTCACAGCTGTGGCAGCGATGTCCAAAGGAGCTGCGGGAACCAGACATTCGATGGGCAAGTCATCGTCAAAGATTGCCTCTTTCTGATGAGGACAATGATCGAGCAAAGTCAGATGTATGAGAGCGGAAGTGCAAATTAAATTGAACGGGGCGACACTCACCACAACGGCCTGTGTCCACACCAGACCTAGACGATTGAGACGTCCGGTGCCCTGCGTCTTATCTTTTGGAGTTCTAGTAGCTCGACCCCAGAAGCCAGAGATATATCCGTCGGTGATGGGCTTCTCGAACGAGTGCAAGCGGTAGTACTGCCCATCGCTCATCTTTGTACGATCCGCAGAGGTCAGCGCGTTGAGGACCTTGCCCTTGTTGGTGACAAAGCACACACCGACGACGGCGAGTTTCCCCTCCGGATCCGTCAAGTCCCCGTCCACCTCAATCTTGGCAGACGTAATCATTTCGGAAGCATTGAGGCCATCGAGACTGTCCATCTCCGTTAGGGGGTCTTTGGCGTCGTCTTCTTCGTCAAAATCACTAATGATTGTGTCTCCGTACTCAAGAGAGAACCCGTTCGAGTAAGTGACCGAGATAGCGCGGACGATCATGTCACGGGGCTGACCTGTCGTCTTGCGCACGACGCGGATAGAGGAGATGATTGGGTCCTGAAGACCTACATCAATTGTGCAAAATTGCTCGCCACCAGTTGTGCTGCCCACAGGAGGAGAGACGCGAGTCACGTCCGTCAAGCTCGGCTGATCTCGCTCTAGATCGGCGACCTTGATCTGCTCAATCTCGGACAGAGCCAGCAAAGAGGTGGATGGATCGAACAGATGGACTTCGAACGTAGCTCCTGGTGTAGCTGCAGAAGACGCGTTTTGGTCTGTCGGCTTGTCAGCGGTGATCAGCTTGTTGGACAAGCCCTGATTGCGGATCTTGCGGACTTTGTACTCGACCTCGGGAACCAAGGTCTGGAATGAAGCAGGTCCGACAAAAACGGGGCCTCCATTGATTGCTGTGCTCCGGTCTTGAGTCGCAATGTTAGGGTTTAGCTCAATGGCGTCGACCTCGCGGACAATGTTGTTCATTTGGGTGCGGATGGCGCAGCGGGCATGATCAAGACCTGCGATGGTGGCTTCAAAAGGCTCGAGCTTGGAGGCTTTCAAGCCCTTGGACTGGGAGTGTTGTGGTGTCTGGGTCTTGTTTCCGGCGGTGTCGGCGGCAGCTGGGGGCGCGATCTTGAACCTCTTGAGGCCTGTCTGGACATCTTTGATATCGCCGGTGATCCGTTTGAAGAGGGTGGTGTACTCCATGTAGGCGTCCATCAGCTGATTGGTGTAGATGGCAGCATTCTCGTACTTGATCGGAGAGACCTTGGGCGGCTTCAGCTTTGCAAAGGAGCGCAGCGACTCGTACTTTGTGAGGATGGCATAAATACGTTGAGGGAACTGAGAGACGAGGTAAGGGAAGCGGTTTGCAGCTGCGAGCAAGGAATCTATAGTCCATTGCTCGTCGTAGCTCTTGATTGAAGCACCTCCACTCCAGCGGACGTTGATGGTGATCTCACTGTTGAGCTCGACGTTCGACTTTGCCAATTTGACATTTCCTTCACCGTCGATGTCCGTGCCTGCTCCAACGGTGAGAGCGACTTTGGCCTCGGCTACAAGGTCTGACTTCTTGATGTCATTGTGTACCTTCATCATGACGACGGCGTTCAGTTCTCCTCCTTCCAGAAATCCGGAGATGAATGCGTTGCCGAAACATTCCGTGAACTTTTGCTGATCTGATTCACGAATCGAGCGAATCGGATTGTACTGAAGTGCATCCTTGAAATTGATGCTCTGATTTATCACCTTGACCTGAACAAGTGGATCTGAGTTCAGTACTTGCCACTACAGATTTGCTTCAAGCTATCGGAGGAACCGGCGCCGCGGATGGACACACTTACGGAAAGATAAAACTTGATGTCTGAGTCATGGAATTTGTCGGTGTCGATGAATGCTCCGTTTCCAGAGCCTCCAAAGCTGCCACTTTTGATGGACAAAGCGGCGCTTGCGTTCATGTCATCGCTGATCTCACTCAACTTGTCGACAAACTTGGCGGAGTACTGCACGATCTGGGATGTCCCGATCGCCTTCTGCATGGACCAGGCGTAGACTTGGTCAGAATTGGGCGCGAGACCAGTCTTACGGTCGGCCGTGGCTGCCTTGAAGTCTGCGTCCTTCTGAGCAAGCGCCTTTCTGACGTCCTCAGGGTTTTCTGTCGCTGCCTTTTGCTTCGCAAGAAAGGCTTCACGATCGGCGGTGAGCTTCGCATTGGCATCTGCCGTTTTCCCCGCTTCGGTCTTGAGGGCTTGATCTGCCTCCTCTGCAGTGGCGGGAGGAGGTGCCTTGGAAGCAAGATCGGCGAGTTTGGCCTCATTGGCTGCTTGGCTCTTGTTGATTGCATTCAGCTGAGCATTCAGATCAGTGTCCGCTGGAGGCTGGTTGAGATCGACCTGAGCGAGGACACCAGAATCAGCAGGAGCTGTCGGCTTGTCGTCGGGCTTGGGCTCAGTATCGACAGTTGCAAGTTGCCCATCGGTGACATACTCGTTCAGCTGTCGCCAGACTGAAGCCTTCTTCATCTTTTGAGCGAGGATTCGCATAGTCACGCCGTCATTGGTCACCACGTTTTCGGCTCGCTCGGGATCAACCACCACCGCATTGTCAACGCAGATGGCCTGGGTATAGGTGTTGAAGCTGCGGTCAAGAAAAGCCACAGACTGAGAGATGAGATCGAGTTTGGAAAGCTGTCAGATTCTCGTATCAAAGCTCACCCTTGCCCAAGCCTCATCCCGTTGTTGCTGTCGAAGAGAAGGATTGTTCAGACTGAGCTCAAGATCAACAGGGTTCTTACACATGGCAGACGTACTATGGCGCCAACAGCAAGGACATTGTTTCGCAGGTCGAGAGTATGAGGTGAAAGGTGCTTTCGTTTGAGTACCGGGTTCGATAAACTGGAAGACAATGGATGGACAATCTTCTTAAGAGTGGTGATGGTGATGGAGACGAGGAGGGATGAGGAAGGTGCAAGGTAGGTCGGAGGGGTGAATAATGAGGTCGAAGATGTGGTCTGAGGTGGGGCCGGAATGGAGCAGTGCGAAGTTCGCAATCGGTGCCAGACAGAAGCACGCGGCATCGCACTAGAATGAGCACGGGCACACCCGCCCAGCGCCTGGTCAATCTAGAAGGCAGTCAACTTGAAAGCAGGTGCCAGGCAGAGACGGCGCACGCCTATCAGCATCTCGGCCAGGCACTGGAGGAGTGAGAGAGAACGCTGCCGCAGATGTGGGGCTGACTGGGCCAAGGTGATCAAGACGACGGATGCGAAAGCCTAAGAGTCGCACGAGCCAGCCTCTTGTCAGTTTACCCGTTCGCCTTGCCTTTTTCCAGCTGCAAGGTACCGGCCACTTTATGCAGCCCGCCAATTTCCGCCTCGCGCTAGCGCAAATAAACAAACAAAGGAGATCTCGGATAATACGCCACAAACAAATCTGCAGCCCCTTTGTCCTTCTTCTTTTTTGTCTGAAGCGCGAGGTTGGACCCTGCATGCAGCTGATAGCGTGATTCAAGGTCAACACTGTCCCAGTAGATCGGCGCAGATGCCGGGCTTGTGCTCAAGCCCACAGATGCCCGCTGTAAGACATGATCCCTCTTTTGTGTCTCTGTCCACGTTGTCCTTTCTCATCAGAATCTTGGAGTCGCGCGCATGCGTCATCTCCATTTAGCTTTGCGCTCGCTCGCGGAATCAGATCAGCACAGTGGTACCTGGCCCGTGTCCTGAAACCGTGTGCTGGAGGCTCACAGAGCAGCCACATAAGCTCTGTGGAGCGGCACTCCGAATTGCGCACAGTCAACCACCCTCTCGCTGTTCCTCGGATGCCCCTCGAACTGGCAAAAAGGTGTCTTCATATCCTTCCACCTTTCCCCCATCTCGCCAGAATATTCCCTCCAGCTCTTCTGGTCTCCCTCCTCCACAGACTCTATTAACCTTCTGCTACCATCAAGGGCAACCGTCTTCTTTCAAAATTCTAGATCCCTTTCACTACTCACTCACGCACGCACTGAGACTCGAAGCTGCCCATCATGGCTTTGCTTGCACCCTAGTCAGTATCTGATTCGAGACTCGAGCAAGGTGCCTGCTTCCCAGACGCTGACAAATTCGACCGTCTGACATGGAATCATAACAGCAATAACGCTAGTCAGTATCTCAACATCCTCTTGAGGGAGCTATGGACTTTCACGGGAACTGATGCAGTTTGCTACCCGACGCTTTCGTATAGTGCGTTTGGGTCAAGGGTGAGCACATTACTAAATTGTCTGGCGCGTTTCAGACTCGCGCTGAGACAACCATTCATTTACCATTCTACAGGTTCAATTCGTATACTCATGACATTTGTATCGATGACGCTGTGGTTATAAGCCCTCAGCAGCCTGAGAATGTTCTAACCAATGATGGTAACACCATGCGCCTGACCGCCCTGGTGCTGGGTAATCCCAGTGCTTGGACGAAGCAGGATCAAGTCCTCCTCGACGTCAGCCAATTCCAACAGGCCGAAGCGAACACTGAAGAGATGGCCAAGGAACAGCAGCCAGCTTCGACTGGCGCAGACGCGCCAGCTGCTGATACTGCACCTACTACAGAGATGACACATTCAGCTCAGATTACGTCCAGTGAGTGCATCTCTGATTCCAACACGTAGCAACAGCTTCATCACACAATCCGATTCAGCAGCAATAGCTGGAGAAATCTGACCCTTTTCTTCAAACCACTCTGAAGCTGAGACAGACCCCGTTGAGGCAGAAAGTGCATCGGCTGCAGAACAAGGCGAGCATACCATGGCCCCTGAGGCCCCTGAAGAACCCAAAGAACCGGAGACCGGCAGCGTCACAGCTGAAGCCAGCTCCGCCGCTGCTCCTGCTCAAGCTGGAGCCACCAGCGCTGAGAAGACTGCGGAGCACGAGCTGCTCAGTGAACCGACGGCCGGCGACGCTGCTGGAGAGGAGGCGAAAACGGAGCTGATCAAAATTCCAGCTTCTGGCGAGAAGGCAGTTGCAAGCACCCCTACTGCTGCAGAGCTTGAAGCCGCGAGACTTGCTGAGCAACAGAAAGCTGACCAGCTGAAGCTCAAGCAGCAAGAGGTTGCCGCTGCTCAGCACCGACGCCAACGTGATCCTGCGATGCTCGCTGCTGCGAACAAGTTCAAGGTCAATCTCAGTCTTGACAAGATGGCCGAGATGCACAGAGAGTTCCTCCTTCCCAAACCCAAGCAAGACCCCAGCCTCAGCTCCAAAGTCCAAGTCTTCAACATCGAGAACTCTACCGGTGTCAGTCAGACCGTGGTTTACTCCAGTCGGTTTATCAACAAGATCTCGGATGTCATGTCTGATATGGGTGTCAGCGCCAGTCTTTCCATCAAGTCAGGATCGTGCGGAGGCTCTGGGCGTGGATCCTTCATCGACTCTGACAAGTTCAACAGCAGCGACCTCAACTATTACCTTTCTGTCAAAGTCATCAATCAATCGATCAATTTCAAGGATGCGCTCGAGTTCAATCCCCTTGACAACATCGATCCGTCCGACTTCCGATCCATCTTTGGTGACTCATTTATTTCAGGCTTCCTCGAGGGCGGTGAGCTGAACGCCCTGATCAGCATGAAGATCCTGAATACGTCAAAGGCACAGGACATCAAAGCAGAAGGAGCCGTCGCACTTGGCAAGGGCTCTCTTGACATTCAGGCCACCGGCGCCTTCTCCAAAGCAAAGGCAAATCTGGAGCTGAACACTGAGACTACTGTCCAAGTCTCTTGGCTCGGAGGCGGTATAATCAAGCCCCCTGAGGAAGCCTGGTGAGTGGACCTATACGGTAATCAGACTTCAGCCAGGTGATGCTGATGAACTGGATCACTTCGATCTCTTCAAGGACTGTGGAATCCTTAGCCAGAGCAGCGACAAGATTCCCAGATCACGTTGCTCAGTCTCCCCAGCGGACCTACGCCATCTTGACCAAGTACGAAAATCTTCGAAGCTACCAGGTCCTCAAGCCTCCAACGGTCACCCCACTTGACTACAAGAACGCTTCCGCGTACACCAACGAACTGCTTGATGTCTTCATGTCGTATAAGCAGATCTACAGTCGCCTGACCTCTCAGATCGCTGACGTTCAGTCTGGACAGCTCAAGTTCAAGATCATGGAAGAAGCCGATCAAAAGACGCGTGCCGATGCCTTGGCTGCCGCTCTCGCAGGTGTTAACGAATTCACGCCGTGGGAGTCCTTGAAAGACAAACAAAAGCAAGCACGCATCGGGTACTTTGCATCCACTCTCGACGGTCTTGATGATGCTCGCAGCTCGGTTCGAACGCAGATGAACTTCATCATTGAGCGGGTCGATGTTATCACCAAGGACCCAAGCAAGGTTCTCGATGATCCTTCAGAGAAGTTCCTTCCCTCCTTTGCGTTCGAGGAGCTCCTTCCCGTCGTAGAGTCAGCCTTCCGGAACAATAAGCGCACCGCCCCTCTCACTGGAGAACAGATGTACAAGAGCGATGATGATACCGACAACTCCGAAGACGTATCGACAGCCTCGCGGATGTGTCTCGTCAGGAAGCTCCCCGCTCCATCCACAGCCTCCACAAAGGGCCAAGACGCCATCTCGACACCGTCTGTGGACGATGGTGATCACACCCCCGTCAAGCTCTTGAGTTCCGAGGCGACCTACATCAGCGTATTCCTCAGCGCTCGCGACGATGGCGTTGAAGACACCCTTCGCCTAACCCCAGCGTTGGGCAATGAAACAGCGACGCCTCGTCCATCTGGATCTCTCTTCAACGCCTTGGACTTTGTCCAGCCCAACTTTCTTCTCGAATCTGTCAAGGTCACAGTCCAAGATGGAGTCGTCTGTGGACTCGCCTGTCGATACGCCAACGGAATGTCATGGAAGCGCGGTATCACTGACAAGAAAACTGGGCTCGTGTTGGAGCTGGGTGACAACGAAAGAGTCACATCCGTCATTATCACGGTCGGAACCGAGTCGGTCCTGAACACGCCAGACTATGTGCTGAGTGTGAAGTTGGTCACCAACTCTGGGCGAAATTTGGAAGCGTACGAGCCCAACGTTCGCAGAGGAGGCTACAATCGACGGTTCGTTGGCAAGAGAGCCTTCTATGACGTGCGTTCCATCACTTTCGAGTCGCCGCTGGAGCACGGATACATGATTGGCTTCTGGGGCTGGTCTGCTGAGCAAGGCATCAACCCTGGTCTTGCTCGACTGGGTGTGGTATGGGCCAATAGCAACGCCGCCGATGCCAAACTTGCTCCGACCGCACAAGAGGCAAAGGCCGCGGCAGACGAAGCTTCCAAAGAGACTCGCTTCTCCAGCTTGGATGCAGCCAATGCTGCGCTTCTGGACGCCAATAAGGATCTCAAAGAGTCGGAGACCAAGGTCTCAACGCTTTCTGATTCGCTCTCACAGGCCCAAGTGGCGATCAAACAAAAGCAAGCCGAGTTTGAACGCTACCAGCTCCTTGTTAAGAGTCAGCAGTGGGTTATCACTCAGAATGTCAAGACCTTCACGATAGACCACTTTAGTGGCAAAAAACTCGATCACGACATGCCTTCCCATCGCTTACAGCTGTGGCCACCTGCTGGTGGCTGGAATCAGACTGTGAGTCCGGAGTAGTGAAAAGGTCACAGGACATATACGCGAGCCTCATCCTGACCCTCACTTGACTTCCTGGACATCAGTTCCAGCTAGAGCTGTGCGACAATGGCTTCAGAATCTACCAAATGGACGGCACCAAGGCCTGGTACCTGGCAGTCCCGCCTCAGGCTGGCGGAAGCTCGGCATCTGGAACGGCCTTGGCCACGTTCACTACCAACAAGCTCGATCAAGGCACTATATTTGCGCTCATTCCAATCGACAATCAGTGAGTCTCCGGATGGAACACACGACAGCTCCACTCAAGTAATATGTCATTTCTTACAAACTTCGTTCCTTTCATCTTTCAGATGGTTCAAGATCACGAGTCTCGATGATACTGATCGTCTGTTGGGTTCCTGCGGAGGTGACCGGAACTTTTTCGGACTAGGTCCCGTAGCTGATATCAACTCGGCCAAGTATCAATTCAGCACGGATCCTATTGCCGCTGCACAGCAGAAGCAGGACCAGGACAAGGCCGCCGATGCAGCGAAGAAGGCGAAGGAGCTGCAGGCTATGAACGACATTCTTGGTGCGAAGCGCATGTTCTTCTTGCACACCTGCAAAGGTACGGTAGCAGACTTCAACTATATCAACATGCGCCTCACGACACATGGCAAGCACGGAGGCTGGAATCAGCGATTCCAAATGGAGACTTCCGAAGCTGGATGCAAGATATTTACCTACAACGGTAGCACAGGGCAGAAGTTCTACATCTACCTGAACGCAGCTGATGCTGGCAGCCACCGATATGAGGCGTGGCTGACGACAGACGGAGGGAAAGCTGCTTTCTTTGCTGTGCAAGCATCACCGGTGGGTCAGACCACGTACGTATCAAGATGTTTGCAGCCTCCATGCGTGACATCAAAGACGACACTGACCATCCTTCGACTCCGTTCTTGCTCCAGCTCTTTCAATCTTTTGACCTCCGGTCCATCACAGAACGGACAAACCAATGGACCGTTGACGGTACTGAGCCCTGAAGCTGATCCAAGCAACCAGGACTCAGTGTATGTGTCAGCATATGCAGCAGCACCTGATAGCTCTTGGGCGCAGTGGAACTTCGAAATTATATAGGCACTGCCGGGATCAGATTGGTAGGCCATCTACTTGTTTATTCTCATGTCCATCCAGCTTTACGAATGATATATGTGTCGTCTCTTTCTCAACACGGTCTACGATCACAAGAAGTGGGGCTAGGGTACAACTGGAAACAAGTGATGACTTTCAGATCACTATGTGACCGATCCAAATAAAACCACTATCTGTACAGCTTCAATTCACAAGTTTATACCAGAGCACACGATGAATCTAATTCCACCTTCATCGACACATCACATCAGACAGCAACCTCAGGTCTGGCAAAGATGAAAGTTACATCTTGAGATAGGAGCAATGCAAAGATGAGAACAGTTCAGGTGTAGGACTTGGTCTCCCGGCCCCTTGCCTTGATGACCGCCTCGATTCTCTTTGACACTGGAGTGACATATTTTGCCGGAAAGTTCCCCCCAACCGCCTCCCAGATGTTTTGACAGTGTTCTGACACTCTCTCCCTGACTTCATTTGGCTGCCCCTGAGAAGTGCCAAGTCGGGTCTGACTTTTTCATTTTGTACAGATATCGCTGAGTTTACGATGTTACAGTGCTGAGATGGGAGACGCACTCAGAGCGAGAATCACATGGCCAAGATCCAAGACAATCCGAGAACCGACACCTCACTGGAGGCGAGAGGACCGATATTGAGATGCAGCTCGGACCCGGTAGTCTCGGGCATGACTTTGGTAGCGAAGCTGATCGGATGTTTGAGCTCTGCCCGAACTTCGTTGAGTCCAATGAATTGAGACACCGGCTTGTCCGTCAAGGTAGACTCCAACTTGATCGTCTGATTTGTGTTGTTGCCTGGGTCCTCGATGGTGCGGTTGCCACTGACCAGATCCGCGTTTGCCTTTGGAGGCTTCGTATGTGCGAGCCAGCCGACCTTGATGTTTTCAAGCACCCGAGTACCATCGAGTGCTTCGACAACAAGACGGACTCCCTTCGTGGTACAAGTATCTGGAACGACGCGGACCTTGATGTGGATCGTTCCGTCTGGTGAGTCCTTGGGTGTGACATTGAGCGAGGTGAACCAGCACTGGACCACGGGGAGATCAGATCCGTCAGGGTAGGGTCGCAAGAAGGTGATGTCCTGCTCGACCGAGTGGCCATCTGCTACACCAGCAAACTCGAGTTCTCCGTCATTGGTCGCGCATGATTCGGGCTCAGGCAGGACCAGCCAGTTGACAAAGATGCCATCTTTGTCAGTGCGAGTTTTGACATCAAGATTGAGTCCAACGGCTGTGATCTTGCTCGTGGCCACGCTCATCTGGAGGCGATCAACTTTATCACTACTGTCCTTGAGCGAGGAGCGCAAGATGTGAGGAGCGCAGAGAAGTCGCGGAACGCCCAGGAGTTGGTATGGGAACCTGACCTCGTTGGTCTCCGTCGTCTTCGGCGTAAAAGTGTTGGAGAGACTGGTGATGTGCTTCGGTCGTCCTCCTGGGTTCAGTGGATCATCAGAAGTAGGCTACATCATAAAAAGAAAGATGAGAAAAGAGGCAACAAAAAGCCGGTTGATAAGAGCTGGTGGGCTGCGGAACACTCACGGCGAGCGCTGAGCCCCAAATAAATCCGAGTCTGAAGAGACCCGCATCGGAGTCGCTTGCTTGCATCCGGCCCCACAGACCGGACAGCTTGAGATCGCTGGTCGGTATTCCGAACTCCTGGACACTCAAGTTGCCCACCTCGGCAGACGGCGGCTTCCACATGTACTCTACCTTGCGAGAGTCGCTGATTGAGAAGCTGACTCCAACAACGCGCTGGCGCGGCTTCTGCTCATTGTCCTTGTATTCGAGAATCTGAACCTTTCCTGACACGATGCGCTCGGCAACAGGGTCAATGTTCAGCAGTTTGCGCTCATCCGGAACGGCATCCAGATCATCTTGAGACGTCGACTTGCCAAAGGAGACGATGAGGCCATTGTTGTAGCCAAGCGCGATGCTCGCGAGCCGACCCTGGTCGTCAACAAGGAGGGAGATATCTGACAAGACTTCTCCCGACTGTGCAAAGTCCAGAGTGCAAAAGTTGGACGTGCCCATGTCGGGATCACCGACAGGGGCGCTGACTTGGTAGCTCGTTCCAATCCCGTAGCTGGCCCATTCCAAGTCGTGCACTTTGGCCTGCTCGTCTGCACTCAGTCGGAGTGGAGTCAAGTTGGGGTTGAAGAGCGGCGGCGCGTCTGGGTCAGATGTGTCGATGGGAGCTGTGGTGGGATCGGAGAGCTCATTGATGCGCTGCATGTCCATCGGCGATGCGTTGGGCCGAGCACGCTGGCCTCGTACATTGACGACGGGAACCAAGATCTTGAAGGTGACGGGCCCGATGTAAGGCTGTTTGCGCTTGGTGTCACTGGCCACTTCGGGTCGATCGGTCAAGAGGTCAACCTCTCGGATGATGATGTTCATCTGATTGCGGATCGCCCGTCGCGCATCGTCCAGGCCTTCGAGAGTCTTGGCGAAGAAGTCGAGCTTGGCATCGATTAGAGTAGTCGGACGTTCGATAGCCGGGACCGGAGTGTCAGTCTGGATCTCTTTCAGTCCAGACTGAATATCCCCGATATCTGATCCAATGCCCTTCATCATGGCCTTGTACTCCATGTACGCATCCAGCAGCATGTTGGTATACAGCTGCGCAACCTCGTATCGAAGTGGCGAGATGTTGACAGGCTTGAGCATCATGTAGCTTCGAAGGGTCGAGTACTTGGTCAGAACCGCATATGTTCTCTGGGGGAACAGGCCGACCAAGGCTGGGAACCGCGCAGCTGCCGCCTTGACGGAGTCAATCGTCCACTCATCGTCGTAGGGCTTGATGTTGCCACCCCCGCACCAACGCACATAGATTGTTGTTTCCGAATTGTTTTGAATATTCTCTTCTGCCAGCTTGAGACTTCCCGAGGCGCTGACCTCTACAGGTCCAGCTCCGATGGCAATCTTGGCCTCTGCCTGAATATCGCGCTTACGGCTTTCATTGTGTACCTTGATGCAGACAAGGGCGTTGAACTCGCCGCCCTCGAGGAAACCCGAGATGAAAGAGTCGCCATAAGTCTCGTTGAACTTTTGCTGATCCTTCATGCAAGAGCGAAGGGGATTGAAGGTAGACGCGTCTTTGAAGTTGATTGTCTGGTTGATGACCTTGACCTGGATGCAGAAGCGGATGGGCGAGTAAGTACGCGACTGAGGACGAGCATGTATTGGAGCGAGACATCAACTCACCGAGACAAAAAAGTTGAGGTCCGAGTCGTAGAACTTCTCGGCCTCCATGAATGCGCCCGATCCTGACCCGCCGATGCCGGCATATCGGATTGACAGAGAGCCGCTGATGCTCATGTCGTCTGTGATTTCAGACAACTTGTTGACGAATTTGGAGCTATAGGTCACAATCTGTCCTGGACCAAGGGCTTGCTGAGAGGTCCAAGCGAGCTCTTGGCTGCCTTCTTTCATTCGAACATCCTGGGTGCCTGCCGCAAGTCCGTCGTCCGCCTTCTTCTTGATGTCGTTCAGGGTGGCGATGAGCTCGTCAAGGCTCATGGACTTCAGACTGGCGGCATCGTTCAAGACGGCCTCGCGTTCTTGCTGACGGATCTGTTCGGTCGTGCGTAGGGGCTGGCCGTCTGGCTGCTGCTGTGGATTACCAGTGCCTGAGCCTGCTGACTGTACGCCGATCTTGGTCAGCATGGCACTCTTCTGAATCTGAGTTGAGGTGTCGAATGAAGCAGTGATGGGCCCAGAGTTGGGCTGCCCGTTTGGCTGAGCTGAAGGGGGCAGGCTGGGGTCCGCATTGGCGAGGCCTGGGATGTGAGCGAGGGCGCTGATGGAGCCAGTCTGAGCAGCCAGCATCTTCATGGTGAGGCCTGCATTGTTGACCACGTTCTCGTCCCGGTCAGGATCGATGAGGACCGCGTCATCGATACAGATCTGCTGTGTGTAGGAATTGAAGCTGTGTGCACATGGGGAAGAGGAGGGAAGGGTGAGCTCGTCTTCAGCTGGAGTCTATAGCTTGAGAACGCGACGCGACTTGCCCTTGCCCAAGCCTCATAGCTGGAAACAAGGGATGGGATCAGTACAGCTGATGCCGATGAGCTACTCTGTCGCAGACCAGACCTACCATTGTTGCTGCGATGGAGGATGTGATCAGTAAAGCTGTGCTTGATGAGCTGCCGAATGGTAGTTGCACACTCACTAGGGGGCCAGAAGGAGGCTCATCTTGTGTGAGGGGATGGAGATGGATACGACAGGGTGGATCTTGGTGGTGGAGCGAAGGAGGAAAGAAGTCGGTTCACTCTAGGGTCGAACCGAGGGAATGATGACCTCTGTGCGACCGGTGAAGATCAGGAAAGGATGTGTGCAGCTTCTTGACCGTGTCCAATTTCGGAACGCGGGACCGGCAATAGGCAATTTGTGGCGTCGTCGTCTTGCGAAGCCACATCGATGCGGGGTTGAGTCAGGTACATTACCAAGAAAACGGGAGCAATTCTTGTGCCAAGTTGACGGCGCAAAGCCCGGCGCACGGCGGGAGCCATGTCTTTATCCGGTACAAGACCGCTGCTGGGCGTGATCATTCTGCCTCCACGCCAGAGAGGAGATCTTTGAGCGTGCTCTGGGATGAGCGACTGCGGCTTGGCGTAGTCCTGTAGTCGCACACCCGGATGGCAGTTGATGCAAAGGCGCGCCTGGTGTGTGCAGCAGGTCAGATGCTCATAGCCGGAGCAGTCTGTCCCAGTCAGCTGACGAAAGCGGGTGGGTGTCATGTGGGTTTGGTCGTCCCAAGCCCGACCGGGAGAACGTGACGAGGCAGGCTGTGGTCTGCTTATCTTCCTGCATGCAGCACGCATCGCTTTCTTTGTCCGACCCGGCGCAACGAGGTGGAGGAGGCGGTGGTCGAGTGAAGTCCGTGCGGGTAAATGAGATCAAGGTTAGAGTGAGGCTGCATAGATTGCGTTCTAGCGCAAAAGTCTGAAACACCGGATCCGGGGTTTGTTCCTGCATGCATGCTGAACCTTATTGTGTCCTGTCCCGTGTCTGCAGCGGCCATTAGCATCCTCGGACCTGCATGGCACCCTGCATGATCAGTCATCCAGTCCCACCAATAAGCGGTGTAAGCCCAGCCTTCGCTAGATCTCCGCGATCAAGCTCGCAGCCGCTGAGTTCAGGATCCGGGCTTGGGACCAAAGTCAAGCAGACGCTCAGCATCGATGTCAGATTCTGGCTTCCGCGTGACAACAGCGCGGCGCCATGTCCAATCATCAGGCCTTGGGGAGTCCACTCACCTAGACCAAGCATCCACGTCGGCCTCCTCGCGGATCACTACATAGCTCTGAGATGAGAGGCCACAAGGTTATATAGTTGAGCTTGCAATCTCATGAAGCCCAATTATATCCTGTTGACACATCCATCCATTCATCCATCCATCCTCTTTCCTCTCTCACTGCTTCTGGCATTGCACCATACTTCACTTCATCCTCCATGTCCTCAACCGTTCCCTCAAAAGGTCAGGGCCCAACTCCCCAGGTTCAGCCCAAGGCTCCTGTTCCGGGGCCGGCTCCGCCAGCGTCTAAGCCCTCGGGCAGCCAAAGTATTCCCTCCGGCAACGCGCCCGCAAAGGCTCCAGCCCAGCCCAGTGCTCCTGCACAAGTGCTACGTCCTGTCGGCTCAGACAACTCCTTGGCCTCTCTCGTCTCCCTGGCCTCCACTGTGTCTGTTCAGTCAGCACCGGAGTGGTATCTGCCAACCCAGTTCAACCTGCCTGGCGACAAGCAGTTCTACTACATTGACACTGCCCACCGTGGCGATATGTACCACATCCGCGCCGCCAGGGCAATCAAGCCTCTTCCTGTCCTTGTGTACAACTACGAGGTTCCAAAGACATCGGGTGCTCCCGCCGCCGCACCCGCACCTGCGTCCGGCGCCTCCTCCGCAGTCTCGCTTCCAGCCCCTGCGCCTGCCCTCCCCCAGCCACGCAAGTTCAATGAACTAGAAGCATATCTCAGTGATTCAAAGTCGTTTTCATATGGAAGGACCACCAGTGCAAAAATGCTCTTCCCCAAAATCGATGACGCAGCAAAGAAAAATGGCAAATTCTTCGAGGTCTACAACAACGGCGTCATGGAGGAACCAAAGGCGGACCAATGGGTCACTTTCCAAGCCCTGCCCAAATTCATCGATGAAGGCGCGAGCACCGAGGTCATCGTCAACGCCATCAAGCAAGCCCAGAAGCAGGACGAAGACTCAAAACAAGACAACGTGGCCTTGCAAAAAATTCTCGATACGATGTATGCCGGAATGACGTCAATCAAAAGTCTTGTCTCGAGCGAAGTCTCCAGTGCTATCGACAAGATGATCATTGAAGTCCTTGATGCTCGCTTCAAGCTCGACGGTGCCGCCGCTGCGGTCTCCAAGGACTGTGTTCTGATCATGTATCGAGACAGCGGCTGCAAGGTCGGCAACGTCGCCTATCAGAAGGGAGCCGCCGCCAGGAAAGCGTCTCGCGCAGATCGAGGCGTCGGTGTATACCCGGAAAACGACACCGATGAGAAGACCTGCATACAACTTGCAGCAGCTATTGCGTCTGCCAAGTGGAAAAATGGCAAACCGGCCAGAGCTGTGCTATGTGGAAACGCGGAGGGCAGCCTCAGCGCCGTTGCCTCCATCCACCAATACTTTCTGGACTTCAAGCTCGATGGAAAGGGCGCAGCATTTGCCAAGCATAAGGACCTCGAAGCCATCATCAAACAGGTCGGCATCTCCAGTCGCGATTTGGACACTCGATTTATGCAGCTAGCTTATCAGCTACAGTACATCCGCATGGTTGTCGGCATGCGTTCGGGCGCCTTGGATCTCTGCACCTTCATCGGTATCCCCACCGTATCCATCCAGCTTGACAAGCTCAAGGGCGCAGAGCGAATGAACTGGCTCGGACCGGAAATGTCGATCAAGAATCAGACAGACAAATCAGACGTCCTCAATGCCGCTTTTGGAAGCAAGAAGGTCAACCCTTTCAAGAGGCTGAATATCAACTACTCCACCGCCCGGCACACCGCGACTCGACTCATGCCTTCCACCCACAAGGACCCAAAGCTGAGCGGCGTCATGACTCAGATGTCTCCCTTCTGGGACAGCGGCTTCGACAGGACCAAGCTGCCGCAACAAGACCAGGATCTCTTCAATGAAAAGGTACAAGGTGCTGGGGATATCAAGAAACGGCTGCACTCGACCCCGCCCGGTCCATTCATGCCTGATGACCAGAAGCTGGTGGAGGGTATGATCCACACCTTTATGGCATCAGATTGGTTTGCCTAGACAGCACTACAACTGAATGGCCTGCAATTGTTCTGCACATGATCTGATCTATTATTCAAGCCCTTTCCAATCACACCATGTCTCACATCCACTGATTAAGCGCTCGTCGAGTCATAGGAAGTGCAGGAAGAGCGCGGGCTCACGCTGGTCCGCTGGTGTTGTGGTGCGGAAGCCGATATGAGATGAAGGTGGACGCGTCCTCTCGAGTGTTGATGTCGCGTCGGGCGACCTTCACGCGACGCGGACCTCTCGCGCATCTTCCGGACACCTGAGCCACCACACCGCTCCCTTTGTCTGTTATGACTCCTTCCTTTCACAAAGGTGCATCGTTGCGCAGTGATTTTCTCTGCCCCTCCCTTTGTTGTCCTGGGGCTATCTCATGTCCTTGCGAATGGTGCAGCACCACCATGCAATACCAACAAGCGAGTTGTTCAAGCAGCTGGAAGTGGGCATGTCGCACCATCTCACCGATCTGTCTGTCCGGGACCGGTCCAAAGACATCGATGCCGACAGCATTGTAAGGGCAATGGTGCTGCCATGATACCGGAAGACTTGCTGACTGCATTCCTGGCTTGGTTCTCTCGACGCGTCTTCCTTTCTAGGAGGTCCAATATCTGGAATACGTCCTGAGCAGCAAGTGCAAGTGCATTCGTCTGCTCCTTTGCTACCAACACAGGGTCGTTCACCTTCTGATCTGGCGCAAAGACCATTCTGGAGCTGGTCCACCTCTGTTCGAAACGGAGCTTTACGACACCGTCCAGCCGCAATGGGGTAACACCGACAGAGCTCCCATGTGGTATCGCCGCAGACCTCCACGTCACACTCCACTGTCCGAAGACGTTTATCAGATTTAGCGTCAGCTCAAGCGCTACATTGAAGATCTCCTGCCACCTTTGATGCAACAGCAAGTCTTCGGCCCCGGCTCTCAGCTCATTGCAACCCTGCAGTCCCATCCTGAGACAGGAACGGTTCAGATTGTGGCTCGACACATCTATCAAGACCTATTTGAAGCTCACCTTCCTTCTCTCGCCCAACATGACCTCCGTGGCCTGCCCGTCATTCCTCTCGAAGACATTCAAAAGTACATCCGAATCGAGAAGAATCACGTCTTGGTTGTGGAGATCAAACTGCCATCAGACGCCGGAAAGCGTCTAGCTGTCCTGAAACTGGTCCGATTCCCGGACGATGGTCAGGTATCGGACAAATTCCTGTCATGGTGGAAGCCTTCCATGGCCGAGGCAGAGCGACTGATGGCCCTGAATCCGCATCCAAATATCCTAGCAGCTCCACTTGCAATCGTCGCTGTTGGTGCCGCGAGCGGAGACACGTTGGCGCAGGGCAAATACGCAGGCATGCTGCTGGAGTATCATTCTAGCACTGTCGACGCAACCGGGTTCGAGAGCGATGAAGATATCCAGCAAAGAATCACTTTCAGCATCCAATTTGTCTCTGCGGTTCGCCATATGCATATTTGCAACCATTTCGCCAACGACCTTCACATCGAGAATACGGTCGTCGACACGTCATCCGCTGACGGATCCAAGCGCATCATCCTGATCGACTTTGAAGAATTTGGTGCCTACTGGAATAATCCCGTGAATGCGCCGGAAGCGGAGGGCTACTGGCAGATTATCTACGATGATCGCACTCGACAGGTCACCTACGTTCTGCAGAACTCTCCGACGTCTAAAATCGAAACGATTCGGGAGGAAGTCGCCGAAATTGCCGAGGCACGAGAACGACTACAAGTGTTTGGAGTCGGTTGTCTTGTTGCCGAACTTCTGAACATTTCGCTTTACTTTCCTTGGATCGAAGACGAATGGTTTCTGTTTGGCCAGCGCCATCGAAGGAAGCAGGACGAGGAGAATCGGC
This sequence comes from Tilletia setariae, assembly GCA_023634365.1. Lineage (NCBI taxonomy): Eukaryota > Fungi > Basidiomycota > Exobasidiomycetes > Tilletiales > Tilletiaceae > Tilletia > Tilletia setariae. The sequence continues at coordinate 381,660 of JAMJXE010000008.1, forward strand.
TCCGTGACCTCAAGACAGAGGCCAAGCTATCACCACAGCTCCTTGTTGCGGTACAGCAGTGCTGCTCTTGGGATCCTAGTCAGCGGCTCACTCTGGATCAGCTTCTAGAGATCCTGCGCTCTGAGGCTTCTCTCTTCTCCCTCAGCTGACCTGAGTAGATCCTTGACCCAAGCCTGATGTCAAACTACTTCTTACATTAGCAATGAACTTCATCGACTCATCGCAGCTTCGGAAGCAGGCATCGTTGCTGAGCAGGCAGCTCCGATCCAGCAACTTCGACGGGGCAGCGAACAGGCTCGGATCGTCAGCAGCATGGCTTGATGGGTCCGCATGCCGGCATGGCAACGGGCATGCCTATAATGACGCCCACGGAAATGAATAATGGAATCGGTGGCCCAATGACCAAGCAGATATCTTCGCAGCAGCAACTGCAAGCCATGATGGCGATGGGTGCACCACGAAATTCAGGGCATGATTGGAGTATCTTCCAGAAGAAAGGAAGACAGCAGATACACAAAGCCATCGTTGACATGAATCTCGAGAAACCACAATGAGCAGCGTCACCGTCTCATCATTGACTTTTGTTCCCGTCAGGGCATACTGACAGGGTAGAAGCCGTCCTCATTAGCCACCAGCTGGCCCAACACGGTCGTGTCGGTGACAGCACCGCTGTACTGGTACGAAGCCATGTTCAAGAACTGATCGTAAACATCTTTCTGTTGGACCTTGTCGAACCGATCGTAAAAGCGCTTGGGAGCCAGGGCTGCAAGCGCCGACATTTCTGCATCGTGTTCGAGCAGGAAGCCCTCCAGGAATCCTCCCGCCACCGCGACCGGAACAGGATCGATCTGGACTCCGCCCCGTCTCGGCTTTCGGGCTGCCGTCGAATTGTCTTGTTCGAGTTTGGGCAGGGCCGCCCTGACCGAGGCGGGCATCTCTTCCGGTGCCGTTTGGGTAATGTACTTCTGGGCACTAGCCACGCCATCGCTCAGGCGTCCTCCTGCATAGTCTGAAGTGAGGACTTGGTAGCTGGGGAAGAAAAGTGCCGCCGATTGCACGAAATTCTCCGCCATCTTGACATATGCGCTCCTCTGGTACAAAGTCGAGGCGACGAGCTGCAGGCCCGTCTCAGCGAGAGTCTTGATGGCTTCCTTCAAGCCAAACGCCTGCGTCTTATCAAAGTTGACATTGCTGCGTTGATCGTCAACCAGACGTTGGAAGGCCGTCACGATGTTGTCAGCGTCTTTGCCCCGCGCCAAGGGGTCAGAGATCAAAGTCGCACGCGTCAATTTGTCCTGCGTCTCTTCTGCGATCGCCTTGCCTTGACTGTCGAACCAAGGGATCAGATTTGCGAGTTGGGCGCGCTGTCTGATCCACTGAGGATCCAGGAAGACGGTGCTGTAGCTGTTCATGATGCTAGACCTTTCGGACTCGTGGGAAGCTTGAAATGCACCCAGTATGCCCCGGAACTGTGTGTCGATTGCCTTAAAGACATCAACAACTTTCACCACATCTTGCTTGTCCGCTCCGACGTCAGCTCCGCCGTAAGTCTTGACGAGGACCTTCAAATTTTCGAAATCCGCATCTTTGCCGCCGGGAGAGCGATGCTTCAAAATCGCCGTTCCAGCTGTGACGGACACAGCATTCACGTCTTTGTAGGTTGTGTTCTTAATGTTCAAAGAGTTGCCGCGAGTACGACGATAGTCATCGGTTGAGCGGCCATTGAGAAGCTCCCAGCGGATTCGAGCATCGATCCTGGTGAGCTGATGAGGCCAGACGGTGCTCAGGGTAGCTTGCCGAGTGTGAGCCAGCTCATGACGTAACACCGAGATTCCATACGCCATCCGGGCCTTCCTCTGATCTGCAGTCAGTTTCTCGTAGATGTAGACGACAGTCTCGGGCATCGGACGGTAAGGGTCCGGAGCTGGCTTCGTAAAGGTGTCCAATCCGTCGAGCACCTTCAGCTCGTCAAAGGTGTCCATAGCGGCAACATGCGGACTGAAACTGTTGGACGTGATAGCGCTGCCTCTGCCTGAACAGGCCTGGCGGAACGCAATCGGGTCTTTGAGTCGGTCCTCAGTACTTCCCAGGATCCGATTGGGGTCGATTCGGATGAAGGAGACGACCTTGTTTGTCTCGTCGTCGAAGATTGGTTGGAATGAGCCGACTGAATGCTCGCAGATTTCAAAGTTGAGGAGCGGTCGGGATCGACGGAGATGATCCGCCATGTGTGGGGGCAGGGAGGCGAAAGCGAGAAGCACCATCCTCAGATGATGTGGCCCGGCCGCTGCGAGGGTGAGAGGGGCAACGATGACCTTGTAGTCGTCCTTGAGAACATTGACCATGGCATACTTTTCTGCAAGCGTGCTTGCACTCTTCTTGAGAATGTCGCGAAGACGTTGGGCCATGGCGGAGAGGGAAGTGGCCAACCAGCGGTGCTGATTGTCCAGATCTTGGGGAACGGTGGTCATTCGCTTGCTCGGGCTCTTGCGTTGGACGATCAGAGCTGTATCATCCGGAATCTGGGGGGGAGGCCCAACTCCATCGTTTGAAAGGACTACGTCTGCTTCCGCCTGTACTGTGGTGTATAGCGACTGATTCTTGAGAGTCTTGTAGTCAATGCCTTTTTTGGATCGCCTGCCATCTCGCCAGGCAATCGGCGGGTTCATAGTGGGAGCTGGAGTCGGTGTTGAGGCTTCCATGATCTGTGATTGGGCGTTTTGAGGATGTATGTGGTATCTAGGTGTCTGGGTGAGCAGCTTGGATGAGATGAAAGCAGTGGAGAGGATGTCCGTCCGGTATTCAAGGACCGGGCCCTTTATATCTGGCTTCATCGGTCAGTGCTGCATAGCAAAGGTGACTACAGAACAGAGTAAGGATTTGGTTATGGAGACTTGACCTCCACGATCGGAAAGGAATCCAGAGCCTCCAGCAACCGGGGAGAGGAAGAGAAAGGCAACGGACATCCGTGGATAGACGGGACAAACAAAGGATGCACAATTTCCGCGCCTGCAGCACGGGATGCCAGCCAAAGCTAATACTCTCAAGGCGACGGATAAAAGAGACGGGGTGGCGTCAAGACGCCGCCACTTGACAGGCACGGCATGGAGGTAAACTGAGCTGCAGGGACGGAAGTGCAGTAATGGTTGAATGCACTGCTCTCCTCTCGCTGTCAAGCAAAGACTTTGAATCCGTTTCGCAGGTGCAGCCAGCACCTTCTCTAACAACGCCACCTGCATGACTTTTCTTGGAAGAGGACATGTCTCCACAAGCAGCATTTCCAAAGGAAAGGGATTGAGAGGAGACAAGACCAGCAAGAGCGGAGAAGGGAACTCCAACGGAAGAGGACACCAGACAGATTCTACTCTACTCAAATGGCTTCAAAGGCTCACTCGGTCCACTTCGCATCGGGCGGATCGATGTATCCGAGCACATTCACCGGTGCCTTGTTGAACGGGATCTTCTTCTCGCGACAGAGCACGATACTTGCCCCTCCCGCCTTTGAAGGTGCGGTGGACAAGAGCTTGAAGGTTCTGAGTTCCGTGCATCAAGTCGCGATCATGGTGATGTCAGATGTGGGTGTTCCCTTCGAGAATGCCCTTTGAAGATCTTGAACACAGATGCAGAGACGAACGAGCCTGACAAGCCCACCGAGAGGTGGAGAAAGTCGCCGACAGCGAGAGAGGAGATGGATGAGATGGTGAGCGGGCTGACGACAGAGAGCAGACTGGCGCTGCTGGCATCGAGCTGGTCCTGTGCGACGATCCAGCACTTGGTGACTGCTGCGCACGGACGCGGTGATGATTATCCGAGCGGATCCGGGTGCCAAGCTTCTGGTGCAGATCAAGGGGGCGATCACTTTACGCCGTGATCATCCGCCACCTTCTGTCCCTGTTGCTATGCAAGAGATCAGGTTTCAGGAACCCAACATGCCAGTGTGCATCCAGCCATGTGAACACCACAACACACACGGGGCAACAGGAGGCATCCACCTAGCGATGATCTCCCAACGGCTGGTCCAGGCCCTCGCTTCTGGGTCCGTGCCAAGGCAAAGTGTGTCTCACCGCCGCTGCGGGCCGATGAGGTGCTTGCCACCCGACGCGAGCAGGTCTTCGCTCATGTGCACACACTTCCCAGAGAGGACAGATCCGCGATGGGAGAGAGGTGACACCATTCCCCCTTCTTTCAGCCCCGATGACAGGAGGTCAACGGTATGAAGGCGCCTCGGTCTCAGTCTGCTGTCTTCAGAGCTCTTCCTGCGCTGCCTCCCTCTCTCACTTCTTGGCAGTTGCCACCGTTCTCCTTCCATCGGACCGACCTCTGCATAGAGTGGTTCCAGCTGATCGCTCTGTTTAGCCTTAGCACAGTCTCACATACCGAGTCTCGGCTCTCTCAACGCCAGCAGCACGGATGCGGCACCGAATGGATCGCCTCACTCACTGTTCCGCGGTTCCGGGCTTGATCTGATGCTGCTGCCGGAGGAGGAGAATATGATCGAACAGATGCTGATGAAGTCTCCATTGGTCATTTCCACAACCTCTGACTGTCTTTCGCAGCTACAAAAGGGACATCTCTGTTCTGATCCCTCGTGCTTCCTTCTTTCCTCCGGTCACCTCGTACCCTCTCGCTCCTCCCATCGGTCCGTGCCGCGCTCTCCGACGACAGGGCCGATAACCTCCATCGACATGCATCGAGCCGGCGGGGTATCTGCAAGGGCCACGGGCCTGGTACCTCAGCCGGTGACCACCAAGAGATGGACGTGATCGAGGGCATCCCCGACGAAAGTCGTCAAGGCTGCGACCAGCCGTTCACAGCTCTGCAACGCCAACATGAAGGACCCCCTTGCTCATGACGACTCCATCGATCACCTCGAGCGGTCATCTGGTGTACCTTCAAGACTACAACGACAGTCTCAGCCTGGCTATTCCTCTTCAGCACCCATGCACCTCATGCACCCATCCACCCATGCACATCAAGCAGCCATGCCTCCATGCACCTCATGCATCTCAGCCACCCTTGCATCTCTAGCACCCATGCCTCCATACACCTTAAGCAACCATGCCTCCACGCACCTCCAGCATCCATGCACATCAAGCACCCACGCACCTCAAGCACCCATGCCTCTATGCAGCTCAGCCACCAACGCCACCCTGCACCTCAAACACCCACACATTTCAAATATACATGCAACCATGCGACCATGCACCTCAAGCACCCATGCCTCCGTGCACTTCAAGCAACCATGCATCCATACACCCATGTACCCATGCATCTTGAGCAACCACGCACCTCAAGCACTCATGCAACCATGCAACCATGCCCATACGAACCTGAAGCCCGCCTCCCTGATGACGACTCCATCGACTACTCCGGGCGGTCAGCTGTAGTACTTCCAAGACCACAAGGATAGTCTCAGCCTGGCTATTCCTCTTCAGCATCCACGCACCTCATGCACCCATCCACCCATGCATCTCAGCTACTCATGCCTCCATGCACCTCGTGCCTCCATGCACTCATGCATCTCAGCCACCCTTGCATCTCAAGCAGCCATGCCTCCACGCACCTCCAGCACCCATGTACCTCCAGCACCCATGCACCTCCAGCACCCACGCACCTCAAGCACCCACGCCTCCATGCACCTCGAGCAGCCATGCCTCCATGAACTCATGCACCCATTGCCCCTCAAGCACTGATGCCCCTCGAATACTCATGCAGCCATGCAACCATGCCCATATCCACTACGCACTCATGCACGCCGTCATTGTATCCTCTTGCTCATGAATACGATTCTGGCCTCAGTGTCACCATGCAAACACTTGTCAAAGTCTGCCCCCAGGGCAGACAGAGATGGTCATCAGCCTACTCACCAATAAAGGTTTGTAGAGCTGGGATGCAGACAAGAGGCAGAGGCTATTGGGAAGATGAGAAGGATTGATTGGGGGAGAAGGGGGAAACATGAATCAGAGTCAACAGGTGGTGATATATAGCAGTCCAGGACATCTGGATGAAGAAGGGAAGAAAAGAGTCAGGGGGAGACGTTGGCCGTTGAGCCAGGAATGCACTAAAATGATCGTGAGAAAACGAGCCTAAGAGCCAGGAGTGCATGATTGCTCGTGTGCCCAACTACCTCATGGGTCCAACACGACAACGAACAACGACACTCCCACCCACGACTGGGCTCGGCGTAAGAAGTGTCGACATCGGCGAAAGAGGCGGAATGGCGGGCGCGAGTCAAGGCAGCGAGAGAGGGGTGGAACAGAGACCGAGAGAGGACGCATGCAGAGAGAAGAGAGAAGGAGGCAAGGGTTTCGTGAATATGTCGGCGTGGTTGGAGGAAGTATTGATGTATTTGATGCTGATGACTCCACGCTCGTACTGATCACGCGTCGACAGGTATTTTCGTTCGATGTGCCGCGAGAGGCCATTAGAAACTGGGTTGGTGATGATATGGATCGCAGCCTGATTGTCGCAGAGCATGAGCGAGGGTGGCATGGTCGATTCATTCAGTCGACCAATGTCCAGAAGGAGATGACGGATGGCAGCGACGTCCTTGGCCGCTTGCCAGACGGCAATAATTTCTGCTTGCGTAGTGGAGTCCGACACGAGAGGTTGGAGTTTCGACCCCCAAGCCACAGTTGCACCGTGGACTGATACTGACCAACCAGAGGTAGATTTTGCTGTGGGGTCACCTCCAAAGTCGGCATCTGAGTGTGCTGTGACTGCGGTATCGGTCGTGGTCGCCAGGCAGAGCTGTAAAGTAGATGTTCCAGCTAAATAACGCATCACTCGCCTTACACAACCAAAGTGTGTGGGACCTGGATTCTTTGCATGGCGCGACAAGACGGAGACAGCAAAGGCAATGTCGGGCCTTGAAGCTTGAGTGAGCCAGTTCAAGGAGCCGACCATCGCCTGGTACCGAGTCTTTTCCTCCTCAGAGGCGACTCCTTCGAAAGGCAGGAGACGTTGCTTGACTTCCAATGGGGAGGAAACGGGTTTGACGCCCTTGAGGCCGAATTTCTCCAGCATGGAGTTGATGTATGATGTCTGGGAGATTCGGAATGACTTGTTTGCTGTGTCGCGTTTGATAGAGATGCCCAGGAAGTGTCCTACTTCGCCCTGGTCTGTCATTTTGAAGGTTTGGGCCAGCTTGGCCTTGAAGGCCAACACGTTGTCCAGAGAAGCACCAAAGACGAGGATGTCGTCCACATACACCGCGACAACAATGATTGTATCGCCAGATCCAAGGGTAAAGACGGAGGGATCGCCAACGCCAGGGACAAAACCGAGACTGATGAGGGTCCTACGAAGAGTCATGAACCATTCCCTGCCAGACTGGCGGAGGCCGTAGAGGGCTCGTCTCAGTCGGCAATGGAGATGTTCCTGGCCAGGCGCAGAGAGATGAGGAGGTTGTTTCATGTACACGGTCTCCTGGAGCAATCCGTACAGGTACGCTGTGACGACGTCCAGTTGATGCACATGCCAACCAAGCCAGGCAGCCAGCGCAAGAAGCGCACGGAGGGAAGCGAAACGAGTGACAGGCGAGTATGTTTGGTCGAAGTCGACGCCGGGAACCTGGCTGAATCCCTGAGCTACGAGCCGAGCCTTGTATTTGAGAACATTGCCGTCCGCGTCGAGTTTAAGTTTGAAGACCCAGCGACACCCGACGACGTTTTGTCCCTCAGGTAGTGCTTCTAAATCCCAAGTTCCCATCTCTTGGTGGGAAGCTAACTCCTTGTGCATAGCCTCAAGCCAAAGAGGCCAATCCGATCGCTGTGTGGCTTCTCGCAGCGTGCCGGGCTCCAAAGGGACACCTTCAGTGGCAAGTTGAGCCTTGAAAGCGTGGGCAAAGGAGTCCTTCAGCGATATGACAGCTCGCCCAGAGGCTTGCCTCTCGTTCAGGGCTTGCTGTCGTCGCGTCTGTGACCGTGTTTGGTATGTGTACGTCACGTCATCGCCCGAGCGGTTTTGATTGGGCCTGAGAGGCTGTGCAGGGGCCGTGGGCTCCTTGGGCAGTGGAACGGAACCAGGGACGACTATTGGTGGGACTCCCACCGGCGTCGGGCTCCGCGTGTCTTCTGCGAGCTCGAACGTCGTGAAGTTGGGCCCACGGTTATCCGAGACGGGCAACAGGTTCGTGACGCGCGGGACAATGCCGGGAGGGACTGGAGCGGCTTCAGAGACATAACCAGGGTGTGAGAGGGGCTTCGGAACAAGTTGTGCTGAACCAAAATGATAGGATGAGTTTTCGTGAAAGATGACATCGCGACTGACTGCCATCTTCCCCGTGTCCGGGTAATGGATCCGATACCCCTTTTGTAGACTGTCGTAGCCAACAAAGACGCCAGGACTCGAGCGAGGGGCAAGACTGTGATCTCGAGCGTGTTCCGGGAGTCTTGCGAAAGCCAGGCAGCCGAAGACGCGCAAGTGGGACACATCGGGCTGTCGACCGTGCCAAAGTTCGAATGGGGTCTTGCCGCCGAGCGGCACACAGGGTCTACGATTTCGGAGGTATGCAGCTGCCGTGGCTGCCTCTGCCCAGTATCTGATGGGAAGACTGCGCTGATGGATCAAGGTTCGCATTATGTTCTTGATGATGCCAATGTGTCGTTCCGCAAGACCGTTCTGCTGAGAGGTGTAGGCACAGGATTTCTCGTGCCTGGCTCCTGCCAGTGCAGTCGCCAGTTCCGCGCTGCTGAATTCGCCTCCCCCATCAGTACGGAGGCAGGCAATCGAACCCTTGAAGGGTACAACTTCATCACGCCATTTGATAAAGGCTGAGGTGAAGTCTGATTTGCGGGCAAGTGGAAGGACCCACACCATCCTGGTGTAGTCGTCCACGAGAACAGCAAGGTACTCCGCGCCGCCAATCGACTTGGTGATAATACGTCCGGTCAGATCGGCATGAACGAGCTCGAGTGCGCGTGTTGTAGCCGAGACTGACTTGGGAAAAGGTAAACGTTTGATGTTTGTGTATGAGCAGAGCCAGCATAGGTATGCGACAAGGCTCTTCTTGAGCAACTGCGAAGGCACGCCTGTGCAGTTCTTGGCCAGAATGGGAAACTGTCGCGTTGGGAGATGGGCAGCGCGCTCGTGCCACAGAACCATGGTTGGGTCTTCATTCTGCCGAATCGCTGGATCGACGGACGGAGGAGGGGCCAGGTCCTCATCGTCCACGTGGTCGCATCGCTCCTCTTCTTCCACATGAGAGAGAGCGGAAATCAATGCCTTGTGTACGTCTCCTCTGGAGGTGAGGAGGAACGCCTGTCTGTTTTGAGACCAAGTCGCTGTGAGAGAGAAGCGACGTCGAAAAGGGTCGGAGATGATTGCATGTTGGGATTTTGTAAAGGAGACGTCCAGATGGTCCTGATTGAGCTTGTGTACGGAAATCAGGCTGAACATGAGACTTGGGCAGTGTAGGACGTTGTGGAGCACGAGAGGGCCTCGTTCCTGGACGGGGTAGACGACGACTGTGCCAACTCCCAAGGCAGTGATCCTCTTTCCATCTGCCGTGACAATGCTGGTCGAGTCTGGTTCATATGTGACGAAGACCGATGCGACTGGAGTCATGTGCGAGGAAGCACCAGAATCGATGATCCAATCCACCGTGGTAGGTCCTGGAGCACCCTGCTCCATCGTCGAGCATTGAAGCAGGGTAGCCGCATCCTAGAAGTCATAGTGGGCGGCAGGATAGCTCTGCTGTGTCGTTGCCAGTGCCTGGGCTTCAGTGGGAGTCTGAGTTCCTGCGACCGACGTTGAGAGAGCAAGGGGCTGTTGTGCAGCATGCGGCTGCTGTTGGGATGTATACGGGGCTCCAGGAAATGATCGATGGCTGACCGCTGTGAGAAGGGCCGTAGCCTGGGCCAAGCTCTGCTCCAGGGCTGCGATACGTGCGCTGTGGTTCCCCATAGGGGCCGATTGGGTTTTCTGCCCATCTAGTTTGTTCAAGGCAGCGCGCGAGGAGGGGTGAGCCGCGTGGCCGCCTATGCGGCGCCGGCAATTGTCCATACGATGACCAGTCTTCGTGCACCACCAACACTCAGGCCCCGACTTCCCGCCTTGTTGTCCTTGGCGCCGACCGCCAGGACGACCATTTTGTCCCTGGGCTTGGGCGGGTGCCGTTCCTGAGCCTGAGGGCACAACTTGTGTTTGCAAGGCGGACACCGTTCCCGGCGCGGGAGCCGAACTCAAGGCAGCCACGCGCAGCATTGATTCTCTGCCCGCGAACCGGGCGACGACACCGTCGTAGGTGTACGGGTGGCCGTTCTGCCACGCTTCGTGAATCGTTGTTGCCAAGTCTGAGTATGGCTGCACGCTAAAGGCTCGCAGCAAGGCGTGAATTTTGTCCCTCTCGTCGATAGGCTGGCCTCCCTTTGCCACATAGATTTCTGTGAACAAGGCCTGTAGAGCCTCAGAGGCTTCAACGACAGTCCTGCCATTGATGCTGAATGCCTGAATTGCCGTCTGCGCGGCTTGAACCGTTCCCCAGTCTTCTCCGCCGTATTTGGCGAACAGAGCATCCCAAAGCTGGACGCCATCGAAGGTACCAGCCGTCGTGGCTTCACCCAAGCCAGACACGACGTTGGCTGTGAGCGTCTGAATGATGATTCCATGGATTGCAGCGAGATCACGCTTGCGCCAAATGGCCGCATCGTCCGGGTGGGCAAGCTGTACCTCGCCCCCGTTCGAATCTGAGCTGCCGAAGATGAATTGATAGCTTTCGAGGTTCGTGGCCGGATCCTTCTTGAGGAGCCACCAGTACCTCCCTCCAAGGTGAGGGACAAACATACCGGCCATCATCGACCGCCAAAGGACATAGTCCACGCGTCCTGTGAGCTCGGGGACCTTCTTGGGAATCTTGAGCTCCGAGCTTCCACCTGTCTGGTGGGCTTGGCGCATCGTGAGTAGCCTGTCAAACGAGTCGGAAGGGAGGCTGATCTCCGCAAGCGAGGGAGTTGGGAAGCGGCGGGGCGCAGAGGATCCAGCGGCGGACGTCAGGGGAGCAGAAGGAGGGGACATAATGGTTGGGTTTATTGGTTGGAAGATTTCTTTGTTCATGAGAGTCGTGATGTCGTCCATGGGTGATCAGTCCGGAAGCAGGGCAAACGTGAGAACGGGACGTAAAGAGTGTGTGTAAGCATGCCTCTTGTTGGGTAGAGATTCCGACTGTTAATCTGTCAAAGTCTGCCCCCAGGGCAGACAGAGATGGTCATCAGCCTACTCACCAATAAAGGTTTGTAGAGCTGGGATGCAGACAAGAGGCAGAGGCTATTGGGAAGATGAGAAGGATTGATTGGGGGAGAAGGGGGAAACATGAATCAGAGTCAACAGGTGGTGATATATAGCAGTCCAGGACATCTGGATGAAGAAGGGAAGAAAAGAGTCAGGGGGAGACGTTGGCCGTTGAGCCAGGAATGCACTAAAATGATCGTGAGAAAACGAGCCTAAGAGCCAGGAGTGCATGATTGCTCGTGTGCCCAACTACCTCATGGGTCCAACACGACAACGAACAACGACAACACTTACCTGCCTCGCGCTGTCTGATCGTGGAGTTGAGGAGCCACAAAAGGAAGGAGAGAGGCAGCCTCATTTCGCAGCTCTGACATGCCTGAGGAGCGCTGCAAGGCAAGCTCTTCGGAGTAGAGGAGAATTCTCCCAAGTCGTGGATTCGTCTTCGGAGGTGGCCCGCCTCATCAAGATATCGTTTCCGCCCACGTCCTTCCAAAGCCACACCGACTCCAGTTCGAATCCGAGCAGGGCAACGAAGAGGACGATGTTAGTCGAGGTCGAGGACGATGCCTGCGAGGAAGCGAGTCGGTCTTTGACAAGGAGGTTGAGCCTCCGCCGATGGAGAAAGCGAAAGGGAGAAGGCACAGGTCCCGACCCGTCGCGTGCAGCTGAAGCATGGTCGTCAAGGTGAAAGAGAGACGAGGGTTGGAGACAGTTGTGAACCCCTGAGTCTGGAAGGAGGATATCTGTGAGGTGGGCAGGAGCGGAAGTGGACCGCACAACACGCGCGTCGTCGTAGTTTGACCGGTGGACAGTTGGACAAAAGTGATCCGCGTCACACGGTTCCTATGGTAATTGAATGGTATTAGCATGTCAGTTATCTCTAAGGAGGCTAAGTACATATGGACAAAGTTTCATAATATTAAGCTCTGATCGCCCTGACCAGCGGCGAGTGCTGTGTGAGGGAATGGCTGGGTGGGAGGTGTTGGCATCTGAGCCGCCGGGAGCCTCAGATGGCGGAATTGTGGCGTTTGAATTTAGGCTCAGATCTTGCAATGATCGACATAGCTTAATTTTCCTCAGCCAATTTAAATTGATTTTCCGCAAAACGAGTCTAAATCTCAGGAAACAAACAAAAACACAATTCAGCCCGACAGCATTCCGGTGCGCATCCTGGGAAGCAAACCGTTGGTTGTCATATACATTTATATACACAGAGCATCAGTCCTCCCCCTCATATGATCTTGTTCCCCCCTCCCGCCTCCCCCATACCCTCCTCACCTCTTAGTAGTCAGCCTCACAGCTCTTACCAGTATTTTTTCGCTATGTACCATTTCAGCCAAGATTCCCACGCCATCGACATGCTCACTGAGCTTTTTAAGGGACTAGCCCTCGACTGTCCCACCTCGGCGGAGGTCTACATGGACTTTGAGCTCGCCGATGAGCCACACAGTCCCATCGACACCGAGATGGACCTCGATCCGACTTCCTTCGACGATGCGATGGACATCGACCCGATCGACGACCACCCCTCCGACCCTGTCGACACTCCCATGCGGGACGCTGTCAGTGCTCTCAAGACTCGTGCGACTAGGTTCGCTACGGCCTTGGGGGCCTTCCTGCATCAGCAAGCATCCCGACTCGCACAAGGTCAACACCATGGTCCTACAAGGTGAGTACAACTTTGCATCATTCCTACCACTTTCTTCAGGACTTTTCTAAGTCTTTCCATCTCCAGCATCAAGCCGATTTCATCAGGACACAAGAACTCTCGCAACGGACGCTCGAAGACCCTGCGCTTCTCGCCGTTGGGTCTGCGGCCCATGCTCGTCGCCGGATCAAGATTGACGACCGCTATCTAGGAGAAGGTCGTCGTGGATCGGGTCAGGCAGCTGACGACTTGGGCATGGAGCTCATTCTGCTCAAGATCGGCTCGACAGCATCGCTTCGGATCACGGAGAGGTCTACATCAACGACATCTCACCATGCTTCGAACCCCTCAAGACCCGACGCTTCTCGAGCTACTGGAACCGGTCCCGTCAAGATTCCAGGTTGGCAAACCACGACATCATCCACGGTGTGCTCACGACGGTCGTTCGCAAGATCACTACGCGCTTCCTCAACATCGTCAATCGAGCGGATCCTGCCATGGTCAATCACATGCAGTTTTACTCGGACAACACCGATCCCTCCCTGCGCCCTTCCTACCAGCTTGCGAAAGCCTTCGCACAGCAGCAGATCGACAACGGCAAGGAGGCCATCGTCGAATCTGCCAGGTACAAGGAAGCGCACGCTCCTACTGTCCCTCACACAGAGCGTTGGACCCCAGGTCAACGCTGATCAGGCACCAGAGATCATCGCCAGGCTTTAGATTCTGATCAAGATCGAACCCAGCATGAGCAAGCTCAGCAAGGCAACCCTCAAGTTCCTGTACACGGAGGTCGCCTGTTCCTCAGATGTCTCTTCACCTCTCTCCCGCCACTTGACAGTGCGTCCATCAAGCACTCGTCGAGCGAGCGCCGACCCAGCTCGACCTGCCAATGTGGACTCCTTCGACGTACAGGGCGATCGTCAGCCATTCCTCGACTCCCAGCGCAAGTTCGCAGGAAAGTGGCAAACCAGTCAGAAGCTCACCTCGGTGTACGTCAGTCTACTGGAAGAGATCGCAAGTAATGGTGTCAGCTTCAAGGGACAGAACGCTCTGGCTAGCACGCTTGCCTCGAGCCTTGTCTTCGGGCGTATGCAGGCTCCTGACCACTTCCTCGGCGTTCATGAGCAGCTTCCCGGCGTCGGCAAAGGCTCCATCGGTCTCGCCATCGTCCGTTGTCTCCTTGCCGGTGAAGCGCGTGTCATCATCACCACCAGTCTTCGTCTTCGCCCACACGACTTTAACTCAGATCAGACAGTCCGTCGACTCATTCGCGCGGAACATCACTCCCATGTCCAAGATCACGCTCAAGATCGGGATGAGTTCCTACGGTCGTTCGTTCACTCTGTTTGATCCCACCTGTATCACTCCTGGCTGCCCTTTCAGCGGAGCGGGTCGACAGCTCGGCAGCTCGGTAGCTCTGCCGAAGCCGGAACAGAATCGTACGCCAATATCCTGACCTTGATCGCTGATGGACAGACACCCGTCCTTGACGAGCAAGCGCCAGTAGCTCAGGGTCCTACTGTGGTTGTGGTTCCTGAAGCTGGCAGACCCACTGTGCTGATAGGCCCTGCTTCCTGTGCGCGCTCTCTCAGCGCAGTCAAGCCCTTGGTGTATGGAGGTGATCAGTGGATCAGCCATGACGATTCTGATGCCTTTTGCTCAACACGAACTACGCCAACTCCGTCTGCATCGGAGACACTATCAGATGGAGTATCGATCAGGTGCGTTGCTCAAGTGTTCATTCTCCCATGAGAATACTCTTCTCGAGTCTGATCATTGGTCCATTCACTAAACTCTGTCTTCTTCTCGTTATCCAGGACACTCCACAAGACAATGCGCTGGTCGCTCTGTATCCCAACATTGCAGGCATTGCTGGGCAGAACGAGAATGGAGCACAAGCCCGTCAGGTCACACTCTGTGGCGAGTCCTGTCCGTCCGGCTTCACCAGCGCGTCCAAGGTGTCCACCAATTCGTCCAGCGGGGTTCGTGCTGCAATTGCTTGCGGGATCGGTAAAGGTGCCTTTTTATCGACGCCGGTCGGCGACGGTTTCCTACCAGCTGGTACCTCCGGAGACCAGACTTGTTCCAGCTTTGGCCAGAGCCACACGTTCGGGGTCTCTGAAAGGATCGTGTCGGCGCCAGCTTTGATAGCTCAAGCACATCCAATGGTCTCTTGTACATGCGACTCGACGCATCTGACAGTGAGTGAACGTAAGAATAAAGCTGATGTTACGCTCACAGTCATACTGACTTCTTTCTTACTTGACTCGCGATGACGATCAGTTGTCGGCTGCTGGAATTCGGTTGTCGACGGCTCAATGCGCAAGCGGAGTGTCCAAGCGCCATGCGGTCCCAGGACGCCCTTCGAATAGCTCAACGGATCCACGGAATCGTCTCTTAGACGTGTCGGCCCTGCGTGAGCACGCCAATGAGAGCCAATGGTGGGGTGCATTCAAGAAGCGAGTCCAAAAGATCGCAATCGCAGCTGGAGCGGCTGGATGAGGAGTCAGTCCTTCTTCTTGAACAGATACGGGCAGAAGCCGATCGCTGACCTGTCAATGATCTCTCCGTCCCGGACATTTTCCCCACTGCAGAGCTCAGAACATTGCCTGTCGATGATGCCAAGTACAGCCGACTAGCTCGACTCTGGTGTCGGAGCATCTTGGTCAGCGACCGTGGCGCTCATGGCCAGTGCGGCAGCTCATCGCTCATCTGGTCAGCTTAAGCCCCTACGCGTCGGTCTCCCGGGTCTGTCTTCCCCCGACCTGGTCAGCATCGGTCTGTCGCTCGCGGCTCACGGCGAGCTCGACGGCGACATGTCCTTGCAAGGCCAGACTTCCGTCATTCAGGGTGTGTCATTCCGCAGCTGGTATCAAGATTGGCTGGTCGTCTGGATGCGACGACGGCTCGAACGACGCGCTTCAGTCAGTCTCGCCAAGTTCTCAGCCCGCTTCGATGCAAGATCTTCCTACGTGGGGCAACCGTGCCTTTTCCGGTACTATGACCGCACATGTCCAGCTCTCCATCGAGCTTGGTATCCGGATCCTAGGCGGGACCGTGATGGACGCTCAGGTCCTCGGTCGTGTCGAACTCGCTGCTCAGGCTGATCTGAGTCTGGCAGTCTCCCAAGTATGCGTCACGCCAAGGTCAGAAGCCAGCTTGCAGCTTGGCGATGCGCTGATGTGGAACAGGGACCCGACTGTCTGCCCACTCCGATCCTCCTCCGCCCCCGTTCAGTCCAGTCTGTGACCCTCAGACTTCCGGGTGCAATCCCGAAGCAGGAGAGACAGTGCACCATCTGCACGCCTCGAGCAAGGGCCAGGGGATCTCTTCCAGGAGTGACAGTACCTCGTTCGCCGGCAGGCGGCAGGCAGCTCAGGGATCGCCGTGTCGGCTCTTCATGCGCGTCATCGCGCCATTGTTGCGGAAGGTCACCTGACCATGCGGACTCGTCATCCACCTCGCCAGATCTACCTTGCACGTACAGAGCCTGTTCCATTGTTCCAACCAGGATAGATGGGCCTCCGAGTAAGTCTGATGTGCTGTTCACAACTAAGTGTACATGACCACTGACAGTCACAAATGTTGAACTCATGACAGAATCTCAGCGCGTGTGACCATCGCGAATCCGGGTTCAAGACCTCGGCTGGCCGCTCAGGAAGAAGCTCGATGTCCGCTGTCGTCGGCATGGCGATCAGCATGAGAGTCAGCAGAGAGTCAGCATGCTTCGTGTCAGCTGAAGCTCACCACGGCAAGCTCGATCATAACTTCAGCGCGCCCACGGACTCCTTCCGCCATCAGAAGCCGGTCTTCAGCTGGTGGGATGAAGTCATCGTCCATCGTTGCTTTTCGCGGTCCCCGGGGACTTGCTCGTGTCCAATCTGATCGACTGGGTCGGTCCATCTGCGTGGATCTTCGACGACATCGACTGATCCACGCTGCCATTCGCACCCTGCTCACGGTGTGCTCAGTCAAGATCAGAGTTGCGCAGGCATCCAGACCACGATCTCGTTCGGCCTCAGACCATGTCTGCCCGCGTTCATGACTTGCCCACGCTCACATCTGACTTCGGCGATCTGCCACTGTTAGACTGCTGGGGCTCGTCGGATCCCAGAGCATCACCAGTCGACCTGAAGCTCACTGCTCAGTCGACGGCTCTTTTTGCTACGATCAGAGCATTCGCGACCATGCGTTTGCTGGATGTCGAGGAGCAAGCTTGCCCATCAAGCACGGCCCACGTCTTTGACGCATGTCATCCAAGCTTCGTCCATGCTTCCTCACAGTCCAGTCCTGCTTAATCGGGACCGACCGGAGGAGCGCACACATCGAGCCCATGACCCATCAGGTCTCGACACGTGCCTGTCCACGTCCATTACATGTCCACGCCCACGCCCCAGCTCTGGTGACCCGCCACTGCCAGAACGCTGCAGCACGTCGGACCATAGCGCAACACCAGAGGACCAGAAACTCGGTGTCCAGTGCTAGATCGACGGCGCTGTTGAGGCCGATCGATGCATTCGCGACCGTGCGTACAGCTCATCGAGTATGTTGCTACTACTCGGACCAGGTATCTGAAGCCTCAAGCTGTTCGCGCCTGCCACAGCTCAGTAGGTTCGCTCAAGGATACGTCTGCGCCCGTGCCCAGTGGGCGCTTCTCGAGTCCAGATCCTGACGATCACGTTCAGCCTCCTCGATCGAGAAGGCAGCCCAGAGGCGAGATCCGTCTCAGCCTCAGCCCCCACGTCGACCAGCTCGACCCAAGACTCGGCCAGACGCCGGCGAGATTTGGATGCTTCGTCCAGCATCTCGTCCCTGGCCGGGGTCATTCTTGCTTCGAGCTCGGGATCAACGAAGGAGGGACCGATGCTCCACAGCCTCCGACCTCGACCATTTCGCACCTCTTGGGTCCCACCCAGAGGACTCCCTCGGGAGATGATCATTGCGAACCAACCGGGTCGTCGAGGCCATGGAACATCTTGCAGGGCCGAGACTGGAGTGGTCCGCGGGCTCCGGCCCCACCTCCAGTCCGGTCAGGTGCCGTACAGCTCAAGAGTGCTGCGGTGACCATGAGAAAAGTCAAATACGATGAAGAGCAAGCGAATGCGCTCGAAGGCCGTCGATCGACATCGCCAGGACGACGGAGGGATCGGAAAGAAGGTAAGGTAAGGGAGCAAGCACCCTCACAAGAAATGCATCCGGAGTCGGCCGTAGCGAGAGGCCCGCTTGTGCAGAGACGAGGACGGAACCAGAGGTAGGTCCAGCCAGGTAGGGCTCCGAGTCTGCTGACAAAGGACCGAGCAGGTAGGTTTCATGCGCCGTGGACAGCTCTTCACCTTGGCATATCGACGGAGCCAGAGAGAGAGAGCAGACCGAAGGAGCGGAACTCGATTGGAGCACTACGGATTCGGACCTCAAGAACGGCGATCGCACGCCCGGTCCAGGCCATCTTCTTTCCTCAGGTCTCGACCACGGTACGTACCCTCATCATCCTGCTCGTCTCGCTCTCGCTCTCACCAAGGACTACCAACTGACTCTGCTCGTTTCTTCAGATTCATGGTGCCCGCATCCCTCCCTCCCCCTCTTTCCCAGCACCCGCGTTGATCAATTGCTGACAGTAAGTACCCTGGCCACTTCCCTTCCGCTCGCCTCTTCAGCATCATGGCTGACATCGATTTACCTCCATTCTGGTCCGGGGCTGCCTTCGGGCGCCTCGGACCTAGCAACTTACTCCTGATCGACATGTCCACCGACCTCGACCTCGACTCCGACTCCGACCTTCGACCTTTGACCCTCGACCCTCGACGTTCGACCCTCGGCCCATCCAAACGTGCTCCATCGATTCCGGCCCTGGCGTCGAAAGCTCTCCTCTGTCTGTCTCTGTTGCCAAGGTAAGAGCTGGGCGTATTGAAACTTACCTGTCTCGGAACCCAGCAGACTCGGATTCCACAGCCTGTAAATCCTGGTGTCGGACCATCCTCTGGAACCTGAGTCTCTTGCACTTGCGGTCAACCTTTCGTTTCGGCCGCCTTCGCCCTTACTGCACCTTCCTACGATCTCTCCGTCGCACCCAGCGATTCGTTCAAAGCCTGAAATGCGTTTTCAAATGCTCAACATCGTCTTCGACTTCGACCAAGGTTCACCAATGCTCTCGGAAGCGACGACATCTTTCTGCACGGCCATCTTTGTACCCCTCCTGCTCATCAATACAATTATGGCCACCAACCCCATGCAAACATTTTTTACAACTGGCACCGTGTGATTATGTTGATAAGCACCCACAGCAAGTAAGAGGAAGTAACAACATTGTCGATTCTTGACAGATAGCTTTGAACAAGGTGAGGTACTGTATACCTTGCGCTGACGAAGCTGAAGGCACCTCCAGATTGAAAAAGGCCAGAGACCTGACAAGTCAAGTCAGATAAGGCGCGCAGGATCGTCGACCAGCTTCTGTGGGCCGCGCGGATGGGAAGTCTGCAGCTACAGGCACTGTAGTGACGCTTCTTGCTTCTTGATGTCACAGACGCACCCATAGCAACGGCCATGGCAGCTGCCAATCTCGCAGTCATGCTATTCACACTCTATGCGTCCTACACCGATCAATCAAACTTGAGCACTCGATATTGTGTGACCTCAATTGTTTTCGACTCTCGCTGCAAAACGATCAGAAATATTTGGAAGTTGCAAAAAGAGGTTATGAGCCGAAGGTTGGAGATCCATAGAGAAAGTACAGCAGACATGAGGGTGAACAAAATCAGTGTCGTCAATTCATGAGAGGAGGGTCGGGTTGGCAAGTAGCGCCTCGTGCACTTAGGAGAAGAGACGATCAAAAAGAAGCAGAAAATCAGAGCATCATGTCGGAAGGGAAGAAAGAGAGGAGAGCTGTTCACGGGAGTGAAGGTCTCGAAAGCACTCAGACGAGGTCAGAGAGGAAGAGATCAATGAAAGATGTGTGTCAATTGCTGAAAATGGAAAAAGAGACTGGAACCAGCTCTGAGGCCTATAGCCAGAAGGGAGGGAGAAGAGGATGAGCTGGGGAAAGGAACACAGATGAGGTGAACAGTGAGCGAGCGAGCGAGCGACAAGGTGTCGTCGTGGGCACAGCTTATGAGGTTGTCGACGATTGAGGGGTTCCGAGCGTCCAGCCTGAGCCTGTTGTATTCGCCACGCATCACTGTATAGGACGACATTGGAGGTAGCGACAGCGGATGTTGTCGCGTCTGTGCCATCAAGCGAAGATCGGATCTACTTGAGGTTCCGGAGAGCAGAGAGGAACGCAGCCTTCTTCGATGGCTCAGCGTCCAGCAATGAAGAGATCTTGTCGGTGTCTGAAAGCAAGTGCTTGATGAGATCTCCGATGTTCTCGTCGCCTGTGCCATTCTCGACTGCGGGCTTGATCTCGTCAAAGACTGGGGCAGCAAACCCTTTCTCGGGTCGATGCGTTCCATTTGCGGTAGGACGAGTCTTGGGTCGAGCAGCGGCAGTGTTGTTGGCAGGCTCTGCGGGATCAGCACCGAGAGAGGGACGAAGACCTGGAGTGGGATCTTTCCAGGTTTCTTCGTCTGATTCATCGCTTCCGATCTCCACCGCTCCGGCCGTCTCGTTCGCATTCGACTCGTCTTTCGAGGAGATGGGCATCTCTGGAGCAGCAAACTGCGCACCACTACCAGCTTGGCCGCGTCCACCCTTGATCTGGACTGGTTCCGGAGGAAGGTAGATTTCATCTTCAGTGTTCTCAGTGAAAAGTTTGGTTTCGTCTTTGGGCATCAGCTGCATGATGTAGCCCAGGATCTGAGGCCCAGGAATGTTGACGCAGATACCATCGGATGCTTGCTTGCTGCTAGACGCGCTTGACTCCGAAGAGCTCGATTCTGATTCCGAGTAACTGAAGCAGAGGATGCCGCCCGAGCTGCTCTTCGACTTGGAGAAGTTTTCTTTGAACGAAGATGCCTCAGAAGAGCTGGTAGAGACCTTGATCTGAGTATCCTTGACTGTGAGGCAGAATGCACCGTGCTTGTCAGAATATCAAGTTCTGGCCCCACATTTTCCAGACACTTACCCAGGATGTAGCCGACAGGGAAGGCAGGGAGTGCGGATCCCTTCTCTTCTGGTGAGCCTGTGGCGATTGTCTTGATGACGGACTCGGCGGTGTCTCCAGACTTGTATAGAGTGCTCCAAGTGAGATCCTTGTTGTTCTTGGCAAATGCGCGCGATGAGTCAAAGAATGCAGGGTTGAACCAGCCGCTCCTATCGACCGTGACGAGGGTGCATCGCATAGCAATGGAGATCCTGACCTTCGAGGAGCTGCTGCTTGCAGACTGTTGAGCTGAGGACTCGGACCTCTGTGACGAAGCAGAACCGATCCAAAGGTTGCACTCCCAGCTGCTTGAGGAAGCAGAGGCTGACGATGCACTCTTGGATTGCCTGTCTTCGACCTCGCTACTAAACGCGATGTCGATCCAGCGACTTCCGCCTTGCTTGGGGGGAGGCTTGATTTGCTCGAGAGAAGGCTCGGCGGCGGATGCTGCTTCGGCATTGGCACGCTTGACCGATGCCGCGAACTGGACACGTAGTTCGCCCAATTCTTTTTCGACCGTATTGATCTGACGCTCGATGAACTGCTTCTCCTTTGTAGTTTCTTGCGCTTGTGCTCGAGCCTTGGCCGCCATTGCCTGCGTGAGAACGCGATTGTTCTCGTTCAACGACTGCTGATGCTTCGCAACCTGTGGGAAAGGATTGATCAGCCTTTGAGGGCTCGTTTTTGGTCAAGGGATGCTCCTAGGCGACTTACTTCATCCATTCCTTGCTTCACTTTGTTGACAATCGCGTCGCCTGGGTTGAGCTTCTCCTTCCATGTTCCGGCGCTGGTAGGAGCTGCAAGGTACATCTTCACCGCCTCGAGCGTATTCGCCGTGTATGACTTGGTCAACGCTGACTGGGCGGCATCTGATACCCAGGAGTGAAGCAGCAATACCATCAATAATTGCCTCCAGTCTGAAACACGCAGTCTACTCACCCCTATCCCTCGTGGCCTGGTCAATCTGACCTTGAATAGCTTCAATGTTTTGAGGGGCAAAAGTGAGGAGGTCGAGCTGGTTGCGAAGGTCATCCAGGTGTCGAGACTTGGTCTGGATCACTTCAGAGATGAGATCGTATTTACCAGCCAAGTCTTCGGGACTGAAGCTAGTATCGAGTGCCTCAAACCTAGCCAGTTCGAGACAAGTATGAGGTCAGAAAGAAGATCTGCAAAGTAGACTTGAGCTCGACACGTACCAATCCACAGGCTGCATCGCTACTGGCCAGACCTTACTGGCACTGAAAAGGGAGCTGAGAGCAGATTCCCTGAAGCTGTCTTTGGCATCCTGCAGCATCTCGGCGGTGCTCTTGACGTCGATGAGACCCAGACATTCGCGCACAATATGACTGTATCCTCGGACCACGCTGTCGGAATAACGGGAAGATAGCTTCGCGCGTTCGGCTGCATCCACATGAGTGAGGACTCTGGTGATCTTCTCGAGTTCCTTGGGATCGTTGGCCTCTCGGGCTTTCTGGATCAGATCCTCACGAAGATTCTCATATCTACAGCAAGCCACTGTCAGCCTGGTCGTTCATCTCGTGTAAAAGGACCTCAACACTCACTTTGCTTTGTCTGTCAAGTAGGCCTGGGTAAGAGATTCGCTGAACTCCATTCTAGTCATCAGTCGAGGCAGTCCAAGTCCCTTCTCGTGTACACTCTTCAGAGCCAGACTAGACGAGGCCTTTGCCTTTCCAGAGGTGGCCGCCTCGTCATTGCCTCCGCTGCTCTTGCTCAGAAGAGCATTGGCGTCAGCGCCCAGGGATCCTGAGACGACCTGGATACCACGACTAGCTCCGCTCGACGCTTCGCGCTGCAGCAGGCCTTCGTCCAAACCATCTTGCTTGAGCACAGTGTTAGCGACGTAGTGGGCGTTGGCTTCATCCGTGGGTTTGAGAAGCCACTGGCGGAGAGTCTCGCGGTTCTTTCGAGCTTCCTTGTCAGATGCCTTTGGTACGAGGTTGTTGAGGACGAGCTCGTAAGAGGTGCTCAGGCTCTTTCCGTTCGGCCCGCCGACAATGCGACCAACGGGAAAGAGCTCATCAGTCAAACGGAATTCGGCTTCGTTCACGACGGGCGGCTTGTTGAATTGGGAATAGATCCCGTTCGTGGTGTAAGCGTACGCACGCTTGTCCAAGTACCTCTGTGAAACGCAATGAGATGAGTTCAAGTAGACTGTGGTAGAAGTTGAGCCAATGGTGCGTGATGTATACTGACAGTGGGGAACTGCAGGCACAGGTACTGCGTGCCACCTTTCGGTCCAAACTTGTCATTGAGCTCACTGTACAGTCGCTCGATGAAAGGCTGTTGAGTGTCAGGCGTTGGCGGCGCAAACGCTGGCTCCACTGGAGCATCGAAGGCTGGTCGGAGTCGGGGTGGTGCTGGCGCACTTTGAGTAGCCTGAGCTGCTCCCTCCGGGTCAGCATACGCAGCTCGCGTGCGGGGCACAGATGGAGCCGACGTCGGAGCACTGGCAGTCGTCGGATTTGGGAAAGCAGGCTGAGATGCGGCCTGTTGCTGCTGCAGCTCTCTGGTGCGCACCTTCTTGGTGTAGGTCGTGAAGGTGTTACGGATCTCCTGCGGATCGATCTCGCCAGTCTCACTGTCGCGGTTGATGCGAGCGAGATCCAGGATCTCCTCTTTGACGTCCTCGGGCACACCAGCCACGTCCAATGCGTGTGCGAGAGTCCATTCTGGAGCGTCAGGGTGAGGTGAGCTGCGGGGGTAGTTGATGACAATGTATGCCTTGTCCATGTCGGAAAGCTCCGTGTTGTACGGCACATCGTAAGGAAGGCCTGTGAGCAGCTTGGAGGAGGGATAGTGCATGATGCTGTGGGGGTCGACCTTGGAGAAGTTCGAGACTGAGGCCTGATTGATGACATCGATGACCTGTTTCTTGGTGCGCTCACGAGACCATCCACGCTCTTCGTAGTAGTGATAGACCTTGTCCAGGTTCTTCACACTGGCTCCTCCGAGGGCGGGGGTCTGGTGCTCATGAAGAAGCCCGAGTACGTGACCACATTCGTGAAGCACAGTGGCACGTTCGCGCTTCGTGTACGTAGTCTGGGTTCCATCAATCTCGCCGAGGTTCAAGGTGGGAAGATAGTTCCCGTTCGAGTCCATCTTCTCGGCACGGGCACAATCGTTTCCGACGTAGGACCAGGATCCGTCATTCGGATTGAAGGACACGCGAATGAGAGCATCTTCGATGTCGCTTGTCTGCTCGAAGACGACGTTGGCATAGCGCTCCCACTCCGAGGCAAATTTGCCAAACTTGGTACGCTGGATCTTGTTACCTGAGAAGCGTCCCGGAAGGAAAGCGTAAGTGAGACGTTGGGGAAGGGCGTCCCAGAGCTGGTCCAGGGCAGAGACCACGGCGAAGGCTGCACCACTCTCGGTGGTGAGCTTGGTAGCAGACAGGGTGCTAGCATTGCCGTCTGCTTCAACGCTGACCTCGGCGCAGAAGTAGCGAAGGAAGTCGTCCTGCTCTTGCTCGGGTTCAAGAGTCACCGTATCGTCAACATTTGCCTTGCGAGAAGAGGCGTCATGAGCTTGACCAGGGTTAGCAGTGACCGCAGGCGCACTAGCAGGACTGAGGTTCTCATCGTCGAGCTTGCGCTTGTAGCCGTTCTTGGCCTCTTTGTTGAGGGAAGACATGATCGTTAGGTTGGGGTTAGAGTGAGATGGTAGAAAGGGTTGTGAAGATGGTGCGAAGATATGGCTTCAAGAGCCTTGTCTGGTAGAAGGCGAGAGAAGCTGTAGGGACTTGGGGAAGAGGGAAGGTGGTGATGGCCTGCTGGAGAAAGCTTGCAGACATTCGAAAGGGTGGGTATAAATACCTCTCACGACACGGTCAAAGGATCCTAGCACAGTCAGCGGCGGTCCCTCATGTCCTTCTGCATCTCTCAAATCTTCAAACTCTCCTCTCTTTGGGTGCTCCCTTCATTCACTCAATACACCTCGCAGTGCTGGTGTGTTTTTCCGATGCGCAATCCTCGGGAATGCTACAGCTTTGGTCACAAGACCCCGCAAAGGGGTGAAAGGAGCAATTGGGATGTGAGATTCATGCCCGGGTCCCGGATGCACGAGTTGCGTGGATTTGCTGCCCTGCACGATCAGCTCCTCAATTGTGATTCAAGACCGGAACACAAGAAGGAGACAAAAGACTCTTCAACCCGGAAAAACACCGAGACGGGAAGGGATGTTGGCAGTGGCAGTGTTCGACCCAATCATGATGTCCGCCCCGGAATCAAACCCAGCCCTTGTGGCGACTTTTTTTTGTGCTTCCCGTCAACATCAAAAGAAGCCGTGCTGTGGAGTCTAATCGTAAAGAAGCTGAGTGCCTCCTTCAGCATCCGCATATCTACATCCTTGGCTGCCGGCTTCAGGGTCGTCCGACCCTGATGCGGCTCCGATGGCGAGTCTTGGTCTGATTCGAGATCGAGCTCAGACATCATGGTGCGCAGCTGTACAGCACAGATCTGCATGTCGAGAAGGGAGACGCCTGCGATCAGGAACAGCAAGGTTCCAAGTTCTTGGGACTCGCTCAGGAACGTGGCGTGCATGCACCCGGATAAAGGGCAGAACGCCACAAAATCTTGTCGGAGTTTGTTTGCGGAGTGAAAGAAAACAAAGGGGAGCATTTTGCTTGTTTGGCTGAGCTCCTGGGACAGGAATGTGCACAGATCCTTTTTGTCTCCTTCCATCTCCGCGCCTCTGAAGCTTGATGTGAGACTCCTTCCTTCCTTCTCAGAAAATTCTCAGATGTCAGGGTCCATGCACATCTGAGCTTCACGGGGTTCATTTCCCGGGACTAAGCTCTTGCCGCAACGAGTGCCCGCACAGTGCCTGATTCGTGGCTTCTGCTTCTCTTTTGGACCCTTGATTCTTTCGAGATGCTGTGCGAGAAATTACCCTACCTCAAATTACGCAATGACCAACACGAGCGCCGCAGTCCAATTTTTGAATGTGTTTCAAATCTTCAGAGTCGCCAGGCTCCAGAGATTGCAATGTGCAGACCTAGAAGTCAGCTTCTGAGCTTCCAGACAGCTGTGACATTGTCATCCGGTAGCTTTGCGACTGATGCCGCGATCAGGTACTTTCAGTCTCAGACTTCTCAGAACCTTCAGAACGTGCTCAGACATCAGGTCGCGGAAAGCTTCTTCCGCCTCTCAACCTTTTTCCACTGCTCAGGCACGCAATTTGGTTCTCGTCAGACTACCTTTCAAGGTGTGGATATCAGCTATCCGAGACAACTAGTTCCGCGCATCTGTTCCCATTAGCATACAAGCTCCACGAAGCATGATTCTGTCCAGTGTTTATCCATGCTACCCCCCGGAGGCCAGGGATTGCGAGGAAAGCTCGATGGAAGCGTCCTGGATATCTATCAGGCATGCAGAGCTGCAACTTATCTTTCAGGCAGTCCGCAAGATCGTGTGATTCTTAAGTGCAAGCGAGATTGATGTCACGGCACTCGGAAACATGTTGAATTCTCAGGTACGCACTGAAGCCGATGAGTGAGAGCGTGGAGCATCCCATGTCCTGTCGGTGCTTCTCTTACTCTTGTGTCCGCGTCACGATCCTCGCCTTGCTATCTACGAGGGCAAGCCCTCGCCCTGTTATGCATTCATCAGGAACCTTTCACGTCAGAGACACAAGCCCCGTATCCCTCTACGAAAGCTGTGCGCAGGTGAAGCTTTCGCTGAATGGTGCTGGGCATATGAGACATCAACTTGTCAATGCTGAGGTGACACATGAATGGATGCTCCAAGAAAGAAAGAGGACAAAGAGGTATGTACTCCATTTATCAAAGTGATGCACCTGCAGCTTGTACAATCCAACACGCAAGAAACATTGTGAGAAGTAAGATGGGAAAGGTGTGGATCAGGTAGGCAAGGGACAGACAGACGTAAAGTTCAGTACTTTTTGCGAGCATTCTCCTTGGCAAGGTATTCGTTTGCCATTTGGAAAGCCAGAGTGCCCACGAGCATGCCACACACGGCACCACCGGGGGGAGGCTGGCCAGCAACCAAGTCAGTTCCAAACATGCTGCCCGCACTAAGAACAATGGCTTGGATCTCTTGCAGTCCTCGGTTGTACTCGTGGGAGGGAGGTGGAAGCTTGAGGCCGTTCTGCTTCATGTAGTTATCGACCCAGTCCGTGGCCAGACTCTCCATCTTGGAGGCGATGCCTTCTTTGAACTGCTTGGAAGGGGGCGTGGCAGAGATGCCAAAGGAGAATGGACAGAAGTAGGAGATCGTGTTCCAAAAGGTGAAGGACTGGAAAGGATCGTCCAGTTTCTTGGTTACCGCCGCCGCCGCCTTGAGGAACTTGTCCTCCTGCCAGAGCATCCACTCGCGCACCATGGCCTTTTGTTGGGGAGTATAGATGGTCGGCATTAGTGCCAGACCCTTGTCCACACTGGCGATGACGTCCTTCTTGACTGCACATAGGCGGGCAAGGTCGGGAATTGCATCTGGTGGTACGCCAGGTAAGGGAGCTTGATCACCTTGAAAGCCTCGTTCATCGTCTGCGAAATGTATCCGGCCGTGATCAGAGCCCGGTCCTGGATGTCTGAGCCGCTTGCCAGATTGGCGGCCGTAAAGAGGCCAACCGCAGCGAACATCGCCTTCATACACGAGGGTCCCTTGGTCGCGTAGATGGTGCTCAGTGCAGTCGTGCTGATGCCTGAGGCAGGAAGCATGGACTGATAGCGCCAAGTCTTGAGCATAGACATTCCTTGTCCGAGCATGACGCCCTTTTCAGATGTTGTAAATCCAAGTGGATTGGCCTTGTCAATGGTGATGCTGGCGCTGGAAGTGGCCTTTGTGGAGTCCAAGAAGAGATCGAGTCGCTCATCTATGATGCGCCGAGGGACGGAAACGAGTTTTTCCTGTAAGTACGACGAGCATCGAGGCATCATGGTCTCAGATTTTACTCACGCATGCCTTTGGCTTCTGGAGTAGTAGAGATGGTGTTCTGACGCTCAGTCAGAACTGTGATTGCGCCAGCATTGAACACAGGGTCAGTTGGAGGAGTGGCCATTGCTGCTTGTGTATCGTAGGTGTGAGAAACGAGGACGAGGAGGATCTGAGGAGGTTATGGGGTCAACTTAGATTGGACATATGAAGGAATCCCCCCTGTCTGAGCAACCATTTATAGGCGTCAGCGCTGCCATCTTTGTGACAGATCCAGAGAGTTACAGAATGTATGCGCTAGCGGAAGAAGCTAAGATGTCCACCGATAACAGAATCTTGGAGCCCTGCTGCACACCGTTCCCAAGCCCCCGAAAAATCGCCCCATAGGTGTTTGTCCGTCAGGGTCACTGATCTCAATGTGCACGAAAAGAGGAAAGCACTGCTG
This sequence comes from Tilletia setariae, assembly GCA_023634365.1. Classification (NCBI taxonomy): domain Eukaryota; kingdom Fungi; phylum Basidiomycota; class Exobasidiomycetes; order Tilletiales; family Tilletiaceae; genus Tilletia; species Tilletia setariae. The sequence continues at coordinate 409,970 of JAMJXE010000008.1, forward strand.
CATAAGAGCTCCTCAAATTTCCGCGTGTGCATTGCACGTACATGCAAGGAGGCACTTTTTGACTCTCATTGGAGGACTTAGCCATCGAGAAGGGTTGGTGTTTGAACCGGGCTAGTCGTAGGGTATACAATTGCGCAGGAGTCCCGAATAGATCAGCGACGTTCAAAGAGGAAGGAGCTGAGATGCCTCAGGTGCTCCCTGCAGGTCGACAAGGCTCTCGAAAAGGGAGACTTTTCTCTGGTTTATTGGGCTGGCGTGGAGGACGCTGCACAGCCCTTGTAAGCTGTCCAGTCCACATGCTTCACCAGAAATACCCCTTTTGAGCCTTGATCAGTGTCTCAGACCTCTGACCGCCAGCTACTATCGGCAAAACGGCCGGGCGGAAGAAGGAACTGGCTCCGCGCCCTGTTTCTGGATCTCATGCACCAGACTCTCGGACAAAAGCAAACAAACAAGAGGCACGCGCGTTTGTTTGTGGCGCTGACCCTGCATGCCAATAAAGTTGCAGGTCCGACAATAGGAAAGTTGAGCCTCCGAAAGCGGTCATAAGCATTCAGTCAGTTTATGCCGTTCCTGGATTTCTCATGGAGACCAAAGACCTGTCTGGTGCCTTCGGTGGCGAGTCTTCCTTCAGATCTGCATGCGTGTCGCATTTCCATCTCAGATCCAAGCCCACAATTATCCGGCAGTTGGCGCTCTACCAAAGATACAAGGAAAGCCCTCCAATCTAACCTGTAAGCACGGGACGTGAGCAGCCAGTATGAACGCTGTGAGGTTGTGAACTCAAGATCTTCTTGCGTGCTCAATTCCGCAGATAAGGTTCTTCCCACGGTGCAAGTGAGTCTGACATACCTGCCGAGCTTCGACCATCTTGTCGCCTGATGCCTCCCGTTGCTCTCTGTATAGGCTATGAAGAAAGAGATGAGCGGCCTCGATCATTAGTACGACTGAGAGTATTGCTTGAAACTCCTCAGCATGCTGTATCTGATTACTATCTATAGTCGTGCCAGCGGGCCTGACTAGTGAGAGCGACGAGCATACGAATGTCGTCAGCCTCACGAGCTCACGTTTGCGATTGCCTCAGCTGTGTTGTGCTCATTTATGGTCGGGAGGGATATGGGCGGCAGGCGATGAGCCTGGACGCTGTTACAACGGCTGTAGGCATCTTCTCCTGAGCAGCTTTATTCGACAGCTCCGACGAGTCTTTAGGAGAAGTCGCCACATCTGCTGAACTTCTGATCATGAATTGGGGCGGTGAAACGAATTGTGGACATACAGAGACAGCGACAGGGGAGGTAAGAGCTGCTTGTCAAAGACGAGGAAGATGAAAGACAAAATTGATGGATCAAAGATATGCACTCAGACGGGGCCGAAAGAATTGTAACATCCGTGGACTACTTCTTGCCTCCTCCCGGAAAGGTTTTGGGACCCTTGGTGCTATCGTAGTTGACCTGGGTCAATTCACCGCCCTGTGCTTGACCCTGAGCCTTGCTCTCAAAGCCGTTCTTCGCTGCTTCGACATCCCGTTTCAAGAGGACAAGGGCCTCCTTGAGCAGGGCCCAGCGATACTGCTTGAATTCTTCGGTCTCTTCGGGAGCTGGGAGGTTAAACTTTGTGTCGACCAGCTGTCCAGGGAACTTGTACGTGAGCAGCAGCCCGTACATCTTCTCCAGAGATTGGTGAAGTCCCGTCGAGGCTACCGACAGATTTTTGAGCGAGTCACCGATCTGAGACTTGATGGCAGTACTGGCATCAGCCCGGGTCACTTGATTTGTAGACCAGAATTGTTTGCCGCTTGCTGCAGTCGTCGGAGAGCCACCGGAAAGCTCCCGGAGAGACGGGACGTTCTGACCGCCGGCCATGCTACTCGCGATTTCGATCTGCACAGTGAGTGCATCGACTCGCTTCTTGAGATTCTCGACGTTTCCACTGATAGCGGAAATGGTAGGGTTTCCTCCTGCCTTTTGTTCGGCTTGGGTCTTCATCATGAGGAGATAGGAGTTGTTGGTGTTGGCGGGGAAGAAGTTGGCAGCACTCATGGTGTTGAGATGAAGGGATGACTGGTGTGATCTTGTGAAGAACGGTACGAGCGGGAGAAGGCGGTCTGAATGGTGGCGATCGAAGCTGTAAGTGAACTCAGAGGTCGCAAGCTGGTCTTTTATACCCTTCGGGTTGACAGATACGGTGCGACCATTCCGCAAGCGGAAGACTCTGCTTGTGCCCTCTCTTTCTCTGGCAATCTGAATGTTCTGCTAGCGACAAGAAGCCTCCTTTGGCTTCCTGAGTTTTGCCAAATCCATTCTACGCAGTGAAGCCTTCAACTGTACATCCTTTGAAGTGAGGTGCACGGAGATGCAATGTTGGGAGTCGTTTTCGGTGCGGGGCTTTGTCAACAGTCGAGCCGTCCCGCCATCTGTCTCCTACTCTCGATGCAAGGGGGAAGATGTATATCCGTTGGTGCGGGGGTCGCGTCAGATGCCCATACACTACCGCGTCTGCATCACAAACATTACCCGTACTGGCTCCGGCGACTTCACGATCTGGTCCCAGGTCTGCAGAGGTCAGGGCAGAGCTTGAGGCCTTGGCGACTGCGGAAAAAGTCCTGAAGAAGAAAAGACCAGCAGGTCGGGAGGAGTGTCAGTCGCTGCGGACTTCGAATCTGCTGCAACAAGCTGCATGCACTCCGAACAGACAAATAAACCAGAAGGAAAAGTCCGTCGACGCCACGTCTTGTGATGTGAAACAGATCGATTGAGGCGGAGGAGACTCACAAATGTGGCTTGACAGCAGTCGAAAGCTTGTTTGCTTGCTCCTTCCTGGGATCAAGATTTGACGCAGGAACGAAGCAGCGCCAAGATTGCCCAGGCAAGCACATCAGGCATAATGGACGATGACAGAGCACAGCTGCATTCCGGTCCGTTAGCAGAATGTGTGTCGGGATGGCGAAAGACAGCGCTCACGGCAAAAAGGTGCTCTGGAGTCGGACAAGCCGGATCTCGCATCTCTCGCCGCATAGAGGCTCCCATTCCGACTCTCATCTGAGCACACAAGGGATGGAGAGAGTTAGGAACAGGAAGCGTTAGGACTGAATCAGGCAGACAGCTGAGCACGCCAGTCAGCCGGTCATGTTAGCTGTTAAAAGAGTTTGCATCTGCGAAGTTGAGAGATAAAGAGGAAAATACAGCGTGCGTATATCAATTGTATCGTTTCTTCGTGTGGAGCGCGTCTGCCGCTTCTTCAATGCTGCGGCGCGACGGCGACGGTAGGGCTGGGTGGGATGTTCGACGGCGGATCTTGACTGACCGTGGACATGTGGCTCTTCGCCGATTCAAAGTGGCCCAAAGATGATGTCGAGAATCGGCTGCTCTGTTGCAAGATCTGGGCCCAGTGCGCGTTTCCGCTGTCCGTCTCGTCGCGGTCGTCTTCCTCCGCGACCTGGGCCACACCGCCAGTCATTCCCCGGAGCGGGCCCGCCGAGAAGACTGTTTGATCCGCATGGCTGGGCGACCCCAGCGTCGGATGCGAGTTCAAAGTCGGAGTTCCGTCTTGTTCATGGTTCAGATGTCCTGCATCGTCAACCTGCTGATATTCATGGCCGAGCTCGTGGTGTTGATCCTCCGGTTCCTCCGCCTCGTCATCGGAGACAGCTTCATATTCGTCGAACTCAAACGGTGTGCTGCCGCCACCCGAGAGCGGTGTCCAGGCGTGGTCCGACTCCGATGCAACGCCAAGGTATGCTCCGTCGGCGAGCAGGCTAATCCTGCCATGCCCGGAGATTGGTCGAGATGTCCTGTCGTCGCCTTCCAAGCTGATTGCGTCTTGATGACTGCCCACTTGCTCACCATATGCGTGATCTGCAGCAATGGGATACCCTCCATGGACGTCGTCAAAATTGTGCCCATGCGCGTACTCAACTGTGCGGCTCTGCCGAAGCGGCGCGATTGGCGTGTGATCGTCGTGCTCAAAGTGGTGTAAGGGCTGGTAGCCACCAGGTGGCTGGAGCGCGTCCAGGGCGAACTGAATCTGATCATGCTCATCATCGTCAGATGATCTACGTGTTAGCGACCGAGATCGGGCTTCAACGAAAGTCAGCTCCGCCTCATCTTCCTGGATCGCATCGTGGGGGACATGGGACGCCTCTGGTCTCATGCTCTGGCGTTCGGATAGGTCTCCTGAGTACTTGTGTTGATCCGTTCCAAGCGCTCCCAGCATGGCAGTGAGTTGGTCAATGTGCGTCGTGACAGATGTCTCTGGGACGGATGAGAATCCATCAGAGCCACGATCATCCTCGGCATCGTCAAAGCTCTCGTTGGTCTCGTCGTGCGGAGATGTAGTCTCATTCCGAGAAGAGGCGTGGGGAGAAGAGTAATGGCTGTAGACCTCGGTAGAAGGTGGCGCTGGAGAAACGGTCGCAGCCGCCGGCACAGGGGTGGATTCAACCGGAGAAATCGTGTCAACTTCGTGGACGATATCTTGACCGAGATCACGCTGCACTGCTGGCTCTTCTTCCGCAATCTTGCTTTCGCCTTCGGAACTCTCGTCCGGGCGCGCCGCATCGTATTGTTGAACGAATTCTGACTGATCTTGATACTGCTGATGATTCTCCAGGTGTTCGTTCTCAAACATTTGCTGATGCCGATTTTCCTCGTGAGTCTCGCTGAGGCCGTGGTTCTGCTGGAACTCATGTTCATCCTCCAGCTCGTTCCACTGCGCGAACTGGGGCCGAGGTGTGTGCTGTTGGCCAAAATCGTTCTGACCCTCTTGCTCTAACTCTGCCTCAAACTGGTCCCCGTGACGTTGCGGAGCCAGCGCCTCCCGCTCTGCACTATATTCATGCTGGTACTCGGCCCTGTCCTGAAGGTCCAACTGGTGATGAAGCTCGAACTTGGGATCTGCCTCAGGGCTGTGGTCGAGCTGATGCGGCCATTCGCGCGGAGCCTCTGTGTTTTCCAGCTCGCCCTCGCTCTTCCCTCCGGCCCCGCGTTCCAGCCCCTGTTCGTGCGGTTGGATGAACTCTTGTTCGACTTTGTATTCGTCCTGGTGTTCAACGTTGTTCAGAAGCTCGTTCTGAGGCTCTTCATAGATTTGGTGTGAAGGCGCAGGAGATTGCTCAAGATTGCTCTGGAGCTGGTGCGCTGCTCCCGCCCCTGGTTCGTCGATAGGCTCAACAGGATGCTCAAGATCATCTTGCGCCTGGTGCTGTCCCTCTGCCTTGGGGTCGTCCAGCATCGCACTGGAAAGCTCGTGTTCACGATCGGCCACGTGCTCGTGCTCGAGTAAAGGCTCAGACTCCTGCTCTGTTGTGGGCTCGTGTTCGAGTTTTTGCTGGACATCATGCTCGTGGCCAGGTTCATGCTCCTTTCCAGGCGGGTTTGTTTCCTCGTGGATCACATCCTGCTGCTGCTGCTGCTGCTCCTCTGGTTCCTCCTCTTCTTCGTCGCTTGAAGAGTCGCTGTCTTTTTGACGAGACAGAGATCGCCAGCCGAACCCGCCTGTCGCCTCGGACTGCGAGCGCTTTCGACCCAAGCCAAAGTTCATGAGCCTGCTAGGTCTGAATGCCCAGCCTCGAGTCTTGTTCCGCGCCTCCAGTCGCGACAGGATCGCGGCATCCCGTTTTGCAGCTGCGGCATCGTCCTCCTCTTCGATGACATCTTTATTGGTCTCATCCTCACTAGATGACTGCTCTTCCTCGTCGACCGCTTCGTCTACTTCCGCCTCAGCTGCAGGCTGGGAACGAACTCCTCCGGGCTGATCAGGCACAGCATCAACATCTGCTACATCAGACTGAACGGCTTCTGTTGCGCCTGCTACCTGAGCTTGTGTGAGCTCGAGCACACTTGCCTCGCGGTTTTGATCCGGTTGGAGGATATGGGGATGAGTGGCTTCGGCAGCCGAAGTCTGTACAGTCTCGCTTTCCTCGGCTCGATGGACTGTCTCAATCTCGGCAGTCTGTGCCTTGGGGGTGTCGTGAGTTGCTTCTGGCGGCTGATGTACCACCTTCCTTTCTAAGAAGGTGGAGGAGACCGGTCTTGCCTCGAGCACATGCTCAACGTCCGCGCTTGACTCGGCGGATTGCTCCGGCATTGAGGTCACGACACCAGTCTCAGGTTGGACAGCCTTCGCCTTGACTTGCGGCAATGACGGCTCCACGATGGACGGCATTGGAGCTGTGTTCTCATCGACCATCTTTGAACTTTGCGGGACAGCAAGCTTGCTTTCGGCTACGTGGGCACTAGCTGCTTCTTTCGACTGGGTCGGTGGTTCATCCACCTTATCGGCCTCTTTGGGTTCGAAGTCTGCCTCTTCGTCCTCATCCTCGTCGCTGGAGTCATCGTCAAATCCTTGTCCGCCAGGCGGAACTCCTGGACTGGTCTTGGCGTCTTCGAGACCGGCGGGAGACAGTCTGCGCTTAAAGCCAAAGTTGAAGAACCCTCGACTGGGACGGAACGACCAGCCCCGATCTTGGTTTCGGGCGGCCAATCGGGCCTCGATGGCAGCATTTCTCCGCGCAACTGCGTGCTCTTCATCCTCGTCTGGATCCTCGTGTGTCGGCGTGTGCTCACCGGACGAGTCCGAGTCTTCGTCTTCAGCCACCATGTCGTCAAAGCGTAGATACGGGCGGGGCTGTTCATTGTTTGCTCGCTCGATCGGAGCGGGACGGGACTCAATATCGTCATAGCGCAAATATGGACGAGGTTGGCGTGCCACAGGCTCGACAGGCAGTGCCCGGACGTGAGAGAGCACATCAAGCTGCGCAAGGGAGTCGTGAGATATGAAAGGAGGTCTCGGAGGTACAGGCGGTGCAGAGATCGTTGACGTTGTGGCAGGAGGGTGAGGGCTTAGGGCCTCAGAGAGTTGCGGCGTGATCGGCGGTCTAGGCGGCAAAAGCGGAGCCTCCTTCGTTTCAACTTCCAGAGGTGCTTGTGAGAGCGATGGAGACCGTGGGGGCAAAGGCGGGCCTGTCGCTACTGCCGTTTCGGCAGGGATTCCTTCCCGAGGCGTCTCATCATTGTGAGTTTCCGAGGACAGGTGCGAAGTTGCATCTACGAAACTCGCCCGCACAGTAGAGTCGCTGCCCTTGGACTCCATCGACAGAATTGACTGCGGCCGGCTGCTCAACACACTCACGCGTTCTAGAGCGCGATGAGGTGCTGGGCTCTCGGGTAGCTCGGTGGTGGCAGAGTGGACGCTTTCGACGACAGGAGCTGATTCAACTGCTTCAGGCTCTGTATATTCTGCAAGGTAGTCGGAAGCAGAGTCTGCAAGACCGACCTCGGCCGGATCTGAGACATAATGTGTCGTCTCATGTTGCAACTGTTCGGGATCATCAGACTGCTGAGATTCATGTGGCAGGTAGTGAAGGGCCGCCGGTTCTGTCGCGTAGTCTTCCACTTCGCGCAATGCTGACTCCTGCGGATGGACCTTCCCGTCGCCTGCCGTCACATGTTTCGCGTCAGAAGAGGCATATTGCGGCACCTCGTGTTCGACCGCGACATTCTCAGCGGGTGGCGGGTGCGCATCGTGTTCAGCAGCGCGCTCGCCACCAGAAAAGAGGCCGAACACATGCTGCATCAACAACGTTGGCTGCTCTGGAGCTGCATCAGGCGCACTCGTTACGCTTCTGGGAACATCCGTCGCCGGTGAGTATTCGGAAGCGGGTGAAAACACTTCTTCAGATGAAGCGGCGAAGTTCGTCAGGGAGGCTGATGGCGTCGTCATAACATGCTCGTCGCGATCAGCAGTAATCTCTGCAGGCGATGCCTGTTCTTCTTCCTGGACAAGTGAATATGAGGGTGCAACGAAGCGACTCTTAGCCTCCTGGGCCAGACGGCGCGGCGGCGGGGGCGGAGGCGGTCTTTGGGGTCTTGGTGGGGGTGGGTGTACACTGGTGACTATTGAAGCAGTCCGTGGTGAGGATTCGGAAGTCCAACCACTCGAAGCTATCCGCGCTCTAGTGGCAGAGTCGTGCCCTGGACTAAAGGTTGAAACGCCCGCGCGATGAGCGTCGTCTACATCGGAGTCATGCTGAATGCTGTCATCAAATTGTCCTGCGGCTAATGGTCCGCTGCCTAGAGACGCTGGAAGGATCTCTGCCATAACGTGTGACCGCTCATCGACAGGGTGGCCAACGACCGGTGCCTCGCGGCTCTGTTGTTGCTCTGCTGTGACCACGTCGGATACTGGCTCCGCCTCGTCCAGCTGCGAAGCTCGAGACAGTTGATGTTCTTCGCGGTAGGTGGTAGGGGCCTCTGAGAAGGTATCCACCGGGGTGACCACTGTCGAATGGGTCGGAAAGACTTCTTGGTCATGTGTGGGACTGTGAACCTGGATCGAGTTGGTTGTGCTGCTGGCTGTGAGCTTTATGGACGGATGTCCCTGGAAATGCGGCGGGTAAGCTTCGAAGTCCTCCTCGGCGTCAAAGCTCTGTTCTGACTCGAACTGGGTGCCCTGGGAACCTTCAAAGGGGTTGGAGGCAGGAGAAGGTTGTTCATCATAGATGCTGTTCAGTCCTCGCTCGCCAGCAGGCGCATAGTTGTCGAATGAGACCGGTCCTTTCTGCACGTCAGGCATGCTGTCTATTGGGGCATTGACAGGCTCGTCGTAAGCCTGTCCGGATCCTTCCAGGTGCTGTGGTGCTGCATGTTGACCTTGCGCAGTTTCAAAGAGGGCAATTTTAGAAGCGAGTTCTGGGCGCACGGGAGGGAGCGCGTGTTCCACGTGATCGACCGCTTGGACAGACAGTACCCCTGCACCAATAGTCTCATCTGAAACTGATCGCCCGATTTCCTCTGTTGGCGATAGCTCGGTCTGGGACTTCACTTCTTGTAGAGTGGTCGAGGGCGTGTCGGCCTCGGCTTCGGCTTCGAATGATCGATCCGAGGGGACCTCTCTCTGGCTAGAGACTGCAGACCATCGCGAAGATGCGCTGCTGGCTTTCGGCTGAACGGGCGCTTTCACTGGGTCCTCTACTTCTGATGGAGGAGCCGCGAAATTTTGGGCAAGCACGCGACTGATACTGCCCGTGTCAACTTCTCGTTGAGATGCCGAGACATCGGGTGTGTATGGGTCACGCGCCCTTGATGTCAGTCCGCTACCGTTCAGGTCCCGAGGCGTTTGCTGGACACGCCGCGGGCTGATACGCGACAGTGAAGCCGTGCTCAATTCGCGAGGTGCCGTCAGCCGTTCGCTAGCGTCCATTGCATGCTGCGGCATGGCTCGAGTGGTCTCGCCCATACTCGTTGCTGAAACAGGCATGTGGTGAGGTGCGTTTTGGTTGATACGTGCCCTCTCCCGTTCACACCAGATGTCCCACCATGCAGCTGCAGGTCGACTCCGCTCGACAGTCCACTCGAATCGCGCGACGATTGGCAATCGAAGACCTGATCCAGGTCCAGACAGAGATCCGCTCATGCCGGGAATGTGACTCGACATCGGATTATACATGCGCGCCTGGGACTGAGCCTGGAAGAGCGAAGCACGTGGCGAGTGATGCGCTCCGACTGAGCGCATATTGGCGAACTCAGAAACATGCTGAGCTGGATTCAACGAGACGGAGCTGTGGCGAGATCCGGCCTCGATGGGAATCGGCCCCGTTGCTGAGTATGGATCACCTGACGTGTCCAACTCGCGGGCGCGTGCAGAAGCGCGAGAAGAAGCCTGGCGCATGTGGCGATTGTTGGGATACTGAGTGCGTCCGTCTTGACTAAAGCCACTGTTTACGCTGTCCTTCCGAACACCAGTCGGCGCTCCATTCGTGTTTCGGCGCGTTGATACACTAGATCGCTGGCGACGGAATCCGAGAGAGCCACGCGATGAGACGATGTCGTAAGCAGATGAGCCGTCCAGCTCTGCCCCGCTGTTGGACAAGCCAGAGGAAAGGCCAGTCTCGTCTGCGTCTGCATACATCTGGCCATTTGGCCCAGGCATATCTGCCAGGTGCTCCTCGTCTTCACGGGTTGAGAGAGAGTCTTGCGCAGAATTGTGGGTTGGGCTCGTAGTCATGCTGGCATTGATGCCGTTGGCATCAGCTACCGATCTTCCCACGCCTGCTCCGCCCATGCCGGCGTGTCCGTTTGGTCGTTTTCGACGGTGCCAAGACGCGTCAGATCGATTGCGCGAGGCCATGCTCTGAGCATCTGCCTCTGTCGCGCGCTGAGCCTCGAGGGCAACGCGCTCTTCTTCCTCCTCTTCGAAATGTCGCTTCCACAGGCCGGACCAGCTGCGGTCGCCTACTTTGGGCCCTGGATTGCCTTCGCCGTCATCTTGGAGGTAGAGCGCAATGCCGCCGATTGAGGGAAGGGACAGCTCTCGGGCGATGGCATACAGCTGACCGGACAGTGTTGGATAGAGGGGAACAAGTGCGCCTCTTCTCGCAGCGACTGTGTCCATAGGATAGCTGAGGGGAAAGAGCCGTGGGATCTGAACAGTTAGCATGCAGCCCGGAGAAGGAAAGAGCAGTGCGGGGACTCACTCGGGAGGTGGTAAGACAGTGATGAAGTATTTGTCACTTGCCGAGTCAGTGCGCACACCTGAGCCTGACAGAGCGGGGAGTCCACGCGTGGCTTGCGTATATGGTTGGAGGTGAGAGCCAGTGACTGCCCAGGATGCGTTTGAGCTGTGCTGATATCGGGGAGATGTGGTGGCAGAGAAGGAGAGGGAGTGAGAGTACTGAGCAGGTCCAGCCTGACCGTCTTGCTCCCCTGGCCGTGCGCCATATCTGCCCGTAGACAAGGCCGAGTTTGATGTGGGCTTGTAAGCTATGCTCGCGGTCGAAAGACGATTTTGGGAAGTATTGAAGGAGCTGTTCTGAGAGGCAGAACCAGAGCCGTTCAGGCCACGGGGGTTTGTGAATGTAGCCAGCGAAGATGTGGAGGGAGAGGTTGTATTGTGGGACCCATGGGCTGTGGAAGAAGGGACGAAGCGGTTGCCGCTGAGCAGGGTCAGGGTCTTGCGTCCTGGCGGCGCACCAGCTGGAGCGACTGGGCTGGTGCCGCCATTAGGGAAGGAGGCGGAGGAGGGCTGGTTGTGTTGGCTGACATAGTCGACCACTGCTGGTGACGCCAGGCCTCGAGGAGTCTCGAGGGGGTCGACCTCGATGTCTCCGTTGAGTGGTGCGCTGGCGAGCAGTTCGTCGAGCTGGGACATGACCGGTTGCTGCTGCTGCAAAGGCAAGAGAGGGATGCTGGCAGTTAGCGTACAGCTTCTGCGCACGATGAAGGACCTGGACCTCACCTCAATCTGGTGGTGGCAGAGACGCTCCTATGCAAGAAAATTTGTGCGAAGATCGGAATCAAGATGCGTGGCCAGCTGCTCTGAGATGAGATGAAGATCGGGACGATCAGTGCTGCTGTCACGACCGCGTGGATCAAAACAAGCGGTGCTCATGACAGAGAACACATGACACTCACCTCAGCACCACCGTGGTCAGTGCCCTCAGAGCAGGAGATGTTCCGGGCTGCAGCGATGGTGGCAGGCCCAGCCAGACGAATGCGCTGATGACAGCTGACAGGAAGGAGGAGCCAGGAAGCAAGACACAGAAAGGGAGTTCGGCTCCCAATTTGCCAGCAACGGGGTTTCGTCCTTTCTGTGGACAATTCTTGTTTCGGCCGACAGGCAGAATCAAAACGGAAAAGAAAAGACTGATGTTCTCGAGTCGACAAGAATGCTCATGTCACGTGAGTGTCATTTTCGGCGCCCGCTGCGCCATACTGCTTAAATTATTGCGGGACGATTGCGCCCAGATCTCAGCGCTTCTTGAAGCAAGTGAGAGGCGGGGTTGGACCTTCCACCATCAGCCAGGAACAGCTCGCCATTGGCATCCGTGCGGGACAAGACAGACGCAGATCTCGCACGACCCTCTGCCGGACCTGCTGCTTTGTTTTGAAGCCGCTCTTCCTGATTGCATGTGCTTCGACGGTGAGTGGAATGGACGCTGCCTGCACAGAAGCGGATCAAGGTGTCGAGCAAGACGGGTGACACCTCTTCTCCTTCTTTCCTCCTCTTGCCTGCTGATCCAGCAGCTCTTCCATCATCTTCAGTCCTGCTTGCCTTCTCTGGACGCGATGAAGAAGTTTCTGAGGAGCTCCAGCAGACAGGGCTCTGCCGAGAGCGCACCACGACTCTCCCAGATCATCTCTACTGCGCAACCCACCAACATGCCAGCTCCCATCTTGCGTCCATCTCCCACCGGCTTCAACCAGCGCCCAGGCATGCCCCTTAGGCAGGCATCTGAGAGCGCAGTCTCTACCACTGCCTTCGGGGCCAGGGCCGTCGCCCATACACACTCCACTCCTCCACCACTCCGAACTGGCAGCAGCTCCAGCACAGCAGCCTCGCCCAGCGACGTCCTGCCCGGCGCAGCTCCCATCGCCGCTGGTCACTCCATCTGGACAGCGCCCCTCGAGGCTCTGCCTCTGTCTGTCAAGAAGCATGCGGAAGATCCACACGCTCGTCCCGCCTCCAGCGCAGGCTCGTACTCTCACGGACTCCGCTTCTTCAGCAGCTCCTCCACTCAGAGCTTGCCAGGCCTCCTGGCTGACAGTAGCAGCTTTCCCACAGTCCAGTCTCCTCCTGCCACCTCACAATCTGTTTCCACACCCTACGAGTACAAACACTCCGACTCGGTGGAGAATCTGGGCTCACAAGTCCCCAACAAGATCCGGACTTCAGCCTTTCTCCGCAAGCGCAAACCGGCCCCGTCTTTCCTCGACGATAAGAAGGGCTCCACCGATGACGTGCCATTTTCAGTTCCCATCCCAGTTTATGCCTCGGAATCACATGGACCATCACCAAGCGCGTCTCAAGAGAACCTCAGCAAGCCAGGCACTCCTTCCGCAACGTCATCTCACAGCGCCCTGCCCTCTGCTCTCGTCGGGTCACAGACTGAGATCGCCAAACAGGCTTTCTCCGAAAAGAAGCTTACCCTTGACAGCCTTACCTCTCCTCAAAGCGCTGAGACGGCAGGAGTTTCAAGCCATTCTCAGCTTCCAAAGAGACCTCAGCTGGAGCCCTCGCTTCCCACCTCCATGAGCGTCCTTGACCCATGGCTCCAGAACCGCGTCTCCACATCGCCAAATCAAAGCCCCATCGGATCCAAGCTCTCAAATGACGCTCCTTCCCCATCGTCAACAGCGCCTCTCTCGTCGGCGCGCGCAAAGCCTCAGATTTCACATGTCCGTTCCAACAGCAGCGCCATGACGGCGCGAATCGCAGGTCCTGGTCCTCTCCTTCGCGGGCCACCAAGCAGACCGAGCTCAGTCATGGTCTCCCCTGCGTCTGGCCCAATCAGTCCCAGCGCTCACCAATCCCCATCCGCAAGTCTTCCGTCGGATTATAGTGGTCGCTCCACCCCGCTTTCTGCCGATGTCGGTAGCAACCCGCTACTTGGAATTCTACGCGCGCCACCACCGCCTCCCAAGCTTGATACCAACCCGCTTCTGCTCGCAGTGGGCGACGAGGCTTCCGTGCCTGCCGCGATCGCGACAGTAGAGGAGGATGAAGACCAGGAGCACATGAACGAATCCTCGCCTGTGGATCCTCGCAACAGTTCGCGGTCTCCCCGATACTCGCAGTCTAGTCGACCGGCGGTCAAGTCCATCTCGGCTTCTATTTCTGCAAAGCACACGTCAGCCTCGCTTCGGTCGTCGCTCATTTCGGAAGCCAGTTTGAGCACCACTTCAGGCTCTGACTCTTTCGAGCCGCCTGCCGCGCAGGGCAAAGATCTGCAGACACAGGCAACCTTGCCAGTCCCGACCGAGGATGTGGCTGAGGACACACCCGCGACTGCGCCATCAGCATCTACAGGAACTACAGAGCGAGACAGCGCGCTAGTGTCGCCGCTCACCGATGCTCTGACGCACGGCGCAGAGGCTGAAGATGCGAATGAAGTGGCTGTGTCCGCAGACAAGGCAGAGCAAAACAATGGGTTAATGTCGCCACTCACTGCTGCTCTGTTGGGGGCTTCGGAAAGTGAAGGCAACACTGAGCCATCGTTAGCAGAAGGGTCTGCAGAGCGTCATAGCGCCCTGCTATCGCCGCTCACTGCAGCTTTGCTAAGTGCTCCGGAAGGGGAAGGCGCAGCCGAGTCAGCGACACCAGTTGAACATGCGGAGCGCAACAATCACTTGGCATCACCGCTGAATGCTGATCTGCTGAGTCCACCTGAGGATTCGCCTGCCGCTCAAGGTGCAGAAGTGCCATCGAATTCGGAGGAAGGACACCCGGGTTCTCCAGTTCTGAATCTTCCACTCGCTCCGATCTCGGCGCAAGCAGTCGCAGCTCCGATAACTCCTCCCAGCGATTCGGCTCAAAGCGGGATGGTGCTAGACGAGCCCATGAAGATTCCTCAGGGCAACCACGTTGGCAACCCCCTCCTCATCGGTTTTGCCAATCTTCCCGTGCAGCAAACTCCACCACCACCTACCTGGGCCCTTCCCAAGGTACCTGCCTCAGCAGTCGAGGGACCCACCAAGCAGCCCGACTCCAGGGGGCCACAGTGGCGATCTTCGTCTGCCGCTGCTCAGTTGCTCCGTCTGCCATTCAACAGACCCAAAGTTCGCTCGCCCGCAGCGTCCACCACTTCGCCTTGGGAAGACGACGACGAGCTCCGTTCGGCGGTGGAAGCGGCGTCTGCTTACATGATGACACAAAGCACGCTCACTCCCTCGCCACGCGGAGAGGCCCCTTCCTCGCTCCCGACGCGCAGCACGAGCCATCGAACCGCAGATTCTTCGCGATCTGCTCCTCCGCCGCCCTCGTATTCGGCTGCTGCTAGCAGCATCGGCTCAACGCACAAGGTGGATGAGTCGGAGAAGCCGTTGGAAGAAGGTGTGGCGAGGGCTGCGCCGGCAGGGCCGACGGGCTATTTTGCGAGTGTCAGACCATTGACTGCGGCGACAGAAGGTGGGGGAGGAGCACAGCCAATATCCACTCCTTCTGTGCTTTCTCCTCTCAGGTCGATAGGGACAGGTCCTGGCGGAGGAGGGCGGCCTCTGCCTCGGATTCCCACGCTTTGAATCTTCTGCTCAAGATTGAAGAAGCGGAACCGATCGCATACATTCGTCCAAGAAACAGTATTTCCGCTTTTCGACTTCTGTTCTTCTCCTTTTATCACTGGAATTCGATATCGTGAAACTTGACAGGGATAGTGTGTTCTGCACTTGAGTCAGCATGCGTCTGAGCGGTAGTCAAGGGCAGGAGAGGAGTAGTGAAGGTCTCGATTCCGGAGGGCGTATATCTGGAGCTCTTGTGTACGAGCTCATCGTCAAGCGAGGATCAAGTCCCAGAAGATACAAGGAAAAGGCACAAGCCTTCTCAACGCAATTTGAAGAGACGATCAGCGTGGTCTGACATCCATAAATGAGATGATTCCGGGAGACGAGCAATCTGATGTCGCTGGGAAATATGCGTGCTGTTGGTCGGAGATGTTATCAGCCTGGCAGCTTGGATGCCCAAGTTGGCGAAGCTCCCATCATGCCACGAGAGAGAAAAGGGCCAGCACGCTTTCTTCTCATCTGCTCCCGAGAAGCAAGCTGGAATCCTGTGCGTCGTCCAAGTTTCGGACGATGAGAAGATGCTCCTGGCACCGCGTGATGCCGACCAGTGCATCAAGGATCGACCAGTGATCGTCATGGGATGAGGTATGAAGAAGCATCTGCACCTCTTTCCGGACGAGCACTTCTGAGTTCTACTCACACTCATACCTCGTCCTCTGAGATCGTCTTCAGCGGCGAGTGGGTTGTGGCACAAATCAGAAAGGATTAGATAAGATAAGAGATAAGCCTTTTACCACCGAAATCCTGAAGAACTTCCCCTCCTGGTCAGCATTGGTTGCCTTGACATTCGCTCAACCACGACCGAGTCACACCTTTCGAAGAGCCCCGGCGCGAGTCAGTTGGCATTTGGCGCTTGCTGCAGTATGATGAATCCGCCAAGCGCGGCCGGGCCGGTCCCGACGCTTGCGGACCGTCGGGCGGCGATGCATGCGATTCTTCGTGCAATGTACGAAGAATCTGATGCTGGAAGCAACAATCGAACTTCATCACCTGGATCCGCAAAACCACTCAATACCTCCACGGCCTTGCCGGTCATTGGCGCAGCTTGGACTGAGCAGGTACACGTCCACACCGTCCAAGTGTCCGGCATCTCCGTCTTGAGGCACAATGTGCGCAAAGAACTCGAGTATCTCACCCGAGTTGAGGAGAAACTAGCAACGCGCAGCGATGGTACGATGGCACCGGAGACGGGAGCTGATCCTGCCATCTCATCAAATGCACCTTTTTTGGAGAACCTGTGGAACTGTGTGCAGCATTATGTGCTTGCCGATCCTCCCGTGAGCGATCTGACCTCCTACATTCCTCAAGTCCGCTGCGATGAGCAATCGGACGCAAAAACGAACAATGTGCCCGCGCCGCTCAAAGTCGATGTTGTTTCCCATGCTGGCGGACGCTGGGTACGGCTCTTCACTCTTAAACCTAGTTCGCTGTTACAAGAGTTTCGACTCGTCGAGGCGGAAGAGGCAGATGCCAGCAGCGACGATGACGAGGAAGCTGAGGATGATCTGCGGAACAAAGATCTCGGAATCGATCTTGGACCCTGCTCAAATTTCGCCTTCGATGCTGCGGCTCGGCGCTCATCCCTGATGACGACGGCAATCGAGTTGAGGAAAGCAGCTGACAAGGCGACGAGCGCTGCTTCATCAAAATCATCTTCGTGCCAGATCGAGATCGACTTGATTCTGACCAGACTCGATTGGCCCGCATCATTACCCCTCATTGAAGGATCGAGTTCCGAGCATATGCGCAATTTCACTGAAGATGAAAGATATCGATTGCGCCTACACGCCATCCTGGAAGAATTGAGCAAGATCCCAGGCTTGAACATCGGCACCTGCAGCTCTACCTCGTTCTTGCGAAACCCACCTACCACGCCTCTCGTCCACCCTTCCTTCGCGCCGAAGGACACCGTGCAAGCCGGCCAGTATCGGCGCGACCTTAACTTGGATCTGTCCGCACTTGTCGCTCTCACGAGCGACATTGTGCACGGTCAAGGCATCGGACCAGAAGGCACCATTGAGCAATGCCGCCATCTCTTTCACACCACTCCACCGTACAAATTCCCAGCTTCCGGGGACAAGGCAAAGATGCCGCAATCAAAGATGAACGTCGCGAATGGGTCTCACGGCAGGGCGCTTGCGGAGCAACTGTGGAGAGAATGCTGCGAGAGTATTGAAGACGGGGGCGATTTTTTGCATGGCATGGTTCGGTCGTATCCATCGTCAGGGGAAAATGCTATAAGAGCAGTTCTCTGGGTCACGCGCGAGTCTGCGAACAAGTTTCTCGACATCTCCGAGCTGGTCGCAGGGCCCGAAGAAAAAAGGAGGGCGCTGGCTCTTTTCGGCAGGACGGAACAAGGAAGCCTCGCCTCGGAGGAAGCTAGCTCGGCCTTCTGGCATGGCTCTAAATGGTCGTCGGATGCAGATTTGCTGAAGAGCATTCAGCTGCCGGTCAAGATCTTCGGTCAGGACCGGTGTCCTGATATGCAATTCGAGGATCCGCTGTCCAAAGACTTCGCTCAAGACCTCAGCATCGTCGTCCAGCGCGGTATCACAGCTCAGGAACAGGACTCTGCGCTTTCCAACAGCACAACATTAGATTCATCACAACATTCAGAAAAGAATGGTTCGGTATCCATCTCGCTCGGAGCTGTGCCCACGGCACATACATTACGCTCCCTACTCGCTGGCGTACAGCACGGAATGACGACCCTGACAACAAACTACACCAGCATTAGATGGGTGGTGCGACAATGGCCTACGAGGTCTGGCGAGACGAGCATCTCGATTCCACCTTCAAACCCCAAAGATAGGTCCGCCAGCTCATTGCCCACTCTACCCCGCTCGCTCGGTCTTATCGGAAAATACTATATCAATCAAAACCGGTCAGCGGAATTGCCACGCGTACAAGAAGCGGTGGTGTGGTGCCTTCATCCTCGAAGTTTCTCAGAACAGATGCGGCTGATGTCTGGGGCAAGTTCTGCTACTGCGAATGCTTCTTGTGATGCCATACCGCCCAAGGTGCTGAATCAGATGGATTCATTAAGTCTCTGAGAGGCGTAGATCAGGTCTGAGGACTGTGGGTGTACTGAGAGGTGATGACTGAGAAAGATGGTGCATCAAGGAAGTCTGGAGCTCGCCACCACAATAATAGGAGTCCTTCGCAGCGCACATCGTCGGAGCTTCTCCGTCTTCAATCTTACATTTGATTTTGATTAAGCCATGACGGTGTCATGAACGAGTCGGGTTGGTGCTGGGTAAGAACAACTTGTTCCAAAACCTGTCCGTCGTTCTTTCAGACTCGGGACAAGTCCCCCAAGCCGTGTGATACGTACTGCTCCTTAGAACTTCAGATCTTACTCAGTGCTTCACAAGCTGCGTGCCTCAGTTATGCGGCAAAGTTGCTGCTGTCTTTCTACTTTCTGTGGGTGCTTATCATCATGATCAAAAGACGCAGGCTAGATGAGTGTTCGCATGGGGCTGGTGGCCACAGTTGTATTGATGAGCAGGAGAAATACAAAGATGGCGGTCCCTCAGCTGATCGTGGCCGAGGGAAACTGTTGGAGAGTTCGAGTCGAGATCCGGTTGGGAGGAATAGACTCGGCCCATCCTGTTGATGCAGCCGATCCCGTCTTGAACGTCGATGAGCAGCAGATGGCCTTCGAGTGGAGCTGCACTGAGCAAGGTCTTGTGGGCAGCGATGTCGCTGTGATAGTACTGCTTCTGCGTGTCGAGGAAGCTGATGGCTTGAACGGGGTCGTGTCCGTAGCGGACGCGCCACTTGACGTCCTCAGGAGGGCCGCGCTGCACATCGGGTATCCCTTTCTCGACGATCCAGTCCACGTAAGGACGCTGTAGTCAGCCGATCAGCCGCACTTCTGCGCTGCCGCCTGCATTCGATCCGAGATCAACCACTTTGTCGACCAGCTCGGCACAAGATGTCCACCTCGTCTGTACCTTGCGAACGACTGAAGAAGGACCGATGTCCCACGTTGTCCGAGCCCGACCAGTTCGCGCCTCTCGAATCTTACCTTTAGAAATGTTGAAATCCAGCGGATAGCACAGGTGAGACCCGAGGTGACCCGAGGTAGGCTGAGTGGTGGAGTGACCCTAGGTGACCCTAAGTGGCTGAGTGGTGAGCTGGACCCGAAGTGACCCGAGGTGGGTCAGTGGCGGAGGTGAGGATGAGGGACCCGAAGTGACCCAAGGTTGCACGATGTCTCGTCGGTCGTGCTGACGGAGGCGAGGACGAGGAGGAGGAAAGTGCGAGGCTGCGAGAAGGTGTGGACGTTGGAAGCGAGAGTGAACAACGAAGGAGTCAAGAGCCAGGCCAGATTTCAAAGATGAAGAAGGGAAGTGAGATTCCGGAGTTCGAAGAGAGAAGAGGGATATGGGATATGGGTGATATATGATAGTCGC
Source organism: Tilletia setariae (assembly GCA_023634365.1). Classification (NCBI taxonomy): domain Eukaryota; kingdom Fungi; phylum Basidiomycota; class Exobasidiomycetes; order Tilletiales; family Tilletiaceae; genus Tilletia; species Tilletia setariae. Next base: position 429,441 of record JAMJXE010000008.1, read on the forward strand.
TTAGGGAGAAGGGAGGTAAGTACATGAGGGAAGAGGGCTGGCTTATATGCTTGAGTGGTCAGGTTAGCGACGGGAGGAGCGAAGAAGGGAGTTCGAAGGGGAGAAGGCGGAAGAGCAGAGGAAGGAAAGGGTGAAGGGTTGACGAGAAGGGAGTGAGGCAGGAGAGCAGAGGACAGTGTGTTGGGGAAAGGTGTGAAGAGGCACGAAGGCGGGAGACGAGTGTCGAAGTTTGTTGGGAGGTTTCGAGAAGAAATGGCGTGATTGTTGGGAAGTGGAGGTGGAGGTGCGGAACCGAAGTGGAGCGGAAGTTGGATTCCGTCGACACAGCGGAGATTAGTGGAGACTCGGCCGAAGGCGAACAGGGGAAATGTGGAGGAAGCTGGGAGCCGAAAGAGGAGCCGAGGCAGGGTCGTAACACTGAAGAACAATGGTGATAAGTTTGGACTCGTCATCGTCCACCAAGAGACACCCCAGGCCACGGAAGTCCTAGAGGCTATGCGCTCGGCGTTGAGCTACGATAATTTCGACGCCGACCTACTCTATCGCAAGTCCAAGTCTCGCAAGTCCCGGCGCTCCAAGCGTCGTAGTTCTTCCTCAGACTCTGATTCAAGTTCAGACTCGAGCTCGGATTCCGATTCGGACCACGGTGGCTACGACTCCGACAGCGACTCTGCATCCGATTCAGACTCCACCAAAGCTAGGCGTCACAAGACAAAGAAAGGAAAGGCAAAGTCCACGAACACTGTCTCCTATCCGGAAGCAGGCGATGCTGAGAGACTGATCCAGTCGGCCCTAGACAAGGCTTTCGGCAAACACCAAGAACACACCTCGGCTGCCACTCGCGTCGAGTCCTCTATCGACGCACTTGTTCGACGACTTCAAGGACTTGACCATGGAAGTACCGAGTATATGCTGATCTGGGCAGACCTCGTCAAAGTTGCCCCTAACGTGGCTAACGCGGTGGGTGTCCCGGTTACTGCCAACCAAGTTGCCGTCAACACCGTCCAGTACAACCGACCTCGCGCCGGCAACTACGACCCTCGATGCTATGGCTGTGGCGAGCCAGGACATCAGATGCGCGACTGCGCTGCCGTCCAAGCCTATGTGGACGAAGGAATCCTCTGGCGAACACCCGACGGACGCATTCGCCTCACCGGAGGAGCGATGCCCTACTACGGTGCCGACAAGCCACTTGTGAAGGTGCTCCGCGAACAAGGAACTATTCCCCGCAAGATTCCGTACACGATTCCAGGTACTCAGCCCAACGTCAACGGAAATGCCAACGCTACTGCTACTGGCCCTCAAGTCCACAACGTACGATTCGCCGAGCTCGTCAGTTATCACGACCTGAGGCTCTTGATAGGCAGGGCGTGGCAACCGAGGAAAGAAGGGGTGAGACCCGAGGTGACCCGAGGTAGGCTGAGTGGTGGAGTGACCCTAGGTGACCCTAAGTGGCTGAGTGGTGAGCTGGACCCGAAGTGACCCGAGGTGGGTCAGTGGCGGAGGTGAGGATGAGGGACCCGAAGTGACCCAAGGTTGCACGATGTCTCGTCGGTCGTGCTGACGGAGGCGAGGACGAGGAGGAGGAAAGTGCGAGGCTGCGAGAAGGTGTGGACGTTGGAAGCGAGAGTGAACAACGAAGGAGTCAAGAGCCAGGCCAGATTTCAAAGATGAAGAAGGGAAGTGAGATTCCGGAGTTCGAAGAGAGAAGAGGGATATGGGATATGGGTGATATATGATAGTCGCTTAGGGAGAAGGGAGGTAAGTACATGAGGGAAGAGGGCTGGCTTATATGCTTGAGTGGTCAGGTTAGCGACGGGAGGAGCGAAGAAGGGAGTTCGAAGGGGAGAAGGCGGAAGAGCAGAGGAAGGAAAGGGTGAAGGGTTGACGAGAAGGGAGTGAGGCAGGAGAGCAGAGGACAGTGTGTTGGGGAAAGGTGTGAAGAGGCACGAAGGCGGGAGACGAGTGTCGAAGTTTGTTGGGAGGTTTCGAGAAGAAATGGCGTGATTGTTGGGAAGTGGAGGTGGAGGTGCGGAACCGAAGTGGAGCGGAAGTTGGATTCCGTCGACACAGCGGAGATTAGTGGAGACTCGGCCGAAGGCGAACAGGGGAAATGTGGAGGAAGCTGGGAGCCGAAAGAGGAGCCGAGGCAGGGTCGTAACAGTACCCCCCTGTTAAGGGCGAGCTCCTGTGAGCCAGACTGTGAAGGGAAAAGAGTGACCCGAAGTGGCGCGAAGTGGGCCCAAAGTAATGTGTGGAAGTTGGCTCCAAGTGAACCGAGGTTGTGTGGCAGGTGGTGAACCGAAGTGACCCGATGTCGTATGTGGTGAGAGTGATTCCAGGTGGACCGACGTAAGATGGGAGAAGAGAAGGGACAAGAAGGTCATGCAATTCCAAAGAAAAAGGGGACTACTAAGTAAGGGAAGAGAGCTGGTTCTCAGTCCAAAGGAGGGCATTGTCGGCCTCGTCGTTGGCATTGGCGTAGAGGTCGTCGTCGACGTTGCAGTGAGTTCGAGCCCCGTCGAGAAGCTGGCCAGCCACGTCTTTGGTGTAGTTGTTGTGGCAGGGCAAAGTCTTGAGGTGCTTGGTGACCGAGTCGGAGAGAAGGAGGCCCTTGGTGATCATGTTCGGATGTTTGATGCCAAAGGAGACCATGGCTGAGGTGTCGAAGGCCATGACCAAGTGGAGTGTGCCCTGAGGGATGAAGGTGTAGTGACCATGATCCATGATTGTGAACGTGGGTGCTTGAAGTTCCTTGATGATGTCCAGAGGGGGAATGACGTTGAGGGGCCAGTGCTGGAAGTAGACTTTGAGATTGTGACCAGTCGGGGGCCAAGTGATGAGAAGTTTGCGTCCGAAAAGAACAGTGACGATGGAACCATCCCAGAAGCCGTCTTGATGGACTCCAGTGATATGGCCACGAGGAGTGTAGGCGATTTCGAGTCGAGGGCCATCATCCGAGGAAGGGATGCCGAGAGACTTGGCTTCCGGTGGCATGTGTGGCAGGCAAGCTTCGAGGCCGTCTTCATCGTGAGCTTCGAAGCTGATTGCCGCGCAAAGGTGATCGAGGTTGAAATGGTGAAAGTTGTTGGCGTTGGTGGCGGCAACGGAAGCGAAAAGGTGGGAGAGAGTGAGATCTTCCTGATGAAGTCCCGTTTCCGTGTGGACGAGTTCTCCGGATATGGCACCGTTGGAGAAGTAGCCGATCTCGAGGTCGCGGAAGACATGTTCGTACTTGGGAGAAAAGTCGAAGATGGAGAAGATGTTGGTGCCCAAAGTGGGCTGAAAAGTGCCCGACTTGAAGAAGTTCAGAATGTCGGAGCCTTGCGCACTAAGAGGATGTTCGAGGGGGAGCTTGGACCAAGATTGGAGGAGGGGAATCCAGCTGTTGGTAAGGAGATCGGAGCGGAAACCACGACCAACTGAGTCTGGTCGAGTCTGACCAAGGTGTTTGCGGCGCCAATGAGTCTTGAAACCTTCAAAGGAGGTCAGAGCGTGATTGTCGCAATCTGCATGAGGGCAGAAGTCGGGAAAGTCTCGGGTGGTCATGGTGATGAGTTTCGATGGTGGTGGTAGAGTGGCGGAACTTGGGGTCACTTCGGGTCAAAATTTCAACACACCCGGAGCCTTTCGAAAGGCTCCGAAACGCCGATGTGATGCCACATAGCAACAAAACAGAGCTTGAGCGACGTGGCAAGAGACCGCACGACATTTCGGGAGAAGGTGTGGGGCCGGTCTTGAGACAAAAGTTGATGGACTTGAGAAGGTCTGGAGGTGACCCTACGTGACCCGAAGTGGACTTGAAGGAAGACTCGAAGTTTGACTTGATGTCCTTGACCCCTTGGTGGAGTTTGAGCCTGTCGAGGGCAGGGAAGTATTGGTCGTGAAGTCGAGATGAGGAAGGCTTGTGGGCCGAAGTCTTCTGGTAGACGTCTATGAAGCTTTGGTAGGCGTTGGGAAAGGCAGGTCGGATAGCTCGAAGCGTTCCTGACCTCGGCTGACGGAACAGGCGAGTCAGCAGAGAGACGACACGAGCTCAATATTGATTGACGCTCTGCCGGGAAAGGGTTACCTCTGCAGTCGTAGCAGCAGGTACCGAGGAGGGTTCCAAAGAGTCGGGAGTATGAGAACTGCCGAAGGTAGCTTGAGATGGAGGAGTCGTGACCCCAAGTGACCCGAGGTTGGGCACAGTGGGGATCTTGACATGAAGTGACCCGAGGTTCAAGTCAGTGGGGCCAGTGACCCTAGGCGACCCGAAGTCCGTCGAGTCGGAAGACAAAGATGACGAAGGAACCAAAGTCGAAAATTGCCGAAGTGGTGGAGAACCATGGATGGCCGAGGAAGATCAGGTGGGTACGCAGAGGGGTAACATGGAAAGTGACTTCGTGCGTGGGACCGGAAGGAAGAGACAAAGAGATCGTAGAAATCTGTTGAATGAGCTCGTGTCTGGAGCTGCCATCCGCATGGAAGGCGGAGGTTGAGGAGGAAGACCAAAGAGGAAGTTCGAATCGTTGGACGAAGTCAGAATCGATGAGGTTGCAGATCGCTGCAGTGTTGGAAAGGACGATAGCGGACCGAAAGATGGAAAGAAATTCGAACCGTAGGAGGTCATGGTTGGAGATCGTAACCATTGCTGGTCAAAAGTCCTTCGATGAAATCTGCGAACCACGTTGATCAGAGGCGATCAGGAACAGCAGTGGCTTGACGGAGTTAAAGAACTTGGTAGCGGGAGACCTTGGCATGATCGTCAGTATCGTAGGCGCCAGCGTATTCTTCTATCGAAAGAAGGAAGACCTTGCGTTGGTCAGGGTGATGAAGCTGAATGGAGGCCTGTGATGACCGCCTTCAGGTGATTGGGCAAGGGGATTGTGATCGTCAGCGTCGAGTGCTTGTTGGCATACAGTGGCGTCCGCGTTGACAGCACGTTGCGCTAGAGTGATCAGGCTTGAAGGGTCGTGAGGCTGACCCGAAGTTGACCCCAGGTTGACCTTAGGCCGATGTGAGACTTTGACTCGAGGTTGACCCGATGTTGACTCAAGTGAGGTCAGGATGAAGACGTAAAAGAAGTTTGTTCCAACAGGGGGCCAAAGACCAGGTGAGGAGGAGGTGATGAATCGCGCGGTGGCAAGGGTGTGTTTGGGCTCGAAAGAGTTTGACCTTGCGTTGGTGGAACAACCAAGGTGGAGACAAGGAAGGATCCTGCGTTGACGAAACAACCAGGATGAGGGCGAAAGAGGATCTTGCGTTGATGAATCAACCGAGATCGAGGCAAAGGACGATCTTGCGTTGGCGGAACAACCGAGATCTAGGCAAAGTATGATCTTGCGTTGGCGAAGCAACCAAGACCGGAACATGGAGACTGCGTGCGGGCCGACAGTGCACATTCACTTGCCCGAAAGTGGCAAATGGCAGAACGTGTGTTCGATTCCGCAGGCTGCGCATCCTGCAGAAGATTTTACGTGGTACCGGGCGGACCTTGAAAGAGTCCGTGCTTCGGGAGTGAAATGGGGATCGTTGATCTGAAAAGATGAACTGTCGGCTTTGATAGCAATGATACCGTCGGGTACGGGTTTGTCGACGCATAAAGCGGAATGAACGACCGTAAGTCGGGCTGTCAAAGTATTGCACCAGGCTGAAAGTTAGGAATGGAGTTGACGAGACAACGAGTTCCGTAACGAGGTATAGCTTAAGCTGATGGCTTGTGCTCATCAGTAGCCGCGATGTGTAGACGAAGAGATGGGTGGGTTGGCCAGGATCCCCAAGGTTGGTTGGAGATTCGGTGCGATAGTGAGGAAACAGGCGGTAGATGGACCATATGATTCTGGAGGGGAAAGATGTAATATGCTGAGGCATTCGGAAGGTCGTCCAGCGACGAATGTGAGAGGGATCCGGAAAGTCGAGGAAGGTGATAAGATACGGGCTAGCCGATGAACGAAGATGTGAAAAGACAGCCAGTGTCTGAGGGAGTGCGAACGTCGGGCAAGATTCACGAGGGCCGAGTGCTTGATGTCATTTTGAGTAGGGACTCGGAGGTGGTCGAAGGGTCCTTGAGGGTGAATATCTTGAGCACGAGGGACGAGCTAGGAAGCGACTATACTATCACGACCTGAGGCTCTTGATGGGCAGGGCGTGGCAACCGAGGAAGGAAGGGGGGTGAGACCCGAGGTGACCCGAGGTAGGCTGAGTGGTGGAGTGACCCTAGGTGACCCTAAGTGGCTGAGTGGTGAGCTGGACCCGAAGTGACCCGAGGTGGGTCAGTGGCGGAGGTGAGGATGAGGGACCCGAAGTGACCCAAGGTTGCACGATGTCTCGTCGGTCGTGCTGACGGAGGCGAGGACGAGGAGGAGGGGAGTGCGAAGCTGCGAGAAGGTGTGGACGTTGGAAGCGAGAGTGAACAACGAAGAGATCAAGAGCCAGGCCAGAGTTCAAAGACGAAGGGAAGTGAGATTCCAGGGATGAGTAGAGGAAGGGTGAGGTGGAGTTGATATATGGTGATATATGATAGTCGCTTAGGGAGAAGGGAGGTAAGTACATGAGGGAAGAGGGCTGGCTTATATGCTTGAGTGGTCAGGTTAGCGACGGGAGGAGCGAAGAAGGGAGTTCGAAGGGGAGAAGGCGGAAGAGCAGAGGAAGGAAAGGGTGAAGGGTTGACGAGAAGGGAGTGAGGCAGGAGAGCAGAGGACAGTGTGTTGGGGAAAGGTGTGAAGAGGCACGAAGGCGGGAGACGAGTGTCGAAGTTTGTTGGGAGGTTTCGAGAAGAAATGGCGTGATTGTTGGGAAGTGGAGGTGGAGGTGCGGAACCGAAGTGGAGCGGAAGTTGGATTCCGTCGACACAGCGGAGATTAGTGGAGACTCGGCCGAAGGCGAACAGGGGAAATGTGGAGGAAGCTGGGAGCCGAAAGAGGAGCCGAGGCAGGGTCGTAACAACAGTCCCAAAGCACTTCCTCTAAGCTAGGTGGGGGAACATCGACGTAGGATTGAAGAAAGCTAAGGGAGGTTACATGGTCTTAAGTACTCTGCTGAGGAGCGGAGTTTCAAATGTGAAGAAAAAATCGGGAAGGAAAAAGTGGCGCTTGCCTAGCAACAGTGCCGTGGGAAAAACCAAGGGTATGTGGAGGCTGCCACTGAGATCGGGGAACGGAACATCGGGCCGAGCGTGTCTGTATCGGCCGAAAGGATCTGACAGGAAAAGTGCGGAAAACGGACATTCGGAGAAAACGGGAACTCTTCATGGTAGCAATCGTGTTACCATGAAGAGTTATCGAAACAAGAACTCTTCAAGGTGCGGATGCGCTACAATGCAGAGTTATGGGGACGGGAACTCTTCAAGGTAACAATCGTGTTACCATGAAGAGTTAGCGGGGCATTCGAGAGACGATGCTGGGCGTAAAATCTCAACACTCCCCCTCGAACAGCAATCGGATCGAGAATGCTGGCTTGCGAGTCTTCATTCGCGGGACGGGCGGCTGGAGATGGAACCGGTGGCGCGATGAGCTCCCCCTCCAGCTCTGGATAGGGACTTTCTGCGTGTACCGTAGCGTTCCAGCTCCCCCTTGCTGAGATAGACTTGACGGTGACGTTCGGGTACGGGACGTTTCAGCACTTCTGCGTAGCTGAGCTGCTCCCTCTGCTTCTCTGCGAGGGCAACTCGGTTCGCAGGATCCTTGCTTCGGTCAATCATCTTCTTGCGGACACCTTGCGGAACGATGCTGGTGCGGACGTGGCTTGTGCCGCCCTCCGGGCGGGCTTTGATCGCGGACTTCTGTATAACAGACAGTGCGGGCGTTGCGGACTGGGTGGTCTTGGTGCTCTTCTCGAGCATATTGACCTTTTCAGACTGAACGGACTTGGAGAGCTCTGGCTCCACGGGCTTGACGGACCTGACGGACTCTTCGCAGACTGCAGACTCGGCGAGCTCTGCGGGTGCAACGGTCTTGGGAATAGAAGACGAGACTGCACTCTTCTTGACTTCGGGTTGCGGGCGGAGGCTCATACGATGAGGTTCCTCGATGCTGTGGTCCGGTCCCTCGGAAACGGCTGCCACAAGCATGCTGATCTCAGTCTTGCACTGAGGCATAGAGATCATGGTACGTGCGCGACTTTGCACACTGCACGGCTTGCTGACGGCTGCAGCTCGAGGCGGCTCTGCCTTGATCTCAGGCTTCGGGTCGTTCTTGAGCTTGACGATCAGGTATCGGGCTCTTCCGTGCTTGTGCAGGGGCAGTCGTACTTCAGGTCTGGACTGGTGCTGAAGCACAGCGTTGTCGCTACTGTCGATCACTTTGGTCCAGCCGCGTTCCCTCAGGAGCTCTTCGGACAGGAGGTTGACTCCTCCCTCGGACAGGTGACAGGCGTCTTGAAACGTGACGCTCCTGCCATCGAGAAGGTTGCCCTTGATGTCACCTCGTCGATTCGAAGAGAGACGGGCACCAACGGTCTTGAAATTGACGTTCGGAGTGGTTCTGGCGCTGTTCAGCATCCAGTCGTGCGCCACGATGTGCTGAGTAGCTCCAGAATCGATCAGAAAAGCGACGGTCTTCGGATCCGTGCCGGTCGAGAGCATGACCTGCTCGTCGTCGACGGCGCCAAGGACAAAATCTTCCTGGTCGAACATGGCAGCGTTCGCCTGTTCGGGCTGACCATTCGGACATTCGGATGCGACGTGGCCTTTCTGGTAGCATGTCCAGCAGATGATTCCACCTGGAGGCAAATGCTTGGTCTTCGGACATTCGGTGCGGACATGGTCGTACGATCCGCAGCCGTGGCAGCGTGCAGCCGGTTCATCCTCTTGAGGCTCTTGCTGCTGGGTGCGTGGTGGACCATCCTGGTTCTTCTGCTTCGGACTGTTCTTGCCGTGAGATCTGGGTCCCTTTTTCTTGCCGCCTTTGAACTGCTGAAAGGCTGCCATCGCCGCGGCCTCGGCAATGCGGTCGGAGGAGCGCTTGCGCGCGGCTTCTTCCTCGTTATAGATCTGAATCAGCGAGAAGAAGGTTCGTTCGGACTCGGGCTGCGCTCGTCAGTCTGTCTTGACGACGCGCAATGCGTGCGGGAGGGTGTCGAGGAATCGATTTGCCTTCTCGAGATCCTCTGTTCCCCAGGAGAGGCCAGCGGCCTCAGCTTCTGCGACGAGCTCGACGAAGGTCGTGAGATGTGCGGTCATATCCCCTCCTTCATCGAGGAACAAGTTGCAGGCCTTCGTGTTGATCTCTGCGCGGTGATCGGCGGTCTTCAGGTTGTTGAGTTTGGCCAAGTTGGCCCACTTGTCAGCCGAGCTGCGCAAGTGCTTGATCATGGCATACAGGGATGCGCTGACGGTCTGGTCGATGTAGGACATTGCCTTAGCATCGCGATCTTTCCAGGCTTCGTAAGCCTTGAGGTCGGCCGAAGACGGGGCCGGACCTAGTTTCGGACAAGCATCCGTGCCTTCCACGATGGAGAGCGCACGGAAACCGAGCAGCACTGGTGAGATGGCTCGCAGCCATGCGAAATAGTTGCTGACACCGGTGAGGGTCGGAATCTTGGAGTGAACTCCTGTGGATTCGAGGTTGACGTTCATGTTGTGTGAGTTCGGACTTGGAGTTTTGGGAGACGGTCTGGGAAGAACTCTTCAAGGTGACAAGATTGCTACCATGAAGAGCTTTGGGTCGGACGTTGGAACAACTCTTCAAGGTGGAAAGGTTGCTACCATGAAGAGCTTTGAGTCGGACGTTGGAAGAACTCTTCAAGGTGGAAAGGTTGCTACCATGAAGAGCTTTGAGTGTGTCGGCCGAAAGAAAGCAGCTGACGTAAGAAAGGTCGGACGAGCTCAACGACGAGAAAGGTCGAGGAGATGATGTCGGACGAGGATAGAGAACGGACGAGATGAGAACGGACGGGGACGGACGGTGCGGACGTGGTCGATGGTGGAACGGACGGTACCAAGAAGAGAAAGGGTGGGAAGAGACGAGTCAGACTCTTAATCTGTTGAAATCCAGCGGATAGCACAGTCCCAAAGCACTTCCTCTAAGCTAGGTGGGGGAACATCGACGTAGGATTGAAGAAAGCTAAGGGAGGTTACATGGTCTTAAGTACTCTGCTGAGGAGCGGAGTTTCAAATGTGAAGAAAAAATCGGGAAGGAAAAAGTGGCGCTTGCCTAGCAACAGTGCCGTGGGAAAAACCAAGGGTATGTGGAGGCTGCCACTGAGATCGGGGAACGGAACATCGGGCCGAGCGTGTCTGTATCGGCCGAAAGGATCTGACAGGAAAAGTGCGGAAAACGGACATTCGGAGAAAACGGGAACTCTTCATGGTAGCAATCGTGTTACCATGAAGAGTTATCGAAACAAGAACTCTTCAAGGTGCGGATGCGCTACAATGCAGAGTTATGGGGACGGGAACTCTTCAAGGTAACAATCGTGTTACCATGAAGAGTTAGCGGGGCATTCGAGAGACGATGCTGGGCGTAAAATCTCAACAAGAAAACCTGTGAGAGATGACAACGGCCACCTTGGGCCAGCCATCGATCGCAGCTGACAGTGCCATCGCAGCTCGATCCTAGACGCGGTAAAGTATCGAAGAGATCTGGTTGTTTTATAGGATTGTCTGATATAGCACTCACCCTGATCGGGCCCTTCGTCGAGTCCCACTTGGCATCGACCAGTCGTTTTTTCGGATCGGAACCCTCCATAGGCAGTCGGACCGGTTGGCCAGGCCAACGAACAACTCCCGAGAGCACAGCTGATGGCGATGGCTGAATGTCGGTCCCTACCTCCAGGATGGTCGAGTAATGTTGGGCGCGAGAATACCACGGTGCGACGCGAGAGAAGACAGACACGAAAGCGAGCGTGCGAGCTCGCTCAAAGGTCTCTGATCGACATCGTTGAGATGCCAGGACGACTGCAAGGAAGAAAGTGAAGGAACGCAGCTCGGAGCTGCTCGTCAGTAGTCGGCCCCAGCACGAGAGACCCGTTCGTGCTCGAGGCCTCAGTGGGATCAGAAGAACGGCAGGTCCGGCCAGGTAGGGTCGGTAGAGCTGATGCTGTAAGGTATGCACGTCTCTTGGTGCCGTCCGCCGCTTCCAAACCTTGTCAGCAGGGAGACAGACAAAGAAGCGTCGTGGACGTCGAGATTGGAATCGGTGGAGCACTGCCGGCCGAGGGTCGAACGTCGGAGGTCGAGGTCGAGGTCGAAGAGGACGGTATTGCTCTGTCCGAGGCGCCCGAAGGCCACCCCGGACCAGAAAGGCCGACATCTGTGAAGGCGAATCGGTTTCAGCAACGATCCTCGCTGGTAGAGAAGGAGAGGCGAGTCTAGGCTTCTTACTTTCTTCGATATGCTTGCTCGAAGAGGGGGGAGGGGGGCAGCATGATCAAAGACCTTGCTCCCCCGACCCCCTGGACTGTAGAGACAGGTAGAAGTCAGCGCATGTTTCTTGGTGGTGACGAATGCGAGAGCGAATGGATAATGTGCGCACGTACTGTGGGTGAGACCTAATGAAAGGCGAGAGAGATGGTCGAGGCCGGGAGTCCGATTGCCGCTCTTGAGGTCCGAATCCAGAGTGCTCCATTCGAATTCCGCTCCGTCGGCTGGCGCGCTCGACTCGCTCTGTCTGACTCTTACTGACAAGGATTGGATACGGCGGACGGCACCAAGAGGCGTACCTACCTTCCAACAGCAGCTCTACTCGACCCTACCTGGTCGTACCTACCGATCCTCTGACCCCTTGAGGTCTCGACCACGAACGGACCTCTCGTCCTGGAACCAGCTAAGGACGCGCAACTCCGAGCTGCGCCCCTTCCCTTCCTTTCTTGCAGTCGTCCTGTCGTCTCAGCGATGTCGATCAGGGTCCCTTGAGCGAGCTCGCGTGCTCGCCCTCGTAACTGTACTCTCTCCCGTCGCATCGCGGCATTCTTGCGCCAAACACTACTTTACCATCCTGGAGGTGGGACCGACATCCAGCCACCACCACCAGCTGTGTCCCCGTGAGATGTTCGCTGGACTGACCAACCGGCCCGAATGCCGATGGAGGCGACCGATCCGAAAACGACTGGTCGGTACCAAGTGGGTGTTGTGAATACTCCAGCCTTCGATTGGCCGCACTGCTTTCCGGTCACGTGACTCCCCCGATCTCTGCTCTCCGGTCACGTGGCCCGCCCGATTCTCACCCGGCCGATACATTCCCCGATCCCCAGCCAAATTCCCCGGCCGACAAAATTTCCAACACCGCCACTCAGCTCACTCGGCCGACACAAACTCCATACTGACACACGTGACTTGAGACCCTGTGACTTCTGAGACGCCGGTGCGTTATGGTTAGATAAAGCTCCGGTGTCAGACCTGAGACCCCAGACCCAAGTCTCAGAAGTCTCACTGCTTAGTCAGCCAAAGAGTTTCCAGACCCCTCCCTGTCAGCCCGACTAAGATCGTTACGCAACCTTTTGCAGCGCAAAAATTCCTGAGCCGCAAAGGTATATAACCAGGCACTTTCCCCCCTCAACCCCCATCATGTACTTCCTTACGAACAGCAATCATCAGTCCTTCTTCCCCTTCCTCCCTCTCTGGCATTGCCACCGACTGTTCGCCACCGACCGCCACCAACTTTTTGCCACCTCGACCGCGACCGCCTTTTGCCACCGACCTTAGTGGCCACACTGCCCTTCCTCCTCTTCCTCTTCCTCTTCCTCTCTCTTCCTTTTCCTCTCTTCGGTCTTTGTCCTCGACCGCCACCGACATTTTTGCCACCGACATTTTTGCCACCACTGCTTGTCACCGACCTTTGTGGCTGCACCGGCCCTCCTCCTCCTCCTCATCCTTCCACCTCTCCTCCTCGTCCTCCTACTCTAATCTTACGACAGTGGGCCCGCAACGAAGGGCCCGGACCAGGATGAGCTACTATACCAGACAACCAGATCTCTTCCATACTCTACCGCGCCTTGAACCGAGCTACAATGGCACTACCAGTCACGGTCGACTGTAGGCCCGAGGTGGTCGTTGTCATTCCTCGAAGGAATCCTAAAGGGAAGATCCGAGAGACGTGAAATGGTGGGGTTCGGGCAGCGTGAGACGTCGGTCCTTCCTCAGTCGCTCGCAAGGTGCAAGCGAGGAAGGCACCTTGTGTCGAGCTGATCGACGAAGAAGTTGATCTCGGACCGGATGCAGACGGCAGCGCAGAAGGACGGCTGATCGGCTGGCCACAACGCCCTTACCTGGACTGAATCACGAGTAAGGTATACCCGGTGTCCAGCGAGGCACTCCTGAAGCGGGGCGGGAACAAGCGGACTTGATCACAGTCTTGATCGCATCGGAGGACTTGGCCTTCTATTGGATAATCAGAGGGTCAGAATCAAATGCAAAGGAGGTGAGGGAGCCACGATGCATACGAAAATCACTCACGGAGATGTCTCTTGGATAGCGTAGCCTGCAAGCAGCCTTGCTCGAACTTGTCGAGCCTTGGTTGCTGAAGCCGCATAGGGGCTATGGGTTCGTAGATCTCCTCGAGAGGAGCATGATCGATGTCCGCAGTGGGCGTCGTTGGAGGCGCGTTTCCGCATCGAATCGCCACTCTTACTTCTTCGTCTCGCAATGATCCGGTCCACCTACTCGCCAGGGGTCACCGGCGGCGGTGGTTTGGTGAGCATCGAAGAGGGCGAGGCTCTGCCTGAGGAAGACGAATCTGGGCGAGATGGCATCTGCGGAGCGGTGGGGTGACATGAGCGGCGACCCCCGTCGTGAGCCTGACGTTGGATGGGAATCTGAGCGAGATGGCATCTGCGGAGCAGCGAGCTGAGATGAGTGGCGGCCCTCGTCATGAGAATGACGTCGGATGTCGCCCTGTTTGTCCACGAGCTCGGCGCTGAGCCGGTCAAGCGGGCTCTCGTGAACAACACCATGACGAATAGGGCTAGGTGCCGGTGCAGCTCGAGCTTCGTATGAGGGCGGAGACTCGGGGACGGGTCGACGAGGAGCGCTGTCCTGGGCTTGAGTGGGCATGAAGCTAGTACGGGACATTAGCTCAGGGCGGTACGACCCTGCGGCATCATCATCGATCAATGCGACGGTGTGGGTGTGAGAGGTTGACCTCATACCTGGCCGTCCAGCTTCATCAGACGATTGGCCAGCTGCCGCACTTGAGCGAGGTGGTGAACCTTCTTGCTTAGCCGCTCGAACTCTCTCTAGTACAGCATCACGAGTGATACGAGGTCGGCCGCCTGGAGGACGACTGAGGGCTTCAGAGGGTTGTGCAGACTCGGAAACGGCTGTGCTATCCAGCTCCGGACCCTCGCCTTCGTCGACGACCAGTGGACTCCAGTTGGGGAGCGAAGGCAAAGCTCCCGGTCCAAGCTAATCCGAAGTGGCGTCAGGCGGTAGTGGCAGCGCTCGCGTCACCTGTTCCTCGTGGTGGACTGCAAATTCTTCGGCTTGATGAGTGGCCATGGTGTTGATTTCGCGTCGAGATCTTCTCCGTGGTTTCTCTTGGTCCAAGGCTGGGCTGTTGTTCAAGATTTCACCGGAAAGAAGCTCATCCACAAGTGGATCGACACGATGTAGACCTGTGAGGCTGTCGAAACTCTCGTCTCCTGGCCCTGGTGACTTGCTTCGAAAGTAGCTGTGTCCAGGCTCGTATGAAGCCACTTCAGAGTACTGAGATGTGATCAAGGCAAGAGAGGAGCTGCGATAGACTTGCAGAGGCGTGCCCGTTGAGCACGGGCGCGGACGTATCCTTGAGCAATCCGACTGAGCTGTCGAAGGCGCGAACAGCTTGAGGCTTCATATACTTGGACCGCGTGGTAGCACTTGACGACAGTCTCGATCGCACCGGCGGACTCAGCCTTGTATTGGAGAAGGAGAGGGTGACAAGGAGAGGGTCAGTATCATCCCGAAGGCAGGTGAGAGAGCCATGATGCATGCGAGATCGACTCACGGAGGTCGCTCTAGGAGAGCGTATCTTGAAAGCAGCCTGCTCGAGCTTGTCGAGCCTTGGTTGCTGAAACCGCGTGGGGGCATGGGCCCGTACGTTTTCTTGTTGTGTTGTGTTTTGTTTGCTGTTTTTTTTGTAGGTCTTGAAAGCATGGGGGCATGGAGGCATGGTGGCTTGGGGGGTCGTTCGTTTGAGTTTGTTTTTTCTGTTTTTTTTTGTAGTTCTTGATGGCATGGGGGCATGGGGGTTGTTTGTTCTGTTTTTTTTTGTTTCTTGTTTTTTTGTGGTTCTTGATGGCATGGGGGCATGGAGGCATGGGGGCATGGAGCATGGGTGCATGGGCATGGAGGCACGGGCCTGGAGCTTGAGAGCATATGAGCTTTTTTTGTTGAGTGTGTATTGTTTTTTTTTTGTGGTATGGGGTTCCTTATCGCATGGGCGCATCAGGCATGGGCGCTGGAGGTGCATGGCTGAGCGGGGCCCTGGATGCGGATCCGAGCTTGAGCAAGTCGACATGGACTGAGGCACCTCTGGCGTCGATGTCATCGATGGGCTGGGCGTTGGTGATCGTGATCTTGCCCTTCCACAGAACGTCTACGACGCGATCGACGCTCTGTACGTCGGCAATGCCGTTGTAGTGGCAGTTCGAGATCGTGATGGATCGGTGCCTGTGGAAGCCGACGTGGACTAAAGCGCCTTTCGCGTCGATGCCAGCGATGTCCTGGGCGTTGGTGGTCGTAATCGTGCCCTTCGAACGACGCTCCTTCAACTCGTCGAAGGTGATGAGATCGAAGTCCTTGAACTTAGCAGCATCATTCTTCTGGACGGGGACGGCGGTGGATCCGAGCTTGAGCAAGTCGACATGGACTGAGGCAAGTTTGTCGTCGAAGTCATCGATGGCCTGGGCGTTCGTGATGGTGATCTTGCCATTCCAGCTGCGCTCCTGCCAAGCGCCGAGGATAATGAGATCACAGGCCATGAATTCGGCAACGCGGTCGTCCCGGAGATCTAGGCTGGTAGCCGATCCGAGCTTGCTAGACAGGGTGCGGCTGATAGAAGCATCCCTGGCGTCGATACTGTCGATGTCTTGGGCTTTTGCGATCATGATCTTGCTCTTCCAGTCGCGCTTCTTCCAAGCGTCGACGACGATGAAATCGTGGGCTTTGACGCCGGCGTTGCCGTCGTCCTGGACATCCGGGCTGGCGGCCGATCCGAGCTCGGTGAACAGACAGATGTCGATCGAAGCATCCCTGGCCTCGACACTGTCGCTGTCTTGGACGTCGCCATGCTGAGGGCGTGCGTGCGCGTTCGGGTGAGCGGGGCTCCGAGTCGAGGGCTTGTAGACCGCAAAGCTGGTTGGGGTCGTGGCCTGAGGGCTCAGAGTAGAGGAACCGAAGGTAATGGTGCAGATCTTGAGAGTCTTGTGAATCGAGGCGACTTGCCATCCGAGGAGGCAGAGGTCGAGCTTGAGGTCGGCAGAGATCTCAATGGTAAGTGGCATCTTGGAGGCGAAGGGGATATGATGGGTGGGTATGGGATGGGTGGGTGCTGGTGGGGGGCGAAGGGGGGAGATGCGACTTGGGGAAACAGCAAGGAAGGAAAAGAGGTCAGGAGGGCTTGTTATGTGGCTCTGAGCCCGAGACAGCTTAGGAGAGAACAGTCAGCCGAGTAGACCCAGAACAGTCACAGCATTGGATGATCGGTCAGTGAAAAGTCAGTTCAGTTGAAGATGTTGCCGGCGCATACAAAGAGCCAGACACCGGGAGAGGGCTCCATCCCTCAACAGCATGAGAGATGTGCAGAGAAGATGTTCAGCTGTCGAGATCGCCCGCAGCTCGCTTGACCGACATGGTCTAGACCGTCGCAAGTCCGTAGCGGGCCTGTCATATAGCCTTGGATGACCGGTCAGTGAAAGTCAGTTCAGATGAAGATGTTTCCGGCGCATACAAACAGCCAGACACAGGTGGAGGGCTCCATCCCTCAACAGCATGAGAGATGCGAAAAGAAGATGTTCAGCTGTCGAGATCGCCCGCAGCTCGCTTGACCGACGTGGTCTAGACCGTCGCAAGTCCGTAGCGGGCCTGTCACACAGCCTTGGATGACCGGTCAGTGAGAGTCAGTTCAGATGAAGATGTTTGCCGGCGCATACAAACAGCCAGACACAGGTGGAGGGCTCCATCCCTCAGCAGCATGAGAGATGCGAAAAGAAGATGTTCAGCTGTCGAGATCGCCCGCAGCTCGCTTGGCCGACATGGTCCAGGCCGTCGCAGGTCCGCAGCGGGCCCGTCACTAAACTCCCACGCACCGGTCAGAGATGCCAGAAGGAAGGATGGAAGCGTCTTCTTCTTTCTCTGTTGTCCTCGACGCTGAGGAATGTGTTGACCCAAAATCCGGGTAAACTCGACCCATCTCACGTGCCTCAATGCACCTTGGCGTGGACGACGCCACACTTCTGGCCACGCGACATTTCAGCGGTTAACCTGTCGAAACAGCGGCTGGCCTTTTTCTTTTCACCCAGGCTTGCACCTCGCTGCAGTCAAGCCTTGTCCAGTCGAAGCATCGAGGATGTTGAACCGTGGGATCAGGTCAGAGGCCAGAGGCGACCGTTGAAGGAGTCAGAATATGGAGGTGAGAGAGCCCTGGCTTCGCTGCAGTCTGATGCGGTCTCACAGCAACAGTCGAATGAGAGCGACAGGCACTGGGCCGGTCCAATTGGTCAATGCATTCCAAGAGAGAGGCAGGAACATGGACTCATGGTTTGTTCTTTGGTAAACAGTCCGCAAATCTGCAACGAGGACAGGGAACAGAGCTCTTCCGGGAGGAAGGACAGACATGTGCCGTGGTACGGACTGAACGCCGTCTCAGTCTCCCTTGTCGAGACGCGCACCAGTGGTCTCGATCAAGTTGTTCAGAGACTGCTCATCGAGACTGCTGACGGCCGACATGCTGTCTGTGGCCGGCATAAGGCAGATACTGCTGCATGAGAACAAGAGGCTGGGATCTGCAACAGACGGGAGCTATGCATGTAAGCGAGCCCGACTGTGGAAGATGGTCAAACACCGGGATTTGGGCATCCCGCTCATGTAGACACTGCTGCTCCTGATCCATCGGGCTTGAATTGGGAAATCTCTGGCAGCTCACATGGCCATCGCGTCCGCGCACTGACTGCACGTGGACAGATGCCTACAACGAAAGAAGATTGAAAGGGATGCCAGAGGGACTGGTGTCGCACATCAAGACAAACAGACAGTGTCACTTGACTCTCCCTGTTCTACTTTACGGATCGATGAAGCATCTGTGAAAGAGAAGCGCGATGTGATTTAGGATATCAGCTTAGGCAGATACATTTGACCCGCCTCAAGCTTCGTCAATGGATGACGCCGTCAGAGGGGAAACCCGACTCCTTGCTCATTCAACGAGAGCACGTAGTTGATCGGCTCCACTCGCTGATCGTCGACTTCGACGGTGGTGATGTTGTCGTAAAAGGCCAAGATGTTCCGCTGGGATCCGTACGTGGGCCAAGTCGGGAATGTTGTGTTCGCGGGATTGGGAGAGCCAGTGTTGATGAAATTGATCCAGCGTGCCTGCATCTCGTCCGTCAGACGCTCCTTGACATATCCGTACGTGTTGAACAGCTCAAGGACGTGGAAGGAGCCCCTGCAAATGGATCAAGAGAGAAGAGGTGGGATGACAATCAACTCCTCGCTCTGGATTGGTCAGAGGGGAAGGGAGACCTGAGTACTCACAGCGCCGTGTCATTCTTGTGGGCCCGGTAGATGTAAGAGTACGTGGGCTGCGTCTGCGTAGCCACGCCCAGCCACTTCCGTCTGGGACCTTGGAAGGTGACATCGCCAAAGACGGCAGCCATCCTCTTGTTCTGTCCTTTGTCATTGGCGGTGCCCGTGCCGAACGGAGATCCAGCCGCAGGGTCGTCAGGGTACAGCTCGTTCAATCGCGCGAGTTGGGCGTCCGAAATGTTGACAAAGACAGCTTGACGGATCCAGTCCTCGTACTGCGCAGGAGTCGTCGTGTTGGAGCTCGGCGCAAGGGTCAACAGAGTTCCTTCGTCGTCCTGGTCTCCGTTGATCAGTGCTACGTCTCGATTGTATCGGCCTTGAGCCACAAGCTGGTCAGGTGCATCTGGCAGGAATGTTCCATCCACCGTCGGCTTGAAGAAGAGACCGGCTCCTCGCCAAGAGAAGAGACCGGGCACTTCAGACATGGCGGCATTGAATCTTCCAGTCGAGACGCGGCGCAGACATTCGAGAGCGCCCAGCTTGGACTTGGCACATCCGGTCGAGTTGGCCATGATGTCAAACGCAGTCTGAAGGTCCTCAGTCTTGGGTAGGCGATAAGGACTTCCACTGCATTTCACAGAGCAAGTGGGTCTCAGCAAGGCGTCCATTGGCGCTACTGGTGAGGGAAGAAACTCACCTCTCAGCGATAGTGGCCCGGTACAGACCATTGGAGCTTTGTGCCCCATATGCGACGAGATGCATCCCGATCGAGATCGCACCCGCACTCTCGCCCCAGAGCGTGACCTTTGTCTTGTCCCCGCCAAAGCTCTCGATGTTTTCTTGTACCCAGGTGTCGATGACAAGCCGCTGGTCAAGCAGTCCGATGTTGGCTGTCCCATTGGCTTTGACTTCCTTTCCTGCCAAGAAGCCATAGCTGTGCCCGTTTGTGCAGAGATTGTGAGTATTGGTGCGAGTTGGCATGCATACTTTGCGTCCACTACTCACGCTGCGACACGGTAGGACATGGACACAAGGACAACCGGTGTAGATAGATTGATGGACTTCTGAATGAACTTTTCCGGAGGGTAGTCAGGTGCACCGAGCACGAACTGTAAGGCATAGGATTGGGTAGTCAGAGATGAGGACTGCTCCAGCATTCTGTAGGATACAAGACTTTGAACTCACAGCTCCGCCGCTTCATTGTGATAGGAAGTGCTTACGTGTCAGACTGCAGATTCAAGTCTGTGGAACCACATCTCCGACTCACTAGATCCAAACCACCACCGGGAGCTTGTCGCCGGACTTGACGCCTTTGGGACGCGCGACATTTACTGTGCCGGAGGGGACTGGTCAGTGGTTGACCTCTGCGAAAGCATTGGTCCGGGTGTCTGGATTTCTTACCATACTGGACACAGTCGATGGTCGCCATGAGGATCTTATTCAATCAGCCATCTTGACGTCTTCCTGATACTGAGCTTTGCATTGCACTCACCAAGCAGTCCTCGCTCTGTGCAAACAAGTTGCCTCCGCCAGTGAGGAGGAAGAACTCGCCCAGCAAAGAAGTGGCCAATTGTCCGATGATCGAGTTGCCCAGAGCAGTCGTAAGCTGCGCGAAGATGCTTTTCGGATTGTTCACGTTTGGAGAATTGAAGACAAGAGAGTAGCAGCTGTGCGCATACTGTCAGATGTAGTAGGAATGGATGAGCAAAGGAGTCATAGTCGAGGTGGATGCAGAGTGTTCTGCTCACTTTGGTTGCGTCAAACCGGCCGGGACGGGGAGGAGAAGCGGGGACGGGAGCACGAAGTCGGAGGTCTCCAATGGGAGGCTTGGCGTATGGGATGCCGCGGAAAGCTTCGACATTGGACGCAGTACGAGAACCTGCATCCAAAGAAGGCGATCTGACTGTGAGCTCTTCGAGAAGCAAGAAGTCGGCGATGAATGCTCCAGTACCGTGCACTGACCTACGTAAGTCGTGTTGCCGATTTTGACAGTCGGGGCATTCAGAGGCAGGAGCGCTGCGGCCGCCCCGACGAGCACAGTGATGAACAAGGATCGGAACAGCATGAGTAAGAGCCACAGGGAGACAGTGCTCTAGGGATCAGTACGCAAGCACAAAGCTGGGACACTCCGATGAGCTGTGTGCGCGCGGGAAAGCGATCGAAGCTGTGACGTGCGCTATTTGTACTTTGCTGATCCAGCACCTGTCAAAAGTTGCTTCTGATGAGGGATCGACTGGAAGATCTGCAGAGCGAGACAAAGTGTGGGGAAGCGCGCTTGGCTCAGAAATTGTGTGGGGGAGGGGTGCTAGAGGAAGAGCAATCTCAGCTTCAAACGAGAAGAGGTCCGAGTAAGACGAACGATGGGCTGATGAGGATGGGCGAGGATCTGCCCAGCGCAGGGCCTCTTTTGTACCTCGCTCGATCCGTCCTTCGGCCAGAAGCACCTGTTGTCCACATGGTTAGGAAGCCCGAGAAGATCTCTCAAAGAGAGGGACAGCGGATCGTCGGATCCCAATCCACGCGGTTCCGTCTGCAAGGTCGCTCAGTCAACCTTGTGTGTCATGTTCCGGAATGAGGCGGACCGCATGTTGGACTGACTTGAGCCTCATTCTCGGCTTCGGAACAGTTCAGACGCAGGTGAGGCGAAGAAGTTCGCCAGCTTTTTCCCTCAGCCCGGCTATCAACGCATGGGAGACATCGGCCCGGTCGGCCGTTCGAGCCTCAAACCACCTTTGCCAGTGACTGACTTCGCTTCCATAATCCATATCCTCTCGATTGACGCCCACACAACCGCTCCTGCAGCCCTGGCCCCGAGCTTTGGGTGTACATAGTACGACGATAAGACCCGAGCAAGACACAGTAAGACCTAGGGCACACCTTGTTTCCCACAAAACAGCGCAATGTGCTCCCATTTCACCAGAAATGTAAAATTGAGGAATTTCCAGTCAGGACCGGAAGAACTTGTTCCCAGTCGATCCGTTTCATGAGCTTGTAGCATTCGAGCCCAGTTGGTGAGATCCACCACCCAGCGCCTGAGTACTGCTTGCCGGAACGCCGTTGGAAGATCAATGATCCATTCGACAGACAGGATGTGGTCGCTGCGCGCGCCTTCTGCACGCCGCAGTGGTACCGGCCCAAGGCCTCCGCAGCCGTAGTAGAGTGAGCCATCATCACAGACATTTACGACCACTTCTCTGTACATACTGGTGGTGCGAACACGAGAGCCGGACGAAAGCAAAGTTGGGAAGGGGAGGGTTCTTCGCAACAGAGTGTCGCCAAAGATCGTCGCTCACGTGTTCTTTCGCGCTAAGGAAAAGGCGCTACATGGTCGAGTTTCACCCTCTGAGGCTGTGTGGATCGTCATAGGCTCAATGTCCGGCGGCACACAGCCGCCATCTGCCAACACGTTCACCTCCTGCACTGCCACTCTGACGGACAAAGGCTTGAGGGACCAGCTCTTCATCACTGCGACCTTCGTCTGGAACAGCCCATCGAGTAGACATGCCAGTTGCAAGGCACTTATAAGTAAACGACATTATCTCATTCCACCTCCTTCAGTCACCACAACATCCAGGGGCTGGCGATCAGCTGTCCATTCACAATCGTCTCCTTCCCATCTACCGCATTCAGACTGAGTGAAAAGAGTCAACGCGAATTCGCGGTCACAGGCGAGAAGGAAAATGGTTGCCCGCTGTCCGTCCACCAACACGGCCGCCGTTGAGCAGGACAACTTCTTCCTCAATCTCCACCTCAAGAGCGGACTCCAGCCTCATGAGATTGGATGGCTCATCTCCGGCGCTGCAGCCGTAGTGACTCTCATCATCTCGCTCTTCAACGTCATCTCCCACGCATCTCACTACACGCGCCCACTTGAGCAGCGGCAGATCATCCGAATCCTCCTCTTCGCCCCCATCTATGCCATCGTTTCTTTCTTCGGATACCGTTACTTCCGGGCTTACGAGTACTATGAATTAGCAGAGACGGCCATGGAGGCCATTGCTATTTCAGCCTTCCTCATGCTCCTGCTCCAGTACATTGGCCATCAGGTCGAGGATCAAAAGGCAGTCTTTGGTTCCAAGGACAAGACCAAACTTCCGATCCCCTTCTGCTGCTGGAGGTATCGCCCCTCGAAAGCGTACTTCCTCTTCCTTCTCAAGTGGGCCGTACTCCAGTACGTCATCGTCCGGCCTCTTCTGAGCGTGGCCGGTATCATTCTGCAGTACTACGATTTGCTCTGCACACAAACTTACTCGTACAAATACGGAGAAGTCTATATCGCTGCCATTGATTTTGTCAGCATCTCCGTCGCCCTCTACGGCCTCATCGTCCTCTACGATCTCCTCAAGGAAGACCTCTATGGGCGCAAACCTTTGTCCAAGTTTCTTACGATCAAGCTTGCGATCTTCTTCACCTTCGTGAGTAGTCTCCAGCTTTGGTTTGTATGCAGAATTTGCCCATTGCATTGTTGCTGACGCTGGTCAGACACAGTATCAATCCTTCGTATTTGGGGTTCTCCAAGACCACGGCGTGCTGAAGCCCACGACGTACTGGACATCCACCAATATCGCGAACGGCCTCAACGCGCTCTGTACCTCTCTCGAGATGATCATCGTCGCCTTTTGGCAGCTCTTTGCCTTTCCCGCGTCCGAGTACAAGCTCAAGAATCTCGGCAAGCCTCTGCCTGTTAAACCAAAAAAGAATAAGAAAGTCAAAAGCAAGAAGGGCAAGGGCGACGTGGAGGCCCAGGATGTGGAATTGGAAGGCCTTGCTGAGAAGTCAACCGACCTGAATCGTCATTCTTTGATCCGCTCTGCAACCTATCAACACCAATCTGCAACCTTGCGACTGCGAGGCGAGTCACATGTGATTCAAGGCACCTCCGTCGGCAAGACCAACAAGCGAGGGCGCACGAATGTCTTCCGCTCCCTCATCCATGCGCTCAATCTATCCGACTTCGCCATCGAGCTCTGGCATTCATTTCGTTTCGGCTTTGACCGAATCAGAGGCAAGGATTATACCCGCGAAGATATGCGCTTCGGAAAGGGCAAGTTTGACTTTGGTGTCATGCAGCATGAGGAGTCTGTGGTCTCGAGCTCGCAAGCTCATCATGACTCGTCCGCATTGCACTCTGCGGAGGCCACGGCGACTGAGGAAGGTCAGTCTTCGGGGCCAGATGTGGATGTGATGAAGGAGTCGAACCTTCATTCTGCTCAGGGCACCGAAACCACCGCTCGCGAAACTTCCACGTCCGCAACTCCGACGAACACAGATATCTCATAATTTATGATCTGGACGGATACAACTTGCTCCACGCGGAAACACTCCTACGAAAAAAGCCAGGTGGAATCCACATCGAACCTCGAGGATCGATCACTTTTTAATACTGTACATTTGCCTACAACACGTGTAAGAGAAACAGCCTGCGGCCGCGGCGCGGGCTCGAGTTTTCTCGATGTGAAAAACAGACGCGTCAAAGGAGGTGCGGGTAGGCAACCGAGGATCACACATCTTCCCTTCACAAAAGGCTAGTCTCACGACCACCGTACGGCCCGAGTATGTCATTGCTGAGCATGGGAAGGATAGGGGCGGAGCTCTAGAAAATGAGAATTGGGCGAGCTGGGTGGTGAGATGCGTATGAGGGGGAGAGGTCCAAATCTCATCACCTCCTCAGTCTAAAACTTTCTCAATTCCAAGTCAATCAGAACGAAAAGACTATCTTTATGATCCTGAGAAGTTGCTCTATCGATTCCTCTTTGCCCACAGCGTCAGTCATTCTTTGGGTGCTGCCGGCTCTGCGGGGTATGGGAAGCTGCATCTCGTTCATCGTGTAAATAGATCGCATATGAGATGACATGTGGTTTGCCTGGGTGAGGCTTGCCAGATCGTGTGCCCGTCATTTCTTTCCGTAATAGTAAGAATCAGTGACAGTGACAGGAATCGATGTCGTGAAGAGTCGTGCCTGCTTCGTCAGGGTCTGGATTCCACAATATGCGGTCCGCCGAAGATTGCAGCAGAGCGAAAT
Organism: Tilletia setariae; assembly: GCA_023634365.1. Lineage (NCBI taxonomy): Eukaryota > Fungi > Basidiomycota > Exobasidiomycetes > Tilletiales > Tilletiaceae > Tilletia > Tilletia setariae. Next base: position 454,097 of record JAMJXE010000008.1, read on the forward strand.
TACCAGATGCGAGGGAAAATGAGGAGCGCAGATGTGTCAGCGGGGCCACAATGGAGAGCGAAACATGGCAAGGGACTCTTCTCGTGTCTTTATGCCCTTGCGGTTTCAGGCTTAGAAAAACACAGCTGAAATACTCACGTTCTCACGAACCTCGTACACGAGGAGAGCATTTGAAGAGCCAACCCCCGCGTTGCTAGGAGTGGAGGATGGGGACATTGATTAACAACGAATCAGTAAATCAAAGCAATCAAGTTGTCGTCAAGGTTGGAAGCCGTGGACAACTTACGTGCTGACGTTGTAAAAGTTGCTGGGTAGCGATAAAACGGCAATACGGTGGAAACATGTTCAGTCGCAACTAGACACTATCAGCTTCCATTTCAGACGAAAAGCTCTCTCACCCTTTGGTCGGTCGTAGGTTGTAGCTCGCAATTTCACTTCCGCTGTAGCCGATGTGAATCTGGACGCTCTTCTCGGGATAAGTGGCAGGACTGCAGTAGACTGTGTTGGTCGCTCAGAAGCTTTTTTCATCAGCAGCCTGTCACAGACTTTCTCCTCTTGCTGAGGCACTGATCTCGAACTCACCGACGTCGAGAGACTCAAATGCGGTGAAGGAGGATCCGGCCTTGGGCGAGATGATTCCATGCTTGCCGAATGGGGTGCAATCAGGCGCGCTGATGTTGACGGACACAACCAGTGCTGAGGTCGCACTGACGAGGGCGCTCAGAAAGAGCAAAGACGAAGGAAGGTGAACCATCACTGCTGAAGGAAGGGCAAAGTAGATGGACAAGCAGGGACCGTCAATGGCAAGCAGGATGTTCGACAGATGGACGACGGTGGCGATCGAGATGAGGAGTGGTACTTATGACCTGGCTAGGCTCAGGACGGGATTTCGAGAGCTTCAGTCAGGCATGGATGGCTTGCCGCGAAAAGTCATAAAGCCTGCTTACAGAAGCCACTGAAAGCCAGGCACGACGCGGCAGAGAACGCCGGAAGTAGATTCACGAACAAAAGGCGAGCGGTCGCGACTCCAGCAGCGCGCCTGTGCGGTACATATGCACGATCAGCAAAGCAATGATTATTGTCTCGTTTGATAAGGGCCAAGGCGAGGATCATAAAAAGAAAGTTCTGAAAACTGTGGATCCGCGTGGATTCGCTAGCCTCTGGCCTGCTCTGCAGCGGGATCTGCTTCCGGTATCGCTCTGGCCTGCCGCTTGGCGCATGTCAAGCGCTAGGACTGCATGGTGGCGGGGCTCCGGTGTTACAGGCACAGGTCAGCACGGCTACTTTTAAGTCTTAGCACCGAACTCAGGGCTTCTGACTGATCACGTTGAGCGAGAGGCTTGTTCTCATGCAGTGTTCTGACCTGCGCATGGACACAGGTTTGTTGCCGTTCTCCGCGATCCGGGCTTCTTCATCTCATGCATGCCGCTTCCCGCCAAAGGGTGATTCGCGATCTGCTTCGGGCCCGGCTAGGGACAGGACCCACTTTGACTACGGGCAGGACTTTTGGCTACGGACAGAACTTGAAAGAATCGCCAGAAACTCGCCAATGAGCTTCTCAACTCTCCCTCAAATTTGGCATGCATAGCAGACAGATGCTCAGTATCATACACACGAAGTTTCATTGTGTCAAGTGGTGATGCTGGTGAGCTGTTGGTGTTCGGAGGCTAAGTGTGGGTTTGGGCACTGCGACGCCCGATTTGAGACACTGCGCGAGGCATGAGGCCAGTGTCTCAAAACGACCCGCTCTCACCGACACTTCACAGCTCGCACGCAACATTCGCTGCGTTTCGACCTGCGAATGCTCAGACGTCGGGCCAGTCACATAGCAGACTCAGCAGTGCTGAGGCAGCATCTTTGTTGCGTTCGTGAGGGACAGAATGTTATGTTGGTCACGTGAACAAGTTCTGCCCGTAGCCAAAAGTCCTGCCCGTAGTCAAAGTGGGTCCTGTCCCTAGCCGGGCCCATCTGCTTCTTCCCATTTGAACAGCTGTCAGTCCTCCGTCTCCTTCCTCCTTTCCCCCATCCCCATCTTTGAGCCGATCCTACTCGCCCTCCCCTTCCATAATCCGAAGACATGCGATTTCCTTCATCCGTCATCGGTCTGGTCCTCCTGTTGGCCAGCCCCGCCCTCGGGGTAGCATCGCAACAGGAACGAGACTCGCAGCAGGACTTCGAGTGCGCCCCGTTTCTTGGATATGAAGGCTACGGATATGGTCCAACTGACTACGTCGGTCCAGGAATCGCATTCCCTAAAGCCAACCAGACCATCACACCAGGCGTGCCTTTTCTGTTCCAATACTGCTCGGGTCAATACTTCAAGACGTATACCATTGAGATTTCGGTCGGGTTCGATGACGGAACTGGAAAGGGGGTCGTGAATTTGCTCAGGTACAATGTCAACCCCAGCGCCCAATACACCTACAAGTTCAATCTGTGAGTCTGTCTCTTGGGAAAAGTATGGAGGGAGTGTGGGAACCGGGGTCGAATTTCCCACGCCCGGATCTTGCATCCCTCTTCTGCGATACGCCTGCCTGGACAAGGAAGGCTGATTGACCGGACTTCAACACAGGACCACAACCCGAGCGCAAGCGGGCAAAGGAAAACTCGTTGTCTCGGAAATTGCTTCAGGGTGAGTGTCGAAGACGCATCGCCGCGGAATCTTGACACGATGCTGACCAAGGTTCTCGTGGCATTCCACAGGTACTACGAGCCTTACCAGTACCTCACCAGCTCTGTCCAGACAAACATCAAGCCTGCCAAGTTCCTGGGAATCCTCTGAGCGGAGCGAGGGCGTATCTCGAGATAGCGCATTCGGTAACCGGGCAGTCTTCCCGCAGCAGCAGTAGCCCCTGACCTGCAATATATATGTCATGATGCTATGGACATACCTCGTCCTTGTTTGAAAACCCTCTTTCAGGGCTCGTATCACCACGTGCGAGTTGTCTTGTCATCTGAATGCTGGGATTTGGGAAGTCATGGTGTGCCGTGCAGCTTTGCGGTATGGCGACTACTGGTTGGACGGAGACATTATTGTCCTTCACAGCCTCGGAGGGTACAGTAACAAGGCAGGGACGATGAGTGAGCAAGCAAGCTGCCAAGGACGCTCTTGTTGCTGGTGCTCCGCGTGTGGGATCGGCACTCCCACTAGCTCACCATCCTCCCTTTTTCGCCGGTATAATGCTTGACAACTTCTGACAAAGGGTGGAGCTCGTCAATCCTGCAGAGGACGGTGCTCTTTATGAACGGTCTCTTGCCCTTTCCACCACTCCCTCCAGCTCCCTTTCAGGACCGGATTTCGAGGTAGCATACAGCACAGATCCTCGGCCCCACCCTCCCGCTGCACTGGCGACCACAATGTCTGGCGTGCAAGCCGCAGATGCAGCGGACTGGACGAAGGGACTGCTCCGATATTCTACTCCTCTTCTTGCCTCGACAGTCCACCCCCAAGTCAGAGATGTGCTCAGCGACGAGACTCTGGCAGGGGCCCGAATGGGGGAAGCAATGATACGCGCACATAAGCTCCAACTCGACCTCCATCAAGAGCAGGAGTGTGCCGATCGCAAGCTCATCTACGATCCCGTGGAAGCCATCCAGTTGCCAATCTCCCAGAATTCAGCTCGGTCTGAGCCTGGCGAGAGAAACGAGCACAATCTATATACACAAGCTGCATTTCAGATTGCTCTCCAGCTTGGCCGGGCGAGTGACACGGAGGCCAAGACCTTGATCCAAGGGGCGCCAATCGCATCCTCACCATCGTTTCAGAGCGCCATATCGAAGTACGCACAGCTTCCATATACCACTCTGAATCGTGCTCTCCAGCACACCTCCAAGCCTGCATCACTCCAAGGTGTGGAACCCACCAGCCTTCCTCGCTGGTCAACACTTTCAACCTGAACTTGTCCGTCGGTGACACCACCTTCAATCTGTACAACCAGGTCTTGCTCGGGAACGTCACTCTGCCCAACCTGAACCTGGCCATCGGGACCAATACTGTGATCGATCGCGCGCACAACAACTCTGGGCCCTGACTCAGATCGATCTCTCCAATGGGCCTTGCATTTGGTGCTTGGGATCAAAAAGACTTGCACATGCGCATCTATTACAGTGTGCGGGAGATGGTCTTCACCCTTGATGATGCTTACACTCGATGCTATCGGTACATGTGCCAAAGGGCAGTGGGAGCGATCTGAAGCACGAGCAAAGTCCGATTCCAAGAAATGCTCCAAGTTGACGGTTCTCCGTGAGAGGAGTCTGAGTGGAGAGAGGCCGAATACTCCTTACTTCCTCTTCTTGGCCGATGCCTCAGACGGGCCTGTCCTGGCCCTCTTACTCCGACGAGGACTTTCCTCGACTCCTTCTTCTTGTCCCTCCGCGTCTTTTTCCTTTGCAGAGCTATTCGTCTTGCCGCCACGCTTCCTCGGCGTTGATTTGCCAGGTTTTTCTCCGATGTGCTCGTCGTCATGATCTGCAGTGTCCGGGTCCTGCTCGTCATCGTAATTCTTGTCTTCTTTGCCCCGAATCGGCAGTTTTGTTTCTTTGCCGGCAGATGTAGGCCATGGCTTTGCTGACATCTTCTTTCCACCTCCGCTGACCCCGACCCCGGGTTTGGCCCACTCAGGACTGCACAACGGAGAACAAAAGGAGGACGACTTTCCATCAGCAGCTGGACAAGTACACAAGTGTGTGTATCATGTCGTTCTTACATCTTGCTCTCTTTCGAGACTGCCTTGGAGGTGTCCGGCTCCTCGGGATCTGGCTGACCCTGCATACATTTCCATTGGCATCAAGATGACAACAAAAGTCAGATTGCTGACCCGTCGACCAGCATTTAAGACTGTTGGGAGGGCGGAGGGGGGTGTGGCGGGCAACTCACGTGTTTCTTCCGCAGGATCGCTTCGGCTTTGCCTTCCAGAACTTCCTTACTTGTCCCGTAGAAGCCCGCCTAGAGCCAAGAGACAAGCAATATTCGTCATGTTTACCGTCATCTCAAGTGTGGCCGGTACGTAGAGGAACGGGATGGACCCGATGGACGACTTACCTCATATGCCGCCTTGCATCGCGCCAGACACTTGCTCTTCTCCTCCTTCTCATCGAGCATCGGGTGTGGGTAGTCTTGACCGATGATACACTTGGCCTTCTTCTGCACATCAATCGGTGCCGTGTGCGGTACATAGATGTACTTGTCTGAGTCAACACAAGGTTCGGATGCTGCCTAGTCAGTTGATTATCCGAGAGCAGAGCTCGGATGGAATCAGGAGGTCAGTTTGCTATCTAACATACCTGGGAAGTCCTTGAGCTCCGGACAGTCTAGATTGGCATGAGGGGGAAGAGAAAACGGAAGGGGGGTTAGAGCAGACATGAACAGATCTGAGCGGACAAGTCGCATCATCGTGAGGAGTACGAATGTCACTCACATCTTCGAACAAGAGCACCATGCTTGTCGTACTTGGCCGGGAAGGAGGCAACGCCGTAGACGCGGAAGTACTGCGAGAAGTAAGCAGAGCATGATAGCCACACTTACCAAGAGGGTGTCTCCGTCAGTGCCCAGCACGACGTCCCTTCAGCTTTGAGGCATCAGCAAGACTCACTCCCTGCGAGAGAGAACGTTGGAGACGAGTCAGATCGAGATACAAGTAGTGACAGAACACAAACGGCACTCACAGTTTCCGGGGTTGGAGCATGGATCCCAATCCTGTGAATTACAAAGAGATGATGGAAGGTGGTCGGCGAGGACGCGGACAGAATGCACTTGTCCGATGAGAACACATACGAGAAGCCACGTCTCGAAAAGCTCAGATCCTCGTTCCTAGTAGTGAATCAAAGTAGAATATTTGGTCAGCAAACTCCTTTGCCCGCTCACCGAACCTGTTCAGAACCACATTCCAAGTCCTCCCCCCCCCCCCCGGGGCGTTTACAACAATCGAAAACATACCCATGAGATCCAACACTGGCCCCTCGTCAAGAACGCCGCTAACGAGTGCCGTCCGAGGTGATGCACCCACCCCGTCGCCCTCAACTGTCTCACGAGTGCATCGATCCACGGGAACCCAGTCCGGCCTTGGACAAAGAGCTCGAGCCGCTTCTCGGACGCTTCGTCGCCGCGTGGCCGGGGCTCGATGCGTTTGCCGCCTTTGTCGTAGACGTTGGGCAGGTACCAGTCCATGTAGCGGGAGATTTTGTTGTTGCGGATCTGTTGATATTCGTCACCGAGCGCGAGCTCGCCCACGGCGTACACTACCGGAGAAGAGGAGGGCGAAAAGAAAAGTTTGTTTGGCCAAAAAAAGGGGGGGAGGGGGGGGGGGGGGGGGCAAGGGCAAACAAGGGGTTGTTGAGTTATGAGTCAAGAGCGAAGGGCAATATCCCTCTTGCCCGCGATCTGCCACGAGTACCAAGTTCTGCCCTCAAAGGGAGGAGCCAGATGTACTTACTCTCGCGGAAGAGGAGCTGACCCTCATAATTCTCCGGGATGGAAGTCTTATCCTTGCCCTTGTAGGCCCTGATGATCTCTTGTGTATCGTACCAAATCTTGCGGACCGAGATGGCCCCAAACTTGAGGTAGGGCGACATGACCGTCGTCGCCGGGTCGTCCGTCGGCTGCGTGGGTGCCGTCTTGGGTTTGGCAAAAGTAGCGAGATAGTGCTTGTCCGCGACAATTTTTCCCCACCGTCTCAGAGCCTCGGTCTCACCGCCCTTGATGACTGCCTCGGGCAGAGCTCCGGATGCGACGGGGTCCATGCCGAGCGAAGCGAGCGAGGGTACGCCAAACAGGTTCTCTACCTCTTTGTCCTTTGCGGCTGCTTTTGCCTTGGCTTCGGCGGTGGCGGGGGCGGTGGTGGAGTCAGGCCCGTAGACTGTGTCGTAGCATGCGACGCGTCCCTTTTCGGCGTCTGGCAGACGGTCGCCTCCTGCTGAGGCTGCGTTGAGGTCGACAGGCTGTTCGTGAGAGTTGTAGTGTGGCAGGTCGGAGAGCGTCGTGGCGAGCGCTTTCAGCACGGCAATTCGGTCCTTTTCGACCTGCTTGCCCGGCAGGATCGGATCGGGAATGCTCTTTGGCGCGTTACGAGGCTTGGGCGGTGGAGACAGCGACGCGACTGCCTAGAGGGAAGAGAGAACCAAGATTCAGGATGTGCTTTTCGGGCGCGCCCTTCGCCTTCCATACAATGCAAAAAAAGGTAGATGTTTTCTTCCTCGCTCGTCAGGAAGCAGGCTCACCTTCTGCACCGCACTCATACTCATGGTCGGCTTTGACCCATTCTTGACCAGGATCTCCTCAGGCGCGTACAAATAATGCCCCTGCTCCTCCACTATTTCCACATCTTTGCACTGCTCCTTGATCAGTGTTCGGATGGTCTCGTCGCGTGAACGGGCGTAGCCACTGACGTCCTGTTCGAAGCAGAGGTGGGTGATGCCCCATTTCTTGCATAGGCTGGGGATGAGTGTGGCGGGATCGCCGCGTACGACGAGGAGCTGAGATTTGGAGTTGAGGCGGGTCAGGCTTTGGGAGACGTCCTCCATGGACTCGAGCAGGAATCTGGGAGGCGGGAAGACAGATTAACAAAACAAAAGAATTGCCATTTGCCCGTCCGAGTCCAGAAATTGACGAGGCTTTGAATGACGAGATGCTACGCACCGGAAGCGGTTTACCCCTACGCGCGTGCGAAGAACGTAATTGGGATCCCAACACCAGACCGGGAAGAAGCTACTCGGACCGAGGTCGAGAGCCTTGAGGAGGGCGGGCGAGTCATGCAGGCGCAAATCTGTCCTGAACCAATACAGCACGCGGGCTGCAGAGTTTGATTTGGTCATTCTGAATGAGGTCTTGATGGGTGACTGCTTGACGCTTCCAGGAACTGCTTGGAAGAGCAAAAAGGGGAAATTCAGAATTTCAACAAAATGAACAAAAGGAAACCAGAAAGTTGTTCAGCGACCTCGAGGCAGGCTGATGTCTGGCCAGGAGTAGGCAGAGCGTCCAGTAGATGGATGCGGAGGTGGGTCGAGGGCACAAGGATGGAGGTTCAGAACCCCGCGGCTGCACGGGCTTGGAGTGGATTGCTGACAACGGTTCACAACATGCAATGATCGTCACGGTTAGGTCAGCGGTCAGCTGGGGCGAGCTGGCCCATGCACGATCGTCGTTATCTCCTGAGGAAACTCGCAGATATATCCGTCTCACCGCCTTTCTACATAAAGTGGTCGCGGGGATTTTCGTTATCTAATCTTATCGAGGATCGTCACTGTTTCGCACAATTCGACTGCGGAGGAGAGGCGGAGGGGGACCACATCTTTGTCTGCTCTCCCACTTCTCAGGCACGTCGCGTCAAGCAGTGTCGAAATCGGCCACGGCGCCGGCTTCCAGTTCCAACTCGGCATCATCGGTCAGAAGCAGTGGATCCGCTCAAGCATTGTACAGGACTTTCAGCGAGTTGATGTCCAGCGGAAAGATTTTGGGGCATAGTTCGAGGTGCTCAAGGGCGTAATTTCGGTGGACACCTCCTGCTGGCATTCACCATCACCCAGCAAGGAAAATCATGTAGAAAGAATGGGTGGCGACCACACAGCATCTCCCTCATGGCGTGTCTGGCATACGGTTGAGCTTGCATTGTCCATCGTGTCCGAGCTGAATCAGCTTGATCTGCTCAACCTTTCCCTCGTATCAAAGCACTTCCGCTTCCTGTCTCTCACTCGACTCTTGCACAAACAACTCGACATTCCCCTCACTCGGGTCGGCGACTACATCGCGCTCATAAACAATAATCAAACACAGGCACAACTGATTCGTCACATCCGCATCTACGATGACACCCTTCCCGCCCGTCTTCGGCACCGGCCAAGGACCAGCAGCGAAAGCCCTTTTCAGAGGTGGTCCCTGGTTTACAGACCTACCGGCATGAACCGAGCTGAGGTCGCTCCAAAAGATCTCGACTACGCCTTCACCATGCTGGGTCTCGACCGCTTCCTACACGTATTGAACACTCAGTGCGCGTCTCGCCCGCCTTCTTTCGATCTCACCATCGGCCTCAGCAATGCGCACAGATTTGCAGGAATCGTAAGAGCGCATCCGATCCTGGCAGACCGCATCACCGCTTTGCGAGTCGTTGTCGATCACGTGGATGAACCCGATCGAGTGCCGGAACAGGCTCAGAGGGCGGAATTTGTCAAGACGGCAGAATCTCATTGGGCGAGTTTGGTCCAAATGATCGACCACGTTCAGTCGCGTCCCTCCGCGTCCAAGATTCGCAATATGCATTTCGTTGACCCTCGCATGGGACGTACTGGGCGCTGGTATGCAAGTCGGTCGATATGGGACTCCCTTGGAAATGCATTGTCAAGCTCCGTGCGCGCCTTGGCCCTCCGACTCAATTCCGATGAGGACGACGCGCAATGGCAGTGCTCTCTTTTGAGCATCGACTGGCCAAAGCTGTGTTCGTTCAGTCTCGGCATGCGGAATGATGGCATTACCGACTTTAGCACGATCCAAATCCGTCTGCATGACTTTCTCGCTCGCCACGCTGCCCAACTTGAGGAACTGCGCATCGACTCCGCGCACTTCTATTACGAACAGACCTTGCCGATCACCTTTCCAAAATTGCGAAATTGCGAAGTCGACATTCTGGATCCGGAACAGCTCTGCGCCTTTGTCGCAGCTCACAAAGATACCCTTGCGCATGTCCGGTTCCCGCAGCCCTTGTACACTCCGCCAGATTCGAGCAGGCTGGAGCCGGACCCGATCAATGTGCCTCCAGAACTTGAGTCGGTCAGTGTTCCGGCGCATCTATCTAGCCTCCGCGGCCCAATAGGACCTGTCCTGTCCTTTGCACATCACGGACCGAACATTCGACACTTGTATCTGGAGAACAACCAGGTCATTGTAGACGTCGGTCAAGAATTTCTGCTTGAAGCCATCCGCAACTCGATGCCGAATCAGGCCGCATCGGTGACCTGCATCGATGTCGCATTCCACTGCTTTCCGTCCGACTGGCTGAACGAGAAGCTGTGTAGATCATTGGTAGCCTCATTTTTCCCAAGTCTGGTCGAGCTCCGTCTTGGATTCGATTACACCCCGACTTTCGGTAGCGCGATGCCCGAATCTTCTCCCTGGGCGCAAGCTCAAGAACACGTGCTGGCGATTCTCAAAGCTCTGCAAGGATCAAGCCAAATCGTCGCTCTTCGACTCGATCTACATTCTCTACCGCCGCCACTAAATGCAGAGATTACATTGCGGGACAAGGACGCCCTACCGCCGCGTCTCAAATACTTGACCTTCCATTCGACCACACCGCCCGAGGAACATTACTTCGCAGTTCAGCACACATTCAAGCTGGACCTTGCCACCAATCAGGAGATGAAGATAGCAACAACATTGCGCGGATTTCGACCCATCTATCGAGGCAGAGCAGCACGAGATGACATCTGGGGTCCTCCTCCTCCTTTCGACCCAGGATCTGGTACATTGTTCGACCACACCCAGAGTCCTCCCACGCTTCTCATCCTGTGATCCTGTTCGGCCTTCATCTCTCTCATCGAACAAGAGTAAGGAAAAGATGGACTGGGTCAAAGGGGATCGACGATAAATTTGTTGATGCAGGCTGTCCGAGCCAAAGACGGGCAGTTGCTAGAGCAGGTGCAACAGAACAACTATCGAATGACAATTCATCCGCACTTTCAGGAACCACGCCGCACTGGGATAATTCGGAGGTACCAAGCCGCAAATTTACATCGTCCAAACTCGTATGAAACTCGTATGACGGATCGTCGCACCGAAAAGAGCCATCGCTTGTCTCGCATCGGACGCACCACGTCGAGGGCCGCTGAAAGTTGGCATTGTATGATTGATCAGATGACTCCACGTTCAAGACGTGCAGCCCATGCTATCTGGATGACGCTGGTGAGGACTGTCGCGGCTACTACATGCAATTTGACACGCCCGAACTCTAGGCCATCGCCAAGCTCATTCGATCGACCGTCGACCTCATCGCCTCCACCTTGGTCGACCGCCTTTCGCACATGCGCATCTATTACAGTGTGCGGGAGATGGTCTTCACCCTTGATGATGCTTACACTCGATGCTATCGGTACATGTGCCAAAGGGCAGTGGGAGCGATCTGAAGCACGAGCAAAGTCCGATTCCAAGAAATGCTCCAAGTTGACGGTTCTCCGTGAGAGGAGTCTGAGTGGAGAGAGGCCGAATACTCCTTACTTCCTCTTCTTGGCCGATGCCTCAGACGGGCCTGTCCTGGCCCTCTTACTCCGACGAGGACTTTCCTCGACTCCTTCTTCTTGTCCCTCCGCGTCTTTTTCCTTTGCAGAGCTATTCGTCTTGCCGCCACGCTTCCTCGGCGTTGATTTGCCAGGTTTTTCTCCGATGTGCTCGTCGTCATGATCTGCAGTGTCCGGGTCCTGCTCGTCATCGTAATTCTTGTCTTCTTTGCCCCGAATCGGCAGTTTTGTTTCTTTGCCGGCAGATGTAGGCCATGGCTTTGCTGACATCTTCTTTCCACCTCCGCTGACCCCGACCCCGGGTTTGGCCCACTCAGGACTGCACAACGGAGAACAAAAGGAGGACGACTTTCCATCAGCAGCTGGACAAGTACACAAGTGTGTGTATCATGTCGTTCTTACATCTTGCTCTCTTTCGAGACTGCCTTGGAGGTGTCCGGCTCCTCGGGATCTGGCTGACCCTGCATACATTTCCATTGGCATCAAGATGACAACAGAAGTCAGATTGCTGACCCGTCGACCAGCATTTAAGACTGTTGGGAGGGCGGAGGGGGGTGTGGCGGGCAACTCACGTGTTTCTTCCGCAGGATCGCTTCGGCTTTGCCTTCCAGAACTTCCTTACTTGTCCCGTAGAAGCCCGCCTAGAGCCAAGAGACAAGCAATATTCGTCATGTTTACCGTCATCTCAAGTGTGGCCAGTACGTAGAGGAACGGGATGGACCCGATGGACGACTTACCTCATATGCCGCCTTGCATCGCGCCAGACACTTGCTCTTCTCCTCCTTCTCATCGAGCATCGGGTGTGGGTAGTCTTGACCGATGATACACTTGGCCTTCTTCTGCACATCAATCGGTGCCGTGTGCGGTACATAGATGTACTTGTCTGAGTCAACACAAGGTTCGGATGCTGCCTAGTCAGTTGATTATCCGAGAGCAGAGCTCGGATGGAATCAGGATGTCAGTTTGCTATCTAACATACCTGGGAAGTCCTTGAGCTCCGGACAGTCTAGATTGGCATGAGGGGGAAGAGAAAACGGAAGGGGGGTTAGAGCAGACATGAACAGATCTGAGCGGACAAGTCGCATCATCGTGAGGAGTACGAATGTCACTCACATCTTCGAACAAGAGCACCATGCTTGTCGTACTTGGCCGGGAAGGAGGCAACGCCGTAGACGCGGAAGTACTGCGAGAAGTAAGCAGAGCATGATAGCCACACTTACCAAGAGGGTGTCTCCGTCAGTGCCCAGCACGACGTCCCTTCAGCTTTGAGGCATCAGCAAGACTCACTCCCTGCGAGAGAGAACGTTGGAGACGAGTCAGATCGAGATACAAGTAGTGACAGAACACAAACGGCACTCACAGTTTCCGGGGTTGGAGCATGGATCCCAATCCTGTGAATTACAAAGAGATGATGGAAGGTGGTCGGCGAGGACGCGGACAGAATGCACTTGTCCGATGAGAACACATACGAGAAGCCACGTCTCGAAAAGCTCAGATCCTCGTTCCTAGTAGTGAATCAAAGTAGAATATTTGGTCAGCAAACTCCTTTGCCCGCTCACCGAACCTGTTCAGAACCACATTCCAAGTCCTCCCCACCCCCCCCCCCCCCCGGGGCGTTTACAACAATCGAAAACATACCCATGAGATCCAACACTGGCCCCTCGTCAAGAACGCCGCTAACGAGTGCCGTCCGAGGTGATGCACCCACCCCGTCGCCCTCAACTGTCTCACGAGTGCATCGATCCACGGGAACCCAGTCCGGCCTTGGACAAAGAGCTCGAGCCGCTTCTCGGACGCTTCGTCGCCGCGTGGCCGGGGCTCGATGCGTTTGCCGCCTTTGTCGTAGACGTTGGGCAGGTACCAGTCCATGTAGCGGGAGATTTTGTTGTTGCGGATCTGTTGATATTCGTCACCGAGCGCGAGCTCGCCCACGGCGTACACTACCGGAGAAGAGGAGGGCGAAAAGAAAGTTTGTTTGGCCAAAAAAAGGGGGGGAGGGGGGGGGGGGCAAGGGCAAACAAGGGGTTGTTGAGTTATGAGTCAAGAGCGAAGGGCAATATCCCTCTTGCCCGCGATCTGCCACGAGTACCAAGTTCTGCCCTCAAAGGGAGGAGCCAGATGTACTTACTCTCGCGGAAGAGGAGCTGACCCTCATGATTCTCCGGGATGGAAGTCTTATCCTTGCCCTTGTAGGCCCTGATGATCTCTTGTGTATCGTACCAAATCTTGCGGACCGAGATGGCCCCAAACTTGAGGTAGGGCGACATGACCGTCGTCGCCGGGTCGTCCGTCGGCTGCGTGGGTGCCGTCTTGGGTTTGGCAAAAGTAGCGAGATAGTGCTTGTCCGCGACAATTTTTCCCCACCGTCTCAGAGCCTCGGTCTCACCGCCCTTGATGACTGCCTCGGGCAGAGCTCCGGATGCGACGGGGTCCATGCCGAGCGAAGCGAGCGAGGGTACGGCAAACAGGTTCTCTACCTCTTTGTCCTTTGCGGCTGCTTTTGCCTTGGCTTCGGCGGTGGCGGGGGCGGTGGTGGAGTCAGGCCCGTAGACTGTGTCGTAGCATGCGACGCGTCCCTTTTCGGCGTCTGGCAGACGGTCGCCTCCTGCTGAGGCTGCGTTGAGGTCGACAGGCTGTTCGTGAGAGTTGTAGTGTGGCAGGTCGGAGAGCGTCGTGGCGAGCGCTTTCAGCACGGCAATTCGGTCCTTTTCGACCTGCTTGCCCGGCAGGATCGGATCGGGAATACTCTTTGGCGCGTTACGAGGCTTGGGCGGTGGAGACAGCGACGCGACTGCCTAGAGGGAAGAGAGAACCAAGATTCAGGATGTGCTTTTCGGGCGCGCCCTTCGCCTTCCATACAATGCAAAAAAAAGGTAGGTGTTTTCTTCCTCGCTCGTCAGGAAGCAGGCTCACCTTCTGCACCGCACTCATACTCATGGTCGGCTTTGACCCATTCTTGACCAGGATCTCCTCAGGCGCGTACAAATAATGCCCCTGCTCCTCCACTATTTCCACATCTTTGCACTGCTCCTTGATCAGTGTTCGGATGGTCTCGTCGCGTGAACGGGCGTAGCCACTGACGTCCTGTTCGAAGCAGAGGTGGGTGATGCCCCATTTCTTGCATAGGCTGGGGATGAGTGTGGCGGGATCGCCGCGTACGACGAGGAGCTGAGATTTGGAGTTGAGGCGGGTCAGGCTTTGGGAGACGTCCTCCATGGACTCGAGCAGGAATCTGGGAGGCGGGAAGACAGATTAACAAAACAAAAGAATTGCCATTTGCCCGTCCGAGTCCAGAAATTGACGAGGCTTTGAATGACGAGATGCTACGCACCGGAACCGGTTTACCCCTACGCGCGTGCGAAGAACGTAATTGGGATCCCAACACCAGACCGGGAAGAAGCTACTCGGACCGAGGTCGAGAGCCTTGAGGAGGGCGGGCGAGTCATGCAGGCGCAAATCTGTCCTGAACCAATACAGCACGCGGGCTGCAGAGTTTGATTTGGTCATTCTGAATGAGGTCTTGATGGGTGACTGCTTGACGCTTCCAGGAACTGCTTGGAAGAGCAAAAAGGGGAAATTCAGAATTTCAACAAAATGAACAAAAGGAAACCAGAAAGTTGTTCAGCGACCTCGAGGCAGGCTGATGTCTGGCCAGGAGTAGGCAGAGCGTCCAGTAGATGGATGCGGAGGTGGGTCGAGGGCACAAGGATGGAGGTTCAGAACCCCGCGGCTGCACGGGCTTGGAGTGGATTGCTGACAACGGTTCACAACATGCAATGATCGTCACGGTTAGGTCAGCGGTCAGCTGGGGCGAGCTGGCCCATGCACGATCGTCGTTATCTCCTGAGGAAACTCGCAGATATATCCGTCTCACATCCGGGTAATTTTGTCCTCCCCACACTCGCCGCGCCGGACTTGCCTGCGTACATACAGTACCTTCATGGTCAGGGAGGATTGGCCTCAAGCATGCACTCATGATCAATCACAAGACGGCTGCACACCGCATCCCAGGCTGCCGTCATCGTGGCCGCTCCTGTGACGGCCGGACAGCGACTTTGCCAGTTGCTCCTACAATCAAGTCACAGCTCTCTCGACCTGACTAATCCTTCCGGCACTTGCCAGCTGTCACCCACCTCCATCTATCCATCAATCCATCCAGGCACACTGCTTGGCTGCCTGGGACGGGCAGAGTCCCAGTCGACCACGCCGCCCTCAGGCCTGTGGGAACCCATCGATTGCCGTGCTCACCTGACCCACACAGGCGTGCCAGACCTCAGCCCGTCTACGCTGACAAGGGCAGGCTACTCTCCCACCAATGTCGTTCGTACAGTTACGGGCTCTCTCCTGAAGTCTAGACAAATGCCTTCTATGAAGCTACAAATACCGCTCTTTCTCGCCTCCTAAACAACGTGCAGACCTGTTCTCCTCACCCTCACACTCACCCGTCTTTCCTCTCAGCTTCCCCCTTTCCCCAATTTCTTCCTCCTTTCGCCAGATCACTAATCTTCTTCCCTGTCCTCACCATGCCCAGCCTCAATCTCGCTGCCATTTGACAAAGAACAACCACAACCAAGAAGAGGAGGAGAGGCGAGGGACGTAGCCTACTCACCTGTAAGGGTGAGCAGGGGCTCAGAACTGGAGTGGCTTAGAGAAGATGTGTGGGTGTAGAACGAACGGGGTGAGATTGGTCAAGAGTCTGGAGGGAAAGGTACACAAAAGGGACGGCTTATGTAGCCGAGAAGGGAACGTCCACGGCGAAGGAGGAAACACGGGAAGCACGAAGGGGAGATGAGATCAGTGGTAGCGACGGGCGACAGGAACGAATCTTCTATGAGGGAAACGGGTTAGTAGTGAGGGAGACCGGTTTGGTCGTCACGGCGACGAAACAGAAGGGGTCCGAGCTCGGGGCTCGAGCGCTGCTCATGTTGTTGTCGCAACACCATTGTCCTCGTCGTTTTCGGCGCAGCTGCTTCCATCGCCTCCCCTCTCGAGCGCCGTGCGTGCACCAAGAACCAAGTGATCACCGCCCGCGGCAGCTTCATCCCGCAAGGAAACACCACAGGCTATACCAACATGCTGAGCCAGGTGAGAAAGGCTACCAACGCCTCGTACTACGACCTCGTCTATCCTGCCAGCCTCAATTGGGGGCCTTTCTTCATCGGGTTCCCGGGCATTGTTCCCTACTCTCAGGACGAAGGCGCCTCTGACTTGGCGGCCTATCTCCAGGCTAGCCTTCAGAGCTGCCCGAACCAAAATTACGCCCTGATCGGCTACAGCCAGGGCGCTGAAGTCATCAATCGAGCCCTCATCAATATCACCTCCAAATCCAACGCTGCGCTATGGAACCGCATCAAGGCCATTGTCTATGTCGGTAACCCCAGTCACTCGGCCAACAAGGCGTCCAACTTTGACCAAAAAGGGGGCAACTCGACTCAAGCTTACAACGGAACAGGCATGTACCCGGGCAAGACTGCTCCTCTCACCGCGTACATCAACGCCAACAAATTGCACGACATCTGCGCGGCTGGCGATAATGTTTGCGCCCAGGGCATGCCAGATCCTGGCCCAGCTTTCCCCCCTACCGACTATCACGGATCGTACGAAACGTCTCAAGCCGTACAAGACCAGGGTGCTAGCTTTATCATCTCCAAGCTCCCTGTCTAGGAGGGTTAAGAAAAGCATCAACAACCGCAGCAATCTCCTGTGTGGTCTAGGGTCGGCATGTTGACCCCTGTCCGGGTGTCGTAAATGGGCAGCGCTCGTTCCAGAGCACCACTAGGGTCCGATCGACCGTCTGAGAGACGCCTGCCCATTTACCGGCCCTGTGGTCTTCGCAATCGGAGTCGACGTGCTCCCTCGTTTCTTGATTCCGTCGCTCTCTGCTCTGTTCCGCCTTCCATCGCCGCCTTTCTCTGTGTCTCTTTCCGTATACACCTCATTCCAAAGTGAACACCCACTTCACACCCCGGCTGAGACTTCAGCGTCTGACCATGAGATCAAGCCTACAGCTGGTATCTTTGGAACCTCTAATCGCATACAGAACGGGGCCTGATATAGAACGCGATGCGCTACTGATCGTCCTCGTGAGGTCCATGACTGAAAGTATCCTCCTCAAAAACTTCTCCGACAGCATGCATACTTCTGAGCTAATGAAGACCTGAGAGCACCAGGCGATGGAAAGTCATGAGCACTAGATTTCATCTTGGACCAAGGCAGTGATGAATAAAGATATGGACGGGGACGTGCAGCGCGGAGGTTGGGACCAGGAATCCAGGATCAGGGTGATACACATCTGACCAGCAGACTGATCAGTAAGAGAGGGGCGGAAGTATAAGGGAACAGGAGAGAAGAGCTTGTTGGACCTGTGGCAATAAGCTTAGGGACATCGAGAAAGGAGCGAAAGCACTAGGGCTGAGATAACACAGTCAATTAGCGCGAGGAAGCTTCTATGCTTCAAGCCGAAGCAGTCTTGGTGGTGGATTTGGTGGTGGACTGGGTGGTGGACTTGATCGTCGAACTGGCCGCCTTGGATGTGGTGGACGAGGTTCGAGAGGAAGACTTGGTCGAGGACGCCGACTTGGTAGTCTTGACGGCAGCCTTGCAGATCGAAGCCACGCAGTTCTTGCTGAAGCAGTCCTGGTTCGAAGAACACGCCTTGCCATCCACCACTCCGCACTTCTTATTTGGCCCGCAAGTGTCACCGCAATCCTTGTCAATCCGACAGGTGCCGCCGTTTGGCACGTCGGCACAAAACGAGGGGCAATTGCCCTCGGGACAGGGGTTCCTGATGCAAGATTGAGAAAAGCATTGATCGTCAAAATAACAAGAATTTCCGCCGGCGCCGAGCCCACAAACTTTGGAGGAGGAGGAGGTGGTGGTGGGAGCGCATGTGTTGTATGTGCATTCGTGGTCGGCGGTGCACTTGGATCCATCGGGGATGTAGGTGCAGGTACGATTCAGGCAGGCGCCGGAGATGCAACCTGAGTCGGGATTGCAGCCAAATCCGACAGTAGAAGAGTCGCAGAAACCAAGCTCTGTCACAGTGACCTGTTGACTTTGGTCATCGATCGAAGGTCGGGTGTTGTCACCGTAGGAGCATGAACGAGAGATGCAGGTGCTACTCTGTTTGCATGGTCCGTTGGGCAGAGAGTTATCGGCAAAAGTGGCGCAAATGCCATTCGCTCCGCACACATTCTGACATTGCGAATTGGTTTGGCAGTGTTGGCCATCGGGTCCGAGCTGGCAAGTTCCCTTGATGCAAAGGCTGTCTCGACAATCGTGCCAAGTCGAGCAACCAGAGTCGCCGGGATTGAGGGTGCCACAGGTACGGGGTTCGCCAATGTGCGCGGCATCGGAAGGGAGGCAGCTCCGGGTCACGCATTGAGCATCTGCGGTGCATGCCCCGCCTCCGGAAACGGATCCTTGCTTGGGGACTGTACATTTGCCGTTGGACCCGCAAATCCCGGCGGCGGCTGACGAGCCCCCGCTGCATTGGTAGTCCTCCACGCAACTGTCTCCGGCTATTCCAGCTGTGCATTTGCCAGCTTTGCAGAGACCCTGGTTGCATTCTCCGTTGTTGTCGCAAGCGTGGCCGATGGGGTAGCGCCCGCATTTGTGGTCTTGGCCATCAGTATTGTCGGTACAGGAGGTGAATGTGCCATTGCTGGCTGTGCAGTACTCCAGATAGATACCTCGACAGCTGCCGCTGATGCAATCGTTGTCCACGTCACAGTTGGAATTGGGCGGACGAGCGATCCTTCCGCACTTGCCGTTGATACAGAGGCCAGAGGCGCAGGCCTTGTCCGCTTTGCACGAGCGGCCGTCATTTTTGAGACAGGCAAATTCGATACATTCGTAGCCGGTGCTGCACACGGATTCACCGAGGTATGTGTAGTAGGGGTTAGAGGGCGTGCAGGAGCCGTACAGGAGACCTTCGGGGGAACACGTCGAGTTCACGCAGTTGCGGCTTCGGCAGTGCGCAGAGACGTAGCACGGTTCGTGGTTGAATTGACGTGAGCAGACGGAATCGAGGCAGACACGCGAATAGCATTCCGCGTCTTCGGTGCACTTGGAACCGAGCAACTTGCCTGGATGGGTCGCATTAGCAGCTCGGCCCCAAAGTTGAGGGCTCTCGAGGTCGTCGTCTCGCTCTGAAAGACTGGCGGCAGGGGAGGCGGCGGTGAGAGTAATGGCTGCAAGGAAATGGCACGCGAGAAGCGTGAGCAGCGCACCGAGGAACTTGCCGTTCATGTTGCAGAGACAGAAGGTCAGAAAGCGCCGGGGGTAAAGAGGGGGAAACGAAAGGAGACGGGATCTTGCTAGGCTTCAGCGTCGCTTCATATAGGCGGAGACGGCAAAAGCAGGACGAGGATCACCTGCGGTACTGCGGGTAGGCAGGCAGATGGAGTGATTGAGACTTCGGTGACTGTGAATGGCTGCTGATCGTTCCTCAGAGGAAAGCTGTTCGTTCTTTCGTTTGCTGCAGGAACCAAATTCAGTAGTAAATTGTGTGGACGACCGGCTACTTATGTATGTGCGACACCGCATGGATAAGAATACTTCCGCGGACACAGCGCTCCTGTATGGCAGCTGGATCTTGCTTGCTGGTGCGGGACCGTGATGGAGCGAAGCCAGGCACAGAGACTCGAGGACCGCTTACTTTCGAAAAGCAACAGAAGCAGAACAGGAAAGGAAGACAATGTGCATGATCGACGAGCAATCTGTCAGCCCGCGACAGGCGCTTCTCGTGCGGAATGCAACAATTTCATTTCGCTCTCCGACCTTGTTGGCTTCAGCAAGTGCAGATCGAGGGATCGGCAAGCCATCTCCGTCGGCCAGATCACCATCCAGAGTGTTCCTCCGGCCTGCCGGCCTCCCTCAAAGCTTGGATGCATGCGACTCGCGGCAGACCCATGTGTCAGCAATCCTACTCGTATATCCGAGACCAGCTCTGTCATAGCGAAATGCATGGCTTGGGCTGACAGAAATGCTCTCTCCGGCTCCGGGCCTTGCGTCCTCTCAGCTTGTGCGCTTAGCAAGCTTGGTCAGAAATGCGACAACGCAAGTGTGTAGTGAGTAGTGACTGCGAATCTAGCAAAGTCTGCACGAACAAAGGGGGACCCGCAAGATCAGCACCGATGCCAAGCAGGCACGAGTACTCTCCACCATGATGCGCTGTGAAGGCGACCCGATCAACGACTCATGCTAGGCTGTATCCGATCTACCACAGGGGCGGGACCTACGATGATGTGGGAGGCATTTCAGGGCAACGAGAACAATGATGTTCTGGTGCAGTGCCCGGGTGGGAACGAAGAGTCTCTGCTGCGAGGGGAGTCGAGAGCACCAGCATTGCGGCAATACTCACCCATCCACCTCTGACGGCTGCCTCCTCGCACTGACTTCATCAGGTGCCGCAAATCTGCCCACGATTTTGAACAGCGAGCGGACCAACATGTCGTCTGGCTTGCATCAGCAGTCTCACTGATCATTCCGCACAATTCATTCGTGGCAAAGTTGGATGTAATCATACATTTTCCGTCAAGGTACACGCTGGTTATCGTTCACCAATCAAAACACTCCTCTACATATACAACGTCCCGCCACGCGCCCGCGCCTAGCGCAAGTCGTGTTTCCACTCTCACAGCATCGCAGAGGGAGGCGGGTCCGCAAGAAAATATCGTCAGTCGGCTCTTTCTTTGCTGATCTTCGTCAAAGTCGAGGTGGTGTGCATAGCTATCCGAGCTCAAGTCGGCACGACGTCTGAACACTTGGACCCGGATCAGCGGCGAGCCGGAGTCGACCTCATCTGCCAATAAGGACGCACATCCCGCACCAGCCGCTGTTAAAGTTTCCGAGGTCAGGTGCACATTGATGGTGATGCAACACCGATCTGCCTTCTCCATGTCGTGTATCTGCGCCATTTGATCGGCCACAGATCTGAGTTGGTCTATTAAGACATCCAGCAGAGCTGAAATTTGGGCTCGAGGATCAGTACCGAGACGAGGTTCTGTACACATGATCCCACAAAAAGCTCACCTGCATCTCTAATCATCCAGATCATCGTACATGGGACCTGCGGTTGCTGAATTGCTGCTTGCTGAAGGTACGGGAGACATGCTGATAGCCCGACACCTCCGGCATACAGTATCAATCCGTCAGATGCACAGACCTAGGGTGAAGGACAGAAGAATGGTCAATCCACAGTTATCCAAGCAGCAGCCGACCTTTGTACCTACCGCTGAGTGCGGAGGGTGACCGTACGGGCCTTCGAGTACTACAGACACCTCCTTCGTGCTCCGGAAGCCTCGTCTCCGTGCCCTCCCATCCTTGGTGGTTCCAACATGGCTGGAGAGTTGTAGGGTCAAGCCTTGCTGCTGTCGGATCAGCAGATCGATGTATCCGACCTCTTTGCCGTTCTCCCTATCGCATTCCAGCCCAGTCGACATCACGCTGAAAGGATGGTCGCTGAACCACTGTTCAACTGGCATGAGCAACCGGACCGACTGTCCTGCCGCAATCTTTTGGGAGATCCAAAGCGCGGGCGGGTCTTCTGGTAGCTGGACGCGGGAGAGCGGCAGCTGAACTCGCAGGCGTACGATGGATGCAGAATAGCGGTCGATGGAAGCACTGATAAGCTTGATACCATTTCGATTCTGCACCGAGAGCAGAAGTCGGTTGCCTAGGCGAATCAAGCGATCCAATGCCCAAGCACCAATGCTGGCGAAGATGAGACCAAGAGCGTACATGAACTGCACCAAGGAGCCCAGTCAGCATCGCCGATTGTTCCTTGCTCGGTTGAAGATGACAGACTCACTCGGGTTTTTCGGATCAGATGCAGATGCAGGTACAGCCCGACTAGAGCGAGCACACCGAGCACAAGGTGCAGGATGACAAATGCCTGCACAAGCGAAACCTAGTCAGTCTCCCGTCTGCCCTGTTCTCGAGTCATAGCGTTGCCCGGGGTATGGCTCACCTCATATGCTCGCGTTCGAAGTTGGCCATAGGCTAGGATGGTCATGCAGTAGAAAATGAGCAGGGTCTACAGACGGAATCAAGGATGTGCAGTGCCAGTCTTTGTCAATGTAAGCTGTCCGAAACTTCTGCTTGTTCAGATTGTGAGTTCTGACACTCACAAAGATTCCCCACGACACATCGGCGCCGTAGAAGTCGATCTTGAGGGGACTGTCCGGCTCCTCCGCCCGATGATGCGCAATCCGGAGGCCCACATTGATGAAACCATGCACATTCGCCTGAAGCCACACCAGGCGCGCGACCCACCGATGAAAGACCATCGCATCTGCAAAGTCCAAGTCCAGAAGGAAGCAGAGTGGAGACCGCCTGCCAGCCAGCAGGAACACGAGCGGGAGTTGTCCGATGGCCATGGTCCCAGCTCGATGTGCGCAGTACCGCAGCATCTGCTCTTGTTGGCTGCTGGCTCCTGGCAAGCTTTATCAGGTTGGCCAAGGAAAGTCAGATGAGTATGCGGCTCTCTTTCGAAAGGGCTGGTTCTGGACCGTGGAAAGATGCTCACAAGACGTTGACTTCGCCAGAGGTGGTAGAGTACCCGAACAAGAGGATAGCGATGTTCAGGATGAAGAGTACCGCCAAAAGGAATGCATGAAGTCGAAGCGGCGCTCGAGCCGGTAACCACTTCCATCCAAACAGGTGATACCTCGTCGCATGTCTGCGCCCGAACAGAGGCGCGTGAGTCAGGTTGCTCCGCCAGCTGCGCAAGCGCCGTCTGCATTCCTGCGCAAACTTCGGGGCCAGGCTTGAGATCAGCTTTTGCACCGTCTCCACGATCACGAAAGCTGCAATGACCATGTACAACGCAAAGCTGAAAGATACGATCCGGATCGTGTTCAGCAACAGCGCATGGCAAAGCACGGCCCCGCACGAGAAGACTCACATTGCCAGACTTGGCACCTTGTATGAATTGTGATTGTAGACATGAATGGTCGTCAAGGAGTCGTCCAGTCGAGCCTCACCGTACGCTGTCCTGAGCTCGTTTACGTCTGTAGCAGTTACTATCCAAGGCAAGGTCATCTTTTAGGAGCTTGTAGACGGAAAGGGTTGGGCGGACAGGTCGAAGAAAGTGATTGCCCCGGAGCGCATCTTCAAAAGGGCCTGCTCAGTAGGTTCAGCCTGAGAGGAACGCAGAGTAAATGCCATCGCAGATTGTCCGATCCTCAGAATCGTCATGGACAAATTGCGAAGCGACCCAACCTTGAGCCAGCCAGGTGGTGTGGACCGCGAACAGCTCACTTTGAGTGAATGGAATACCTTCACGCCGCTAGCCAAGAAGAGGGGCTGGCAGTCTCCGGCATCGGATGATAAGTAAGGCAAGGGTCAGTGCACGGGTCAGAAAGAAGGTCAGTCGTTCGGATAGCAACTAGTGTACGGAATCATTGACGGAATTTCGACGGCACACGTCAATGCACAATGACAATGGTGATGAGCGCCTCGGACAGATAGGGCGAAGCGACGCATGGGCAGGGTTCACAGATACTGTAGGTGCAGCAGGGCATGCAAGCCCTGGAACAGCAATGTCGAATGTTTTGGGGCCGGATGGACAGGTGTGCCCGGTGGTGAGCAAGGTGGAACCGCATCTGTTGAGCCGCACCATCTGACGAGTAAATCATCATACGAGCCCGCTTTAACCGCTAAAAACCCACAAAAAGCTTGCTGAGGACCCCCTTGGCTCGTGCCACCTCCCACACATTCTTGCTTCGCTTTCGATCATCAATGGCTCCTCTTCTCGTGGGCGCGCCTTTCGCTGAGGCGCTGGTGTCAAGCCGCATACAGCGGCTCCGCTGCTTGCCACCGCCCATGCTACGTGGCCCAGAAAGCGTGTGCCCAGGTTTGTGGGCTGTTGAAATGATCAGGTCCAGAACAAGACCTGCTAGCTAGCCTTGACCCGGAAGTTTCTGCATGACACCAGAAAGATGTTTGAAAAGGAGACCTGCAAGTCCTTTTGGAGAAGGGGTCAGCCGGCCGGAGGACGGAGTCTTGCCTCGCGCATGAAGATTACTGCTGCACATTTGCAGAACGATGTGGACTCGCGAGGAGGTGAAAGGGGATGGATGTTTCTTCGATGGGCCAGACACGGAGTGGGCGCACATAGTCATGCTACCTCCTCCACAGGTGGACCGCTCCTTTGACTGGTTCAGGGTCACCTGTCTGCACATTAGGAGTGCAAGCACGATACCGATAGGAAAGCTGAATCTAGATATGGACCCCCAAAGCTGCAATGGTAGGGCGAGTCGAAGCGGAGAAGCTCAGCGGCTTCGAGCTGGAGAGACAGCATAGGCGAGCACAAAACGAGAAGGTGAGCTCAACATCTCTGAGGAAGTCTGAAGCCTGGCCGACGGTGAATGGTTTTCTTTTTGGTTCGACGCACATCGCTGTGCTCCTTATGGAAGTGTCATTCCACAATTCTACTTCTCGGCCGGGAGGTCTTTTTCCTTTCTTTTGCCTGCATTTCCTGTCTTCTCATTTCTTGCCTGCCTGAGCTTCGGCTGACTCTGGGATCACATCAGTAATCACTGCCTCTACTCCACGTTGAGCTTGAACCGAGTCCCTGAGCAACGATACGTTCTTCATCTCATCTCAGAGCTTCGTTTGTATTGTGCTCGCTTCACCGGCATTTGCTTTTTGTTGTCCCGACCGTTCTCAGTCCGTTCCTGGAAACGTATTCGCCTTTTCCTCACCTCCCACACTTGAACGCGCGCTTGATGCGGTTAGCAACGATGTAGCATCGCTCTATCAGCCCGCCTCACTCAACGTGGAATCTGTTTCATCCCCTTCGTGTTCTCCTTTGGGAGAACTCTTGACCAAGCTGCGACCGACACCTCCAGACACTGCCGATCGATGATGTATCCCTTTGACGACGCTTGCGTCACAGTAGGTGCCCGAGAAGAAATAGGCATTCAACGAAAGTTTCATCCTCCTCTTTCACCTGATCTCAACCCCATAGACAAGGCTTGGCGTGCTCTGAAAGCCGCCTTGCGGAAGCGTATCATGTCTAGCTACGCTCAGGAGGCGGTTTGGGAGGCCGTACAAGAAGGAACTGGAAAAGCTTGACATTGAGATCAACCAGGACGTAATGACATGCCGAAGCAGGTCGCAACTATCCGCAAGTGTCACGGAAAGTTTGCGGAATCATGGTAGCACATTCGAACGCCCCTACTCTCCGTGTAGTTGCCCTCTACACTTCGATCGTCTTTGTGTTTCAACTTCGGTGTGCTGCTCTATGTGTGAATCGTGAACAACCTGTTGTTGGTGCCTCCATTTCTCGAGAATGGTGAAGACTTTTGACATCCACCTCGTACTTCCTTTCCTTTCGCATCCTGTCTGATTGCTAAGAGCCCACGCTCAGACTTCTGCCCTCTGTGAACAGGACCTATGTCCTCCCTGATCCATTCAAAAACACGCGATGTGGACATGATACTCTAACGGCAAGATCCTTATAACATTGATTGGTCATCTTCTTGATTCGTGACGCATCCGGAGCTACAGCTGTGGTCATTTTTGGTTTAGAAAAAGGGGATGGTGGGCCCGAGTCGCCTCTGAGTAGAAGCGCGGTCCCAGGCACGCCGAGTTGTGAAGCCGAGATTTGTATGATACAGGCTCGAGCGATACATGTATACAGATATGTACGAGTAGGTCGGCGTTCCCTTTGGAAATCGTGTAAAATAAAGAAAACAGATGGAAACGATTCGCTGTCCCCATGACAAGACAAAAAATGAAGGGGCGAGGCGATGTTGGAGTTGGATCCGTGTTTGTCTAGGCGAAGATGGACAGAAGGGAGGAGAGTCGAGGAGCTCCAAGACCGGAGGGCGTATCAAATCCGGTGGTGGCGGAGAAGCCTGCCTGGCCATTTGGACCACACTGGATCGATGAGCCATTGGTGATGTCATAGAAGGCGGACGGAGAAGCATACAGAGTCGGGTGCACGTAGCCTACGCGTCCTTTGCCCTGGAGAACCCAAAAAAGAGACGGGATAAAACAGAGTCAGACCCGTCTGTGCGAAGAACAAGGACGAAAGAGAGAAGGAGATGCGAAGAGAAATCACTCACTGCCTTGCTGCGGGCGTCATTGACGAGGGTGAAGAGCGAAGCGACAAGGGGGCAAGCAGCCGACGTCCCTCCGACGCGAGCAAACTGGTTGCTGTACGCGATCACGTAGTTGGATCCAGCAGCGGCCAGGTCAGGGAAGGAGCGACCCGAGCTGTTGTATGAGCCAGCGTTGGCAGATCCGATCTGGGCAAGGTAGCTCGAGACGGCCGAGTTTTGATACGAGGGGCGGGGAAAGACATTGCTGAATCCAGACCCCGATGTGAATCCAGACTGGTTCTGGTGTCGTTGTTCGTTGTCGTGTTGGACGCGTGAGGTAGTTGTGCACACGATCAATCATGCACTCCTGGCTCGTTTTCTCACGATCATTCCAGTGCATTCCTGGCCCAACGGCCAACGTCTCCCCCTGACTCTTTTCTTCCCTGCTTCATCCAGACGTCCTGGACTGCTATATATCACCACCTGTTGACTCTGATTCATGTTTCCCCCTTCCTCCTCTCAATCAATCCTTCTCATCTTTCCAATAGCCTCTGCCTCTTGTTTGCATCCCAGCTCTACAAACCTTTATTGGTGAGTAGGCTGATGACTATCTCTGTCTGCCCTGGGGGCAGACTTTGACACCTGGTCGACGGTGTCGATGGGACTGTGAGGCTCAGAAGTGAGCTCGAAGTCCATAAAGATGTCGACTGAGGTGGGCAGGTCGAGGGTGAGCCCCTCGGAAAGCTCAATGAGCATGTCGATGGCGTGGGAATTCTGCGTCAAAGGGCCAACCCTGAAGGGGTACACGGTGCCTAAAATGAGCTCTACTCTAGTTGAAGCAACCACAAATTCAGCCCCTTTCGCCTGGTCTCCAAGTGGATCGCTGCTGAGGCTGAGAAAAGACGGCATTCGGTGCTCATCCTTCTGGTGATCACAACGGCGCTGCTATCAACTATTGCAGGGTCTGTACTCACTTGGCTCTGGGAACAGAACCTCTCACCCCTTGCCAGGCTTCCTGAGCCCTGTGGTGATCGGCAGGCATACCTCATGCAAGCTCAGCCCGCTGCCAGACCAAGACTTACGCACTCAGCATGTATCTTCACCGACAAGGGCCCTTCAGAATCTCCGTGAGTGGGGTATTCTGTTGAGAGAATTGGAAACTAAGAGTCGAGAGCCACGGCCGCTGCTCAGGACAGGACTGAAGATGCGAGGCACGCTGCGGGCCTGCGGCACGGATGCGGAATGAGGTGAAGAAAACCACCTGGATCCGGACAGCATGGATTGCCACTCAGTCAAGTCCGCGTGTAATCCGTCGGGAAAGACGGACGACATGGATGGCCCCTCCTCAATCGGGCCCATGTGTATCTCAGACAGAATGGTGCACAGAGCCGAAATGAAACAAAGCATGCGGCAGTACGGAAACAGCATCCAGATTGAGCCGGATCGGCAACTCTCGCGACAGAGCACTCAGAAATTGGCACTGCCTCAGGCCGGACCATGCTGTTCGTTCCTCGTGATACCGACGCTTGGCCGCTCCAACAGAGATGGATGAGAAGGCCCAGTGGGTTTTCTGAGAGGAAGCATGAGTTGGCGGCTTTAGGCGAAGTTAGGGCTCCGCGCGGTGATCCGATTCAGGACTGTTCATATTGGGCCCCGTCACGCTGGGTATTTAAACGCGAGATGATCGCCTCGACGAAGGTACCCTCCCAGCAATCCCGCTCCACCTGTCGTGCATCTTTTCACTGATCTCTGAACCCCGTGCTGATACTTCTCACCATACAATCTCACCTTCGGTTTTTTTTTTCTTCCTGTCGGCTATTTCCCCCAACTCAAAGTCCCAACAGGAACCAGATCTTCAAGCCTTGAATACCGACTCGCATACAGAAGACCATACTTGCGGCTCGGATGAGCTTCTTTTCAAGCTTGGCATAGTTCGCCCACGTCCTTCCGGCGTGGAGAGATTGCTGCAGGAGCTCATCTTGGAAGAAACAAGCCTCTCCAGCCCAAAGGCATGCATCGACGACTTTACAGTCGGCGCCGCGCTCCAACGTCGACTGTCTCTGAAGATTGAGATGCCACAGCCGGACCTGAACGCTTGCCAATCGGTGCTACGGATGTGCGACAAGACCACCGTCAAGACATACTCTCTTAAACACCCACATCGGGTGAGTCTGCGGCGCGAATGTATGTGTCAGGAATGCTATTGATCCGGTACATTCCCGACAACCTTGCAGTGTCTTCCCCAGCATGGCTGGCAAAGTCGTGTTCGAACTCGCCCGCAAGCTGTCAAACGCGTACGTTCCGAAGGGGTCTGCGAGGGCTAACCACGCTGTCTTCACTTACTATTCGACATTTCGATCCTCCCGCATCTCCTTCACCTCCATCTGCTTCATCTCCACCTCCCTTCTTTACCAAACGAGGACGATGCAAGAAACGTAGACGTGTAGATGCTATATCATCCAGAGATACAAAATGCAAACAGTTCCAATCGTACTCGGACCTCACGGTCTTTGAGCATGCCCCTCCACCTCTGACTTCAAGTCATAGAGAACCTTTTGACTTCTTCCGACTTTTGTCGTCGAGATTTTGTTGGCTCACCTCTGACCTCTGGTCATCGAGAATGTCCCATTTCCTCTGACTCAATGTCATCGAGACGCTTTGGATGCTCAGATGGCTTAGGTCATCTTTGAGATTCTTTCCGCGGTTCGCGCCTCAAGACCACGTCAAGCATATCAGAGGTAGGACTAGTTCAACCTTAGGCTTAGGGATTGGTAAGTTAAGAAAGGCGTGCTTGACTTGCGCCAGGTCCTCATGGAGTGCATGCATGCGGATGTGGATCTCTACCGTTTCTTCGCTCTGCGCTGGCACACCGCTCTCGAGGCCCTCTGAGAAGCGAGCACACAATCATGTGGGCTGGATACAGGATGCAGCTATGACGGACAGTGGCTGCCCTGAAGGTCGTCCCATCGGCTCTGACGGCTGGTGATTCAGGCCTCTTCCACCTTTTATTTGGTGGCTGGTGCTCCCGGTCCATCATTCGAGTGGGCAAGAAGTCCTCCATGACAGCCGCCCTGAAGCCCTCAGTGCCGTCCAGATGAGATGGCCACTTCCACCACTTCAGAGTCTGACTGCTAAAGTTGATAGCGGTCTAGAAAAGCTCATCCAGGCGTCGACCACCATCAGATATAGATGTCAGGCCCACGGAAGACCAAGGCCTATGGCCAGGAGAATCCTGGCCTCCTTGTGCACAGTTGCCCGGAGGAAATTGAGCTTCATCTGGCGGAAGATGCGTCTACTCAGCAGGAGCGACGCAGGCATATTGAGCGGGCTGATGCGCATGAGCGCTATGTCTGCAGCGTCTATTGCAATGTGAGAGTCTGGGCCCTCGTAGATGCCAACGACAGAGTGCAGCGTGCATTTCGCGTTGACCTCTAGAACGGCAATAGTGGCATCTGCGACATTGAGATCCTCCGCTACACGCTGGTGTCCATCTTTTGCAAATAGGCAGGCAAGGCCACGACGGTCATCTCCGGCGACTCCATCAAGCACATCACACACACTCCATCCGAGGTCATCGTCGAGTTCGAGAGCGGCAAGACCGAGGCATTCGATGTGTAATCATCGTCGCCGACGGCATGCACTCTCGCACTCGCTCCCTTGTGTTTCCAAGACAGGCGAGGAAGGTGCGGTCCAGCATCGGCTTTCGAACTTCATGATTTGCTACTTCCAGATTCATTCCTCTCAAGCCAAAGACGGAAATTGGGCAGGATGCAGGATGGAGGATTCGCGAAGGTAGGCGATCCATCTGGACTCCTTCGACAGCAGATATACAGAACCCCACGCAACACGATCAGCCTCGAGACCATCTCGGCTCAGCGAATACGTTAACAGAGCAGAATCCAGACCTCTTGCAACAGTGTGCCAGAAGACTTCTGCAACTTGACACGTACGGGGCTACGGCCTAGCCGTTTATCTACACATTTCAGTTACACACAAGGTGCAGTCATTCGGCAAACATCGTTCTGAGTGCAACAGCCCCTCGTCCAGCATTGTTCTCAGAATGGTTGGGAACATGGGAGATCGAGGAGTCAACAGAACGATCTCCGAGCCAGAAGATTTGCGCGAGTGTGCTGCAAAGAGCAAGACTCGCTGTTAAGCCGTAGCCCCGGCGACGAATCTTTACAGAGTGCGTACATCCTTTAACTGCTTTTAGTTCCTGATAAGTCAGTGTAGTACCACAGGGCCCTTGCGAGTATCTTCTCAACGAGGATCTGCAGCAGGCGTCCAGGAGCACGATGCTGTCTGCTTGATAAGCCCTGAAGATTGTTTCCGGCGAGGTCAACAGCTCGTAAAGCGCCGATCGGAACTCTAGGACGCTCTCCGTGAAAGGTCTCGTTGATATCGTTTTTCAGCTATTGAGCTCGACTCATATCCTCAGGAACCCCATACATAGGACTGTGTTCATGAAGGCGTCGAGATCCTTTTCGAGACGAAGCGTTCATGGGCCCGCACCTGAAGAGTTTCGGTGCGTGGACCATTGTCAAGCACTACAGCTTACTGTTCATCAGCGACCCCTTCTGCGCAACTTTTCCCAACCATTGCCGTCAATCATCGCCGTGATCGGACGATCGCGTTCACCCACCAGCCACGGTAGACTCGCTCTTAAGGCTGTCCTTCTCGAAACAGAGTCTCGTTCAATGGCCACCGTCCCGAGCCTGAAACTGTTTTGGGAGTACAATCAGCAGCATGCACCAGTAGACTCGCTGCTTTGCGATCGCCTTGACGGCGGTGATCTCTTGGATTGCAGGGAACTTGTTATCGTCACAAAGCGCTCATAGATGGCCTGCTTCCAGAAGTTCCTCGATGACACTCCTGAGCTGCAGCACGTACTTCTTGCTCCTAGTGGCCGCGCTATCTAAGAATCAGCATGGCCGAGCGAACATGTCCGGTAGGAGAAGGACAGTTCAGCAAGGCAGTCGAAAATCAAGGCAGGGAAAGAAGGCATAAAAGCAGGGCAGAATGCCTGGCGATAAGCTGACAT
This sequence comes from Tilletia setariae, assembly GCA_023634365.1. NCBI lineage: Eukaryota > Fungi > Basidiomycota > Exobasidiomycetes > Tilletiales > Tilletiaceae > Tilletia > Tilletia setariae. The sequence goes on from JAMJXE010000008.1 coordinate 485,411, forward strand.
CTCCTTTTCTTCCAACCATCCAACCATCCCTTCCTTCCTTCCTTCCCCTGTTCTCACATCTCGTCCTTCTCACCTTTCTCTTCCCCGTCTTTCTTTCCACGCCTTCAAGTTTTCTCTCTACTCATCTGCCCTCCGCAAACCTTTCCTACTCGGCCAAGCATCCCCATCATTATTCCTACTAGCATCTGTCCGCCATCAAGATGCTCACACGCTACCTCCTTTTCTGTGCTGTGGTCGGCATCGTCGCTGCGGGCTGGGCTGCGGACCTGTTCTGGTTCAGCTGCGGTCAGTTTGTGACCGGTTTCAACAGGATCGTCGACAATTGCAACGAACACACTGTATCGTGCGCATTTGGGGCTCTCCAACTAGTCTTTTCCGCAATCGGCGTAGGTGCTGCCGTCTATGGTGCTCAAACTCTTTACCAACCATGGCTCGGCAGGCGCTCTGGAGATGGCCACTACCATTTGTTCGAGCTCGGTCATCCTGACCTTCATGAGAAAAACCTGAGAGCCTCTGGTCTGGCTCCGGTAGTCGACGGTAATATGTCGATGTTTGACTTCCTCAAGACGGCGCATCTTGGCAAGGAACAGGAGGCTCGCGTCATTTACCACCACGCGGATGGCACCAAACGCCAGATGCGCTACCACTTCGACAACGAGACATCCTTTCACATGTTGCACGCCTCGTTCCACTCTGTCTTCGAGCACGAAGAGTTCGACCCCTCCCACGAGAAGCGCGAGCAAGTGGACATCAACACCGGCTTTGGTGCCGCATTCAATGACATGGACGCTGCCGATTGGAGCAACGTCAATCACGGCAAAGGTGACATTGCCTACTGGACCTCTCACTCGCTGCAGCAGCTCGAAAACAACAATGCCGACTCGTTCTGCATGGGATTCAACGACCCAACCCGCAATGGAGAGCATGTCGGCGCACTCCGAGTCCAGCCTGCCAATCCGAACACGTACCATGGCGTCAACTTCAACGCTTGTGGCGGCGACACCTTCCGCCGTCGCAGCTTCATCTCACGTCGTGGTCAGCCCATCGCTGCCCTCAAGGACGCCCGTGCATCCCTCAAGAGCCACATCGGCCTAGTCGAATCCAAGACGAACGTCGATGGGCCTGTCACTGTGGGCGCTCAGCAGGACCTGTCCACGAATGGCGGTGACTCGTCAATTGCCATTGCTCTGGTCAGCAGCGCCAAAGAGGACGAGGGAGCGCTCTTGAAGAGGACCGTCTGCGGTTCATTCTACTGTGACAGCACCGCAGATTGCGGGTTCGCCGGGTGTGGAAACGACTATGTCTGCAAGCAGAACCAATGCCGTTTGCTCGAAATACCCTGCGGACATCCCAGTATTTGCTGATTGTGGATCCAGGCTCCCGCCTTCTCTCATGCAATGCCAACTTTCATCTTCCCTTGACGTGGTGCGTCCGATGCGAGACAGGCGATGGCTTCCTCTCCGTGCGACAATCCGTCACACGAGTTTCATAAGAGTCTGGACGATGAAGGTTCGGACTTGATACCTCCGAAACATCTCGGTGCGGCGTGATTGCTGAAAAGCGCGGAGAGATCGTCATTCGATAGTTGTCCTGTTGCACCTGCTCTAGCAGATATCCGTCTTTGGCTCGGACAGCCTGCCATCAACGAATCTAACATCGTTCCGTTTGAGAAAGAAGAGGAGGGGGAAAGGAGGAAAGGAAAAGCAACAGACTATAAAACAACAACAAAGCAAACAGGAGTCGCAGCCACGAAATTTTTCCCACTGGGAAAGAGAAGGAACCCTTACGAAATTTCCTCAGCCGCCATACTCGCACGTTCCAGAATTGCAGTCTCTGAAGGTTACGCAGTCCCCATTCGCTCGGCATGTATCTCCCCCCTCGATCGGCTTGCAGTGACGGGAAGGGCAGCCCACGGTGGTGTAGCCGCAGTCACTGGTGACGCACGCGCCACTGTAGCAGTCGCTGTCCTTCTGGCATGCAGCATACGCAGCGCCCGTCGTGCAGGTTCCGGAAGACTTGCCACTCGGGATGGTGCAGGAGAGAGAGGTGCATTGAGTCGCACTGGTGCAGGTGGCGCCCAGCGCCTTCCCGGTGCACACTTGGTTCGTGCAAATACCCTGGCCGCAATCGGCTTGGACCGCGCACTTGTCGCCGATGTGGGAGGGGTAGCACTTCTGGTCGATTGGGTCGACTGTTGACGTCCCGGTGGCATTGTTGATGGAAGGGCGGACCGCCTGGCCATAGAGGATACAATTGTTGGACAGGCATTGGCTGCTGATCTTGCAGAGCTGATTTGCGCCCGTGCTGTTGCTCGGTAAAAAGCAGACGCCGTCGAAGCTGCAGGCCAGGTCGCCTTCACATTCGGAACTGATAACGCATCGATCCCCTTTGACTCCTTGTTGGCATGTTCCGCTTTTGCAGATTCCAGTGTAGCAGTCGGTATAGTTTGAACAGGGACCCTGTCCATCGTTCAAAGGACCGCAGATCGGGTTCGATTGGCGCTTTCGGCTGTGCCCTCCGAGGTTCTCCCAGAGACCGTTGGAGTCCTGGTACCAGCCGCTGTTGCATGATCCGCTAATGCACTGATTGTCGTCGGAGCAAGCAGCGTGAGGAGGTTGAGACCTTGGGCTGAGGAGGGCACACTTGCCGTTGGAGCAAGTCTGTCCACCGGTACATTGGTAGGGCTCCGAGCACGAGTCCTGCGAAGACCAGAGGTCGAGGTGGCAAAGATAAGGGTGGTCAGCTCTGACTCTCCCAATAGACCACGGCACAAATCGAGGCTGTCCACCGCACTCACTCCGACGGTGCTGTTTTGGCAAGTTCCGTTGCATTGTCCGAGCTGGCAGTCGCCCGGGTTCACACATTTGTGTCCGATTGGAAAGCGGTCGCACAGTCCGTAGGTCGCATATTGATTGAGCTGGGCACAATACGCGTAGTCGCCGTTATCGTAGGTGCAAAGCTGTGGAAACGAGCAGCCGCCACTCTGGCACTCATCACCAGTATTGCAAGGTTTGTTGGGGGCCAGCTTCGACTGGCCGCAGATGCCCGAGGTGCAAGGCGAGCCTGAGAAGCAGTCGGATGCCTTCTTGCACTTGGACCCGTCTTGCACTCGACATTGGCTGCTTCCGGAATCACACCGGATGGTGCGAGCATCGTTGGAGTCGCAGTCGCCGTCGTTCTTGTCGCGATATCGACATGAGCGACGCTCGAGCCTCGAGCTCGGACCTCCTTCGGTGTCGTCGTTGTGACGACCGAGCCGGTCTCCCTCATCACTGACTTGTTTCCCTCATAGATGTTCGCCCCTATCGTCCGTTGCTAGGACTGATCTCATCTTCACTCCATGCTCTCTGTGCTTTCCCTTCACCATGTTTGCCCCTCTCCAGGCTATATAAGCCCTTCTCCTTGTGTACTCTCCTCTCTTACTATGACGACCAACGCAACCAACCTATCATCCATGCCCTTTCTTACGCTGAACAGCACACTCTACCTCTCTGGTCCAAGATCCTGCTCGCCCTCACCGGTGAGCAGGCTACGCTCCGCTTTCTCTCCTCTTCCTCCCTTCTTTGTGTCTTGACAGGTTATGAGCCCAAACACTCTTGTGCTGAGTTCTTGGACCAAGATGTCTGGCACATTCGCCCACGTGGGCATCCCTATCGGCGCTGCCTCAAAACCGCTTTCGCCCTGATCATCGGCCTCTGTTTGGACACCATTTCTGCTCTCTGTATCTCGTCTGCCTCGTCTTCATCGTCATCGACTTCTTGGACGCCAGCGAATACGATGACGCCTAGTGCTGCTTCTGCCCCAACATTGTCATCATCAGTGTCGGTCTCTCGACCCTTCTCCTTCTCGTCCGCCATTGGTTCCTCCTCAATCGGTACCGAGATCGTCGTCGAGGTCAAGCACCTCCGCCGCGCCTCCTCGCACGCCGCTCGCAAGGTTCGAATCCATACTACATGCCTCTACGTCCTCGGTACACTCGCCGTCGACATCCTCACCTTTCTCAATGTACCACCCTCTCGCCAGGGGTGGTCAGGCCACCATGTCGGCCTTCGTCATTGTCATTCGCACAGCTGGTATCAAGGATTTCCCTCTGTCATCAGCGCTGGCCTCGTCATTCTGCGGCATCGGCCGCCTCTTCCGTTCTGTACACCTCGTCTGAGCTCTGTACTTGCTCGCTCTAGCCGGCGATGCGCCTTATTGTCTCGTCAAGGTCTTCGGTCGCATGCTCTCGACCACCTTCGATATAGTTCATATGTCTACACCCGGTGCCTCACGTGGCTCGGGCGTGGTGGACATCTTCTACGACACATTCGAAAGAGCGGGCTTCTGCAGACAGCCCGGCTCTGGGTGCCATCGGTCCCCTCCAAACAGCACGGAGGGACCTCAGCAGGATGGGCCGGCTCACCACAGCCACGGGTGATGACTGGAGGCGTGGAGCTGATCACTCACGCTCGGTATCCCCACACGATTGGCTTCAGCGACTGCGCGAGGACCGAGCTGGCACGCTTGTCCCGCGATCACTGTTGCCCTGGCACACTCTGTGCACGACGCCGCGGACAGGCACGGTCAACGACGACGTCCTGCCCGGGCCGGATGCCGAATCGACATTCGCGTTTCCAACTTCCCTCTCGACTCTGCTTTTCCGACTCGATCTCGCTTTCTCAACCCGACTCACAACCTCACGAATCGCTCCTTCCTCCACGTCTCTCATGGGGGGGGAGTGTCACGATACAACATTAGAGACGTTGCGTCTGTCGCTCGGGCCTCGTCTCCTTCATGAACTGCTTTCCCGGACGTTGCTCCGACTTCTCCCTCTCTCGTCACTCATGGGCGGGACTGTCGCGATATCGACATGAGCGACGCTCGAGCCTCGAGCTCGGACCTCCTTCGGTGTCGTCGTTGTGACGACCGAGCCGGTCTCCCTCATCACTGACTTGTTTCCCTCATAGATGTTCGCCCCTATCGTCCGTTGCTAGGACTGATCTCATCTTCACTCCATGCTCTCTGTGCTTTCCCTTCACCATGTTTGCCCCTCTCCAGGCTATATAAGCCCTTCTCCTTGTGTACTCTCCTCTCTTACTATGACGACCAACGCAACCAACCTATCATCCATGCCCTTTCTTACGCTGAACAGCACACTCTACCTCTCTGGTCCAAGATCCTGCTCGCCCTCACCGGTGAGCAGGCTACGCTCCGCTTTCTCTCCTCTTCCTCCCTTCTTTGTGTTTTGACAGTTCTTGCACACGCCGTGAAGCTCACTAGGAGTGGCGCAAGTTCCGCTGGAACCGCAGTTTCGAGTGGCACAATTGCCGTTCTCGAAGCAGGGTCCTCCTACCGGCTGTCGTGCGCATTTCTTCTTGGTCGAGCCGCTGACGGGTGCACAAAGCTTGGAGTAGCACTGGTCGGAAGTGGTGCAAGTCGAACCGACGTACTTGCCCGTGTGAGCAGTGCGGGCGAAAAGACCGACAGGGCCTTCTTCACCATGCTCAAAAGCAGAGGGGGAAGCGGAAACGAAGACGGCGGCGGCGGTGAGCAGCAGGGCCAGACTGAGCTTGCGGAAGTGAGCACCGAGCATGGCAGCAAGAAATCTGCCCGAGCAGGCAAGAGCTGGAGGAAGAAGTGCAAGGGGAGGGAAGAAGAATGGAGGGACGGTAAGGAGGGGGAAAGACGCTCTCTGTGGCTAAAGGACCTGGGGGTGCAGCGCCGATACGATCCTGGCCAAATCACGGCAGAGAAAGGTAGCCATTATATAGTACTGTAGACCTGTCAGCGTCGCCGCCGAGGAAGAAAGAAGTGAAGATTGTCTCTGCGAAAAGTTTCTGCAGCCGGAAGGAACCAACTTTCATCGCGCAGCAGTGACAGGGCACCCGTCTGCCTAGCAGACTGCTCGTGCGGGTGCAGCAACCGATCGCCAGTAGGATCTGCAGCAGATGACCATCCGTGGGGAATCCACATGGTTCCGCGACCAGAACGGGAGACGGGAGCGCCACGCAGAGCAGAGGGGCGTGTGAGCCGGGTACTTCCCGGTTTTGGACCCGCGTCGGAGTTCTGCCCGTGAGCGCACCAAGCAACGCCGTTTGCTCGAAGTACCCGGCGGACATCCTTTGCTGATCGTGGATCCAGAGCCCCGCCTTCTCTCATGCATTTGATGCCAACTTTCCTCTACCCTTGACGTGGTGCGTCCGATGCGAGACGAGTGATGGCTACATACATCTGCTCAAAGGCCCCCTGCGACAAGTCCGCACCCAAACTCTATATTGGCCTGCTGTAAACCGAGAACACGCCACTACAGGTCTCGACAGCAAGATGATCTCGTCTTCAAGCAAGACTTTACAGATTCCATCCAGAAATGCATGACTCATCCTCCAACATAGTCTACACTTTTGCTCCCCGTCCCTTGATGCTCCTCAAAACGGACCAGCCGCTGAACGCCTCAAGCTCTGAGACCCTGGAGGTGAAAGAAGAGAAAGTGAGTGCGAAAGGCGGTCGACCAAGGTGGAGGCGATGAGGTCGACCGTAGATTGAATGAGCCTGGCGATGGCCTAGATTTCGGGCGTGTCAAAGTGCATGTAGCAGCCGCGACAGTCCTCACCCGCAGTCATCCAGATAGCATGGGCTACACGCCTTGAAGATGAAGTCATTTGGTCAGCTATGAAACGCCAGCTTTCAACGACCCTCGACGTGGTGCGTCCGATGCGAGACAGGCGATAGCTTCCTCTCCGTGCGACAACCCGTCATACGAGTTTCATACGAGCTTGGACGATGTAATCTTGCGGCTTGATACCTCCAAATCATCACGGTGCGGCGTAATTTGTCGTTCGATACTTGTTCTGTTGCACCTGCTCTAGCAACTGCCCATCTTTGGCTCGAACAGCCTGCCATCAACGAATCTATCGTCGATCTCCTTGACCCAATCCATCTCTTTCCTTACACTTGTTCGATGAGAGAGATGAATGACCGGACATGATCACAGGATGAGAAGCGCGGGAGGACTCTGGGTGTGGTCGAACAATGTGCCAGATCCTGGGTCGAAAGGAGGAGGAGGACCCCAGATGTCATCTCGTGCTGCTCTGCCTCGATAGATGGGTCGAAATCCGCGCAATGTTGTTGCTATCTTCATCTCCTGATTGGTGGCAAGGTCCAGCTTGAATGTGTGCTGAACTGCGAAGTAATGTTCCTCGGGCGGTGTGGTCGAATGGAAGGTCAAGTATTTGAGACGCGGCGGTAGGGCGTCCTTGTCCCGCAATGTAATCTCTGCATTCAGTGGCGGCGGTAGAGAATGTAGATCGAGTCGAAGAGCGACGATTTGGCTTGATCCTTGCAGAGCTTTGAGAATCGCCAGCACGTGTTCTTGAGCTCGCGCCCAGGGAGAGGATTCCGGCATCACGCTACCGAAAGTCGGGGTGTAGTCGAATGCAAGGCGGAGCTCGACCAGACAGGGGAAAAATGAGGCAAACAATGACCTACACAGCTTCTCGTTCAGCCAGTCGGACGGAAAGCAGTGGAATGCGACATCGATGCAGGTCACCGATGCGGCCTGATTCGGCATCGAGTTGCGGATGGCTTCAAGCAGAAATTCTTGACCGACGTCTACAATGACCTGGTTGTTGTCCAGATACAAGTGTCGAATGTTCGGTCCGTGCTTTGCAAAGGACAGGACAGGTCCTATTGGGCCGCGGAGGCTAGATAGATGCGCCGGAACACTGACCGACTCAAGTTCTGGAGGCACATTGATCGGGTCCGGCTCCAGCCTGCTCGAATCTGGCGGAGTGTACAAGGGCTGCGGGAACCGGACATGCACAAGGGTATCTTTGTGAGCTGCGACAAAGGCGCAGAGCTGTTCCGGATCCAGAATGTCGACTTCGCAATTTCGCAATTTTGGAAAGGTGATCGGCAAGGTCTGTTCGTAATAGAAGTGCGCGGAGTCGATGCGCAGTTCTTCAAGTTGGGCAGCGTGGCGAGCGAGAAAGTCATGCAGACGGACTTGGATCGAGCTAAAGTCGGTAATGCCATCATTCCGCATGGCGAGACTGAACGAACACAGCTTTGGCCAGTCGATGCTCAAAAGAGAGCACTGCCATTGCGCGTCGTCCTCATCGGAATTGAGTCGGAGGGCCAAGGCGCGCACGGAGCTTGACAATGCATTTCCAAGGGAGTCCCATATTGACCGACTTGCATACCAGCGCCCAGTACGTCCCATGCGAGGGTCAACGAAATGCACAGTACGGATCTTGGACGCGGAGGGACGCGACTGGACGTGGTCGATCATTTGGACTAAGCTCGCCCAATGAGATTCTGCCCTCTTGACAAATTCTGCCCTCTGAGCCTGTTCCGGCAAACGATCGGGTTCATCCACGTGATCGACAACGACTCGCAAAGCGGTGATGCGGTCTGCCAGGATCGGATGCGCTCTTACGATTCCTGCAAATCTGTGCGCATTGCTGAGGCCGATGGTGAGATCGAAAGAAGGCGGGCGAGACGCGCACCGAGTGTTCAATACGTGTAGGAAGCGGTCGAGACCCAGCATGGTGAAGGCGTAGTCGAGATCTTTTGGAGCGACCTCAGCTCGGTTCATGCCGGTAGGTCTGTAAACCAGGGACCACCTCTGAAAAGGGCTTTCGCTGCTGGTCCTTGGCCGGTGCCGAAGACGGGCGGGAAGGGTGTCATCGTAGATGCGGATGTGACGAATCAGTTGTGCCTGTGTTTGATTATTGTTTATGAGGGCGATGTAGTCGGCGAACCGAGTGAGGGGAATGTCGAGTTGTTTGTGCAAGAGTCGAGTGAGAGACAGGAAGCGGAAGTGCTTTGACACGAGGGAAAGGTTGAGCAGATCAAGCTGATTCAGCTCGGACACGATGGACAATGCAAGCTCAACCGTATGCCAGACACGCCATGAGGGAGATGCTGTGTGGTCGCCACCCATTCTTTCTACATGCTTTTCCTTGCTGGGTGATGGTGAATGCCAGCAGGAGGTGTCCACCGAACTTACGCCCTTGAGCACCTCGAACTATGCCCCAAAATCTTTCCGCTGGACATCAACTCGCTGAAAGTCCTGTACAGTGCTTGAGCGGATCCACTGCTTCTGACCGATGATGCCGAATTGAAACTGAAAGCCGGCGCCGTGGCCGAATTCGACAATGCGCGACGCGACGTGCCTGAGAAGTGGGAGAGCAGACAAAGACTTGGTCCCCCTCCGCCTCTCCTCTGCAGTCGAATTGTGCGAAACAGTGACGATCCTCGATAAGATTAGATAACAAAAATCCCCGCGACCACTTTACTGGTGGCTCGCTTCGGGTGGACAGTGGACACGGGCGACATCCAAAGTAAAGTACAGTACCCGGTTGCCTCGTTCAGAGGAGATCGTCCTCCTGCAGGTTGCCACATTGAATTACGGTGGTATTCTCCTCGTATTTACCCTGGATAAAGGCTGATCCACGTGTTTATCATCATTTGATTCCATCCCTGCGAAGATGCAGCATGCCCCAACTCGTTGACTGACTCCATTCAGGTGGGGCAGCAATGGATGCGAAAGGTTCTTTATGTGTCGTCGCAGTGAGGAAGAAGGTGGGGCACGTCTTCTGACACCCTTCCCCCTCCTCTTTTCCTCCAAGGCAGTGTGCTCTTCTTCATCACCTCCTTATCGAGGATGCATCTGCGGATCCAGCTTCTGCTCACTGCTTTGCAGCTCGGCTCACTCGCCTTCGCCTTCACGTCTATCTCCGCCGTTCACAACATCCACTCTCTGGGCGCCAGAGCCCGTCTGCCGCCCAGCAGTCCCTGCCCAGACAACGCGTCCTGTCTTTCCAACAGCTGCAACATCACAGACTTCTTCAAATGCAAGGCTCCCGACGGCTCCTTCATTGGGTGTGACCAGCAGGGCGACTACAACGCGAACACATTCTGCTCCGGCTACGCCCTCGGTCACACGTGTGCGAATAATGGCGATTGTCAAAACGGGCTCTGCAAAAAAGGCGTCTGCGCCATCAGTAAGACTGGAGACAAGTGCCTCGAGCAATACCAGGTGAGCAGCTTTGTTGATCCTTTGCTCTCCCTGTGTCCGCCCCAATACTGCACCCTGCTACATAGCCAGCCAGCTCAACCTTGGTTCACATCTGCCCCTGTAACCAGTGCACGGACCCGGCCATCTGCAATGGCAACCAGCAGTGCAGTACTCCAAAGAACAACACCATCTATCCCGGAGAATCCTGCAAAATCAACGCACAGTGCATCAGCCGGACCTGCATCAGGACCGGGCTTCACTACGACGCTTTAGATTCTCGCTTCGATACAGATCCGGACTATCCCAAATGCGCATACTTCCAACCAGGTCAATCGGGCTGTCGCACAAGCCAAGATTGTCAAGGTGGTTTCTGCAGTTCCAGGGGCGTTTGCTACCTCGCCGATGATGGCACAAAGTGCGACCACAATGCTCAATGCAAAAACATTTGCAGCCTTGACGGCAGGTGCGCCCCAGTGCCACCTCCTCAGACCGGCAAAGTCGGCACCCCATGCTCCGCACCCTCACAATGCATATCAGGCGAGTGCTACGCCACCTATTCTTCAAGACCGTCGTTGGACAATCCTGGTCAGATCGTGACCGTCACCGACAACTTTTGCTCCCTTTCCGTCTATGGCGAGTACTGCATCACCACCGAAGACTGCGATCGGGTTCAGTGTGTCAACCACAAATGCGTGGCCGTCGGACTCGGTTCGAAATGCAGAGAAAACGGAGATTGCGACTCCTACCAGTGCAGCAACGGCATCTGCGTCATTTCGGCAGCCAACAGCTTGTGTTCAAAGAATAGCGACTGCTTCTCAAAGAAGTGTGTCAGCATGGAGTGCGCCAACAACGACTACACGTGCTACCCGCCCAACCTGCGCTGCAACATTGTCCCCTCCGGAGGCACCTGTCGCTTCGATCAAGACTGTGACATGGGCGACGGTTATGCTGTGTGCGATCCCGTTGATCTCAAGTGTCGGCAGACCCTCGATCAAACGTGCAAGGTCGACTCTGATTGCCAGTCAAAGCATTGCAGCAACGGAAAGTGTACCAAAGCTGCTACGACGACGGTTTCAACCTCGAAGTCGACCTCGAAGTCGACCTCTAAGTCAACCTCTACGTCGACCAAGAGCTCGCTCTCAACCACCAAGGGTGCCAGCTCAACCAAGACCGCCAGCTCAACCAAGGGTGTCAGCTCAACCAAGCCCGCAAGCTCAACCAAGAGCACCAGCTCAACCAAGGGCTCTCACTCGTCGACCAAGAGTGCCAGCTTGACTACTTCAAAGTCTCTCTAACAATGTTGATCCTCAGCTTCTCCACCGTACCTAGCCCCCAAATGTGCCTTGTCATTGATTCAGCTAAATCTCCTCACTCAACACTGATGAGAATGAGTGCCTGATCTGTTTCCAAGTCGTTAAGGGTCAAGGACATGGGATTTCCTCTACACCGAGGAAAAGAAGATGGTCATCGGCAGGACTGGAAAGGGGTAGGAGATGAAGATGACTCCCTGACATCGTCAAGGTCGGCATTTGTCCAAAGAGCATGCCTCACACAAACACATGATACATCACTGGGTCACACAGCTCCAGGTCACAAATGAGCTTCGCGGATGCTGGTTAGCACTTAGGGGCAAGACCTCGAACTTCTCTGAAACGAGGAAGACCACTTTTCTCGCATGGGCTGCAGCACCCCTTATAGACTGATTATGTCATTCAAAAGGTACGATAGGAAGATGGATTGCTCAACCCTGCATGCCAAACTGCATGCGTGGGCTTTACTGGTTTGAAACAGGAGCTTTGAGCGATCGGAGAAGGGAAGGACTTGGGGAAAAGCAGATCGAGAGAAGAAGAAGAGAAATCGTCCTCTGCGATGGGAGTCGTCTTCGAGAAAGCCCTTTACTCATCGCCGGTGTTGATGGTGACGGGGATGGAAAACTTGCTAATGGCGTAAGGGTTCGGGTAAGAATTGATGACCTCGTAGACGACGAGCTCCCGAGATCCGGAGAAGACGTCGAACTCGTAGAAGGTCCTGCAGACAGTTGGGGAAGGGGCAAGTCAGTAGGCTGATGGATGCAAAGTAGCCAAAAGGAGAGAGAGCTGCAGGAGAACGCATGTGGTGGTAGACACGTACAAGTTCTGGCTGTATTGCTCATGTCTGAGGTCGACGGCGATCAAGTTGGAGGCGGTAGGGTTTGACTCGATATCAAATCCGACAAAGATCTCGCGGCTGGAGGTCTTCGCGTAGGTGGGCGAGCAGAAGACTGTGGATCACAAGGCAAGCCGAAACAGAAAGGGCAACGAAAGGAACAAGGAGTCAGATTAGAAAGAGGGGAGAGGGGGGACAAACTTGCGTTCTCGCGAGAGATTCGCCCTGCAGTCCGTTCCGCCCGTTGTGACTTACAGAAGGGGAAAGGTTCTCCTCGGGTGAGGGTTGCGTTTGGGGCGGGTGAGAGGATGCCGACCTGGTCGCTGAGAGGGTCGCAGCGGGGCAGATCGCGAGCTTGAACACCGACGGAGGAGAGCTGGCTTCCTCCGTGGATGTGAAGGCCGGAGACAGAGTTGGCGGCGAGGGCGGCAAAGACGAAAGAGGCGAGAATTCGAAGCATCTTGAAGAAGTGTTGTTGGGAAGATTGGGATTGAGAAAGTTTTTCAAGGGTGAAGAGAAGTATGGCAGCTTGCTGAATGATGGGTGGAGTGTGGGTCAGATCAAGACGAAGAACGAGATCGGATGTCCCGCTTTTATACCCTCGACCACGTCTCTGATTGAAGGTATGAGTCCTTGTTCAGTCGCAGCGTCATTCTCTGCTGGTACGGATCTGTGTAGGATGGTCAGAACAGGAGGAGAGTAAACCCAAGAACGCTGCACTTCCGATGCCAAAGCACTGGCGCTGACACGCGTCAACGTATGCCATCATCGACTCCAGCTGGTATGTCGCCGGGGCGGTGCATCAGATAGGAAGGGCCCATGTTATCTCCAGTGATCGCGCTGGTCGATTGTGAGCATCGGCTTTGCTGGACTTCTGGAATGCACGCTGCTGATCTGGGCAATGGAAAGGCTAGCGACTTGACAGCGAGGTTGGCAAACCTCAACGTCCAGCGCAGATGGCACCAGAAACGGGCGCTTAGCAAAGCGTCTCTCCGGAGTTCCGACCTTCTGAGGAACGATGTGAAGCTACGTTTTGTTTGCTGTTCTGGGTGGTAAAGTACTTGCGTTGAGCTCATCTGGCATTTCCCGGCTGGAGAACGAATGACATCGTCGACCTGTTCGGTCTTCCCAATCATGACAGCATTACCTGCAGAGCAAGCGACAGACATCTGCTTACATAGCTACCGATCTAGAAATGTACACTCTGCAGGGCTAAGCACGTATCGAGTCAATGATATACGAACCAAAGGTCAGGTGTAGACCCACGAGAAATGTCCTCTGCGAGGGAGGTATCTGGTAGGCTCGGGGGCGAAGGAAACGTCATAGAGGCCTGACGGTGAGCCTGCCGAGTCCTTTCTTGGCGATTGAAGACTGAAGACAGCGAACGTGCTCACTTGAGGGCTCTGTTGCCGCCTTGGTAGAGATGAGAGAAAGGGAGGGAGGGAGAGTCAGAGTAGCGCTCGGTCGGCCAGGAACTCGGCTGGAGCTCAGCCGACAAATGAGACGGTGAGAAGACGACGGAGATTCGGGTCGAGGAGAGTGCTAAGATGAGGGGTAGCCTGTCTGTCCTGGATGTCTACATCGCAAGTCAGGATGTGCGTAGTCTCCATGTTGTCATTGATGGCCGTCACGATGGACATCATAATTGGTGTGCAAACGGCAAAGTCACAAGCCCTGCTCTCTACTCTGTCCTCCGTCCATCCGGTTTGTTGTCATTTATTATACATAAATGATATTATTTAGCGTCAATTTTGATTGCGGCGCGCCTTCCTTGATTATTTCTCGCTTTCTCCGAGTGTGACATGAACGGCCATCATGTCGATTCTGTGGGGTGGACAGGTCTGTCAGCGGACCTGACAAGCTGACCAGACGATTGTGCTTAGCACATCTGAGCCTGCATCTGTTGAAACACCTGGACATCTTCTGCTCGCAAATGTTGGGAGTTGGGAGGACGTCTGCTGCTCACTGGTCCGAATCGCTTACTTTTCGGAGCGCCCCAGAAATCGATACGACCCAGAGGTTCAAATGGTTTCTATCGTCCAGCTATGCACCGATTTGGAGCGAGATGCTGTGCAAAGCAGACCCATGTGCACATTTGTTGCCAGATAGGTCAACAATGTCCGCCGAACTTATGTGCTGGCCCAGAGACTTGTGCGTTCGTCCGTATGGCAGTTGGACATTTGCCCTGTCCAAAGGGCAAACAAATGTTGCTGCCCTTTGAAAACGCCCTTATCCACCTCTTTCGATTCCTTGGTGACCAAAAAGCTCAGAAGGACAGCTCGAAAGGCTCAACGGGCTGCCGAGAAGAGCAAATGAAAGGATTTGCTGTTGTACGAGAAAATCCAGCAAACATTGTTGTGTTTGGCACACCACACCCTGTCTGCTGCACACGAGAGGCTCAAACGCAGGGGCATCACAAGACTTTGTGATTGCAAACGTAGGGCGATAATGATGAGCGAATCGAGCCCGGTCTGCTCTGGACTCGGCTTTACGACATGCGGAGATTGGGGTAGGGAGAGGGAGAAGAAGGGGAGGAGGGAGGATTCCATCTGTAGAGACACAACAGACGCTTCTGCCTCAAGGACATTGCATTCAAGCATTGATTTTGGACAGCAGGAAGTTGGCACCTTGGCGCTGGACTCTGTTGCTGTTATTGTATGCCTGGTGGTAGTCGTTCTTGTCGTTTTGGTCCGGGTTGGTCATGTCCTTGGCGCAGACATGGTCGTAGCTGTAGCAAATGTCGCGCAGCTTGCCGGCATTGATGTACGGAGTCAAAGGAGCAGATAGACCCGGATAGATACCCATGCCGTCGTAAGGATTGGTGGTTTTGGCAGAATCCTGGTCAAAGTTGACAGAACTGTAGGCATGGTGGCTCGGGTTGCCCACGTAGACCACAGCCTTGACGCGGTTCCAGATCGTTGGGTTGGAGGTCGAGTTGACATTGATCAGAACCCGATTCATGACCTCGGCTCCCTGACTGTAGCCGATCAAGGCGTAATTCTGAGCAGGACAGTTCTGGACTCCGGCTTTGAGGTAAGCATTGAGATTGTCGATTCCTGCTTGCAGGGAAAACAAGTCCGCATTATACACGACGTCGTACCAAGAGCTGCTGGATACATTGTTGAGAACGGTGTTGAGCATGCCAGCATAGCCACGGGGCTCGCCCTGAGGGACTCCAGTACCACGGGCAGTAATGATCTTGTAGTTGCTGCAGCTGGCGCGCTCTACCGGGGAGGCATTGGAAGCAGCTGCGCCTGCGAGGGCGAGTGCGCCGGTGATGAAGTTGAGGCTGAGCATTGCGTGTGTGGGATATGAAAGAAGCAGGTGGTGTCAAGGAGGTGAAGGAAGGCAGGAGTGGATGATGGAATTGGGGATGAGGGAAGGAGTTGTCAGCTCGCCTTTCAGAAGGCTGTGGGCGGCGATATATATAGCACTTTTTGAAGCAGCTCGCTCCGTGCAACGGGGTCCAGATCAAGTCAGCACATCGAACTCCCGCAATGCAGTGGGGATGGATTGCCCTCCAGCTGCTTGCGGAGCGGGTCCAGGTCGAGACTGGACCAGACAGGCTATCCTGCCCCTGGAGTGAATATGTAGAAGGATGCCGAGAAAAGGGGCTTTGATGAAAGACGGCTGCGGCGGTCCGAGTAGGAACTCCACCACGTCCATGCTTTGCTTGAGTGGGTCGGGCAGGCGTCTGTGTGTCCGATCAGTGGCAACGTAGAAGGCGAGAGGGAGAGAGAGAGAGAGACGGGAAGGTGGATGATGTGCTGGCAGTGCGACTCCACAATCCGAGCTGCATCAGCAACACAGAACTGAGTGGATGCCATTTGCGATGGTCCAGTGCTGGAGCAGGTCGAAGTGAAGAGATAATCATTTGATTCTGCACCAGCAGTCAGGCACGGCGGCGGCCAAAGTGAAGGTCCAAACAAAAACAAAAACGAAAACGAAAACGAAAACGAAAACGAAAACGAAAACGAAAACGAAAGAGAAAAAGAAAAAGTACCCGGCCGCCTCACTTTATGAGAATCAATTAAAGGAGGGCGGAGAACATGTTGGGATCGCTTCTGTCTGTGATGTTTATCAGTGGTCTATTTGCACACTTTCGAATTCCAACAAGGGGCGGAAATTCCGCATTGGAACCGCTCTGCGGAGCAGTCAAGACTGATTTTCTGGGATGCGTGCACCCAGGTACACGATGTTCTGCAGCATGCATGGAGGGGACCTGGAGGGCAAAAGCCGGCGCGCATCGACGGGCGACTGTGCACATACGAGGAGTCGAGGAGACAGATCCCGAGATTCTGTTTGGCAACCATGATCCAGCGTACGGCATCGGGCCAAGAGCACGTCCATCGAGCCCGGCAATCTGCTGTCCGTCTCTCCTTTCTCTGTCTCCAGACCCGCACCGAACAGGTCCGCCCGTGGTGTTCACCGATCCGTCGGCTAGTCGTCCCTCTCCCTTCACAAGAAAGAATACAAAATGAAATAATCGCCACTTGTTTTTTTCTTTTCGATTTGATGCAAGAGATTTGCCTGCGCCAAGCCCCTCCTCTCTCCGACCTCGGCGATAAGCTCTGGATGAGTGGGTGTCCCGAGTGCCGAAAGCGACTCGACATGGTCCCTTCGTCGCCATCCCAGTCGTCGCAACCCCGCAAGGTTCATACAGTATGTGCTCCACTAGCCCTCTTGCTTACCATCTCAAAGGCCGACTCCGAGCCGGGTACTTTATCATCTGGTCGAGGAGCGCAGGGTAGTAAGGAGCAACCTTTGTCTGAGCCTCGGGTGAGAAAAACAAAAGGCTGATCCTCCTTATCCGCATGGTTTTTTCGGATCCGCTTCCTCATCCACTCCCCGGGCAGATTGTCTGCCAAATTCGTCCTGCTCCGCTCTTTGTTATGGTGATCTCCGCATGGTGATCGCTCAGTGCAGCACCCCTCTGAGCAGCAAGCACGTCAGCCGCGCTTGGGAAATCAAAGTTGTCAGATATCCGCGGGGGGGAGGGATTTCCCCTTCTTGCCCGAGCCCCGTCTGTCCGTTCCATCCACCTCGACGTGGACGGAAAGCGGAACAGGTTCAACCACTTGTTCCTGCCCACCGTTGCCCTCTTGCTGGCTCCTCTCCCTTGCTCTCTTCAGGGCTCACCTCTGTCTCTGGTGTTCTTTCCCGGCCAGCAGCGGCGAGCAGCTCCGTTGAAAAAGAAAAAAAAAAAACATGTATTCCAGACTCAAGGAAGGCACCTCGAGCGAAACCTCGCTGCCAATGCGATCCATCTCCTCCAACATCCACTCTCATCCATCCACTACTCTGCCGACTCCTGCTACTGCTACCCCAGCATGGCAACTCACCTCTGGTGCTACCTCCACCCCTGCTCGTCGCTTCAGCTTCGTACAGCGCATGCGCCAAAAATGGGCCACCACCCTCCTTGCCCTCTTCGCCATCCTCGTCGTCCTCAACATCATCTTCGGTGACGGAGGTCACATCGGGCACGCCCTTTTCAGCTACCCCTGGAACTCACCCGCATTTGCAGGATCAACAGCGCTCGACAGGACCTGGGCATCTCAACCCTGGATCAACGGCTCCCACACATCCCTCAACTACAACTCTCCCTTCAATGTCGACGATCTCACTCTCACCGAAGGCGAATGCGATGCCCTCTTCCCCGGCCTCTGGAAGGACATTGACCGCGCAGCAGCATACTACGACAGCAGCAGACATCCCTTCACCAAGGAGTACCTCGAGCACTCCTGCCAAGACGGCGAGTTCTCACAGCTCCGCGTCGTCATCTATCACAATCGCCTCTACGTGAAGATGTACCACCAGTCCGACTTTACCCGCACCCAAACCACCCTCGCCATGCTCAATCAAGTGGTCTCCTCCAGCCGCGAGCGCCTGCCCAATGTCGAGTTCTGTCTCGACCTCCAAGACTGGGGCTCCAAGGGCAAGTTCTCCCTCGCTCGCTCTCCCGACCAACAAGATGTCTGGCTCATGCCCGACTACGCCGGCTTTGCCTGGATCGAGCACATCGGCGGCTCCTACAAGGAATACAGGGAAAAGTCAGAGGAGCTCGAGAGCACGATTGGGTGGGGAGGTAAGATTCCAAAGCTCTTCTGGAGAGGCTCAATGCATGTCGGCCGTGCCGATCGGGAGGCCATGGTTGCTGCTGCCTCCGGTCACGACTGGAACGATGTAAGGCCTTTGGACTGGGGCGGTGATAGGCACGAGTGGCTCTCCATGGTAGACCATTGCAAATACAAGTTTCACGGCTTCGCAGAGGGAAACACCTACTCTGGTCGGATTCGCTTCCTGCAGCACTGCCGCTCTGTCATTATCACTCACGAGCCGCGCTGGATCCAGCATTGGACCCACCTTTACAACGCGAACACCAGCTCGCCCGATCAGAACATTGTCTATGTCCCTCCAGCCCATGCCGGTACCAAGGGCACACCCGTCAAGGACAACGATGACGCTCCCGTCCGATACGACACAACTTGGGTTCGGCTTCCCGAGGTGATGGAGGAGCTTCTGAGGGACGATGCCAAGGCAAAGCGAATTGCTGATAACCAGTGGAGCTTCTACAGAAACAGGTGCGTACACCTATCTCATGCCAACTTGCACGTTTGGAGATTGTCATCGCACTGATACCTCATCTCGTTTGCCCTTTTTTCCTTGGCTGCTACATGGCAGATATCTTTCTCCAGCATCAGGCGCATGCTATTGGAGAAAGGCCCTCAAAGCGTTTGGGAAAGTGCAGCTATACACCGTCGACCTGAGTGGGAATGAGATTGCCTACGAGGAGCTCATGCTCAGAAAGTTCCCCTCGTGGCCGCCCCCCAAAGACACGTAATCAGCCAGTCCCGTCCCTTTCTCTCTTTTGTAAAATATGACGATGAGTACCTACTGCCGATGTTGTGCTGTTGTCTTCCATTCTTTGCTGCCTCACTACGGACCTGCATGCCATCTACTTTACTCATAGGCTGGTCCTTTGTTGTCTTGGAACGAACACTCGACCGACTGTTTGACTCCGGAAGCGCTCCGAGTACTCGGGCCCACCGGTTGGTCCTTGGTCACCACAATTTGCATGAGCGTGAGAAGCCCTCTCACGAGAAGAGGGCTTGCAGTATCAACTGATACCCCATGCTCAATGAACACTCTGTTGGGAAGAAGAGACCTGCAACAGGATTGCAGTCACACACTACGTCCAATCTCATCTTCAAAGCATGATCCATCAGGAGCAATGTCGCCGCAACTGCCATCCTGTGGCTGTTCTCATTTATTCACCCTCCGTCTCAGCTCGGCATGTAGCTTCAATGCAAGGGCTGTTGGTCAAGTTGAATCACGAAGGGTGGCTTGTGGTCCTCCAAGGTGCACCCGCTCAGGCAGGGCGGTTTCAAACATCTCTTGATTCACTAAACAGTCACGACGCGGATGAGAGGTTGTTCATGTTTCTGGGTGGGTGTTCGTGCGCAAAGGACGAGTGATTCCGATTCTCGTGACCCAATCTACAAGTCTTGCGATCGCTTCTCTAGATTCTCAGCTTGCCGATGTCCAACAAAAAGGCCGTCCCTCAGCCGTCGATCACCGTCCTCCTCAGCCATCCTGAGCCGATGTCCTTCAATCGCAGACGCATCCACCGACACATCTTCCCACAGCGAGTCTGCCACATCCACCGTCATACCGCCCGCGTGATTCGCTGAAGGTGCTGACGGCGTTAAGACCACTGCTGGTCCGGACGAACTTATGCCCCTTGGTATGTGAACTTCCTCGTCGTCTGCGGTCATATCCAATCGCCGATTTGCTGACTGAAATGACCTTTCCACATCGCTTCTCGCCCGGACCTGCCGCTGCCGCAAGAGTTGTCTTCCCGACAAGATCACTGACTCTGACGAAGAAGTGGCTTCTCGTGCTTCGTCCTCATGGGTTGCCCATAGCGAGGGCCGATACAGCGGATGCGGTTCGACAATGCCTTGGCCAGGTCCGATCCTTGACCGAATCTGCGCCGCCTCCAGCCGGAAGCGCCTGGTCAATCTCTCAACAGCCTCGTCTGAGATCGCACCACCGGACTCAGTCGAAGTACCCTCGTTTTCGTCCATGCCGCCCGACATAGAAACAGGACCCTGCTGTGCACCGCCGTTTCCCAGGCCATGCGCTCTTCGTCTCTCGTCCGTCCCAGCCGGGGCAGGCAACAGCAGCGAGTCCAAATTCAGTCGGTCGTCATTCATGCCCTGACTTGCTCCGTTCGAGGAGCTCGGAGGGACAACAAAGGCCGAAGTCCTGTCGGGCGTGGCCAACTCCTCCAGTCTCCTTCTGGTGCTTCCATTGGCTGTTGACTCCTCCGATCCCACATCACCGCTAGCGTCCGAGGAGTTATCTCTTTGGAGCGATCGCCCTGTCTGGGGAAGTTGGGATCCGGGCCTCTGACCTTCCTCATTTCGAAGGTGTTTCGCCTCGTCGAGCATCTTGGCAAATGCGCCGAGACATTGCTTCGCTTCCCACAGTGCACCGTCGGGTACCATCCCTTCCAGTCCATCGTCATCTCTTTCGGCAGGACGTGCCAGGTGAATGACAAAGTGAAGCAGTCCAGCAGCCGACAGCATCGCCATCCTTGCCAGATGGCCAGCTCGAGCGAGTTGTGCGAGCTTGTCATATTCCTCCGGTCGGCCAGCACTCCGTTTTTCCTCTGCCGTCATTCGCAGGGTCCTCATCCCAGTATCGAGCACCGTGGGCAGCAACTCGATCAGGCTGGCGATTCTTCTCAGCAGGGCAAGAGGCGCCGATGCAGGATCTGTACGTAGCGAAGTCCGGGCTTGGGTCAATGCAGCGAGCTGCTGGGCAAGGTAGTAGCTTGCGGCAATGCCGATCTGAATAAAGCAGGCGATGGAATCCAGCTCGGTGCTGGTTTGCCTTTCTTGCATGCTGGCACTGGGCCCCTTCGTCAAGATGAGCGCACGCACAGCATCGTCGAACGCCGAGACTTTGTCCTGTAGTCGACCGATATCCTCTAGAACGTGTCGAAGCAATTCGTTTCGCATCTCAGCTTCATATAAGAAGTCCGAAGCTCCCAGCACATCCAAGTTGGGTCCCTGGTGCAGTCGCTCGTACGCATCCAGTCTCAACTGTAGTGCTTGTGCCACAGAAAGCGTAGGATCCGGATCGAACATCAGCAGCACCCGCTTCAATCGCTGACATGTGGCGCTCGTGTCATCAGATTTGAAATCGAAAGCTGGACTTTTGCCAGCATCCCGATCGTTGGCCAAAACGGGTTGTGTTGACGCTGTAGAAATGTGGGATCGGAGATCGCAGCTCTCACCTGCGCATTCACCTTGATCTTGAAGAGAGCTTACTCCCTCCAAAGCTCCGTCCGTTGCCGAATGATCAGCATGCATTCGGACAGCGCGTACTTCCCCCGTCGGGCTTGGTGGGAACACCTCGCCTCCTCCGCTGTTCTCGGTCTGCTGCGATGAAAATGCGAGCGAGACCTGTGATTCCTGGCCCCGGTCAGCTTGAAGTCGACGCCGATGCAGAGACAGCGAGGAAAACCTGGGCGGAGAGCTAGGTATGACGCTGCTGGATCTTGTGGTTGAGTAATTGTCCATGGTACGCTCATCCATCGCAAAACTTGTGTCGTCTAGGGGCGGCCGATGTGCAGAAGCAGATGGCCGCGTCTCGTCTTGTGGCACATTTGTGCGAACAGGAGTCGAGAATCGTGTCGAGGACGCATGAGGCGGCGGTAGTTCGCCGTGCCCGAGTCCTTCACTTTCGCGAAGCAAAGCATCGCCTTTCTGCATCGTACCATGTGCCGCTGAGTTGGCGTCGAGACCGGCTTCATCTCTCACCCGATCCTGAAAACGGACAGGTTGACGATGTGCTTGTTGTCTGATAGTCGATCGACTGGTACAATCGAGCAAACTGTCATCCCTCTCGTCCCCTCCATCATATCCACCTTGAGTCGCTTTGGGGTCTGAGACCTCCGAAGCATTTGAATGCCTTGTCAGAGCTTGAGCTGTTGCCGCTTGAGTGAATCTAGGCACACTCCCGCTGACATCGGCTTCGTAGCCGGCCGTGGACGGCACTGCCTTAGTGGAGAAGCTTGTCGAAGCTCTGTATTGCTGTCCATTTTCATCTCCCTCCCCAGCACCGTCCGTCAGTAGAGCGGCAGCTAGGACTTCCTCCATCTCGATCTCCATTCCCTCAATATCCTCGTTCGTCACCGAGCCCATAACAGCAATCCTCCTTAGATCGGAGAGGTGTCGTTCCAACTCGAGTTTGTCGCCTACCATCGTCTCCAGTAATGCTGGCGGTTCTCGATGGAGATAGTAGTCGAGCAGTCGGAGAAGCATCAGCGAGCTTTCCTGGTCTTGATCGGTCCTAGCTTTTGCTGCTGTAGCTGAGCTTGTGGCCAATTCATTGCTGACTCGAGAGTCGCTGTGCGACGTGTCGCTATTCTTCACTGATGCCCTACTGTGTTGAGACGATCTGGAATCTGCTGACACAGAAACTTCTGCTGCCGGAGGCCTTTGACCGGGCGGAGGTATCGATATGGTAGACGAAGACTTCGCTGCTGAATCCGAGGATTTGTTGGATTCCGTCGTGACTGTCCGCTGTCGCTCTTTCTGTGACATACTCTTTTTTCCCCTCTTCTCTAGCAATGCCTGGTAAAGTGCGAACAGCTCCTTCTCCTTGACCTTTGCCCTCTCCCAACTTTCCAGTCCAAGCAAATTCCGGCATTCTGACTCCAGCTGTGCCAGATCTTGACGATGAAGCGAAGATCGAAATAGGCGAGGGAGTATAAAGTAGACCCATCCTCCAAGGCGGTTGGAAACCGTATTGGGTGTGATAGTGCGCGGTCGGAAGAGCGCAGTTAAAGCTTGGAGCTCAGGCAAAGGCGAATGACGAGCAAATGGGACAAACTTCCAATCAGGCAAAACAGGACAAATAAGCATATCAGCTTCTCCTTCTGTACCTGAAATGGGGGATTGAGGCTCCCGTTCAGCGTGGCCATCATCTCCACTCACCAAGTAGCGTGGCCAAGGTTTCTCTCCTCGCTTCGCAGCATCAATATCCACCTGTATGCTGGCGACATACTTCTTCCAAGATGGGCCAGAAATTTCTGTCGGATTCAGATGAAGGATGCTGGGTTGTGGACTGCGCTTCTGTCGTGGCTTCGGATCCGAGATCAAGTCGTCTCCAGCACCGGTAGCAGCGGCTCGAACAGGTGCGATCGGGCTAGACGGAACTGGTATCTTGTCCTTAACTCTTATTTGGTGCATGTGAAGTGTTCGAGCCTGGTCAACATCGTCCTCAGTTGCTGCTCTGGACTCCGCTTCTAGTCTGTCTCGCGCGGACAATGGCGAGGTAGTGACCTTAGGCCAGCTTGACGAGGTCAATTGCTCTTCGGTTGCCCGGCCCTTGCCCTTGTCCTCGTCGCGTCTGCATGAAGCTTCGCCCTGCCGATCCGACATGTTTGTGCCAGAGTCCTGGCGATGTTCAGGGGCGAGGAAATTTTTCAGCCAAGCGCACATGTTTCGACGTTCACAAGCATGAAAGCGGGTACGATCGTCGTGTAGCGTTAGAGCCTGCAGCAAGAACGGATGGGAGTCTGCGCCGATAGAGCTCTTCTTTCCCGAGTCTTCAGGCCTCTCGAGCGCATGATCGGGAGCGAGGTGGCCATACATCATCCGCTTGTACGTGTCGACGTGGATTCGGGTGCCAAAGGCTCGGCAGATGCCGACGAGCAGCTCCTCGTATCCCCAGGTGAAGCAATTGATGAACACTGGTGTATCTTTTGGAAACTGTGAGATAAGCTCAATTATTTCTCGTACAGCTTCCGTCTTGCTGAGGGCCGGGTTGGTGAGAAAGAGACATTCGGTGTCCAGATAGATATTTTCGAGGACGAAAGAGGAGCTGTCGGGAGGTGGCATCGCCGAAGTCTGGGAGGACAGCTGAGATGGCATGTTGTGGCTTCCATGACCCGAGGCTAAGTTCGAAGCCGTCAATGAGTAGCTTGCGTTAAGTTCGCCCGGTTCCTGAATCCAGGTGGATTCCAAAGGACGCTGTTGAGACAGAACCCCTTCCTCGTCACCAGGGTGAAGGAAACCTGTGGCCCAACTATGCGCACTTCCGATATTGTGACTGTCGGATTGCCCAAAGCATATATCCGGCGCAACCCAACGCTGCAGGACGGGCTCTCTTCGGAGCTTTTCGATCCACCATGGTTCGGCACGAACATCGCCGGTGTGTAGGACTGCGCCCCGGGGTCCCTCGATGAGAAACATGACTGCGCCGGGCATGTGGTTGGCGTCGATGAGAGTGATGGTGAGTTTGGTAGTTTGTGTATACTGAATTTGAGTGGGTGTGTTGAGCGGAAGTCCGCGAAGGACATCTCTGGGCTTGAGGGCTGCTCCTGTCACTTTCCGAGTTGCTTGCGCCTCCTTCTTAGTGATTCGCAAGTGGCGGTACGGTGGGTTCGGATCATCCTGATCCACGTCCATTGCAATACGATGCTTCTGGGTTTCGAGACGCAGCAGCATTTCTTTCGTCGCATTGCTGCAGATGACCACGTCTGGCCACTTTGTCTTGTCGCCTAGTCCGACAAGATGGTCTGAATGCAGGTGGGTGAGCAGGTGAATTTCTGCGTGCCGAAAGTGCGTTTGAGAGGGATGGAGATCGCCAATCGCGGCGTCGAGGCTCGCATCCTTGCCTGAGCGAAGGCGCTCAATCAGGTGTGGGGGGAGGGCAGGGGTGTCGTGCGTGTGCATATCCACTCGAATGAGTGGATACTCACTCAAAAAGCCAGAGTGGGTCGGCCTTGCGTGTTTGTTCAAGCAAGGACAACAAGATCAGAACAGACGCAGAACCACCTGGCATCGACACATGGAGCACTCACATGATGCTCTGACCCTCATACGTGCGGCGATGTGAGGCCTTAGATGGTCACATCGAGAGCATTTCCCTGTTGCCATGATGCGAAGATGGAAGGCGGGCGGATCGGGCGCTCAACATGATCAGGGTCCAGCGGACAAAGGGAAGTCAAAGCGTGGGAATCCGACGAGTCTATGTGGAGGTGCCTTTGATCTGCGGCGTGTGCTTGACTGCCTAGCAACACGGCCAACGGCCCGGCTCCCGCTTGCTTTCAGCATTTACTCAGCATTCATGGCATGTTCACGAGCACGAGTAGGTGCTCAGGGTCAAAGGGGCCTGAAGCACACGATGGTGTCATGAGAGCCTAGAGGTGTACACGAGACATGTACGTGGGAGGCAGACGAAATTTTTTGGATTCGAATTGAGCCATACATCCAAGAGCCAAACGCGCTGGCGCAGTACGGCTCCGCAGACCTGTTGGCATGATAGGGCTCTCTTGATGTCGATGCTCACGAGTCGCGCCGTGAAAGCTCCTTCAGCTTGAGGAATTCTGCCTTTCCACTGGCAGCACACAGTTTGTAGAAGTGCGAGTCTGGTCGCTCCAGCAGCTCCGCCGGGGATGCAAATTCAGCCACCGTTCCGCGGTCCATCACCACCACCCTGTCTGACTGCATGATGGTACGAAGTCGATGAGCAATGGTGATCACGGTCGCCTCGGCAAACTCCTCTCGCAGGGTCGCTGTAATCAAGTCGTCCGCGTCGACGTCGACCGAGCTGCTGGCCTCATCGAAGATCACGACTTTGGAGCGACCGAGCAAGGCACGAGCCATGCACAACAGCTGGCGCTGGCCGTTCGACAAATTGGACCCACCATCGGAGATAGAGTATCCGAGGTCTTCGAACACGTTCTGTTGAGAAACCAGGGGCAAGGAAGAACAATCAGTGTTCTGAGTGCTCCAATACGGACCAGCAGGACGGCTCCCCCTCACCAAGTTCTGATCCTCGCCATCGACTTGGCTAAGCGCTCGAGACATGGACGACATGCCTGGGTCGGGCGTACCAATGAGATGGACCTTTTTCAGAGCAGAAAAGACTTCCTCGTCTGTGTGCTCCTTGAAGACATCGATGGAGTCTCGCAGAGTTCCACTCAAGATCACCGGATCCTGTCAACATCAGATCACGATGATCATCACTTTTAGAAAGACTGAGCGAGCGTCAGCAGAACGAGAAGCCAGCCTCACCTGGGGAACAATCATCAGGCGTGATCGTAGGTCCTCAAGACCTATCGTTGAAATATCTGTGTGGTAAAATCCTTTTCTTTCAATACTAGAGGACCGGCCAGAACCCAACGGGTCTCACTTCACTCACCAATTCCATCAATGAGGATTCTACCTCCAGAGAAGCCGTCGACGAGTCGGAACAGCGACGTTACCGTAGTGCTCTTGCCGCATCCAGTCGGACCAACAATGCCAATTTTCTGGCCAGCAGCGACTTCGAAAGAGACGCCCTTGAGAACTTCAGGAAGTTCAGGCGCATATCGCAGTCGCAAGTTGTCGAAAGTGACTTGCCCCGCGTGTGGCCATGAGGAGGGAGGTCGCGGATCAACGATGAGGGCCGCCTCTGATTTGATGTCCGAGTACTCGACCAGTCGTTCCACCGCTACCCCTGCCGTCTCCACGGACGAGTAGCTCATGACCACAAAGAAGACATTGTTGCCGATGCTGAACAAGAAGGTCAAAGCGAACGCAGCCAGGGCAGAATTCGCACCCGACAACATGATCAAAGCTGCCGCCGAAAAGTAGAGTGTCGCAGTCACCAAAGCATATAGCGAGCTCAACCAACGGACGGTTTGTCGGTTGAAAAAGTTGTATCGCGAATTGTTGTCGAGCTGACGGAAGAAACTGCTCAGCGTCGTTGCAGAGGTACCAAAGGCACGCACCACTGCGACGCCGTTGATCACATCAGAGAATGTCTGGACGAGGGGAGACTTGGCAGTCTGCTGCAAACGACGAATGTCTCGAGCGGCTCCCGCGAAGACTCTACCCGTCTGTTGGGATGAAGGGCAAGAAGGTTGATCAGCGCCACCTCTCTGGGCCCTTCCGCGCCGCAATCAGACTCACAAACATGTAAAGGGGAGCCAGAAGAGCGACAATGATGAGAAAGTACCAACCACCGCCCAAAGTAACTGCAATCATTGCAAAGACCACAGCCAGACCCTCGTCAACAAATTCAACCACACTGGCGGCCAGATTCGAGTCAACTTCCTCTTGATCAGTCGTAAATCGGTTGAGGAGCCGTCCAGTAGGTACCGTATCGTGAAACCTCATTGGCGCGCGGAAGACGGCATCCAGAGCGGCTTTGAAGATGACCCGACTTGCACGAAGAGAAGTAGTGTACACGGTGATCCACTTGATGAAGGCTAGCAGGCACTCGACCAGGACCAGGACGCTGTAGCCCGTCATCCAATAGCCCACCGTGTGTTTGCTGTGTTCGAGATCCTTCGCATCTGCAGAGAATGCGCGGAGCCACCAGGAGCTCAACACGGTCCAGAAAGGCGGGATGACCACGGCGAAGAGGACGAGGATCAGCTTGGATCCGCCAGCACTCATCAGGTACCGCTTCCAAGTGGCGAATCCGATCGCGCCGATGTTTCGGTTCTCCTCTTCCACAAGCTTTCTCGGAGCCGCCTTTGCAACCGCCTCCGGCTTCACATCCTTCTCGCCCTCCTGACTGACGGCCGTGGTCGTTGAGGCATTTTCATCAAGTTCCTTTGATTGTTCGTTGAGAACGTCGATGTCGTCGCTCTCAGGCTTTGTGCGATCCTCATCGGTCTCAAGAAGGCCGCGGTAGTGTGGAGATTTGAGGAAATCTGCGGACACACAAGGCCCGTGGGAATGTCAGTGGTACGACTAGATGCAAGATCGTCAGCGCGCTGAACCTCACCTGTCGCCGATCCTTGAAACTTGACCGCTCCATTGTCGAGCACAAGGACAGTGGAGGCCGAAGGGGCCACCAGTTGCACTTGATGAGACACGAGCAGCACAGTACGCGACTCCATCAGTGAGCCCTTCAGTAGATTCTTGTGGATGTGCACTGCCGTGTGCGCGTCAACAGCGCTCAAAATCTAATGAGCACACAGTCAGCACACCATAGTCGCATGTCGTCATGTCGGGTCATTCGATCTTAGCTCACATCATCCAGAAGCAGCGTCTGCGCACGCGAGTAGACAGCGCGAGCCAAGCTGACGCGCGCTTTTTGACCTCCACTGAGCCCAATGCCCCCCTCGCCGATCTCCACCTCGTCTCCGTCCTCAAAGAGCGCCAAGTCTGGCAGAAGTGCGCACGCCTCCAGCACCTGGTCGTATCTTTCCCTGATCATCGGCAGACCGAAGAGGATGTTCGCCCTTAAGCTTGCGTTTGTCAAGAATGCCGTTTGAGGCACGTATGCTGTCAGCACGGGAGAGATCCACTGCCCACGAGTGTAGATCCTAGTGTCGTCCGATTGAGATACCGCGTCCGGCGTGGAGCGTGGGCAGGTCATACTACCAGCAAGGAGATCAGCCTCCCCAAGGAGACCTTGTAGCAAAAGAGTCTTTCCACTTCCTGGAGACACAGATGCAGACACATCAGCTTTTCCGAGCCCGCAAGTTTTCATCTGACAATGTCAAACTTACCTAGCTTGCCGCATATCAGATTTAGCTGCTTTTGTGAGAAGGAGGCCGAGATGTCACGGAGTCGGAAGGCTTGGGTGACGGATGCTGTTGGAGTGGAAGACGCGAGCGAGCTGGCTGGCCAACCGATCGTGGCGTTTTGTAGCCGGACGTTCAGATCTGTGCCGAGCGCTTGTGCAGAGCTAAGGTTGATCGAGTCAGGTACGTCGACTTCGGGGACGTCCAGGTAGTCTGCGATTCGCCTGAGCGAGGTCCATGATTGTACCGCTGATGAGAGTGTGTCTGGTAGTTGAATCAGAGCAAATCGAAGCTCTTGCAGAACAGAGAAGGCAGTGAAAGCCCTGGAAGGAGTCAAGGGCAAGCCAAAGACGAGTGAGTAGCAAGTGAAGGCAGCCACTATGACAAGCATAGGTGCAAGGAAGAACAGGAAAGCCGAACACGCATCCAGCAGATATTGCTGTTCAAAGACAGGCAGCATTGTTAGGACTGAACCATGATCCGATATCGCAGTGTGATGTGAAGACTCACTTGTCGTTGGTGGCGCAACTCCGTACTGCGGATCTGCATGATGCGATCAATGACCTTGCGCTCCCAGCTGGAGAATTTTATCATTCGAATTGCCTGGAAGGCCTCGTTCATTGAAGAAGAGCGCTTGTCTCGCGCCTCCATGAGGTTTTCCTGAACTTTTTCGGCCCTCTTTGTGATGAAGTACACAATCGGCGCGGTGATGAAGCTTGTCAGCAGGCCGATGATCGCAGAGATGCCGAGTACCTTGTAGGCAAGGATGCCTCCGATGACAAGCTCTACCGGACAATTACTGCAGAGGAAGAAGTGAGCGTCAACGATGCCAAGAGAGGTCCGAAGCCTTTCACTTTGCATGCTCACATGGCAACCTGGGAGAAGTAATAAGCACCACAATTGATCACCAGTCAGTATCCTGTGCATCACGCCTACGATCACGCGATGGGGTGGGTCCACTTACAAAGGCGTGCATACTGAATTGCTCGACGCGTTCGATGTCAACGGTCTGAAGCGTGATGATCTTGCTCTTGGTTGCAAAGCCAGCCGCGTTGTCTGCAGCGGATTCGTCGTCTTCACCATTTTGATCCTCGTCCTTCTTGGCTCCGTCCTCGTCTCCCGTTGCTTTCTCATCTTTAGGTGTCGATGTATCCTTGCGCCTGAGAGACTTGGCAAGAAGCAGAGCCGAAAGCTGGGTGCGGAAGCGCGCTTTGAGATTTGAGGACGACATTCCCCATGCGTGATTGATCAACCAGGAACTTATTACCTGCACCACTCCGATGGCGACGGCGTAGACAAAGTTCTGGCGGATGGCAATTCCGATGGGGATATTTTCTTGCTCGGCGCGCTCGAGGGAAGAGATCATCGTCCAGAGCAAAATCCAGGGCACATAGAAGGATCCGGCAGCAAAGACGGTCAAGGACAAGATGGCGACAACCAGTCCCCGGTTGGTGATCATCAGGACTTGCAGGAGTCGCCAGGCTCGCCAGTTGCTCCTCTTTCGAGCTTCGCGGTCCGATAGTCGGGAAGATGCTGTCTGTGAACGCGTGTCATCTTTGAGCGAGAGGCGCGCAAGGGCAAGCTGAGTGCGGCGGTGCAACTCGGAAGCGCGGTAAGTGTCTGACACGTATGGAACGTCCTCCGGGCTGAGCGTTCCCTTGCTATATGCCGTCTTGACTACGGGGTAGCAGTAGGAGTAATAGAGGAAGCTCAGCATCGAGGCTCCTGCCGACTCGTCGCGAACGACAGGAGTGGCTGGGACGGTGCCTGGTTGGGCGGATGGCACGACGCGGAGGGGACCCGATGGGATGAATCCGTTGACGAGCCATGCTGCGAAGGACAGAGCAGTACCTGCCAGCTGTATCCAGAATTGAGCGCCCTCAAAGATGCCAGGCAGCTGGATCGGAATTCCCGTTTCTGGATCCCAGGACAAGGGGGGAGGAATGACGACCCGTAGACCGTGGGTGATGAATGTTGCGGAGAGCAGAACAGTGAGCTGAAGAATTCGTGGCCAGTGGCCATGCGTCGATAATGGAGTGAGCACGAGGATGACTACAAAAGTCCACAGCAGCATGTCAGCGCCAAGTGACAAGTCTATGGGGACGCAGGCGAGATCGACGTGGAGTCTGACGAAGCTCCAGATGGAGAGAAACAGCGAGGGCAAAGCGAGAAGAAGCAAGATGTTTCGATACAGCCGGACTGATTCGTGATATTGCTCCTCATGGACTGGCTCGCTCAGCACGCTCTCGAAGGCAGCTGTGGTGATATCGTCGTCTTGGAGGATGTCTTCGGCCTGCCTTTGAAGTTGCTCTGCGGATTCCGTTTCGATCAGCCGTATCTGGCCGGCCTTCCGGCGAAACGCGGCGACAAGCAAGTAGATAAGGACGCATCCGACTGCGAATGCTGTCACACCGAGATTGATCTCCTCAATCACGTTCGCGCGCTGGTTGGGGGCCTGTTCAGCTTGACCCAATGTTCGAGCCGTGGCAAGTGAATAAAATCTCTGATAAACCTGAAAGGCGTCCCGCATGATTACGAAATCCGGCCCTGGGAAGTCTGTCGAGGAGATGGTTGCTGGAATTATGAGTGTGGTGCTCGAGCTCGACCCGAATGTCCTCTTCTAAGGTTGATGTTGGCTGTTGGGAGGGAGGTGGATGAAGGAAACTTCACGTTGGATTTTCTAGGAGCTGCGGGAGGATATTATGGGTTCTGTCTATGTATGGTGCAGGCGGTAGCAAGGACGAAGCTGATGGTATGCATACAGCAACACGTAGATCACAATGACGAGCAAGGTGGTCAGAACTTGGACACTCCAGATTGGGCTTGTTGGACGTGGATGAAGCGGACCGTTCCGCAAAACTGTCCGCTCACATACCTTCCAAAACTCTATGTGCATTCAACGACAGAGGGGCTCGGACACGCGTGATCCAGTGCGAACAGGGAAGGGCGCACCCATGAACTCGCTCTGACCGACAAGATGACTCGGCTCTGCCCGGCGGCGGTGGTGGAATTGAGGCTCCGCTGCCATCCCGTGCGGCACATGGACCGATTCTCAATGTGTTGAGTGAGATCCCCGCTCTCGGCCGAGAGAAATCCCGACTTCCTGACACCCGATGACTCATGCTCTTTCCCTGCGCTCAGTCAATGACTCCCCGACACTCGGGCACAATGAATACGATACATTCGAGAGCTGTATGCATGAATCATGATCCGTTGAGACAAAGGCGCAGCCTGCGGGAAGCAAGCGACCGGCTTTCTAAAGTGCCGTCTTCGCTCCCTCATTCGCCATTCCCTTCAGCTTCTCGAACTCGGACGGCCCACTGGCCGCACAGAGCTTGTAGAAGTGCGACTCGGGCCGCTGCATCAGCACCGCCGGGCTCGCCATCTCCGCAACACTGCCCTTGTCCATCACAATGACCTCGTCCGAGTGCATGATCGTCCGTAACCTGTGCGCAATCGTGATCACGGTGCAGTCCTTGAACTCCTCTTGGAGCGTCGTGGTGATGAGGGCATCCGTGTCGGTGTCGACCGAACTCGAGGCCTCGTCAAACACGATCAGCTTGGCCCGGCCCAGAAGCGCGCGAGCCATGCAGAGCAGTTGGCGCTGGCCGTTGGACAGGTTCGAGCCACCTTCCGCAATCTTGTAGGACAGATCTTCGAACACATTCTGGGATGCCACGAAGCAGACACGGCCAGTTGTCAGCACGTGTGAAAGCATAGGGGCCGAGTCTGTTGATCAATTCTCACCTTGTTGGTCTCTTCAGCTCCACCGTCAGCGGTCTGGGCATTTGTGGTCCCCTTGGCCCCGGCTCCACCGGCGCCCTCCAGACGAGGACTGCCCACCGGCGTGTCGCGGATCAGATGCACCTTCCGAAGCGCCTCTAGGATCTCGGCATCAGTTCTGTCATGGAACATGTCGATCGCGTCTCGGAGCGTGCCACTGAGGATGACAGGATCCTGCGGAACTATCTGAATTCGCGAACGCAGATCCTTGAGTCCAATCTTGGAGATGTCTGCACGGAATGGGCAGGAAATTTCATCGTCAGTCTCTAGGATCCATAGCCCTTGCACATTTCACACAACTCACCGACTCCATCGATCTCGACACTACCACCAGAGTACTCGACAAACCGGAACAGAGACGTCACCGTCGTACTCTTGCCGCATCCCGTCGGCCCCACAATGCCGACCTTACTGCCGCCCGCAATCTTGAAGCTCACATCCTTCAACACATCGGGCAGCTCAGGTGCATATCGGACCCGGATGTTCTTGAACTCGACGGAGCCAGCCTGCGGCCAGTTCTTGGCAGGACGTGGCTCCACAATCTCGGCCGCCTCTGGCTTCGTCCGCGCAAACTCCGCCAGACGCTCGACAGCGACAAGACAGAATTCGAGTTGCCCCTGCATATCATTGCATCAAGCACAAAGTCAGGAGGCCAATGACCAAAACAAGGGCTTGGAGACTGTCTCAATTACTCACAGTCGCACCGACGATCTGCTGAAGTTGTGAACCGATATCGAGCAGGAAGGATAACGCCAGAGCAGCAGTAGCGGCGCTCGTGCCGTCGTTGGACGCAATGAAGCAACCAGCCGCAAAGAGCTGGAAGGCACTGAAGGTGCTCATCATGGTCGAGCTCCATCGGTTCATCTGCAGATTCTCAAATCGAATATTGTGGTCGTGCCTTTGGAAGAAGGTCCTCATAGTCCTGACCTCCCACCACAATCGGACAAAATCAGCATCTGTGAGGCGAGGGTAATTTGTCAGTCGGCCTGAATGCTACTCACGTCTCTACGCTTCCGAAAGCTCGAATGACCGCCAATCCAGAAAGCACGTCGGTGAATGTCTGTGCGACTGGACTCTTGCTCGTCTGTCCAATACGGCGTGCGTCACGGATCACGATTCGGAAGCACGACGCGACCTGGAATGAGCAAATGAGCAAAGTCAGCACACAGCAGTCGACTGCGTGAGGAACATCTGACCTGAGAACTCACCCACTGATATGCGGGCGCAAGGAGCACAACCAGGGCCAAGAACAGAGGACTGCCCTCGACGCACACAATGACCAACGAGAGCAAAAAGGCAACCACCCGGGACGACATCCATGCTAACGAATGGATAAAAGCTTCATCCACCGACTCCACGTCTGACCCGAACCGATTCACAATCCGGCCTCGCGGTGTCGTGTCGTGGAATCGAATGGGAGCACGATACAGCGCTCGGAGCGCCTGTTCAAAAAGCTGTGTGCAGGCTTTGTAAGAGACGAAGAAGAGGAGACCGTATCGGAAAGAAGAAATCAGGGCGCCTGCGACACTCAGACCAATGTAGCCGGACAGCCACCAGACGAGGGAGTGAGTCATGCCTCCGGGCCGGCCCGTGTCCGAGGTGAAGACGGCCAACCACGCCGCGGGAACGATTTGCCAGAGCTCACTGATCAATACGCAAGCTGCGGCGGGCACGACGACTGAGGATCCGCCGGCAGCTTTGAAGTAGGCGGCCCAGACCTGGGCATTGATCGCACCCTTCTCATGCTTCTCGTCTTCGACCAGCTTTCGCGCTTGCTCGGGGTCCTTGGTCGGGGTGGCCTCTGTTGCAGCGGCCGGATCGGAAGCTGCGCCATTTACCAGTCCGTTGGCCTGGTTTGCATCCTCGTCCTTGGGCCCAGAGGCCCCAGCTGCGGTGTCTTCCGACTCAGAGTCTTCGGCGTCGTCCTCTGCGACGAGAGCCTCCTTGTTCTCGTCGACCAGACCAGAGTAGTATTCCGAAGTCAAGAATTTCGGTGATGTGCCCTTGAACTGAATTCTGCCGTCGTCGAGCACAATCACAAGACTGGCGGAAGGAGCAACCAGCTGAACCTGGTGCGAGACCAGCAGGACGGTTCGTCCTTTGAGCAGCGGACCCTTGAGCAGCTTCTTGTGGATATGAGCAGCCGTGTGTGCGTCAACAGCACTGAGGATCTGTATGGTGAGATCAGGCATCACCAAGTCAGCTTGTTGAGCATTCGAGCATCGGTCATGGCAAGACTCACGTCATCGAGAAGGAGCGTCTGAGCGCGGGAGTAGACCGCACGAGCCAGACCAACGCGTGCCTTCTGTCCACCCGAAAGTCCAATTCCGCCCTCCCCAATCTCAGTCGAGTCTCCATCCTCGAACGCCTTCAAGTCAGGGAGAAGTCCACAAGCCGCAATCGTGGCATCGTATCGCTCCCGGTTCATCGGAAGGCCCCAGAGGATGTTGTACTGGATCGATCCGTTGAGGATGACCGCCTGTTGCGGAGCAAAGGCGACCAGGTCGGGGGAGATCCATTTGCCAGGTGCAAGGATGTGGACATCGTCAGACTGGACAATTGCATCGGCAGGTGAACGAGGGCAAGAGATCCGGCCGGCCAGCAATTCGGCTTCTCCGAGCAGACTCAGGAGCAAGAGTGTCTTTCCGCTGCCTGTGGTTGGTCAACACCCGAAACACGTGTCAGCTCGATATTGTTTCGTGAGAGCTCTGAGCGGAATGACTACTGACCGAGTCGTCCACAGATCAGGTTCAGCTCGTTGGCTTCAAACTCGATCGATACGTCGCGCAGACAGAACGGAGAAGGCGGGGCGGGCTCCTCAGCACCGATTCCTGCAAAGACAGGCCAACCCACCACCGCATCGTGGAGCGCGACGGGGACCGCAGCCGCGCTGAGATCTGTCTGATTGAGTTGAGTCCGGGGCGGCGCTTCCACCTCCGGACTCTGCAAGTACACGGCGACACGACGAAGACTGACGAAGCATTGTAGAGACTCGGTGATCACTTGCGGCACGCCTTGAATCGACCATTTGAGTTCTTTGAGGACGGCGAAACTGGCAAACGCGATACCGGGACTCAAGGTTCTGCCCTCGACCAGAGTGGACCAGGCAAAGGCGCTCTGAGGAAAAAAGGGACAATCGAAGCCCGCCGCGTCAATGGGATGAAAGCACTGGCTCTCGTAAAGGGAAAGAAGACCTTTAAAATCTCACCATGACAATCAGAATAGGCGATAGTTCACCAATGAGTCGGGTAAGGGTCTCAAGAACAAAGAGCTGCAAGGACGCCAGACAGGGCTAGTCAGCAAAGCCGTCTATTACAGCTTGCAGCCTTCCGAACGGGGCAAGAATCACTCACAACACGCATGCGTCTCAGCTCCTTGCGACGCGGCACGTTGACGCGCTCCGAGATCCGGTCCTCCCAGGCACCCAACTTGATCATTCTGATCGCTTGAAGAGACTCGTTCAGTGCAGCAGTACGCTCGTCACGTGCCGACATGAGCTGATCCTGGAGTTTGGTCTGGAGCTTGCTCAAATAATAGACGATCGGGATCGGAATTACAGCAGTGGCTAGTCCGACGAATCCTCCAAAGCCCAGTAGGCCGTAGAGTAAGACGCTGCCGGTGACGACCTCGACGGGACTGTTGACGATGAAGAAGAAGTTGTTGACGAGCTCGAGGACGCGCTGTACGTCGATTGTGTGCAGTGCGAGGACTTTACTCTTTGATCCAATGTCGATGTTGACTTCATCCTCTTTGTCCTTCTTCTGATTCTTGCCACCTGTTTCTCCCTCAGCTTCGCCCTCCCCGGGCGCTGAAGACGACTCCGAGGCCTTGTCAGCGGGCGCGGAGAAGTCCTTGCGACGGAGAGCCTTACTAAGAAGGAGGGTGTTGAGTTGGGCTTTGATCCGGTTTCTGAGCACGGCCATGGCGGTCATGGCGGCAATCCCGATCGTGTACATCTGTAGCAGTTGTCCGAAGAAAAAGGCCACGATGTAGACAAAGTTTCGTCTGAATGAGTCTGAGCGCGGTTCATGATTTTGCTCGCTCGTCTCCATGATGTTGACGATTTCTGAAATAAAATATGGTGGTTGAGCGCAAGGGGAAGTGTCAGTGGTTCAGTGCTCTATCCTTATGACGATGTCAAGCTCTCTGGCCGCGCACGTACTCCAAAGGAGAAAAGGTGGCAGATAGAAGAGCGCGCTTCCGATGACATTGGTGAAGACCACGATGACCAGGAGCTGATCATTGGTTCGGAACAAGGAGACCAACAGTTTCCACGCGATCTGACTCGTCGTGGCGTTAGGGTTCAGCGTCTTCTCCTTGCGGTTCCGAAGTGTCATTTTGGCGTGCAGGACGGCGGCGCGCATGGACACGCCGAGGACGGGACAGTCATCTTCGACGATGAAGCCGTCGCGCTTTCCTT
Source organism: Tilletia setariae (assembly GCA_023634365.1). NCBI lineage: Eukaryota > Fungi > Basidiomycota > Exobasidiomycetes > Tilletiales > Tilletiaceae > Tilletia > Tilletia setariae. Next base: position 522,302 of record JAMJXE010000008.1, read on the forward strand.
TGAGCATCATGGACCAGCACCAACCCGCGTACAAAATGGCTACAAGACGCGTGCGGAAAAATGGGAATTTTATCGTGAGAGAACTGGGCGTGGCGTCAAGTAGAGAAGGTACCTCTGACTTACTAAGGATTGACGCGCCGGAATCCTGGTCGCGCAGCATTGGAATTTCTTTTTCCTTCCCAGGCTGAACTGGGAAGGTGCGCTGAGGACCAGAGGGGATTGTCAATGTGATCGCGAAAGCAAGAGCGCTGATCGGAATGGCGATGAGCTGAAGAACATCTGCTGCGGGTTGGCGGTGAGCTGCGGCACCAGTGGTGGCCAGCGTGACGGGCAAGAGAACTCTGACTACATGCGTCACGGCAGACGTCGTGGTCAGGGTCGAGAGCTGGCCAAGACGTGCCCAGCCCTCGTGTGTCCAAAGAGGGCGGAGAGTGATGCCCAATAGAAGCACCTGCGACGAACAAGGAGAGTCAGGCGAGGAGAAGTAAGGATGAGTCCGGCCTTCGCGCACGCGCACGAGACTGGTGAATGCTCACCCAAAGGGCCATGTCGAAGATGATGGCGAGATGGAAGCCAGGACGGGTGGCTAGATTGCCCTTGGAGAGCAGAGTAAATGCATTGACGCAGAGCATGATCAGGCTGGTGAATGTGAGGAGTCGGATCCTCCATCTGACGGCGCGTTTGAATGATTCGGGGTGAAGCGGGTTTCCTCGGTACTGAGCCACGGTAGCATCGACGGCAGCCTTTTGTTCGTCCAGAGAGGCCTTGGTGAGATCAAAAGTGGTGGCTGGAGCGGTGGTGAGCTCGGAATCCGGCAGGCGTACAGGTCGGAAGGTGGAGAGCCAGAGAGACGAGAGCAGGGTGAGTGAGATGAGGCCGAGGGCGGCGGCGGTGAGGATGGTGTTGAACCCCTCGACATCGTCTGGCTGAGGCACCTTGGCGGTGGTGTTCAAGGCGGCAGCCGCGTATATGAGCTGTACCTTGGCAGCATGGTTAGCCACCGGGTAGAAGAGCTCGACCATGGCAGAGATGCGGATTCGAGGGAGATGGGAGTAGGGAAGCAGGAATCTTCGTGAAGGCACCGAGGCAGTGTTGGTCTCTTTATCTGAGATTCTGCCGGCGGTTCAATTCCAGGTGGGATTTTGGCTCACGACAGGACTTATCGAAAACTGAATCAAAGCTCTTTCTTTCTTTTCGAGAAGCTCGAGATTGCCGGCCTGGCGGATGAGTCAACGGAGCCGAGAGGAGTCACTCCACTCACTTCCGCCGCCCTGCTGCTGCGCGCTGGTTCTTCTTGCTGCGCGGGGCGGCGTTGGCATTTTGCAGATCAAAATTTCGAGCCCTGCGCCATACCTTTAGCCGAGGCCGTCCGGCCCTGGCGCACAAGCTCTATCATTGTGACTCCCCATCGACAGACCCGGTCGCAGCGCCGGATCCAGTGTCTTGGTGGCACGAGACTGAGACTGAAGTCTGGTTTCATGAGTCTTCGGCTCCCTTGTCTGAGAGCTTTCTCGAAACGAGCTCTAATCACCGGGGCTCCTGTTTATCCGGTCCTCCCTCAGCTGCTGAACAGGGTCCAAACTGCTGTGGTGCCTTCTCAGTTCTCACACACCACCGACTTCCAGAGTGAACTCTGGCCGGCAGTGAGTACTACGACTGATCTAAAATCTTGCAGAGACGAGACATACACGACAAAGAAAGTGGTTCCCCCCTATCAGATGGGACCAATGTGGTCCTCCGTGTAGCCAAGGCCGAAGGCGATCTCCTCCTTGTTGCCAGACTTCAAATCAGACCACGAGCCGTGCAGATCAACCTTGGTGCGCGTCTTGCTCAGCTTGGCTTGTGACGCGTCACCAGAGCCGGTCTGAATTCCTTGCTCGACTGCGCGGCGCGAAAGGAATGAGCGAAAAGGAGGAGGGAGGAGGAGGAGAGAGGGGGGGGGGGGTGCAAGGCAAGTTGATCGTCAATATGTCGTTGCAACAGAAGATTCAATCCGAGGGGTCAGGGGAAGACGGGGGCCCTCACACTCACTTTCATACTTGCGTGGGATGGACATCAGTCCCTTTTCGCCACAGACCTTGTCCCACGAGATCTCCAGATCGGCCGTTCCCCGGGCTGGTCCGGTCTGCGGTTCGCCAACGTTGCCGAAGCGGATGTGGTGTGAATCAATGCCGTGACGCTGGATGTGGAAGAGCGGGTCGTGCATGTGAGAAAGAAAGACGGTCTGCTCTGGTTCGGCGTGGTCGTGATCGGGTTCGAGGGTAAGAGAGAGGATGGAGATTGTCCAAGCGTAGACGCGGGAGAGAGACCATTTGCGATTGACGTTGCGCTCGGTGACCTTGCCCCAGCTGTGGCTCTGTGAGAGAAGGGGGGGTGGTCAAGGATACAAAGAGGGGACCGCAAAAAGACAAGAACATGGGAATCAGTTCCATACACTTGCAGTGCGTGCAAGAGAGCCTACTCACATGGAATCCAATGTTTTGAAGCACCCATCGCTCGCCATTGAGCTCAACCCAGCCGTCGACGTGGGAGCGAGGGGCAGGGATGACAAGGTGTGCGTCGGGCATGAGCTCGTACGAGGTACTGTTGGGCTGGACGGAGAAGGGTGCGTCGGCGAGAACGTTTTCGTAAAAGAGGCGGGCTCGGAAGGCGTCGCCGTGGTCGATCTCGACGACATAGAACTTGCGGTCTGGGGTCCAGGAGAAGCGGTTGGACCCGATCCGGGCAGCGCGGACACCCGAAGATTCGTAGATGAGCTCGCCTTCCTCCCGATGCTTGGTGACTGATTTGTCAGGCAGAACATAACGCGTCTCGAACCACGAATTGCGCTTCCCGTCGGCGTCAACGTCGGTGCGCCAGGTGAAGAACTGTGCCGCGACGCGACGCGTGTAGGGCAAAGTGGCGGGTCAGTGGGACGGAGGAAACAGACAGGTTGGAAAAAGGGGTTGAAGGCTCACAAACTCGGTCTCATTCTGAAGGATGATCATGTCAAAGTCCCACTGCTCATAGGCGCCAGCGACAGGATCAAGGGCGAGGTCGGAGGGCAGGTCTGTGGGCGGGCTTGCAGGTCCAAGAGGGAGGCGCGGGGTGGACATGAGTACATCGGTGGATGGTGGGAAAGGAGCCTGGCATCGGAGCCATTGCTTGTCATCGTGTTGAGAAGGCTGGTTGGCGCTGGTTCCGAGGTACTGCTGGAGAAGACCGAGGCTGGAGTCGTAGAGGCCGGTGAAAAGCAGTGAAGCGCCACCGAGCTCGGGGCCCAGGGCAATGTCGAGGTTAGGTGCGGCGGGCCTTGCGGATGAAGCGGTGGAGAAGGCGGCAAGGCCGATGGTGAGCGATCTGAAGAGCATACTGTGCTGTCTGCGGAAAGGGAGATGGGACAGAGAAGGACGGAGACAGGATTAGATGGGGGTTGCCTCGGAGCAAAGACAAGTCGGTGGTTTATCAACTTTGCTCGCTGACATTTGAGGAAGCGCCGTGCATCGACATTCTGTTGGCTGCTACATCCGCAGCCAAGACGAAGCCGGGCTGAAGCGAAGAACTGTAAGGCCGCAATGGATGATGTGTGAAGCGAACGAAGTCGACGACGCAAGAAAGTGGGTTCGTCCGCAAGTGGATGGAATAATAATAATTCGCCGGGAGAACCTCGGACCGAATGATGCGGATATTATTCATCAATTTCGGTGGTTTAAAGGACTGGTGGAGGACGGAATGAATGCGGAATGCTGCCCAGCATGTCTGTCTGGCTACGCAGCCGGTTTGCCAACGCGCTCGCTTCCAGCAGCCAGGCCATGGCTCGAAAGTTCGTTCCCGGTGCAGCGCCCTGTCCGCGACTGGGTAGCATCCTGCGTTGCTGTGATGCTGCTACGAGTATATGACCCCGTCCTCGACCCGAGTCTTTGAGCTCAAGCTCACCTCCCTCTCTCCTCCTTCTCATTCAGCTTTCAAGACGTAGTTCTCTCCCTACCACCCCGATCTCTCGACTCATGTGTGGTATACTCACCTGTCTCACTTGCGATGACGCGTCTCCTCGAACCCGCAGCGAGCTCGACAGTCAAGAGCTTGACAAGGGCATGCGCAAGGGCCTGGCCAACATCGTACATCGTGGACCCGACAGCACCAATGTCTGGTACAGCCCTGACGGCTCCGTCGCCCTGGGACACGTCCGCCTAAGCATCATCGATCTCAGCCCTGACGGCCAGCAACCTTTTCACGATGAGACCGACTCCATCCACGTCGTTGTCAACGGCGAGCTCTACGATCACGAACGCATCCGAGCCGAGCTCCAAACACTCGGTCACAAGTTTGTCTCACATTCCGACAGCGAGATCGTCCTCGCCCTCTACAAGGAGCACGGCCTCGACTTCCTCGCCCACCTTCGCGGCGAGTTTGCTCTCGTCCTCTACGACGCCAACACCCGCACCCTCATCGCAGCCCGAGACCGATACGGGATCAAACCGCTCTTCTACACCCGCATCGGACACCGCATCCTCTTTGCCTCCGAAGCCAAGGCCTTCCTCGGTCTGGGCTGGCAGCCCGAGTGGGATGTCACCAGTCTGGCCCAATCCGGCTGGGTCTTTGACCATCGCACCCCTTTCAAAGCCGTCAACAAGGTCCGTCCCGGCCAGTACGTCCTCGTCGATGCAGAAGGAAGCATGCGCACAGAACCTTACTGGGACCTCGACTACCCTGACCGAAGCTCAAAAGAGACCCGCAGCCTGCAGGAGATGGTTCTCAAGACGCGCGAATTGCTCCTCGAAAGCATTCGCCTTCGGCTGCGCGCCGACGTCCCTGTTGCCATCTATCTGAGCGGAGGTATCGACAGCTCTGTTGTCGCAGGCATGGCGCAGCACTTGATCAAGCAGCATCACGTCAAGATTGGAGACAAAGCCCATTCTCAGTCTCCATCCTCATCCACTCAAGCGGCAGCAGCAGCATCACAGAACGGGAACGACAATGGTGCATTTGCGTCCAGGCTCGACTGTTTCACCATCAGCTTCACCGACTCGGAAGCGCACGACGAATACTCGACCGCCGAGCGCACAGCAGAGTACCTCGATGCCAAGATGCACAAAGTCAACATCGCCGAGCAAGAACTGGCCGACCATTTCGAGCAGAGCGTCTGGCACTGTGAGCATGCGACCGCCGATCTCAACTTTGTCGCAAAGGCCAAACTGGCCGAGGCCGCTCGGGACGCTGGGTTCAAGGTCGTATTGACAGGTGAAGGCGCCGACGAGACGTTTGCTGGATACAGCGTCTTTGAAGGCGATTTCCTCCGCGCTCCCGATCCCACTTTCACCCACCTCGACAACCCAGAGCTCTCCCTCAGTCCAGAAGCCCGCCTGGCCCTGTTCAAAGCGCGCGAGGGCGCCCACATCGAAGAACTGCTTTCGAAGCGACACGGAATCTTTGCCAGCTTTTCAACCCAACCGATCAGTCTCCGCGACGCCGTCGTTCCCCGGAAAATGCTCGGTGGCACCTCTACGTGTCGCTGGCTGACTGCGACGTCGGAGCTGCCGACGAACAGTCTGGCTCCGTGGGTGTCGCACAAGGCGCCCACTCTGGATCGTGCGGCGACGTATGCCAACTCGTTCAGTGGCCCTACGCGTGCCAAGATGCAGAACTCCTGGCATCCACTGCACACTGCCTTGGTATGTTTTTCTTTCCCCCCCCCCCCCCAACTCTCTCTGTTTCTTTCTCTGTTTTGCCCGGTCATCTTTTGTCCCTGTCCGAAGAGACTCGTACTGACCTACACGTCGTGTCTGACTGTGTGCAGTACACGGAGATCAAAGGCACTTTCAACTCCATTCTGCTCTCAAGCTTGGGGGACCGCGTCGAGATGAGCGCCAGCCTCGAGGCTCGAACACCATTCCTAGATCATCATCTCACCGAATATGTCAACAGCTTGCCTCCGTGAGTCTGGCAGTGAAACAAGGTTTTGTCTGAAACGAAGAAATTCGGAGTATCTGGACTCACAAGTATGCCGATGTTGCCATTCCCTTGATCTTTCCATCCATTTCCCGTCCTCCTTCTAAACCCTTCTGCTCTTGTCGCTCCCTGTGTTTTGTGTTCTAACAGATCTGTCAAGATTGTCGCAGCTCCCGCTCCACAACAGAACGACGCAAACACCCCTCCGACGTCGACTCCTATCCTGGTCGAGAAGTATCTACTCCGCGAAGCAGCAAAGCCGTTCGTCACTCCAGAGATCTACAACCGGCGGAAGCACCCGTACAGCGCGCCGATCGCGTACAAGCCTGGTGGAGCCTTACACTCGCTGCTCGTCAACAAACTGCTGACGAAAGAACGAGTCGATGCGTTGGGCTGGGCGAGCTGGGAGTTTGTGCAGGAGGCGGTGGAACGTGGATTTGAGAAGGGTGAAGTGGCGTTCCTGAGGCAGGCATTTGTGCTTGCTCAGCTGACCAGTTTAGGGGAGCAGTTTGGCATTCCGCCCGCTCGTGTTTGATAGTCGCCCGCCCTCCGTCGTTGACAACATATGGGGGGGGTTTTTTTCGTCCTTCTGATTTTCCAATCTTCCGCGCGCTCGCCTTTTCAAATGTCAAGAGTTTTCGGGCCCTTCATGAAACCCTAGGCCTTCCTCCTTGCTGAATCGAGACGGGTCTTGAAACGTTTGGTCTGAAGCGAAGTTAACAGAGACACCCGTGAAGGCTCATCTCGTATGAAATGCACTTACACATCCTAGACACTACTTTCGTGGCGGGCGATTTCTGTGCGGTAACCCCGTGTGATGGGACAGCGGTGGTGCCATTTGAGCTCTCTTACGGTATTTCTCATGTCTGTATCTCAAAGTTGATCTGCCATGCACCAATGCACTCGGATCAGGAAGGGATGAATCGAATCACACGAGTTTCTATTCAGAACGAGTGTATGAACAATCTTGATTGTGCGAAACGATTTGGGATGAGCGAGTGAGATGCGATCCTTCGTCCACTACCATTTATATTTTTCTAGATACTGGGGAACTGTCCCCCATGGTGCAGAAATTACTCGAGCAGAGGTTGGCGTTCAGGGTCGGCCTCGCGTGCGGCAGCCTGCTTGGCAGCAAGATGCGCTTGAATGCGCGGAAGCGCCCAGAAGGTGAGCGCGAGGACGAAGCCGAGGATCTCGAGGTTGATAGTGACCCAGTTGGCAGCATCAAAAGTCTCCTTGAGTCCTGTCTGGCGATCGGTGCCCTCGTGCTCGTGCCGAGAGGTGATCGCGTTCATCACGGCCGTCTGGAGCGCAATCGCCAGCGGCCCACCGACTTGACCGGCGGTGTTGAAGATGGCGCCGACAGTGGCAAAGTCGCGAGGCTCGGAGGAGTGCAGCATGTCGATCTGGGCAGGGATGAAGACGGCAGGGGTGCCGACGGTGAAGATGACCGTCGTCGGCAGCGTGGTGAGCCAGAAATTGGATCCGGGCACGACGAGCTGGAGGAAGGAGTACGAGGAGAGGATACAGACGGCAAAGCCTAGGGTCATGAGCGCGCGAGTGCCCAGTTTACCGACAAGGGTGGCGATGAAAAAGGAAAACAGGAAGCCTGCAAAGGACATGGGCAGGCTCTGCAGTGCGGTCTGCAACGCGTCGAGGCCGAGGAGGATTTGAAGTTTGAGACTCATAAGGAACACAAATGTCGCGGCGCCGCCGCGGACGAGCAGGGTGAGGAGCGCGTTGATGTAGATCACAGGCCGGGCCAGAACGCGGGAGGCGAGGAGAGCTTTCTGGCTGGTGCGTGACTCGATCACAGCAAACGCGATCAGGCAGAGGAAGCCGCCGATGAGCAGGACCATCGTACTGAGCTCGGTCCATGCGCTACCCTTGGTGGTGGACAGGACAAAGATGATGCTCCCCACGCCTGCCAGCCAGGTAACCGTACCGGAAAAGTCAAATTTGCTGAGCGAAGCTGCTTCGACGTCGCTGTTCCTCAAGTCGGGCAGGAAGATGGAGGCGATGGTAAGACCGACACAGACGGGCAACATGGTCCAGAAGATGGCACGCCAGCCTACGGCTTGGGTGACCATACCGCCGAGGAGGATGCCGATTGCGCTGCCCATCGCACTCATGGAGCCCAAGCGACCCATCGCCTTGCTACGCGTTGGACCGGGCTCGAACAGGTTCGCCACGATGGCGGCCGAACTTGGCATCTGGATGTTTTCCAACCAAGAGCAAAGAAGTGAAAAATGAGTGAGACGAGTACTGGAAACCGGGGAGGCGCGAGCAGAATTCGAACTCACGTTGGCTGCAGCGCCGACACCTTGTGCGGCGCGAGAGAGGACGAGGATCAAGATGTTAGGCGCGAGGGCACTGACGACGTTGGAGACTGCCATGAGGGCTACGCCGAAGAAGAAGAGCGTCCGATAGCCAAAGATGTCACCCAATCGGCCCATGGGGAGCAGGAGCGCAGAGAGGGGCAGGGCGTAGGCGAGGGGAACCCATGCGCCTTGAGGAGTCGGGATGTTCATGTCGCGGGAGATGACGGGGACTGCGATGTTGAGGGCGGACATGGAGACAAAGTCGAGCAGTTGTGCAACAGCCAAGATGTTGAGAGTGGTGTCACGCTTGAGCTTTGCTGCTTCGACGATGGGGTTCGACGCGTGAGGGTGGCGACCCGTTTGGGGCGGTACGGGTGCCGGTGTCGAAGCTGAAGCTGATGCTGATGCAGTCATTGTCACTGTGAGCTTGGGGGTGGTGTTCTGTGAAGAACGAGGCTGCAGTTGGATGTGGTGAGTGCTAGAGGTTCTGGAGACGCGACTGGCAGAGCGTCGTGGGGGAAATGCAGAAGGAGCATCAGGTTTGTTTAAGAGGCGGGCAACGGCGCGCGATCTTCGCCAATGCTTTGCCGATGTGTGTCATGTCAAGATTCCAATGTGCCCCAGGCCGAGGGCGGCTCTATGTATCCAGGCCTTCGATTCGCGCTGCGGACTGAGGTGTAGCCTCGCTTTGGTGTTTTCCTTTTTTCGGCAGAAGTTGGCGCCCCGGGTAATTATGCAAGATGAGAATTGTCCGCAAGTGGAAGCTCGCCAGATGGGCGCTAAAGTGAGCCGGATATTAAATCTGTAGAACCCTGATCCTTCTTCCACAGTTTCCATTTGGCGGATCGACGGCGCAAGAAGAGGTGGCGAGCCAGAACGGCAGCAGGGCCGTGCGCGAGAGATATAGGCACAACCCGCAACGCGAGAGCCACTGCTGGCCACCACCGACGTCTGTCAGGACATCACTGCTGCTGTTGCTATTGCTATTACTGCTCCTGCCCGACATGGCCACAGCCGCAAGCCCCGTGTGCAACATCGCCATCACTCACTCCGAGCTCGTCCAGGCCCAGACCGAAGGGCAGCCGCAACCTCGAGACATACAGCTCTCGCCCTTGGACTACGTCGTCCCCGACGTCAACGCCGGCCTCTTGCTCTTCCTCAAGGGCGAGCCCCAGCACATCCTCACCAGCATCCATGCATCCCTGCCCACCGCCCTCGCCCGCTATCCCGAGCTCGCAGGAGAGATCAGAGCCGAGCAGGATGGATCCAACGAGCATATCTGTCTGAACAACCATGGTGTTCGCTTGATCCTTGCCAAAACATCGGCAGCCTTTTCCACTATCAGCGCCAACGGACTGTCGCCTACTCGTCAGCCAGCCTCACTGGTGCCCGGAGGTCCCCTGCCTCAGCCCGGAGATGCTCTTCTGACTGTTCAGGCCACCCAGGTGAGCTTGCCTCTGAGCTTCTTGACCTTAAGTTACATCATTGACTGCCTTCCACTGACCCCTCAACGGGTATCGTCTTCAGTTCTCCGACAACGTCGTCGCCCTGGGTTTCCGACGTCGACACAAGGTCACAGATCTGCCAGGGTTCACTCAGTTCCTGCAATTGTGGTCAGCAACAAGCGCTGGTCAACCTATTGAACCCAGACCCAGACGTTCACTCGATCGCACACTGAGTCCTGCCTCCTCATCCTCCTCATCGGCACTACCTCCAGGCACCCCCTACCGCATCGCCGCCCATTCCAAAGACATGGGCTTCACTCGGCCCCCAGGTCCAATGGTGACCAACCTCTTCCGTCTCAGCCCAGCCTCGCTCCGAGCCTTGAAGGCGGAAGCCCACACTGGGCTTCCAGACGGAGCATGGGTCTCCACCGCCGATGCGATTGGCGCCCTCTTCTGGCGCGCCGGAACTCGCGCTCGCAATCTGGCCAACGGCCCCGGCTCGTCCGAAAAGTTGATCAAACTTGGCGTCGCTGTGAATGGACGGAGCAAGCTGGGCTCCGCACGGCCCTCAGGCTGTGTAACTCCGGAATACTTTGGCAACGCGATCACGGGTGTCATGCCGTCTCTCGTGGGCGCCGACCTTGCACTCTCTGTCCCTCTCTCAAAAGCGGCTTACCGCATACGCACCCGGATCAACGACCAGACGGAAGAGGAGCTCAGCGATCTGATTTACGGCACCTTGGCCTCCTTGAAGCCCGAAGTCAAAGCTCTGCTCCGGACCGGTCACGTAGACGTCTTTGGAGACGACATGAGCCTCACCGCATGGTCCTCCTACCCTTTTTATGACTCTGCCAAATTCGGCTTCGGATCTGAGGAGATCCTTCATGTCAGTGCAGGCTCTGCGGTGGGGGATGGCGTCATTGTCGTACTTCCCACCCACCCTTCCTCTGGAGGTGACATCGAGGTGTGCATTGGAATGGACCTCCAGGCGGCAGATCGACTTGTCAAGGACGAAGAACTTCTCCGTTTTGCTGAGCACATTGTATGAGATTTATGTCTGTGTTCCGTATGCACGAATACATTGCCTTCTTCTCCGTCGTAGCCTTTGAGACCTTTCGATTCATCGGCAGTCCTCGCCTTGAAGCAAATGATCAAATCCTTGCTTGTACTGGGAAACTCAGGTGTGAACAACGGCTGGACTCACGTCTCCATCCGACTGTGCAAATCGGTCCATGATAATTCAAGCACGTTTTGCCTTCAAACTGGGTGTTGGCAATCACAGGTGCACCTCCACCCAAACAATACGCGCACAAGGAGAACATACGTGGCATCTAGCCGCACATATTCAGTTTGAGATGATGGGAGGCTTGTATCTGTATGAGTGAGGGTACGTATCTGTATGAAACATCATGTCGAGAGCGAGAGAACTACAGCTGAGACAACAGAAAATGGAAAGAAATCTAAGACAAGGAGGAAACAAGAAGAATAGCCAGTTCCAAACTTTCCATGTTACTGCTCCAAGTCGACAGCTTGCAAGAAGCCAGGCAAAATGGCACGCTGGCCACGCCCATGTCTCTCCCGTAGCGTGCGAGCGAGGTGGGTGGGCGTATCCGCAAACATGTGCTGAGGTACGCACAGATGCATCGCACCGTAGCTCGAGCCAAGTTTTTCCGAGCGGGAGGAAAGATCGGCATGCCACTCTGGCCAGTCTGACAAACCGTTCTTCTCCAGCGAGTAGACCAGAGGCTCGACCTGGCTTGCACGCTCGCCTTCGCCGATCGAGACTGGGTTCACTGGGAAGGGGTACTGGTGGGGATGCATGGCAAACGGAAAGAGGTAGATGGGCAAAAGTTCAGCATGGGGGGCCAGAGATAAGACTTCTTTGTAGAGACGGGGGAACGGGGGTTCCTATCTATCCCAAAACTCACGTTGCAGTGCTGAGCAAAAAAGGTAGACATGATCTCGTTCACATCGGACTCGAGTATGCGACGGACGTGCTCGACATTGTCGGCACAAGTGGCGTCTTCGTGTGGTCGCGCTCGCTCGTTATCGGATGTCATCAGCCTCACAAGCGCATCTGCGTCCTTTTCGACCTCGTCCGAGACCGAGTTGCAGATGCAGCACACATGCATCTCGTTGCGCCAGCCGCCGAAACCTCCTTGCTCGCTCGAGCTGTCGACGTCCTCGTCGGACGCAATGGAGACGGTGTATCTGCGCTTCTTGATGTCGTCTTCAGAGTGTTCGTATCCGTCGTGTTGGACTCGGAAAAAGTTGAGATGGTAACCGGCTCCGCAGAAGCGTTGGACAACGAGGTACATGCCAAGCTCGTTATCGAACCAGTATTGGCGCACGGGCACAAAGGAGAGGAAAGTCGGAACTGACCAGACTGTTGATGGGCGAGGAAAGTGAGTGGTGTGCGCACCATGGTAAGTGAGCAAAAACAGTGCTGGGAGACATGTGGTAAGGTTTCCAAGAAGGAAAAAATGAACTTACTGCTTCGTGGACCTCGACGGACGCTTTCGATTGCAGCTGACCACAGTGTATGAGGGAGCTGATCTGAGAAACTCAAGCTCTCAACCAGTCGGGTGCTGATGGAGGTGATCCAGGTCTGCATGGCCGCCATCTCGACATCGATCACTCGCCAGGAGTCGTCCCGCTTCTTGAACTGGCACTTGTGCGGGCCTTTTCGGAACCGACACGTCAAGTCATCACCGTCACGCTCGAGATGACGTTCCATCGCGGCCTGGGGTGAGAGCCGGTAGGTAAATGCAGTGTCACCGTGGCCGAACTGGACTTGCTTGTAGCGGCCCAACATGTAGGAGAAGACGATGAATTGGACAATGGTGTACCAGTTGGAGGTATCCCAAGCTGGAGCGGTGATGGCGGAAGTGACAGCCAGAACGTCGGAAGAGGATGCTCGGCTGATGCTCGAGGTGCGACTGGAAGCAACACTGTACGAGCTCCGACGACTGTCGAGCAAGGGGCGAGAGACACGACGATGGGAGGTGTAGAAGCTGTTGATTGCTGGCAATGGTTCCTTGCCAAAGAAGTCGGCGTCTTGCAGATTCTTCATACGTTGCTCAAATGTCATGGTTGATGCGACGTTGCCACCACCGCCGCCGCCGCCTTGTCGCAGGTCTTCATCCGCGAGCACTTCAAGACGCATGGCGCCGAACTCAGCGGTGGGGACGAGCTCGGGTGTGGGGCAGCCCTCGGAAGGGTGAGACGAGGACGAATCCGAGTCTGAGCTTGACACCGAGCCGGACCGGGACGCAGCCACCGAGTGTGTAGTCGCGCCACGATCGAGCTCGTCGAACCAGGCCCGCATGCCGAAGAGGCCGTAAAATTCTTCCCTCGACAATCCGTTTCCGGAGAGCTTGTGGCCGACGAGCTTGTCGACGGTCTGGCCCTGATCGCAGAGCTTGCGGTGTACGTCGAGCGTATCCGTGTGAAGCTCTTCGAGGCGACCGATGGTTTTATCAATGTCTGCGATGAAAGCGTCGGGCTGTTCGCTGGCTCGGACGAGGATCTGGTGGAGGGCGACGGGTCGGAGTTGGCAGGCACAGTCTCCGCAGTGGGCGTCAAAGTCGAGCAGGCTGACCTGCTTGGACTCTGGGTCGGAGCCGTCGATGAGCTTCTTGAAAGCGCTGAGAGCATCGATCGAGTCCTTGGCTCCACATACGATTCGACGAAGGTGCAAGAGCAAGTGTGTGGGCTTGATGTTCTTCGATCGGGTTTGTTGATCCGCGAAAATGTGAGTAGACATTTTGTGCTCGGCGGTATAGGTGTGATGAGGGGGCGATATAAGTTAGGAGTGCAGAAGCTCAAGATGTGGTGGGAGAATGGTCTGTGTGAGGGTGGGTCGAAGATGGATGGATGAAATCCCTGGTCGAGAGGTTGAACTCAGGGAGAAAGGCGAAAAGGAGCTGATGAAGCTCGAGGGAGGTTGAGAAGGATTTGAGTGGTGTGTCGAGTAGCAAGGGCAGTGGGTGGATCAGGATGCAATGGGAACGGAAGCGCAAAGGTCCCGTTTGGTTTTGAAGGGGGGGAATGGGGCGGGGGCCTATGCTCTCGTTGCTGGAACGTGTGCATGGTTCTTCCTGTTCGTCCGTTCATTAACCTCGACATCACCGAAGAGAATCGGCTGAGGTCCGCAAGAGGGAATGTGGACGGCTGAACGGCTGGAATAGTCTCCATGGCTCTCGCCTTGCTATGATTCGTCGAAACGCTGAGAACCAGATTGGACTTGGCGGCTAGGCGAAAAAAAAGAAGGGCACAAAGAGCTGTGCCGGCCGTGCGTGCCGGGCTAGAAGGAGTGCGCAGACGTGGTTGGAGCACTTGGAGAGGCTCATGCCTGTCCTCTTCTCGAAGGCTGTGGGCCCTTTGTGGCGACTGTGGACCCTCAAAATTATCCGGCTCAGCATCCGTTGATTTTCTCAGAGCTGTGAGTTTGGAGGGATTTCGCTGCTCCTGGATGCGAAGCGGTCGATGTTCGGTTGGCGGCAAATGGTTCGAATGCTTCTTTTGGGCTCAGCTTGATGGCAGCGCGCGGGGTGGCTGTGAGGATTGAGTATTGATTCGGCTCTTGGCTGGGCGGCTTGGATGGATTGCGTTCACGTATTGGGAAGGGGTGGGATCGAATGAGGTGGGCCGAGGGTGCGGTGTGTGTGTGTGTGTAGGTGTGTTGTTTGCGTACGAGATGCTCGGCCGTGGACGGACAGGTGGGGGGCGAGCCGGATGATCATTCGACTGTTGGACCGGCATCTGTGTGCAGTACCAGGTGAGAGCCGGGAAGTCGACTGTGGACGATGCCAATAAGCGAGGATGCGATGCTCTCAGCCAGTGACGATGATCAGGAGGAAGGGTGCCAAGGGTAAACAGAGGTTCGATTGGGTGTGCTGGTGGACATGGGATGGGTGGACAACCCCAAACAACAGGGATATTGTTTTTAATAACCTTATATCACCCGGAGCATCAATCGAAATGGAGAATTGTTCGGCGCAATGAAAGCCCGGTCTTTCGGGTCGGAAGATTTTCCCGGCAGCGTGGGCCTCAGCCCTTCCACTCTCGTCCGCAACCGGATGAGTCCAACACCGTTGGCCAAGAGGATGTCTCCACCTCAACCACGCCCTCTCCCATGTCGACCATCGCGCTCCTCACCTCCGCTCTCCACTCACCCCTTTCACCACCCCCTCTCAACAGCCTCGCCACGAGAGCGCTCCGTTCTACAGCTCATCGTCATCTTCCAAAACACCTCTCCAACTCATCTGCCCCTCAGACGCGCACGATGAAGGCCCTCCGTTACAGCAAGACGGGTTCGCTCGACAACCTCCAGCTCGAAGATGTGTCCACCCCCGATGCTGCCCTCCTTGGCCCCGGACAAGCCCTGATCCGCATCGGCTCATCAGGCGTGCACCGAGTAAGTTTCTCCCCCCTTTTCCCGCGCGCAACTCAGACCACACCCCTTGCTCTTGAGTAAGACGGCCCTCTTTGCTCACCATATCATCTACCGCGGCAACACACGGGACATCTCTTCGCAGTCTGATGTCGTGGGAATTCAAGGCTGGCTTCCCTTCGTCACCGTACCCCGCATCCCCGGCCGGGACTACATGGGAACCGTCATCGCCGTCGCTGACCAGGAAACAGAGGTGACCAAGCAGAAATGGATCGGCAAGCGCGTGTGGTCCACCGGTGGCAATGTCGGCTTCACTGAAGACGGCGGCTGGGCTCAGTGAGTACTTTCGTGGGAGTTCTGCAAGCACGAATACCAATGGGTCTTGAGATCCGCTCCACTCCGCGCGGAGAACAACGCGCTGAGAAAACGGGTGCTTTTTTTTTTTTTTTTTTTTTTTGGGCCCCTCCCCGCTCCTCCCTCCTCCCTCATTCCTTGTGGAAAACACAGGTTCAAAGTGACTCCACTCTCCGCCCTCGCTCCCGTCCCGGACTCCATCTCCGACTTGTACGCAGGCTCTGCAGGCTTGGCATGGGTCTGCGCCGACCTCGCAGTAGGGTCCAAACTGTCCGCTGTGAACGCGTCCGACGAGGTCATCATCATCGGCGCCAGCGGCGACATCGGATCCGCCGCAACTCAGCTCGCCCTAGCAGCAGGCGCCTCCAAGGTGTACGCGACTTTCACGTCCGCATCCCGCCTTGCGGATTCTCCAATTGCTCAACATGCTGAGCAGGGCAAGTATGGTGCTGGTGCTGGTGGCTCAGCACGCAGGTTTGTGCCCATCGATCTGAGCGCGTTGAAGGAGCAGGGCCAATCGCTGTCAGCACACATTCGAGCCCTGGGCGCGCGCCCTTCCGTCCTGATTGACGCGTATGGTTCCGAAGATTATATCAATGATCTCATCGCTGTTCTACTTCCCCGCGCTCGCGTCGTTGTCATGGCAAATCACAGTCCAGATGGGATGGGTCGACTCAACATTCGGAAATTCTATGCCAAAGGTTTGATCATGTACGGACTCAGGTGAGTCTTTCCCAATCCCCCCCCCTCTCTCTCTTCTTTCTTTCCCTCCTTCTTCTGCTTGTTCGATCCCTCTCATCCTCGTACTGACGGGCCTTGCCGGGTTTTTTTCTTCTTCTTCTTTCACTCAAAACAGCTCGGGCTTGCACACACCTCAAACAGGTGCCGCGCTTCTCGAGAGCATCGCAAATCGCTTCCAATCTGGGGAGCTTCTCCCGCCCTCGCCCGAGCAACTAGCTCAACTCGTTGAAGTCGATGGAACAGATCGGGACGCTGTCCAGCGAGCCCTTTTGGACGTCGAGCAATGGTCCAAGCAGCGGCCGGTGATCGTATTCAAGTGAACACGGCTGTTTACACATTTTCCTCCCATCTTATGGCACAACGTCTTAACCTTCTTACCGGTTGCCTGGTCGCTCCTTGTCTGGATTTTGAAGGGGCCTTGATAGACTGTCCAGAGTGCGATATGCACGAGCGGGGCACACTTGGAATCTTGGAGATCTCGATTGTCGGCAGGTCCACTGGTCGCTCGTAGTCAACCACACTACCTTCGTGTTAATGATGCTCCTTTCGGCTCCTTGATTGTCTCCGTGATTTCTCGGTTCTTGGAGCCGGCCCAATTCGATTCCCCTTTCTACCGTTGGACATGCTCCTGTCTCATTGAGGATTCCTCTCAGACCTTGACATTTTCCCGATCCGTCTGAACGTGAGCGACTTCCCTTCGCTTCCTCAGTCGACCGAAAGTCTGGCATACAAAGGTTAGATGCTGACGCGTCAGAAATGGCCACATGAACTCAGCTCTGAAAAACGACCACGCATGAAGACAAGATGATTTCTACCGATGTGCAAATATGATTGGGCAGCTGATACAGGACCAGTGATGGGAAATGTTCGTGCCAAACCTGGCCCCCGGAAGCGACGTGTGTAATAGTACGGTCGAATGGGCGGGGGCCACTGGTGGGGGCGGTGGGTGACTCAAGGCTCGTGCGGGCTAGCGACCATGACGGCAATGTACGAGCTCGTCTGATGCGTCCGCTCCAGCGTCCAGCCAGCCTTCTCAAACAGTTCTCTAAATCCTTGCTCGGTGCGCTGGATCGAGTTCACAAGCGCTTGAATGTTGATGTCGATCATGTGGGCCACCCGGCCACTCTCAGGACTGAGCACAAATTCGATCGCATACAGCTTGAGTGGGGATGAGGGTTGAGCCTCCAGGGCGGCGCGCCGGAGCAAGGACAGAATCTTGACTGCGTCTTCGTCGGTCCAGTTGTGAAGGCACTGCTTGATCAAGAACGCCTCGCGCCCAGCTGTGGACGCATCTGCTCGCTTCGGCTGGGGTTGGAAGAAGTCGTGCGCAGCAAAGGTGACTTGGCGAGAGGAGACGTAAGGCGCCAAGTCTGGCTCCGATTCCCATCGTTTCTGTCCTTCCTCGACGACGTCTTTCAGATCTTGAATCTCGAAACGCAGGCGCGGGAAGGCGGGGAGAAGTTCCATTTCGAGTGGGCCGATAGAGCCACCGACATCGATGAGCCGCGTGTCCTCCAGAGCCTGGATTGCAGCAGGGAAAATCAGGGCGGGGTTTGTCAGATATCGATCAGTGCACAAGTATTAAAGTTGGTCGTCATCGGAAGAAAGGCAAAACTCACATTCCAGTCAAAGTCCGTCTTGATGCCAGTCGCTACGAACCGGTTGAATGCGGTTTGGCTGGCATTGATGCGTTTGGCAATGTCCGCCTGTGCGGGCTCGTGCACGTACTGGAAAAAGTTCTTGCCCTCCACTCCGGCAGCGTCAGTGAGCTGAAAGGCGGCCTTGTTGGAGTTGGCGGCCCGGAGACTGTTGGTGAGCTGACGAGCGGCATCGTACGTATCGTTTCCCCACTGGCCGACAAAAGGGACGAGAGAGTCTGAGCTGGTGGAATCGAGGGTGGCGGAAACGCGATTGTTGGCAAATTTCCCGGATCCCTTTCCGCCCACCTCGGTGAAGATGAAGCGATTTGCGAGCATGCGCATGACTTGGCCGAGTTTCCGAGAGTCGGCGCCGACGCGTTCGGCGAGCTGATCGACGGTGAGGACATCGTTTGCAAGAGCGTGTGCGACCTGGAGGTCAGCGGCGGCGAGGAGAGCCTTTGTCTCCAGTGCTCCGCCGGTGAGGGAGATGGTGAGCTCTTGAGGGGGTGCGACGGCTGCAAAGAGGGCGTCCAAGTCGCGCTGGAGGGCGAGCAAATCTTGGTAGCGCGCTGGTGGCAAGGGTGTGGATGCTGCATCTGGCTGCAGATGGGATTGGAGCGCCTGGAGGCGCTGAATCATGGCGGCGACCGTTGTCTGTGGCGATGGCAGCGCGCCGGGCGCCGATGATGACGGTGACGAGGAGGTGGCAATAGGGGCCATGGCTGGTTCGAAACGGTGGGGAAAGTGGGTGAGCTTGGATGAGAAGAGACTGGAGCGGGTGCTGAGAGTGTTTGGGATCTCGGGATGCCTTTATGGCCGGACTCGAGGTTGGCTTGGGAGGCAAGCTGGGAGAGATGGAGCTGTTCGAAATGCCTCAGAGGGCGTTGTGGGATTGGCCAGGGAAATTCCAAGAGTTTTGCCGAAGTGTGGAAAATTGCGGACGCGGATCATTAATTAATCCGCAATAATCATGGAACATCTGGCTAAATAAGGTTGTTCGGAAGAATTGGGTTTGGTTCTTTTTGCCGCCGAAAACAGGCTGAGCCTTGAGGGCAAACAGGATGGAACAATCAGAGCCGCCGTTGCCGGGATTGGCATTGCGGCCGCACCTCATCCCGTCCACAGAATGATGCTCCGTCGCTTCGACTCTGGGCGCCGAGGGACCCGTCCTCGGCCTCAGAGACTGCGAATGCTCGTTGGCCAATATGAGTGTCCTCTCTGTGCAGGAGTCCTATTCTCTTAGATATCTTATAACCCCGCTGCATCCCAAACGCTGCCTCGTCTCCGTTCAGCTTTCTTTCTTCCCCAGCACGTCCACCCACACTTCTCCTTGACTGTCCATCACTCTATCGTGGCCCAACGCATACTCGCTTCGCCACACTTTTTCCGCTCCCACCTCCTACCACACAAGCACGATGAAGACCACAAGCGTCTTGCTGCCAGTCGCCGCAGCCAGTCTTGCAGTGCTCGCAGCAAGCCTGTTCTTCTTCGGGCGCAGGCTTTTGAGCGCCATCAATGATCTACGCAAACTCGTGTATGTGAGTATCCAAGCTCCTCAACTGATGCAGTTTAAGCCTTCCGGATGTCCATACCCGCTCACACTCTACCATTTCCCGCCGGTGATCGGTGCGGGTGTTCGTCCTTGGTTGCAGTTCTACTTCATCACTACGCCAGTTCTCGGTCCTGGCAACAAGAGAATGCCTGGCCCTGGTCCCCTCGTCGACACTCGATACTCACGCTTTCAATACCGCACTCGTGTTACCGAAGAGTACGCTGAAAAATACGGCAAGGTCTACCTTGTATACAAGTGAGTCATTCTCATCGCGTGGCTACAAGTCTCGTTTCCCGTTCGCGAACGAGTCACTGAAATCTACCTCCGCCTCCAAAAATTTCATTTCACACAGTGATACGTTGCCAGAACTGTAAGCAAGAGAAAAAGAGTCGCGCTGTTTGGATGCGGAGCGTCTCGGCTGACGAATGCGTGGTCGAATTTCCTTACAGCGTCTTGGCTGATCCCAAGGCCATCAAGATGTACTTCCATAACGACGGACGCGTCCACCGCAAGAACTTTGGACTCGGCCTCGGATACTACTTCCATAGACTACTTGGCAACGCAGTGGGGACCATGCACAATGAGAACTGGTTCCGCGTCCGGAAGGTCGTCGACCCTCACTTTACCCAAGGCGTAGTCAGAGCCATGCTTCCCAATCTCTCGGGAGACTTTCAAGAATGGTTCGCCAAGCTGGACAAGCACCCCAAGGGCGAGCTTCTCAACGGTTCGGACAAGGGAAGCTTCATTATCGATATTCTTAACATCTCTGAGCGTACCCCGTTCAAAGTTGTCTGTCGAGCCCTCTTCGACCCCGTCTTGACTGATGACGATGTCGATCGACTGCTGAAACTGAACGACATTCATGCAAAACTCGTGGAAACTGCCTTCTTGGGCAACATCGAGCAGCACTGGTGGTACCGTTATCTCCCTACAGCAGCCAACCGACGAATGGACGAATGGGACAACAGCTGGGACAAGATTTGCATCGAACTTGTCCAAAGGTCGCGCGCTGAAGGCTGTCCAAGTCCAATCGCGCTCATGTACGAGGCCGTCGAAGAAGGACGGATGACACGCTTCGAACTGTTCCAGACAATAGACGAGATTCTGTATACCAACATCGACGTCACATCCACAACTTTGGGCTGGGCTCTGATCATGATGTCTCAGTCGAGCAAGCATCCCAACTCATACGCATCGAACAAGGACACCCTCTACTACCAAGACCGGGTCAGAGACGAGATGCGAAAGGCCCTCTACTCCGACGATCCCAAATGGGGCGCAGGCCTGAGTGAAGAGGACCGGATCTGCAACTACATCTACCGACAAGACACACTCATCCACGGTTGTGTGCTGGAAGCGATGCGACTGGTCCCTCTCCTGTTCTACTCCCTACCCGAAGTGACGGCCGAGGCCAAGATCATCAATGACTACCGCATCCCCGCCAACACGAGCGTGCTCATCGATGCCGCCACCCTGAATCGCCAATCCCCCTGCTGGGCACCCGACGGCGACTCCTACCGGCCCGAACGCTTCCTCGAACTCGACCCGCTCGAATACCGCTACGCCCTCTGGCGCTTTGGCCTCGGTCCACGCAAGTGCGTCGGCCAATTCTTTGCGGATCGGATCGTCAAGGGCTTCCTGTTCCACGCATTGAGGAATCACAAGTATGAGCTGGACGCGCCGGTTGAGAAAGTGTTGGGCATCTTTGTGCAGACGCCAACCTGTCCAGTCGTTGTCACGCCGATTGAGCGCGTGTAAGAAATCACACACACACACACACACACACACACACACCCTCCTCCCCACCCTTCTCCCCTTTCCCCCAGTCTTGAGAGAGGTCCTTCGGCTGCCTCTTCCCGTCTTATTTCTCCGACTTGCCCATCGTGTCTTTTTATGACCCGCCTGTATTAGAATTTTGTCACCAAATTCCATCCTACATGTTCGCTTTCCGAAATCTAATCGACCAGTGACTGGATAAACAGCCCTGCTTCTGGCCCGCGTGGGATCAAGATACACGTTTCTGGCTTTCACTGAGCTACATATTGGCATGCTTCCAGGGCCTATAGGCCGAGCTTACGTTCGAGCCCTTGCGTGCATTTGAAGGACTTTGCTCGAGACCGGTACCATACGATACGCCTTTGCTCAATGAGAGTTTGCTCAGACGGAACATCATTCTCTGCTGACGGTGACTCTGACCCGATGCCCCTTCGTTGGACTGTGGCAATTGACCCCCGCCGAAAGGACGAGACCACAATGTGGCAGAAGACAGCGTCAACTACGATCAATCAGTGTGCAAGGACAACCGAATGGTATTGATTTTGCATGGGATGTACTGAGCGTAAGCTACATCAATATGCAAGGGATCGAGGGGCAAACAGTTTCAGGGGGGGGGTCAGAATGCAGTGTGTTGGCCGTGGATGGGCTGCTTGTAGGGATTTGTGGAATCATGGAAGTGCCTCGCTTTTGACGCGTTGATAAGCGGCCCGCCGTCGTTGTCTCAACAGGCTCCACACAGAAAAGCCTGCGAAGAGGACCGAAAAGGCAGCAAAGGCACAGAAGCTGATTGGAATGGAAAGACGCAGGCGGCTGGTCATAATGCTTGCAAAGGAATGCGTCCAGCCTGTAGGCTCGACTTGCGCTCCTGTCCCGAAGACCGATGTGGCCTCGATATGCTGCTGCTGCTGCTGCCTCCAGTCTTCGTAGGACTCGCAAGCCCGGCTCGCCTGGGTCGCCTCGCCATCGTCAGCAGTCCCATTTCCACCCGCGGGAAAGGAGGCTACACCTTTGTATAGCACAGTCATTGCCAGCCCAGCCTCGACGTGGTATTCGAGGTGGCAGTGCAACATCCACGCGCCTGGATTGTCAGCGCGGAAGCGGACGAGCGTCCAGCCGAAAGTAGCGCCGCCCCAAGAGCCCGAGGGCACTGTCCAAGTGTCTCGCCGAATCGGATTCGCGAGGGAAGAGGCGAAGGAGGAGGAGGAGGAGGAGGAGGAGGAGTCAAAGGATGGAATCTGGTCGACCGATGAGGCCACACCGGAGCCAAGCACCCAGACTGTATGACCATGTAGATGGAAAGGATGTGGGGGCATCTCACGGTTCAGCATGAGCAAGTCGATCACTTGGCCTTCTTCCACCCAGATGGGCAGTAAGTGCTTCGTGCTGGCGCTCTCCGTATGTTCCAAGATATTGCCACCACTGCGGCGATCTGCGGTGGCGGCGGCGGCGGCCGCAGCAGCAGAGGAATGATGAAGGGAGTGCTGAAGCAGATTGTGCAAGACGACGCGGTCTCCTCGGACTGGAGGGATCCAGGTCTCGCCATCAGCGTCGGTCAGAGGTCGGGTCACGTTGACAGATGTCCAGCCACGGGTGACGTTGGATCGGTCTCGTCCTGAGCTATCGACATGGAAGTCCCACGCAAGGATGTGCCTTGTGTCTGGATGAGGCGGGGCCGCGATGACGTCTATGGGTTCAAGCTCGATCGCGTTCGAACCGAGCACCTGGCGAACCGGGGACGGCGGAATGGTGGCGGGGCGTGGAAGAGTTGCTGAACGGCAGGCGTCGTATGTCAGCAGGCCCCGGATCGTCAGGGCAGTCATGTTGTGGGCGGATTTGGGCATGGTAGCACGAATCCAGTACGATTGTGGCCGTTGCTCCTCTTCTGTCCCTCGTCCTGCGTCAGCTTCTGTACTTTCCAACCCGCTCTTGTCGAGAGCCCAGATTGGGATGACATCCAGCTCGACTCGCTGTCCGATGTCTACTTCTATTGCATCATTCCATTCCGATGGATGAGTACTGGTTCCATCGACGCCTACTGCCCGTATCTTGTGTCCATCGATCTGAACAACAAACAGCATCACAGAGGCCGCGTTGATGACTCGCAGTCGCGTGATGGGCGCCGCATTTAGATCTGCCGAGGAGATAGTAGCCTCAACACACGAGAAATCGCTAGGTTTCAGCCTGTCCAATGTCAGCTGCGTGACCTCTGAGTGTGGGTCATCGAGCTCGAGCCCAAATCCACCATTAGGTAGGCCGCGGTTGTTGATGAGTCCAGAAGAAGGTAGTGGGACGAGCGCGCCAGGGGTGAGATACTCGTCAATAATTTGTTCCGAATTGCGATAGTCGCGATCCTCGATGAAGATGAGCTTAGTCGGGTCCGTAGATATGGACCCAGTGTCTGAGCCATGATTGTCAATGGCATTTCGGGGATGAACGATCAGGGGTCCCCGTAGGCCGTCGGCGTCTGTTGATCCCGCCGGGCACAACACGATATTATGAGCGACTGGAGTTCAAACGGCGAAATGGCCTGAGAATGATGCTCACAGTGACCTCGATGATGTGCGTGCCACCAATGAGTTCCGGCTGGAGTCGCATTGAACCGGTAGACGAATGATGAGCGGGGAATGATGGGACACTGGGTGACCATTGACTGTGATATCACACTATTGTCAGCCATCCTGAGCGAGGGTCAATCATGTTCAATCCCTAGCTGTTTCTTACCGCGCCATCGTTGTGGCAGTTTGCCAGTTGCTGCATGCCGTGGAAGTGGATTGTTGTCGGTACTTCGAGGTGGTTTGTGACGTTGACATAGACTTGATCGCCTTCGTTGACCTCTGATCGAGAACAGTACGTGGGAGTGGTTCAGAGAGTGTAGAAACAAGAGACGCTGGAGGGTAAGGCCCGGGATTGACTGGCTCACCTATGGGGGTAAGAGACCCGGCGGCCCCGTTGACACTGATAGCTCCGCGCTGTTTGAGCCCGTCTGGCCGCTCAGAGTGGTTGAATCTAGAGACTGTCCAATTGAGGTAGTGTTGCTGCTGGTGAGAGTGAGTTGAGATCCGTGTTGGACCTGCTGAGAGATGAGAGAGTGAGAGTGCAGGGCCGAGGATGGCCAAGAGCAAGACGATCCTCATTGTTGCCGCGGCCATTGCTGTCGATGCCAGTGCTGATGATCAAGAAGAGGGCAGAGATTGGTGGGAGGTAGGAGTACATTGAGGTCTACATTGTCAGTCGTGAGCATCTCCAGGCTGTGTGGCAACGATCAGACGGCGCCAGATGTCGACAAGGCCCCCAATCATCATCATCTGTGGATTTTGCATTTATTTGTGGACGTCTGAACGTTGGCGTAATCGAACAGTTTCAATATGTATTCTTCCCATTTACCCGAGCGGCACCGAACAAAGCATTAAACCAGCGGAATGCATCCTTCCACCCTCTGCAACAAAAAACTCCGAAATCCAAGACTCCGCAGCATGGATGAATGGTGAGCGTGGGCTGGCAGGCCACAGTCAGTGGATCCATTCACAGACAGCGCAATCCAGTCTCCGTCTATTCGTCAAGGGCGACGACAATTCGTCTCTACATTTGCATACACACAACACTGAATCGATGATAATATCTTACAAGCCAGCTCGAAGCAGTTCACGCCGGAAGTGGGCTTGAAAGCTGTCGACGTGATCAGCATCCATCAAGGTGTAGTGTTCTCCATCGACCTCGATAAACTTGACCGCGTCGCGCACATATCCTTGCCACGGCGCCAGTTCCTTCTCCACCCAGTCACGCTTCGTGCCCCGTAGCGGCGTAGCATAGAAGATCGTCGCTCGAGCAACGCTTCCCGAGGGCGTGAACTGCCGTCCGCACGCAATCAGCGACTGTGCGATATCGACCCAGGCTTGAAACTGGGAAGGGCACAGATCAAGCTCGTGCGCCCGTGCCTTGTCAGCGTATGACCAGAAGCGCAAGATTTGCGCCCGATGGACGAGATCATGCTGGTCTTCTGCCCTCGCTCTTGCTCCTTGTTCCTCCTCCTCATCATAAGACTCGGATCCGACAGCGTCGATCTCGGCCTCCAGCTCGACTGCTTGCCGTTTGTCAATGAGCTGGAGAAAGTAGGCCAGGTTGAGCAGTCCGGCCGCGTACGTGATCTCGTCCATCCGCGCCTTGATATGTGGAGGAATGTTGATCAACCCGAGAAACGCAATCGTGCGTCCTTGCGCCTCGAGCCGCTTGGCAATCGAGAACGCAACAACTCCGCCGTAGCTGTAGCCAGCCAGCGCAATCGGTCCGTGAGGCTGTTTGGACGCGATCGCGACCGTGTACGTGTCCACCATGTCGTCGAAGGAATCAAAGGGGGTCTGGCCAGGCTCAAAGCCACGAGCTCGGAGCGCGTAGAATGGTCGTTCGCCGATGAAGGAGCGCGCGAGATTGACAAAGATCAAGACTTCGCCAACTCCCGGATGGACCATGAAGATCGGTGCTGGGTCTTGGTGACGACTCGATGACAATGATCCCGAAGAGCTGATCTCGTTGAGGGGGACCAAGGGTTGATATGCCCGTCCCTCTTCCGCCGACGCCACAGCAGCTGAAGGGGCCAGACGGACGCTGTCAATGTACGCTGCCAGCTTCCTCACACTCGGGAATTCCATAATTTTGATCGCTTGGAAATTCGCTGGAGTCAGCACACCCGGGTAGAGCTTGAGCAAGCTGGAGCGATATCTGATCACCTCGATGCTGGTTGCACCAAGATCGAAAAAGCTGGCGTCGGTCCCGAGTTCTTCCTCGGGCTTGTCCAGCGCCAGCGCCTGTGCTGCCAGATTCCACACCGCCCGCTCCGTGTCCGTCTCCGGCAATCGGAAAGCTCGCGCAACGCCTTGCCTCCGCACCTCCCAATCGTGCTCAATCGCAGAATCAAACTCGCCACTCTCGAGCAGTCGGCGGAAATGGGCGCGTGAGAGCTTGCCGAGGGTGCTCTTTTCCATTTGCGCCTTCGAGCACGGGAGCACCACCCGAGGCGCGTCCGAGCAGACCAGGGTCAGTCTCTGGGAGATCCACCTTCTAGTTTCCTCCCGAGCGAGACTGTCATCAGCGTGGTCAAAAGTGGGCAGGTAGAACACGGCCACCGACTCGGTCTCGGCGTTGGGCTGTCGGAAGGCGGTGAGCACGGTGTATGACGGCTCCAGACCTGGAGCGCCGACGATGGCTGCTTCCAACTGAGAAGCATGGTATGAAATCCCGTCTGTTCAACACATGAGAGATCAGACAAGTATAGAGAGAAAAAGGTCAATCATCCAAGGCCCTCAACAACACAACGTCGAAAGACATACAGGTCCTGGAAAGGAGTCTGTTTCTCTTTTCACTCACTGATAATGATCGTCTCCTTGGCTCGGCCGGTAAGATACACGGCCACTCCTGCCGAGCCTTCATCCCGAATCAGCGCCAAGTCTCCGGTGCGGAACCAGGAATCGTGAACGAAGGCACCGCGAGTCTGCTCAGGCATTCCATAGTAATCCGAGAACACCGACGGGCCCTTGACCTCCAACTGACCCTCCACCGTCCTCCCACCAGCCTGGTGCTGCTGCTGCTGCGGGGAGGAGGACAAGGGCGAGAGCGGAGCGCCGGTGACGTCCACCACGCGCAGATGCGCTGCACCTGGACACAGGGTTGCTGAGGCTGGATCGGCACTGTCGAATCTGGCAATGGCGGTGAAAGCGATCTCGTCCACATTTAGCACAAAGCCAGGCGCGTTGACGATGTCGAGGTCGAGGTGCTCGTATGCGCATCCGGCGCATGTTTCCGTCATACCAAAGCCTGGCGCGAAGATGACATTTGGGAGGATTGGATCCATAGCCGCCGAGCTGGACACACCCCGGGTGTTTGTCGTCGTCGTCGTCGTCGAGGAGGAGGAGGAGGCCGAGGCGGGTCGGCGGCGGCGGATGTGTTCGAGCGCATTGAGAAAGCGAGCGGCCGTCTTCCGGGGAACGCTCTCGCCACCAGAAGTGAAGCGTCGGAGCGAGGTGAGGTCCAGATGGGGCCGAGGAGGTCCCGACGACGCCGCGATGGTCGGAGACTCGATCATGGCCTCGAGCTGGTCACACAGCTTGGCGACGAGAAAGTTGGGCGCAAAAGTATGGGTAACTCGGTGTTTGGAAACAAGGTCCAAGAGGAGCTTGGGTGACTCGATGACGAGGGCCGCGGCGCAGTGGATTTGGTCGATGCCGGCGCTCATGGGTGTGATCATGGCCTCGACCAATCCGGCGGCGTGGTCGATCCCGATCCAACTCAGCTGAATTGAGTGCTGAGCAGGATCGAGACCAAACTCTGCGCGCTTGTACTGAGCCGCAGAGAAAATGTTGGAGTGACTGAGCACGGCAGCCTTTGGCGTCCCTGAGGAGCCTGACTGGAGAAGTTTGAAGAGGAAATGATGCGTTGAGCATGGGCGAGCAGATTGAAGACAGAGCCCACAGGAAAAAAAAAAAAAAAAGCTGGGAAACTCACAGTGAGGACGTGGGCAGCAGTCTGGTTCGAATAGTCAGGAGAGGGCGTCTGTCGCGGCTGTGCATTCTTCTGTCGGTCTTCCGTACCGGACAAGGCTCTGTCGAGCTCGTCAAGGTCGGCGAGGCGGAGAGCCGGAGCCAGTTGGTGCAAGAGCCCAGCACGTCCTCCGTTTGAACGGGCGATCCACAAAGGTTGGGCGAAGAGGGAGTCAAGATGGTGTACAAGGGCAGCCTGCTGCTCTGCAGTCCCGTTCAACGGCCCGAGCAAGGTTGGTGTGAGACCAGCGAGGAGACAGGCCCAGAAGGTCAAGATAAAATCCATTTGTCGGCCGTCGAAGGCGAGGACGACGTGCGGGTTTGAGGGAGAGGATTGTGCGGCCGTGCGGAGGGCAGAGGCGAGAGAGCTGCAATGTTGTAGAATGTGGTCATACGTAAATCGGGTGGTGGCAGAAGAGGTCAGGTCTGATGAACGTTCGATGAAGGTGATGCCGTGCGAGGGAGAATGTCTTGCCGCGTGATAGAGGATGTTGAGAGTGTGCTCCTTGTCTGGAAGTAGATATGTTGCTTTGGAATGGACTGGTGATTGATGTTCTGGTTCTGGGGGCGGCGATGGGGGCAGGGAAGCATTTCTTGCTTTCTGAGGTGGAGACGGGAAGGGAGAAGGCAGTCGGAGATCGGAGCCGGTGTAGACGGCAGCAGCGGTGCTTGCAGATGACGAGTAATGGGAAGATGGTCCCTGGTCAGTCTTAGTGTAGGTGGCGAGGACCATGTTCGATGAGGATTGCTTGAGTCTTAGATTCGAGAAGGGAGGGGATCCAAAGTTGAGAACAGACGGTGAGCAGAATTGGGGAGAGATGACTGGTGGGAGCTATGGGAGAAAGATGCCTTTATTGGGGAACGAAGTGTGAAGGAGGGGGATCGAGATGTCCGAATCCTTCTTTTCTCCCACCTTGTTGTCTTTCAATCATGCCCCTCCAAATTCTGGCAGACTGCGAGCGCTCTCAAGAAGCACACGCGCTCAGGGCTGGAGGGCATGGAGGCTGAATCAAGTAGTTGCTGGGTGTGTCCCATGGCGGGTAAACCGATGCCAAGCTCGAGGGGCCGAGGGCGTGGATGAGTGAGCAGGCCATGGTGGACTGTCCGCAACCTCGGATGCTGGGAGGAGGAAGGGGTGTTTGTCCGGAGTGTGGACCGGACCGTTTGTCCGCAAGAGGACGGATGAGTTTTGAATCTTTTATTTCCTTATTATTTCTACCATTATGGTTGCTACTGTACTGTACTATTTTTGTATCGAATTTCTTGCCATCTGATATTTTAACTTGCCCTCGAATTCTGCAATTCTTCCAAGAAGCGACAGAATATATAGCAAGATGATGTTTAGTAAATATGGTGGATGGGACCCTGTTCCCCTTAGGTTCTTTCTCGCTTCGAGGTGGGTGCCGGTGCTGTCACCTTCTTCCGTTGGGGATAGATTCGGGTGGTCACGTTCTTCTCATGGGAAAGCCAGGAGTTCTTCCGGGCCGGCTCCAAAAAAGGAAGACATGTCAAGAGGGAAAGCGGGCACAAACGAGCTCGGCTGGCTGGATCTCGTCGATGGAAGGCCTCCTCCTTCTCCACCGTCCTTGGTCTCTGGAATCTGCGTTCAAGCCTTTGACAGTATATCTGCAAAGGAACGCCCTTCTACCTCGCTCGTTCGCTCAAGCCGGGCTCATCGACCACCTGGCTACTTGCTGTCGCTCTCGCTGACCCTTCCTTTTCCTCTCCCTCAACTGACACACACACCCACACCTTCTCTCTCTCTTCCTATCTGAGTGTCTGTCTCTCTTCTGCTCGCTCTCTACACTCATTCTCATCGTGATGGCCGACAACATGGAAACGTCCAGGACGGTCCAAGCCAATGGCGACGTGCTCCAAGCGCAAGACCAAATCACCCATGATCACGCCCAGCACCAAGATCTTGAGGCTGCTCAAACTAATCCCAATTCCTCTGCTTCTCCTCCTCAACCAGCACTCACACTCGCAAACGACCGTCTGCCCAGGCCACTCTGGAAGTTTACCCTCCTCATGCTCTGCTTGGCCGACGTCGTCTTCTGCGCCGCCATCGACCAAGCCATCATCGCACCCGCCCTCCCCACCATCGGAAAACAATTTGGCAACCCAGCACAGACACCCTGGGTCGGCTCCGCCTTCTTGCTCACCTCTGCCTGTGCCTCCATCTTTTACGGAAACATTGCCGTCATCTGCGGCGTCCGAACCAGCATTCTCACCGCCCTCGCCTTGCTCACCCTCGGCGAAATCATCTGTGCCGCCGCACAGTCCCTCGTCATGCTCATCGTCGGACGAGCGCTGGGTGGGCTGGGAGGTGGAGGGCTCATTGCTTCTGCCCTCATGTCCGTCGCCTTTCTCGTACCCGCCGTCCACCTCCCCCGTCTCCAGGGTCTCCTTGGCGCCGTCTTCGCCCTGAGCGCAGTGTCCGGTCCGTTGCTGGGCGGCGCCTTCACCACCCACGCAACCTGGAGATGGTGTTTCATCTTCAAGATGCCCTTCATCGCCATTGCTGCTATCGGAATCTTTCTCCTCCTCGATCTCCCTCCTCCCCCTCCCGCCCCCGGTTCACCAGCACAAGGCATGACCAAGTGGCAACGCACCCGCAATCTCGACTGGCTCGGTGCCGCCATCATCCTCGCTGGCTCCATCTCCATCCTCCTCCCCATCCAGTCCGGGGGCAACATGTGGGCTTGGGACGCCCCTCAAACCATCGCACTCCTCATTATCGGCTTCTTGCTTCTCATCCTCTTCGTCGTTCGATGCGCCACCACAAAGCGAGAACCTGTCATCCCTATGCAGCTTTTCTTGGTAAGCCGTTCACTTTGATTGCCCCCGCCCTCGCAATTCTTCCGGGCATCGCACTGCTCACGCCGTAAGACCATTTCTTACCCCTCACCCGCAGAATCCACGCGCCGTTGGCCTACTGTCTCTTTCTGTCTGTGTCGGTGTCGTCTTCTACTCGCTCGACTACTGGGTTCCACAATACTTCCAATTCGTCGACGATGTCTCAGCCGCCCAAGCCGGTGTCCGAACTCTCCCTCTCGTCCTGGCCGTCACCTTCTGTACCGTGGCCACTGGCTTCCTGATCCCATACACCGGCTACACCTACCTACCTTACCTCGGCTCCCTCTTTGGCTCCATCGGGCTCGGCTTGCTTACCACCTTGGATCGCAACTCCGGCCCGGGTAAGAGTATCGGCTTTTTGATCATGTGCGGCTTTGGTACCGGCCTCGTCGTCCAGACCTGTATCATCGGCATTCAGCAAGCGGTCAAGCCCGAGCTCATCGCGGTCGCCACCGCCTCCAACACCTTTCTCCAAGTCTTGGGAGGGTAAGTCGGGCCCATTCCTCCCAGTCTTTACAGACACAAAATCACATAGTTCCTGCACGGCTGACCGACGATTCATTGTTCAAAATTGTCTCTCTCTCCCCCTTTCCTCCCTTCTCCTGGCACAGTGCATTCGGCGTTGCCATGTCCGGGGCGATTCTCGATTCCAAACTGTCCGCCTGCCTCGCCGCAAACGTCAACGAGCCCGGTATCACAGCCTCGTCGCTCCGTGAAGATCCCAGTCTGAGCTTCACCCTTCCCCCCGTCAAGCAAGCTGCTGCCCAAGACTGTTTCACAAACGCGCTCAGCACCGTATGGACCGCTTTGATCCCCTTTGCTGCCTTTATGAGCGTGGCGATGACGTTGTGCCTTGTTGCTCGAGCTGTGCTAGATCGTAGGGAGGCGGCAGCGGCGGCGGCTGCCGCTGATCATTCTTCTTCGTCGGACGAAAAGCATCAAGGCGCAAACGACGAAGGCAAGACGAAGAAATTTTAGACAATCAGATCAGTAAAATCGACAAACGACTTTCCTGGCCCCCCTCGCATCCATCCATTCTTTGATCCCCAGCTCTACTTGTCACACTGCTTCCTAATTCAGAAATTACATACGTTGTTTACTGATCAGCACACAGAGAGAAAGTTGATATCCAGATTTTGTCCGATTGACTGTCCGTGGAATGATAAGGATGATGGTGCGAGACCAAGGAGTGTAGAATACAAAATTGCGTAAAGCTTCGGGGGGGCGCGATTCGATCTAGAATGTTGTGACAAAGAAGGGGAAGGTGCCGTCAGGAGGAGGAGGGGGGGGAGCCCCATGGGAGGTGCGAAAAATGCTGCTGCGCGTCACTCTTCATGCGCCATAGAGAATGACAACAATGGAAGAGTTCCGTTTGGAAAGCACGTCGCCTGCCCGCAGGCTCAGCACCGCGCGAGAACTTTCCGAACCTCCTTCTGGCGGCATTGGACCCAAGAGGACATTTGTCGGGAGAGAATCAGCGGACGTGGCGGCGGCGGCGGCGGCGAGTGTTGTGGGCGCAGAGGTCTGCTGCGGGTCACTTAGGAGCCAAATCTGGAATGAAGCCAGAGAGGGAGAGGGAGGAGAAGAGAAGGAAGCCGTCGTCATCGTCGTCGTCCTGGACGACGTTAAGGAGCGGCTGGGAGGAGACGAGGCTGAACGACGGTCCGATCGTCCTCGTTCATGTGAATCGTGTACTGAGCCGCGGCGCTGCTGCTGCTGGTGCTGCTGCTGCCGCTCGCGCCAGCGAGCCGCCATTTGCTCTCTCACATGCACGCTCACGCTGTCGGCGATCAGTGCCAACGGCCAGTCATCGCAATACGGCAGGCAGAATCGGCTCTTGCCAGACTCCTCCCGTGGAGTGCGGTGAGATCCAGATTGGCGGGGCGAACTGGGGTGGCGACCTTGGGATTCTTGTGTTCGAGAACGCTTGCGCGAGCCTGATCTGGTGTCCACACTCTTCCCGTGGTGCCCTCCGTCACCAACACGCATGGTGTCATCGTCGTCGTCCACGGCGGTCCCGCTCTCGGATCCCATGTCCTCGTCAACAGCGGGATCCTCATCTCCATAGGAGGGAGAGGATGGAGAAGAATATGGATGCACAAGCGTCACCTGGACTGTTCGAACTTGGCCGCTGGAGAAAGACGAAGCCAGGCGAGAAGGCGGGGTTGGTGAGCCCTCAGTCCTGAGCGTCTTGGATGATGTGCCTGTGCTTGTGCCGCTGCGCGACAAAGCGACCGTCGTCGCCTTCTTGCTGTTGTTGTTGTTATTGTTGTTGTTGCTGTTCGTCGTCGTCGTCCCAAATCCGTCCTCGGCAGCAGGAGTGGTGGAAGCTGTTGAAGTGGTGGCCGCCGAGATCGAGTCTGGTCCTTGGCCGTCTGATTCGATCAGATGCGAAGCCGCGGTAGAAAGTTCTGGAGAGGAAGCATGCGAGGCGGGGGCAGTGACCCCGACTGGAACCAATGATCTCGGCACATTGGAACGCTGCAGGGGCGGTGGCGGCTGTTCAAGGGCGGTGTTTGGGTACGGAAAGACGGAGGAGGATACATGGCTTGGTCCGAGCGTGCCCGTTGGATCAGCAGCTGCATCTAATCTGATCGATGTCAATGCTGCAAGAGGAGCAGGGGGAGAAGAAGTCGCAGAAGTGAGGCCAGACCTGGGCGTCCCGTCCCGGTCTCGTTTGGTGCCCGTCATTGTGGCCGCAGGGAAGCGGGTGGGCGACTGCGTAGAGGGCCCTGCCAGCTGCGTGTAAGAGTAGTCAGTTTTTGGCTCATATTGAGACTGTTGTTGCTGCTGTTGTGGATGGTCTTGCTGCTGTTGTAGCGCGCTTGCCAATTGGGCCCAACTGACGGCAAAGCTGTCGTTCCCAGCACCCGCGCCCACACCAAGGTCCGAGGCAGACTTTTGCGTCATCATAATCGCTGCGCTCGGTTCAGAACCAGGCGTGCTCAAGGCGCTGCGCACAGCGTTAGATTGGTCGTAGGAGAGACGACGATGTTGAGACAGAGCCATTCGTTGAAATGTACGATCGCTGTCAGACCGAGCCTGCTGTTGCTGTGGCTGTACGAGCAAAGTCGACGGCGGACACATGGCCGGCAGCGAAGGATGAAGCTCCGGACTCGAAAATCGGCGAAGTGTCGCATTTTGGGCATCGTTGGCGGAAGAAAAGGCAGTCGCAGACGGCTGCGAGCTGAGGCCCTCGGTAGCTAGGCCAGACAGAGTGTGAGGTGCCGATTGCTGTGACGGACCATTTTGTGGAAGCTGTTGTGGATACCTTTGAAATTGTGACATATCGAGCGCCGTCGAGATAGGAGGGTACGTCGCAACACCCTTTTGCTGAGTGTTGACCTGCGGACGACCCAAGTGCGTCGTTGCTGCCGCGAGGTTCAGCATTTCCTGCAGGTGGGAGCCTGAAGCCATGGCAGTGGAGGGGTCTAACTGATTCCAGGATGCTGATGCGAGCATTTCTGTGTGTGAGCGCTGTTGTTGTTGCTGCTGCTGCTGCTGTTGTTGTTGTTGTTGTTGTTGTTGTTGCTGGTGTAGGTGCTGCTGATGTTGCTGGCTGTACTGCTGCTGAGACCCCACCTGGGCGTAGCTCGGGAGGAAGCCGACGGGTCCGATTTGAGCCACGTCACGGTCTCTTGCTGTCTGACTAACGCTTTGGACGTCCTTCGCCGGGTTTGTCGGAGCGTGACGTGTTTGTTCGTTCGCAAGCAGTGCTCCGAGATTGGCTGCAAAGGACGACGCAGATGATGACGATGATGGCGGCAAAGAGGCCGATTCAGAGAGAAGGCTGGAAAGAGAATTGAGCTGGTCGGCAGCGTTGGGCGAAGGGTATTGCAGATTGTGGAAAGGTGAGATGGTGTGGCTTTGTGGGAGTAATGAGGTCATACTAGTGATGGAATTGAGGGCAGGACCAGAGACGTCGGATCCGAGTCTCGAATTGTTGGACACGGCGGTTTGGATCGGGCTGGTATGATACATGCCATACGATTTTTGGGGCTCTGAGCCTTGCGAGCTGGTAGAAGCATGTTGTTGTTGTTGTTGGTGTTGTTGCTTTTGTTGTTCTGGATGTCTTGACAGTTGTGCAGGCGCGCTGTGCTGAGCAGTGTTGGAACCACTTCCCGAGCCTTTCGGATTACGATCCATCGTTAATGTTCCGCCAGTACCGGCACTCTGATCTTGTCTAGACTCGTGCCAGAGGCGTGCCTGTTGCACGAGTGTGCCGAGCGTCATGGCAGACTGGGACGGCCAGTTTTGTGCGACTTCACATTTGGCAACGTGAGACTGGGCGATGCCGAATCGGGCAAGTGATTTGCCGCAGATGCAGTGCCAGTGACGCGAACGGCGCTGTTCTCTGAAGACGCAGGGCCAGCACTTGCAATTGAGAAAGGCCTGCAGAGAGAAAGTGCGCAGATCGTGGGGCCGAGTCAGTCAAAATCAGCCAGAATGGAGATTGGCAAGAGGGAGGTGGTTCCTGAGCTCTTACCTTGCCTCTGATGACGATGCTTTCGCTGCCGCGTTTGATGTGTTGCTCGAGCAGGTGCAGGGCCAGAGCCTGATCGTTGCCGAAGGGCTCCTCACAGAGCGGGCAAGCGGTGGCAGAGTTGGAAGAGATGGAAGCTGAGTGTGAGTGCGGGGCAGGGTCTGTGTCGATGCCGAGACCTGGTAAGATGGAGAGCGAGACAGCGGTGACGTTGTTTTCGTCGTCGTCGATGCGGAGCCAGCTGCATCTGCGTCTGAACTCGACGATCTGTGGATCGATGTCGTTGTGCAGCATAGAGGACGTCGGGGCAGTGCTGGATGTTCGGGATGTGGCCGTCATTCTATTATGAGTCCGCAGCAGGCTTCGACAGGCGCACGTGTGAATTGGGAAACTGCTCCGGCAAGCCCGCAGAGAGAAGCGGACAGAGGGAACGACGAGAGAAGCTCTGCGCGAAACCTGCGAGACTGTCGAGGTAGACGGGGGCCCAAGGTCAGAGTAGAAGCGCAGCAGTAGGAAGAAGAAGCAGGAAGGAACAATGTGCCGGGCGGGGGGGAGGGTTGGAGGTGTTGGGCGTGGATGGATGGGGGAGTGTTGGGGCGACGTGCTTAAGTTGGGCACATGCGCGCGCACGACATGGCTCCGCTGGGAACTTTGCAGGATAAACAAAGAAATCGGGGTGAGCGTTGTTTGAGGTGCCTGTCAATGGCCTAGGCGAGCATCTCGGCATCGACAGCATGCAATACGACATCTGTGCCCGGTATTCTTCCAGTTCTTCTCCTCAGGATGCCATCAAGACGCCGCTCTAAGGCGCCGAGGGCGCCGAAATGGGGGCGGGACAGAGTGGGAGAATAGAAGTGGCGATGGGTTTGAGTGGGAGGAGTTTGAATGAATGGACGAGAAGTGGGTGCCGGTACTGTACGCACGGAAGATGTGGAGGCACTCTGCCCTTGCACAAAGGAGAATTAGCCTCGACTCTAATCCAATTGAGAAATCTGTCACAGATGGGCGGCAAATAAGGGCTAAGTGTTGATGTAAATGCAGACCCGGAAGATTCTTTTCCTACCAGATCGCGATCGGCTCCACTTTAATCAGCGTGCTTCAGCTGACAGCACCCACTCCTTCGCCCACATGCTCAATGCGCCGACCTCTTGGCCAAGCCAACTATGTGCTTCTCCTCCACCGCACGTTCCGGCCCCCTGGTCGCCCACATCCAAAGGCACCACCCCGCTAAAGCGAATGTCTGCCCTCGTCATCAAGCCCTGCTGATACATATGGCCTATGCATCGGCACATAGCCAGCCAGTCTTGCTTTTCACGGCCGGAGCAAATGGTGCCACAAAGTTTGCTTTGCCGGTTTTTATTGTTGCGACATGCCAGGAAAATTAGTCGATGACCTTTTTTCTTTCATTCTGACAAAACCATCGTGTTTTTTTCTTTTAGGATTTTGCCTGAGCTTCCAGTCCGAATACGAGCCGACAAACACGCGACTTGCTTGGCTTCCAGAGTTCTTGGGACGTCTTGGCTTTGCGCAAAAGCTGATCAAACTTGACTGAGCCCGGATCAGGACGCGACGGATATTGGACAAGATCTTCCTGTTTGATATCTTCCTATTTGGTGCGCCCCGAACCTGGTGCCTAGTTCATCCGGAAGGGCGGCACCGGGAGGGGCATTTGCAGATCGGGAGATGACGTTTCTCGAACCCTGACTGGGCTCCCAGCTCGGCGGATCAGAGGTCGATTACCCGGGATGTTCAGCTCTCTTCCAACGCGATCACCCTCGTGCTTTACAAAATGTCCAGTCTCGGTGCCAAGCCTTTCCCTTTCAGAGAACCTTTGCAATTGCGCGCAGCAGCTCGATTCGATACACTGCCTTTCACTGCTCTTCTGTTCTCGGTACACTCTTGGACGACGCCGTTCTCTCCATCGTGGGCGTCGATGCTGAAGGCAGGGCCGGCTTCGTGTCCGTGTCCGAGCTGAACACCGACGGCAGCATCGCCGAGGCAGCACTGGGCCACAAGCTCGAGATGTCGATGCTCTTTCGCGCCGTGTTGGTCACAAACGCTGGCAGCACATGACTGCTCCGCGTCCTCGTCTTCCGTTCCTTCTCTTCTTTTTCCTTCCGTTCAGCCTCCTCAGCCTCCTCCTCTGCCCGTCGCATCCGCTCAGCAGAGTCTTCCGCCGCTTCCTCAGCTTGCATCCGCGCTGCTTCAAAGAAGCTCGCACCCCGATCCAGTCCCGCCTTGATCCGCTCCGCCATCAGCTCCGCACGCCGGTGGTCCTCAGCCTTCAATGACTTGTAGTCCCGAGGGGGAAGCTTCTTCGCCGTGTCTTTGTTGTCCTTCTCGACCGAGACTGAGCCCTCCGCATCTTCAGATGCTGTCGGCCCCGCCGCTTCACTCCCTTCACCAGGTGACTTGACCCCGCTCTCTGATCCTACCAGGTCCTTGAACATGTTGGGAATCGAAGGCATCGACGGGAGCGAGATCGAGGCCCTTTGTTGGATCCGAGACAAAGTGCTGCCAGCAGGCTTCTTGGGCGACACCGTGCCCTTGTCAACCTCCCCTTCTCCATCGCTCAGCACACCAAGCTCGTTGCTCGCCATCGAAGCAGGCGTCGATGCCCCCGAGGTCACTCCTCCACTTGCCGACTTGTTAAGGCTTTCAGACGAGGCAAGCCCGCTCCGATGCTTGGGCGCGGTGCGACCGGCGAGCGGGAACTTGCCCACCAGCCTGATGCTTCTGCGTTTGCGAGTGAGTGAGCTCGGCTCGGCAGGGTCGACACCGCCGTCATCAGAAAAGACTTCTTCCTGCTCCGACAACACACCTCCACTCTCGCTGCCAGGAAGAGCGCCTTGGGTGGGCGTGCGCGTGGGTGTGGATGCTGCGCCATTCACAGGCTTCTCCGGCATCCCCGTGTTGCACCGCATCAGAGTATTGATCCCAGTCCGCGTCGACTTGGAGGATTCGCGCTCGTGTCGGACTCGTCTGGCCACGTGTAAATTCTGATAGATGAACGCAATCGCAGTCGCTGGCCCGTTCTCCGCTCGGATCT
This sequence comes from Tilletia setariae, assembly GCA_023634365.1. Taxonomy (NCBI): domain Eukaryota; kingdom Fungi; phylum Basidiomycota; class Exobasidiomycetes; order Tilletiales; family Tilletiaceae; genus Tilletia; species Tilletia setariae. The sequence goes on from JAMJXE010000008.1 coordinate 560,372, forward strand.
TTCGTCCGACTTCTTGAGCCTTCTCCACCATAACCCGATCCTCAGCAGCCTTCTTGAGAGCGTCGGTAAAGTCACTCGCCTCCAATCCTCCGATCCGAATCCCAGCCCCAAGCTTTTGCACACGAGCAGCCCACATGTACTGGTCTCCGAAGAACGGTTTGATCAGTGTCACCAGTCCCGCGCGGAGCGAAGCACCCGTCGTGCCTGCACCACCATGGTGAACAGCAATGTCGATACGCGGGAAAAGCCAGTCGTGAGGAATCGAGTCGACCACATAACATTCGGGTGGAGTCGGCTCTTCGTCCTTCGCTTTTCCCTTCTGCATTCGCGCCGACCAGCCCTTGCTCACAATCGCGCAGATCCCGGCCGACTTGACAGCCGTGTAGATCGCCTTGGTGACTGCCGCGGGATCGGCGATGGTGATGCTTCCGAAGCCAATGTAGGCAATCTTCTTTTCCTCTGCTTTTGCCTTGTCAAGGAAAGCCACCAGATCCTCAGGCGGGGTCCATTCGGAGGTTCCAGTGTCTAGGAACCAGTAGCCGCTGATCGCGATGCGAGAACCCCAGTCGTTGGGGAAAGGCACCACTGCTTCACTGAAGTTGTATATGAAGGGGACTTTGCCAGTGTCCAGCTGAGTGAGATCCGTAGACTGGAGGCCGAGCATGTGCTTTCTCCAGCGGTTGATCTGACCAGAGCTCGCACGCCACATGATGGAGTCAAAGAGCGTGTACGACAACGCGTTGTAGCTTGGTCCCATCTCGAACGGTGGCACGGAAAACGCTTGCGGGTAGGCGGATGTTGGGGTCCAAGGCATCGTGAACGCGCGGAAGTACGGGATGCTCAGCGCCTCCGCCACATGAATACCTGACATGGTCGATGGAGATTCAATCAGCAGTTCAGCACCCTGGCATTGCTCCCACGACTCGCGAAGAAGTTCATCCAACCAGTCTCGGAACTTTCCGAGAGATTCGCGGAAGAACGCAGGTGAGAAGATTCGATGCTCGACGGATAACTGCATGAGCTTTCCGGGATCGCCACCGACCGGTCGATAATTGAGGCCATGTCCATGTACCCACTTCTCATCTGGTACAAGAGGCAATGCAAGATATGAGATCTCAGCAGAAAGTACGGCAGACAACGGTTGAAGGTCAGAATTGGATGACACTCACATTCAGGGTGGGACACGATCGTCACACTGTGTCCGTGAGCCTGCAGAGCCTTTCCGAGTGCAATGTATGGCTGAACGTCCCCTCGAGAGCCGATAGTCAGACAGAAAACCTTCATTGGCGTCACCTTGCGGAAAGCGTCTGCAGGGACGTTGATAACCTTTGGGACGTAGTTGATGACGGCACTGTCTAAGATGACCTCTTCGTCCGGCCCTTCCGCCAACATCCGTGACGCTTCGACGGCCATGTCCGAAAGCTCGCGGTTATGTTTGGATAAATTGGGGGAAGTGAAGCTGCCATTGGCCGATGGCGACGACACTATCTCAGACGCAATCATCGGAGATGCAGGGTTATTACCCGTAGTACCGACCTGGCTGGTGGATGTCCCGTCGCCCCCAATGTTACCAGGCAGAAGAGGATTCGAGGTGCTCTGTGCCTCTTCCCGCTTCCGTCTGCTCTCCTCGCTCGTCTTGATCAGCTTTTGAATCTGGTCCTGAGCCCGATCACGAAGCGCAAGGTCGTGGAATTCGAACAGCAGATCGGCATGGCCACGGATGTGCAGACTCAAGCCGTACACGTGCCAACGGAAAGCTCTGCTCGTGCTGACGCCAACCAAATCTGAGACCGGGACCCGCAGTCGAATGTCAGGCAGCGAGCCAAGGCGACGACGCCAGAAGCACAAGTATTGAGTGCTGATGGCTAGCGTGCCGGCGGACGGGATCGTCCTCACAATGTCTGCCTTGTACAAGGTCAGATCAGAGGGCTGCGCCTTCAGAGCAAATTGATCGATGAAACGTTGGGCCCGCACTTGGTGCTTCTCACGTGCTGCAGTTTCCTTGGAGGTCTCCTTGATCGGTGTGGCACTGCCGCTGCCTTTCGCCGAGGACGACCCTGCATCTGAGCTGGATGCCCCGCCCTCGCTTTGGAGTGATCCCTTGCTGTCCGAAGTTTGCATCTGCACGCCGGCGGCGCTTGAATATGACGAATCGTAGGAGGCGCGGTCCTTCATCGATGGACGACGGTCTTTGCTGTAATTGCCAACAGCGTCCAGATCGTGGTCCTCTTCTTCGACACGGCTCCCTTCGACTTCGATCATGGGAGAGGGAAGGCGACTCATCGCTTCTTCAAAGCCGACCTCATCCCGCCATGCACCTGCCTTTTGGGATTCAACAATCAATTTCTCGATCAGGTCCGCATTACGAGTAGTCACGCCAAAAGCGACATCTCGAGTCTTGCCGAGACCGCTGGCATCCCTGCCAGATTTGCCAGCAGATTGACCGACTTCGTATTCGTAAACTTTGACTGTCACCGTCATGGCAAAGTGAAGCAGACTCAGACGCTCTACACCGGCAATTCGTGCGAGCGGAATTGAGATTCGGATCTTGTCGGATGAATTTCGGTAAGCGAAGAGAGCGGCCTCTAGTTCTCTGCGCCAAGCAAGGCAGCTAGGGCGCAGAGATGAAACATCCACTCTTCAGTTTCGGTCAGCATACGTGACAGCACGGGACCACTGCACTCACGCTTCCTCAGTATTGAACTCCAGACTTGCCGTCTTGCCACCCACCACCTTGACGCTGAGCCATGTGACTCGCCTGAAGTCGGCAGGAACTACCTCCTCAATGTCCTGAAGTCGAATGCTGCCAAGGGGTTGATAGAGATCTTCACTGGATGGATATGCGCAGAAACCATCCGCCCGAAGTTCGAACCAGCACCTCCTCTTGCGCCGCCAGCCCGTTCTGTGCAGGACAGCGGGGCCCTTGATGAGAATCGGGTTCGTAACCGCCGGATCAGCAGGAACGCTAGGACTGACGGGCGCTTGTTCTGCTTCTTCGCTGATTGAGGTTTCCGAAGCATTTCCAAAGGGGAATGAGCCGGCTCGTCCGCCGGCGTCGCCTGAGCTTGGCGCGGCATATACAGTTCGAGACGGATTGTTAGTGCCCAGGGCAGGGGGAAGCATTGCAAAGAAGCAGATGCGGTGATTGGTCAGGATGATCGAGCCTCGGATCAAGACGGTCCGGAACAGGACACCGAAAGACTGTCCAATGAAAATCTCTCTGTCCTGTTCATCCTGCTCCGTCGCCTTGTTTGAGCCGTCTTTGCTTTCTTCGATAGCCTTTTGTTCTCTTTGCAATGCATTCAAGCCGGCAGATTTCTTTCGATACGAGACCTTGCTTGGGCCAAACTCCTCTTCGAGCGCCCGTAGCTTCGCAGCTGGATCCAGTCGCTGATTAACAGCAGCCAAGAAGGCGGCATCGTCTTCGTCCTGAGTTGACCCAGATGCTGCGCTAAGGAAGGTATTTGCTCGTCCGTTTTTCTCTGGTCGGCCTGTCTCCTGCGTGGAAGCTGCCTGGTCTTTCGTCTGATTCTCTGAGGTGAGTGCGGACACGGTCTGGCCCTTCTCGCGGCGCGGGGACGTCGCCAGATGATTTGCTGTGGCTATCAAGTCTCGTGGTCCGATGGCCTGCAGAGCTTCGCGAGCCCAGTTCTTGCCCTCGGCTGTGGCTTCCTGTGCCCTACGGTGTGCCTCTTCCTCCTGCTTTCCAACATCGCCAGAACTTGTCCGAGCTCGGAGGATCTCCGCCTGGTCTGAGCTTGCCTGCTGATTGCGGCTCACCTGATCAAGCGTGCCAGACGGGCTCGTGCCCTTTCTTCTGTTCATTCTTCGCTGAGCTTTGAGTGCCTGGCCTTCTTCTTCACCGGCGTCTTCCAATGCATCTAGGGCGGAAGCATCAAGATGAGTAGCAAGTTGATCATCTTCGTCCAAGAGACTCAGACCGCGGAAGTGGGCGGGCTCGCCGCCGAAGACACCTGCTGCTGGAGTTGGAAGCCCCGCACGGCTTTCGCTCGTACCAGTGGAGTCGAAACCATAGTCGCTGTGGTGATTGTGTGCTGCATGGGCCGGGTGGCTGAAGATAGAGCGGGCGGAGATTGCTGCTCCCGGACTGCGTAGCTGCGCGGAGTGAGGTGACGCGGGAGCCCTTGATCCCAGATCGTCTGGAAAGTTTCGATCTTCTACAGTATGGTGAACGATTCCGGTTATTTCATCCGGTGTGCGGACCATAGGTAAATCAGGCCAGTGACGTAAGGGATCCAACGTGGCGTGGTCCAAGGATGTTTCGAAGGGAACGTCCGCCGGGCCACCGGATCGAAGGTGTGATTGGTACAAGTCATGTACGAAAGAAGGATTGGGGGTATGCATGGCCCGTTTGGTCAGCAGTTTCGATGTTGAACCACGAGCCGGGTCGTCGGGTATTTGAGAGATAGAATACAGTTGGGTGGCAGGTACAGGGCCGGGATCATTCGAGGCGGGATCGGATTCCGATTCGGATTCATCATCGACGTTTGTGAGCAAACCAGTTTCGGCCGTCAGACGCGATGGAGTTGATGGCGTTTCGATGTTCAAAGCGATTGCAGCGGAAACCCAGTCGTGAGCGGTGCGGGTGCCGGGCGCGATGTAAGGAGTCGGGTTCGGTTTGGGGCCGCAGGATCCACGTCGCGACGGATGAGTTGACGTTGAGTCATGGGATGGCGAGATTGATAGGTCGGCGTCGTTGACGGGCGAGGAGTTTGTTCGGTTCCACATGGAACATTTTGAAGAGGGTGATCCAACAGCATCCGAGGCGGTTGACAGGGAAGACGAGTCCGAAGTACCGTGAGGGGCCGATGAGGACCGTGAGTGTTGGCCAGCGACATCATCGGGTTGGTGGGATTGACGGTTTGATCGATTGGGACATAGAGCGCGGGAGAGGTGAGAAGAGAGCATCATGGTCAGTCACCTGTACGAGGAGGGAGAGCAGGTTTGGAAAGGGTGGCATAGAATAAGAGAGCTGAAGGAATGCGTCCAAAGGATGGAATCCGGATAGTTGTGGATGCTGAGCGAATGGGCGGGAACTTGAGCGACGGCAGTCCCCGCCGTGACAACGCGAGCTCGCGCCGCATGACTGCGCCCGTCCAGAGCATCCAGGATGGACGCGGCCCATTCCGGAGCGACCTGTCAGCGCCCTTGCTCAGCACCTGTGCCAACTCGCCATGAATTCTGTCATTCTCCTCTCTCCGGATTTTAGCCACGGAGCTGTAAACCCGCCTCCGCCCAGAAGATTGGGTCATCGGTCTCACCACGTGGCTTTTAAGGTTTTTGACCTCGGGTGAAACTCTCCGGCCCCAATGATCCACCTTGACTGAGCAAGACCGCACGTCAGTGCTGCCGCTGAAACAGGGTTATGTATGTTACTGTGCGCCCTATTGGCCCAGGCGGGCCGAAGCGTCGTTGCGATGAAAAGCGATGTGGGCTTTCGGGCCGATATAAAGGAAGCTGGAAAAGGTGTGTGGGGTGTGGGCTGATTAAATGCAGACTTACGGGTGCGACTTTCTGAGGGTGATCCACCGGGAGAGAGGTGCAGCGGCGATGCCATGCGTTGATGATCACCGGGACCCGACAGGACATTGGTGGAGAGACTGATCGGGTTCGCAGAGGTGCGCAGCGTTGCGCTACTCAGTGTCCGATCCCGGCGCGGGCCGCGTTTACGGGTGAGTGAAGTGGTCGAGGAGGCGGATGCCAGTGCATACATGGTCGCCGCGTCCTCCAACGCGCGATCTGCAAGCATGGTAGTGTTGCTCCGTCTGGGTGCATTGCTGAGGGGAGAAGCGGAGTGGCTCCCACTCCAGCTTCGGAGCGGGTTATTTCGATGGTGTTCCGCGATCCGATCGTGTGGCAAAGTTAAGCGCGGTGTGTCCAGAGCGCTGTCGTATCGAGCTCCAGATGATCTCGTCGACCGTATATAAGTGTTGATCGTTGGGGTACGTCCGCGATCAATACTTGTTCCTGCGCCCGCATTGTCCGGAAGAGTGCCTAGGTTAGGCACCACGACATGCCCTGCAGAAGGACCCAAGGTGGCAGTCGATACAGCGAGAGTTGTGTCGAATCCGGCATTGGATTCGAAGGGTATATCTGATGTTTCGTCGGTGTCTGCGCTGGCATTACTCGAAGAGTCGTAGTCGTCATCATCGTCAGTCGTGCGTCCCTCAGCGTCCTCCTCGTCTGTCGTGGAATCTTCGGAATGCTCAGCGGACCCATCTTGTCCAGCCTGCTGACTGCCGCCACGCTGCCGATTCTGGCTTTTCTGACCTGAAGACGCGTTCGCATGATTGAGGGCTCGATCTTGAGCTTGGAGTGCCGCGCCTCTGAGTAGGAAGTCGAGTTGGGAGTTGTAACTCGTGGCGGCGTGCGGCAAGCCTGGACGCTGAAGGGAGGGAGCCGAACCGGTCTCCTGGCCTGCTTCTGCCATTTCGTGTGCCAGATACTTCCCAGCCTTTCGCTTGGGAAAGAGTCTGTCTCTGTGTGTTGTCAACGCAGATGGTTGGCAAAAGGATGTTGCCTGCCCTTTATCGATCATCTTCTGCTGACCTCGTGTGGCTCGGAAGATGATGATGTCACCACGTGGTTTCCGCATATCTCTCCGCTTATCTCCAATCATTCCGTGACTCGGCCCTCCATTACTGATTACAGCAGCCCAAGGCTCCAACCTGCTACATACATATTTCAAGTGCTTCCTCCCGTCCTGTCCGCACAGCCCGCAACAGGAATGTATCGTCTGCATGCGAAATGAGACCATGAGAGCTTCCTGGAGGCCCGTCAATATCTTGATTGAGCCTCCGCATCCTCACTTGAGTTGTGCCTTGGCAGTTTCCCTTTGTCTCTGCAGCACGGTCCTCCCTAAGCCAACCGAGGTTGTTGTTACACGAGCTTCAGGGACAGCAGTCAGCACGAAAGCGTGTCAGCCTCCCATCCAGAAGCGGTCGGCTCTAGGCAAGTCGAGAAGTGCGGCAGTAGGGGATGGTGATCAGCAAGAGGTAGTTCCAGGGTGGGAAGAGGGCTCGGATATTTGCGTCTGTCGCCGCGGTATCTCCGCTGATCCTTTGGACTCTGCACCCATCTCTGTCCACCAAAGCAGTGTACTACACATTCTCAATTTTACACTCCTCATCCGCAGCAAGGCGGCAAACCACGCTGCCAACATCAGCCGAGGTGCTCAGTCGGATCACATCCACACTGTCCATCAACGTCATATGAGAGAGAGTTTGCAAGGATGGGGGACAGCATACATCAGAGTGGAGAGGAGGGGAGAATCTCAGCTCAGAGAAGGGGGAAAGCAGGGAAACAGGAACCGCCGCGCTGGCTCCGAGATGGATGCATGCCCGAGTAAATGCGCAAGATGTCCTCCGTCTGATCAGCAACACACACTCCCCGCTTCATCTCGCGCCCCGTCGTGTTCTGCTTGTCCTCCAACTTGAACATGGGCACCGCTGCCCATGTCGTCCGCCCGCATCATCGCACATCCTGAAGAGCGAAAGCCCTCAGATAGCCGTTCAGCAGCTCAGTCAGGCACACTCCGATCGCAGCCCATGCAGTCATTAGAGTACTCGCACTAGCTGCATCATCAATAATCCAGCGTTACCGTTCAGCAAGTCTGTATTCTGCACAGATCCATGGAGCGATCCTCATTGCAGAACTCGCAGATGACGAGGCTGAGCTTGGAAGGCTCGCACGGGTTGCGCCGTTCCGCCTGTAAGGCAAAGTACTTGACGCCGACGAGGTCCCAAAAGTCGCGCTTGCAGATCTGCACCTCGCTCGCAAGCGCGCTACCTCCCCGACTCAGCACTGTGCGGACCTTCTTGATAAAATCTAGAGCAGAGTTCCGGAGTTCCAGATGAGAGCCGGGCAGCTGGGGAAGCGGCCGGGCACTCTCAAAGTCCTGTCTGATTTCGTGGATCGTCTTAAGCAGCTTGCTTGTCATCGGTGTGGTTGCTCAGGTCCTTTGCTGACTGCTCTTCCTTTGACTTCACCGGCTCTACCGCATCAGCTCCGGCGAGCTCGGACTGGCCCAAGCCCGAGGCAGAGACGTTGACGCCTTGCTCCTGAGTAACTCGAAGAGGAAGCCGGTCATAGAGGTCAGTCGCTTTTCGCCTATTCTCGTGAAGTTGGTAGATGTAGTTTCCGAAGATGGTGCTGAAGAATCTGGGCTGGAGTGCCGGTGGGAGGAAGATTTGGATGTGAGAGTTCATCTTGATCTCAAACTGCTCGCTGAGCTCGAGTTGATTTGGGTCCGAAGAGATCACACCACCGAAGTTGGCGACGTCTAACCAGAGCAGGTACTCCCAATAGTCGAGAGTCAGGTGTTCGAACAGCTCCCTGGAAGTGACCGCGCTCATGAGGTACCGCCCATTAGCCGCTGCACTGCCTGCCGTCGGCTTGTTGGTCAGAAGGAAGATCCGGTTGAAGCTCGCGTAGACAATAGTTGTGCCTAATCTCTTCAACTCGACGAGGACTTGCAGCAAGACTTTTCCCATCAGGTCGTGGAGGAAGCGTTGTAATGCCGGCTCGAACAATGCGGAAGCGGCATTCGACACCCATCGCCAGAAGTTGTCGGCCAACAGCGCAGAGAATGCCGTCTTGCCCGGTACTTTCTCTCCGTACCATGTCTTCACCATGGCTTTGACCGTCATCAACAATTGCGAGGTCAGCACAGAATCGCCAAAGGGACAGCGTCGTGCTCACAGTGCTTCTACGATATTCGTCCAGGTTGTGTGAGGACGCATCGAATGCCATTGATCCGGCTCCGCTGCCCTCGAGCTCATTCACGACTCCGGATTGCATGACCGCGTGCAACGACAGATCGCCCAGGCTGACTTGAAAGTTCGTGACGTTATCGAAGCCGCCTGCCGCCCCATGCGCAAAGCAGTCAAATCCTTCGCAAGTGCCCTGAACGCACGCGCCTCGAGGTCGGATGCACTTTGACTGTGATGTCCAGATTGTCATGATGGTCGAAGACAGCTTCACCGCTGACAACAACGCCCTTCTCCCGCATGTTCATGACGTGGTCCGTTTACCTTGGGGAGATTCAAAGTGGAGCGTGAGATGTGGTGGTTGAGCTTAAGTGTGAGATATCGGGGCGACTTCTCACGTTGGAACCTTGAGCGCCCCAGAAGGCAAAGTGTGATGTCACAGTCTGTGAGAAGAGGAGGAGGTCAACCAACACATCCTCACCCACATCACCGTCTCATCGCAGCCAGCCCACATCTACCTACCTCTTCGTTCTACCTTCGCACACGCCGCAGATATCTGCAATGAGCACGCGTCGTGGCCATCAGTCTCGCAGCTCCCGGACTCGATCCGCTGTCAATGCTGATAGTTCTGTCCCTGATACCCGTGTGCTGCCGCCTGGTGACCCTATACCCCCTCTACCGTCTCCCTCTTCTCCTCCTCAACAGACCACAATCGAACCCAGACCGGCTGCTCGGCGAAGGTCCACACGCAGCAAGACCACGACCGCGCCCTCGCCGCCGGCTCCCACGTCGCGCTCGCTGGCGTCGTCTGCTGCTGCCGCCTTGGCAGCCCCTCCTGCCCCGCTGCCTGCTCCCCTCAGCAGCGCCGAGACCACAAACTACTCACCACGAGTCCGAGTCCGGGCTCCTGCCGTCGATGGCGGATCGCTGGGAATGGATGTTGCTGCTGCTGTCAACGAGGATCAAGACGTGTCAGCAATCAACCTGGAAGGGGTCCGAACGGACCCTCAGTCTAATCGGCCGACTCACACGCACTTGAACGGCTCTCCGCGGACTGATGGTGTGGTGCTGAATGACTGGGAAGGCGAGAGAGAAAGTGTGGGTATATCAGAGTGGTAGAAGTGCGCATCCATCGAGGACTAATGCTGACCTTGCTAAGTGTATTGTCAGTTACAGAGCAACGACATATTGATGCAGGTGGCCGCGAATGGTAACGACGAGGTCGGAGACAGCCAAGGAAGCACCACCGCTCGTCGGCCTTCGGCCAGCATCTCTAGGGCGACGGGCAGAGGAGGTCAACGCCATCAATGGACCAATGAAGAGAGGCGTGCTATCATCAGATTTATGCAACAATCGCCCGATCTTCAGGCGGCTATGCTTCCTGGACGACACGATGACGACGGTAGCCGCACTATCAGTCACAATTCGCTTCTTCGCGAGTGCGCGAGGCAGATCCATCCAAACTCAGAGACACTTTTGGAGCCGATTCAAGTTCGACGTCAGATTGAGAACATGAATTCTAAGTACGAAAAGGCTCTGGAAGAACTGTCCGAGACCGGCAAAAGCAAGACCGCGTCCGAAGTCCCGGAACACGGTTTCCTTTGCGAAGAGCGAGCCAAAGCTGTTAAGGCTTGCTGGTTTTTCGAGGAATGGCACGAGATGCGAAGGGATCGCCGGTCGCTGGCTCCGGAACGGGTTAGGGTGGGAGGTGGGGAAGGCTCGGTGCGCGTGAATCCAAGTGGCCTGCGCTATGGAGACGGACTCATAGATGAGGACCTTTTCAGCGAAGACGATGTGACGTGGAACGAAAGGGTGCTCGCAGATGCGACTAACTCTTTCATAGACGATAGTAGCCAGGCAGCCCAGAGTCAGACAGCAGACAGCCAGGAGACACAGACCCAGTCCACGCAATCCACTCAACCATCCAAGCGCTCGAGGTCAGCAGGTGAAACCACGCAAGCAAAGGCAACAGGCGGTTCCAAGAAAAGGAAACACGGCACTTCATCTGCGGTGGACTCGTTGGCAGAAACAATGCGCGCGTCGCTCGAAGATCGAGCTACACAGGCGTCGCTGAGGGAAGCGCAGCAGGCACGACTGGAGCAAGAGCGCCTGGACATTGAACGCATGAATGCGGAGACACGACGCATCGAAGCAGAGACGGCCCGGGACACTCAGAGGCAGCAAGCAGAGCTAATGCGGGCACTGGTCTTAAGGTTGTCAGGATCGTGATTATCATGTAGTAGTTGGGCGATTGTGAACTAGACAGTACAGTTTCAACTTAGACACGTAGGCGCCTGTCTTCAACATCTCTGAGCTGCCTGGAGGTCAGCTCTTTCTGACGAGATCGCCATGTTGTGTCCTCGAACCTGTAGCCTTTGGCTTCATTGAGAGCATGATGCAGTGTCTCCCGACGTTCTTTAGCTGCGTCTATTCGCACCTCGTTTCGATCTCGAGCGGTCATGGTTCTGATTTCTTCTTTTTGCTGCTCCACCCATCGCCTGTGACTTCGTTCACGATCCTCCACAGCCCGAGCTTCCATTTCCTTTTCTACCGCGTGCTCCCAGTCCATCTCTCCGTCCGTCAAGACGCGATCCAGGCCTGCTTTGACGTATAGAGCAAATTTGGACGCGTCTTCGTGGGCCATGGCTAGGTTGTGAACAACCAGTGCTGCGACAATGAAATCTTGGGCGTACTGTTCGGCCTCTTTTGTTGATAGGAGACCTCGATAGCCTTTGAACGAGGGAAACCTCCCTTTAAGATACGCCATTGCATGCTCGCTTCTGACTCGTATGTTTGAAAGATGATAGTTGAATCGGCGGAAGTCTCTCGATTTGGTAGCCGCCATGTGCTGATAAGTCGAAACCAGGTACGTCGCGTATGGATAACCGAGATCTGCCCACAGCCACTCATCGTTGCGCAGGAACCGAGCCGGTGATTGGGAAATTGACGAGGTTGCCCAGACACGAGCATCTGCCGAAGCACCGCGATGTCCGACCACGTAGTTGATGATGCGCAGTGTGTGAACCAAAGTGACCAGCTGGACATTGAAAGAAAATCGCCGCTTCCTGTTCATGAATGAGTCGCCTCCGTCCAATCCAGGAGCCCAGGCACAGATGATGTGCACGCCGTCGCAGGACGCATATCCGTCTCTCCATTCTGGGACTTGGCATCGATCCTCCACCCAAACTTTGCTCTCTTCTTTCTCTGTCTCACTTGCCCAGCAGAGTACCGATTCTTCCAGAGAGCAGAGTGCTTGTATTGTTCGTCTGGTGTAGTTGACAACCGAGCCCTCTGAGATGTGGCCAAACTCTGCCGTATTGACCGCGGATGCCCCGTTCCCATCGTGACCCATGCGATAGAGACCGACAGCGACTTGTTCCTCGATGCTGGCGGGGCCCCCACGTTTGGACGAGAAGTTTGGATGAGACCTGAGCAGATCGACGATTTGTTGGAAAGCAGCAGGCTCGACACGAACCAGCTGTCGGAAGCGCGCATAGTCGGGCTCTGGTTTTGTCAAATGTCCCATCAGCCGCTCGTATATGGTAGGACCAGCCCGCACTACCGGTAGTCGGTGTCGAAGGTACCGAGAGCGCTGCACAGTCTGGATCGAGTCAAGAAGAAGGTGAGCAGTGTTGATGGAGTTGTCAGCATGGGTCGCTTGGCCACGTGCATCCTCTTCCTCTGCATCATCAAGCAGGAGAGCAGCACCAGTCAGTGCGGTGACCGCGTATTCCTCCTCCAGGCGTGTACGATAGGATTTGCGCGGCATGCCGGGAATGTGTTGCGTTGTTGTGTGCGCTGAGGGTGTTTCAAGAGGTAGGTATCATCTTCTGCGTCTGGCTCACCTACTTTTTCAGGCTCACTTCTCACAGGATGTCACGCTCTCGAACGTGAGATGTTCTTCTCACAGAGAATTGGCCAAGTGTGATGTCACAGACGTGAGATAAAGCTTAAACATCTCACGCTTCTCACATTTTGGCGAACTTTGAATCTCCCTCTTAAGGGGGAGATTCAAAGTGGAGCGTGAGATGTGGTGGTTGAGCTTAAGTGTGAGATATCGGGGCGACTTCTCACGTTGGAACCTTGAGCGCCCCAGAAGGCAAAGTGTGATGTCACAGTCTGTGAGAAGAGGAGGAGGTCAACCAACACATCCTCACCCACATCACCGTCTCATCGCAGCCAGCCCACATCTACCTACCTCTTCGTTCTACCTTCGCACACGCCGCAGATATCTGCAATGAGCACGCGTCGTGGCCATCAGTCTCGCAGCTCCCGGACTCGATCCGCTGTCAATGCTGATAGTTCTGTCCCTGATACCCGTGTGCTGCCGCCTGGTGACCCTATACCCCCTCTACCGTCTCCCTCTTCTCCTCCTCAACAGACCACAATCGAACCCAGACCGGCTGCTCGGCGAAGGTCCACACGCAGCAAGACCACGACCGCGCCCTCGCCGCCGGCTCCCACGTCGCGCTCGCTGGCGTCGTCTGCTGCTGCCGCCTTGGCAGCCCCTCCTGCCCCGCTGCCTGCTCCCCTCAGCAGCGCCGAGACCACAAACTACTCACCACGAGTCCGAGTCCGGGCTCCTGCCGTCGATGGCGGATCGCTGGGAATGGATGTTGCTGCTGCTGTCAACGAGGATCAAGACGTGTCAGCAATCAACCTGGAAGGGGTCCGAACGGACCCTCAGTCTAATCGGCCGACTCACACGCACTTGAACGGCTCTCCGCGGACTGATGGTGTGGTGCTGAATGACTGGGAAGGCGAGAGAGAAAGTGTGGGTATATCAGAGTGGTAGAAGTGCGCATCCATCGAGGACTAATGCTGACCTTGCTAAGTGTATTGTCAGTTACAGAGCAACGACATATTGATGCAGGTGGCCGCGAATGGTAACGACGAGGTCGGAGACAGCCAAGGAAGCACCACCGCTCGTCGGCCTTCGGCCAGCATCTCTAGGGCGACGGGCAGAGGAGGTCAACGCCATCAATGGACCAATGAAGAGAGGCGTGCTATCATCAGATTTATGCAACAATCGCCCGATCTTCAGGCGGCTATGCTTCCTGGACGACACGATGACGACGGTAGCCGCACTATCAGTCACAATTCGCTTCTTCGCGAGTGCGCGAGGCAGATCCATCCAAACTCAGAGACACTTTTGGAGCCGATTCAAGTTCGACGTCAGATTGAGAACATGAATTCTAAGTACGAAAAGGCTCTGGAAGAACTGTCCGAGACCGGCAAAAGCAAGACCGCGTCCGAAGTCCCGGAACACGGTTTCCTTTGCGAAGAGCGAGCCAAAGCTGTTAAGGCTTGCTGGTTTTTCGAGGAATGGCACGAGATGCGAAGGGATCGCCGGTCGCTGGCTCCGGAACGGGTTAGGGTGGGAGGTGGGGAAGGCTCGGTGCGCGTGAATCCAAGTGGCCTGCGCTATGGAGACGGACTCATAGATGAGGACCTTTTCAGCGAAGACGATGTGACGTGGAACGAAAGGGTGCTCGCAGATGCGACTAACTCTTTCATAGACGATAGTAGCCAGGCAGCCCAGAGTCAGACAGCAGACAGCCAGGAGACACAGACCCAGTCCACGCAATCCACTCAACCATCCAAGCGCTCGAGGTCAGCAGGTGAAACCACGCAAGCAAAGGCAACAGGCGGTTCCAAGAAAAGGAAACACGGCACTTCATCTGCGGTGGACTCGTTGGCAGAAACAATGCGCGCGTCGCTCGAAGATCGAGCTACACAGGCGTCGCTGAGGGAAGCGCAGCAGGCACGACTGGAGCAAGAGCGCCTGGACATTGAACGCATGAATGCGGAGACACGACGCATCGAAGCAGAGACGGCCCGGGACACTCAGAGGCAGCAAGCAGAGCTAATGCGGGCACTGGTCTTAAGGTTGTCAGGATCGTGATTATCATGTAGTAGTTGGGCGATTGTGAACTAGACAGTACAGTTTCAACTTAGACACGTAGGCGCCTGTCTTCAACATCTCTGAGCTGCCTGGAGGTCAGCTCTTTCTGACGAGATCGCCATGTTGTGTCCTCGAACCTGTAGCCTTTGGCTTCATTGAGAGCATGATGCAGTGTCTCCCGACGTTCTTTAGCTGCGTCTATTCGCACCTCGTTTCGATCTCGAGCGGTCATGGTTCTGATTTCTTCTTTTTGCTGCTCCACCCATCGCCTGTGACTTCGTTCACGATCCTCCACAGCCCGAGCTTCCATTTCCTTTTCTACCGCGTGCTCCCAGTCCATCTCTCCGTCCGTCAAGACGCGATCCAGGCCTGCTTTGACGTATAGAGCAAATTTGGACGCGTCTTCGTGGGCCATGGCTAGGTTGTGAACAACCAGTGCTGCGACAATGAAATCTTGGGCGTACTGTTCGGCCTCTTTTGTTGATAGGAGACCTCGATAGCCTTTGAACGAGGGAAACCTCCCTTTAAGATACGCCATTGCATGCTCGCTTCTGACTCGTATGTTTGAAAGATGATAGTTGAATCGGCGGAAGTCTCTCGATTTGGTAGCCGCCATGTGCTGATAAGGCGAAACCAGGTACGTCGCGTATGGATAACCGAGATCTGCCCACAGCCACTCATCGTTGCGCAGGAACCGAGCCGGTGATTGGGAAATTGACGAGGTTGCCCAGACACGAGCATCTGCCGAAGCACCGCGATGTCCGACCACGTAGTTGATGATGCGCAGTGTGTGAACCAAAGTGACCAGCTGGACATTGAAAGAAAATCGCCGCTTCCTGTTCATGAATGAGTCGCCTCCGTCCAATCCAGGAGCCCAGGCACAGATGATGTGCACGCCGTCGCAGGACGCATATCCGTCTCTCCATTCTGGGACTTGGCATCGATCCTCCACCCAAACTTTGCTCTCTTCTTTCTCTGTCTCACTTGCCCAGCAGAGTACCGATTCTTCCAGAGAGCAGAGTGCTTGTATTGTTCGTCTGGTGTAGTTGACAACCGAGCCCTCTGAGATGTGGCCAAACTCTGCCGTATTGACCGCGGATGCCCCGTTCCCATCGTGACCCATGCGATAGAGACCGACAGCGACTTGTTCCTCGATGCTGGCGGGGCCCCCACGTTTGGACGAGAAGTTTGGATGAGACCTGAGCAGATCGACGATTTGTTGGAAAGCAGCAGGCTCGACACGAACCAGCTGTCGGAAGCGCGCATAGTCGGGCTCTGGTTTTGTCAAATGTCCCATCAGCCGCTCGTATATGGTAGGACCAGCCCGCACTACCGGTAGTCGGTGTCGAAGGTACCGAGAGCGCTGCACAGTCTGGATCGAGTCAAGAAGAAGGTGAGCAGTGTTGATGGAGTTGTCAGCATGGGTCGCTTGGCCACGTGCATCCTCTTCCTCTGCATCATCAAGCAGGAGAGCAGCACCAGTCAGTGCGGTGACCGCGTATTCCTCCTCCAGGCGTGTACGATAGGATTTGCGCGGCATGCCGGGAATGTGTTGCGTTGTTGTGTGCGCTGAGGGTGTTTCAAGAGGTAGGTATCATCTTCTGCGTCTGGCTCACCTACTTTTTCAGGCTCACTTCTCACAGGATGTCACGCTCTCGAACGTGAGATGTTCTTCTCACAGAGAATTGGCCAAGTGTGATGTCACAGACGTGAGATAAAGCTTAAACATCTCACGCTTCTCACATTTTGGCGAACTTTGAATCTCCCTCTTAAGGGGGAGATTCAAAGTGGAGCGTGAGATGTGGTGGTTGAGCTTAAGTGTGAGATATCGGGGCGACTTCTCACGTTGGAACCTTGAGCGCCCCAGAAGGCAAAGTGTGATGTCACAGTCTGTGAGAAGAGGAGGAGGTCAACCAACACATCCTCACCCACATCACCGTCTCATCGCAGCCAGCCCACATCTACCTACCTCTTCGTTCTACCTTCGCACACGCCGCAGATATCTGCAATGAGCACGCGTCGTGGCCATCAGTCTCGCAGCTCCCGGACTCGATCCGCTGTCAATGCTGATAGTTCTGTCCCTGATACCCGTGTGCTGCCGCCTGGTGACCCTATACCCCCTCTACCGTCTCCCTCTTCTCCTCCTCAACAGACCACAATCGAACCCAGACCGGCTGCTCGGCGAAGGTCCACACGCAGCAAGACCACGACCGCGCCCTCGCCGCCGGCTCCCACGTCGCGCTCGCTGGCGTCGTCTGCTGCTGCCGCCTTGGCAGCCCCTCCTGCCCCGCTGCCTGCTCCCCTCAGCAGCGCCGAGACCACAAACTACTCACCACGAGTCCGAGTCCGGGCTCCTGCCGTCGATGGCGGATCGCTGGGAATGGATGTTGCTGCTGCTGTCAACGAGGATCAAGACGTGTCAGCAATCAACCTGGAAGGGGTCCGAACGGACCCTCAGTCTAATCGGCCGACTCACACGCACTTGAACGGCTCTCCGCGGACTGATGGTGTGGTGCTGAATGACTGGGAAGGCGAGAGAGAAAGTGTGGGTATATCAGAGTGGTAGAAGTGCGCATCCATCGAGGACTAATGCTGACCTTGCTAAGTGTATTGTCAGTTACAGAGCAACGACATATTGATGCAGGTGGCCGCGAATGGTAACGACGAGGTCGGAGACAGCCAAGGAAGCACCACCGCTCGTCGGCCTTCGGCCAGCATCTCTAGGGCGACGGGCAGAGGAGGTCAACGCCATCAATGGACCAATGAAGAGAGGCGTGCTATCATCAGATTTATGCAACAATCGCCCGATCTTCAGGCGGCTATGCTTCCTGGACGACACGATGACGACGGTAGCCGCACTATCAGTCACAATTCGCTTCTTCGCGAGTGCGCGAGGCAGATCCATCCAAACTCAGAGACACTTTTGGAGCCGATTCAAGTTCGACGTCAGATTGAGAACATGAATTCTAAGTACGAAAAGGCTCTGGAAGAACTGTCCGAGACCGGCAAAAGCAAGACCGCGTCCGAAGTCCCGGAACACGGTTTCCTTTGCGAAGAGCGAGCCAAAGCTGTTAAGGCTTGCTGGTTTTTCGAGGAATGGCACGAGATGCGAAGGGATCGCCGGTCGCTGGCTCCGGAACGGGTTAGGGTGGGAGGTGGGGAAGGCTCGGTGCGCGTGAATCCAAGTGGCCTGCGCTATGGAGACGGACTCATAGATGAGGACCTTTTCAGCGAAGACGATGTGACGTGGAACGAAAGGGTGCTCGCAGATGCGACTAACTCTTTCATAGACGATAGTAGCCAGGCAGCCCAGAGTCAGACAGCAGACAGCCAGGAGACACAGACCCAGTCCACGCAATCCACTCAACCATCCAAGCGCTCGAGGTCAGCAGGTGAAACCACGCAAGCAAAGGCAACAGGCGGTTCCAAGAAAAGGAAACACGGCACTTCATCTGCGGTGGACTCGTTGGCAGAAACAATGCGCGCGTCGCTCGAAGATCGAGCTACACAGGCGTCGCTGAGGGAAGCGCAGCAGGCACGACTGGAGCAAGAGCGCCTGGACATTGAACGCATGAATGCGGAGACACGACGCATCGAAGCAGAGACGGCCCGGGACACTCAGAGGCAGCAAGCAGAGCTAATGCGGGCACTGGTCTTAAGGTTGTCAGGATCGTGATTATCATGTAGTAGTTGGGCGATTGTGAACTAGACAGTACAGTTTCAACTTAGACACGTAGGCGCCTGTCTTCAACATCTCTGAGCTGCCTGGAGGTCAGCTCTTTCTGACGAGATCGCCATGTTGTGTCCTCGAACCTGTAGCCTTTGGCTTCATTGAGAGCATGATGCAGTGTCTCCCGACGTTCTTTAGCTGCGTCTATTCGCACCTCGTTTCGATCTCGAGCGGTCATGGTTCTGATTTCTTCTTTTTGCTGCTCCACCCATCGCCTGTGACTTCGTTCACGATCCTCCACAGCCCGAGCTTCCATTTCCTTTTCTACCGCGTGCTCCCAGTCCATCTCTCCGTCCGTCAAGACGCGATCCAGGCCTGCTTTGACGTATAGAGCAAATTTGGACGCGTCTTCGTGGGCCATGGCTAGGTTGTGAACAACCAGTGCTGCGACAATGAAATCTTGGGCGTACTGTTCGGCCTCTTTTGTTGATAGGAGACCTCGATAGCCTTTGAACGAGGGAAACCTCCCTTTAAGATACGCCATTGCATGCTCGCTTCTGACTCGTATGTTTGAAAGATGATAGTTGAATCGGCGGAAGTCTCTCGATTTGGTAGCCGCCATGTGCTGATAAGGCGAAACCAGGTACGTCGCGTATGGATAACCGAGATCTGCCCACAGCCACTCATCGTTGCGCAGGAACCGAGCCGGTGATTGGGAAATTGACGAGGTTGCCCAGACACGAGCATCTGCCGAAGCACCGCGATGTCCGACCACGTAGTTGATGATGCGCAGTGTGTGAACCAAAGTGACCAGCTGGACATTGAAAGAAAATCGCCGCTTCCTGTTCATGAATGAGTCGCCTCCGTCCAATCCAGGAGCCCAGGCACAGATGATGTGCACGCCGTCGCAGGACGCATATCCGTCTCTCCATTCTGGGACTTGGCATCGATCCTCCACCCAAACTTTGCTCTCTTCTTTCTCTGTCTCACTTGCCCAGCAGAGTACCGATTCTTCCAGAGAGCAGAGTGCTTGTATTGTTCGTCTGGTGTAGTTGACAACCGAGCCCTCTGAGATGTGGCCAAACTCTGCCGTATTGACCGCGGATGCCCCGTTCCCATCGTGACCCATGCGATAGAGACCGACAGCGACTTGTTCCTCGATGCTGGCGGGGCCCCCACGTTTGGACGAGAAGTTTGGATGAGACCTGAGCAGATCGACGATTTGTTGGAAAGCAGCAGGCTCGACACGAACCAGCTGTCGGAAGCGCGCATAGTCGGGCTCTGGTTTTGTCAAATGTCCCATCAGCCGCTCGTATATGGTAGGACCAGCCCGCACTACCGGTAGTCGGTGTCGAAGGTACCGAGAGCGCTGCACAGTCTGGATCGAGTCAAGAAGAAGGTGAGCAGTGTTGATGGAGTTGTCAGCATGGGTCGCTTGGCCACGTGCATCCTCTTCCTCTGCATCATCAAGCAGGAGAGCAGCACCAGTCAGTGCGGTGACCGCGTATTCCTCCTCCAGGCGTGTACGATAGGATTTGCGCGGCATGCCGGGAATGTGTTGCGTTGTTGTGTGCGCTGAGGGTGTTTCAAGAGGTAGGTATCATCTTCTGCGTCTGGCTCACCTACTTTTTCAGGCTCACTTCTCACAGGATGTCACGCTCTCGAACGTGAGATGTTCTTCTCACAGAGAATTGGCCAAGTGTGATGTCACAGACGTGAGATAAAGCTTAAACATCTCACGCTTCTCACATTTTGGCGAACTTTGAATCTCCCTCTTAAGGGGGAGATTCAAAGTGGAGCGTGAGATGTGGTGGTTGAGCTTAAGTGTGAGATATCGGGGCGACTTCTCACGTTGGAACCTTGAGCGCCCCAGAAGGCAAAGTGTGATGTCACAGTCTGTGAGAAGAGGAGGAGGTCAACCAACACATCCTCACCCACATCACCGTCTCATCGCAGCCAGCCCACATCTACCTACCTCTTCGTTCTACCTTCGCACACGCCGCAGATATCTGCAATGAGCACGCGTCGTGGCCATCAGTCTCGCAGCTCCCGGACTCGATCCGCTGTCAATGCTGATAGTTCTGTCCCTGATACCCGTGTGCTGCCGCCTGGTGACCCTATACCCCCTCTACCGTCTCCCTCTTCTCCTCCTCAACAGACCACAATCGAACCCAGACCGGCTGCTCGGCGAAGGTCCACACGCAGCAAGACCACGACCGCGCCCTCGCCGCCGGCTCCCACGTCGCGCTCGCTGGCGTCGTCTGCTGCTGCCGCCTTGGCAGCCCCTCCTGCCCCGCTGCCTGCTCCCCTCAGCAGCGCCGAGACCACAAACTACTCACCACGAGTCCGAGTCCGGGCTCCTGCCGTCGATGGCGGATCGCTGGGAATGGATGTTGCTGCTGCTGTCAACGAGGATCAAGACGTGTCAGCAATCAACCTGGAAGGGGTCCGAACGGACCCTCAGTCTAATCGGCCGACTCACACGCACTTGAACGGCTCTCCGCGGACTGATGGTGTGGTGCTGAATGACTGGGAAGGCGAGAGAGAAAGTGTGGGTATATCAGAGTGGTAGAAGTGCGCATCCATCGAGGACTAATGCTGACCTTGCTAAGTGTATTGTCAGTTACAGAGCAACGACATATTGATGCAGGTGGCCGCGAATGGTAACGACGAGGTCGGAGACAGCCAAGGAAGCACCACCGCTCGTCGGCCTTCGGCCAGCATCTCTAGGGCGACGGGCAGAGGAGGTCAACGCCATCAATGGACCAATGAAGAGAGGCGTGCTATCATCAGATTTATGCAACAATCGCCCGATCTTCAGGCGGCTATGCTTCCTGGACGACACGATGACGACGGTAGCCGCACTATCAGTCACAATTCGCTTCTTCGCGAGTGCGCGAGGCAGATCCATCCAAACTCAGAGACACTTTTGGAGCCGATTCAAGTTCGACGTCAGATTGAGAACATGAATTCTAAGTACGAAAAGGCTCTGGAAGAACTGTCCGAGACCGGCAAAAGCAAGACCGCGTCCGAAGTCCCGGAACACGGTTTCCTTTGCGAAGAGCGAGCCAAAGCTGTTAAGGCTTGCTGGTTTTTCGAGGAATGGCACGAGATGCGAAGGGATCGCCGGTCGCTGGCTCCGGAACGGGTTAGGGTGGGAGGTGGGGAAGGCTCGGTGCGCGTGAATCCAAGTGGCCTGCGCTATGGAGACGGACTCATAGATGAGGACCTTTTCAGCGAAGACGATGTGACGTGGAACGAAAGGGTGCTCGCAGATGCGACTAACTCTTTCATAGACGATAGTAGCCAGGCAGCCCAGAGTCAGACAGCAGACAGCCAGGAGACACAGACCCAGTCCACGCAATCCACTCAACCATCCAAGCGCTCGAGGTCAGCAGGTGAAACCACGCAAGCAAAGGCAACAGGCGGTTCCAAGAAAAGGAAACACGGCACTTCATCTGCGGTGGACTCGTTGGCAGAAACAATGCGCGCGTCGCTCGAAGATCGAGCTACACAGGCGTCGCTGAGGGAAGCGCAGCAGGCACGACTGGAGCAAGAGCGCCTGGACATTGAACGCATGAATGCGGAGACACGACGCATCGAAGCAGAGACGGCCCGGGACACTCAGAGGCAGCAAGCAGAGCTAATGCGGGCACTGGTCTTAAGGTTGTCAGGATCGTGATTATCATGTAGTAGTTGGGCGATTGTGAACTAGACAGTACAGTTTCAACTTAGACACGTAGGCGCCTGTCTTCAACATCTCTGAGCTGCCTGGAGGTCAGCTCTTTCTGACGAGATCGCCATGTTGTGTCCTCGAACCTGTAGCCTTTGGCTTCATTGAGAGCATGATGCAGTGTCTCCCGACGTTCTTTAGCTGCGTCTATTCGCACCTCGTTTCGATCTCGAGCGGTCATGGTTCTGATTTCTTCTTTTTGCTGCTCCACCCATCGCCTGTGACTTCGTTCACGATCCTCCACAGCCCGAGCTTCCATTTCCTTTTCTACCGCGTGCTCCCAGTCCATCTCTCCGTCCGTCAAGACGCGATCCAGGCCTGCTTTGACGTATAGAGCAAATTTGGACGCGTCTTCGTGGGCCATGGCTAGGTTGTGAACAACCAGTGCTGCGACAATGAAATCTTGGGCGTACTGTTCGGCCTCTTTTGTTGATAGGAGACCTCGATAGCCTTTGAACGAGGGAAACCTCCCTTTAAGATACGCCATTGCATGCTCGCTTCTGACTCGTATGTTTGAAAGATGATAGTTGAATCGGCGGAAGTCTCTCGATTTGGTAGCCGCCATGTGCTGATAAGGCGAAACCAGGTACGTCGCGTATGGATAACCGAGATCTGCCCACAGCCACTCATCGTTGCGCAGGAACCGAGCCGGTGATTGGGAAATTGACGAGGTTGCCCAGACACGAGCATCTGCCGAAGCACCGCGATGTCCGACCACGTAGTTGATGATGCGCAGTGTGTGAACCAAAGTGACCAGCTGGACATTGAAAGAAAATCGCCGCTTCCTGTTCATGAATGAGTCGCCTCCGTCCAATCCAGGAGCCCAGGCACAGATGATGTGCACGCCGTCGCAGGACGCATATCCGTCTCTCCATTCTGGGACTTGGCATCGATCCTCCACCCAAACTTTGCTCTCTTCTTTCTCTGTCTCACTTGCCCAGCAGAGTACCGATTCTTCCAGAGAGCAGAGTGCTTGTATTGTTCGTCTGGTGTAGTTGACAACCGAGCCCTCTGAGATGTGGCCAAACTCTGCCGTATTGACCGCGGATGCCCCGTTCCCATCGTGACCCATGCGATAGAGACCGACAGCGACTTGTTCCTCGATGCTGGCGGGGCCCCCACGTTTGGACGAGAAGTTTGGATGAGACCTGAGCAGATCGACGATTTGTTGGAAAGCAGCAGGCTCGACACGAACCAGCTGTCGGAAGCGCGCATAGTCGGGCTCTGGTTTTGTCAAATGTCCCATCAGCCGCTCGTATATGGTAGGACCAGCCCGCACTACCGGTAGTCGGTGTCGAAGGTACCGAGAGCGCTGCACAGTCTGGATCGAGTCAAGAAGAAGGTGAGCAGTGTTGATGGAGTTGTCAGCATGGGTCGCTTGGCCACGTGCATCCTCTTCCTCTGCATCATCAAGCAGGAGAGCAGCACCAGTCAGTGCGGTGACCGCGTATTCCTCCTCCAGGCGTGTACGATAGGATTTGCGCGGCATGCCGGGAATGTGTTGCGTTGTTGTGTGCGCTGAGGGTGTTTCAAGAGGTAGGTATCATCTTCTGCGTCTGGCTCACCTACTTTTTCAGGCTCACTTCTCACAGGATGTCACGCTCTCGAACGTGAGATGTTCTTCTCACAGAGAATTGGCCAAGTGTGATGTCACAGACGTGAGATAAAGCTTAAACATCTCACGCTTCTCACATTTTGGCGAACTTTGAATCTCCCTCTTCGGACTGTCGATCATCGATCAAAAATGGACTTCCTCCTCCACCAAGATGCCTTTCGGGACCGTGATACGGCATAGGTGTCGGCACTGTGCGTCTCGCGGCACCCTTATGAATACTGGCTCGACCCGACGTTTGGACTTGAAAGCATCTGAGGGCGGAAAGCTCTTGAGTTTGATGCAGGATTCCCGGCGCACCAGCAGGCGCGGACTCTCAGATTTCTCGTCCACGAGGACCCAGTATCATGTATCTATACATTGCATTTCCTGTATCGATTCCTTCAAACGTCACCACCAATCAGCTGCTACATCTCCAAGATTCGCTAGAACGCAAGAGCTTTGCGTTGCCTACGTGGCTCCGGGAGGTGCGTCGATGAATGTGCCGTTGCTGTACGCAATGGCAGCACGTGTGAAGTCTCCCGGAGTCGAGCCCGACCCAGACGCGAAAGCAAGTCGAAGGTAGTGAGGCTCTTTCCGGATCGCATCGCTCAGGGCGGTTGCGTTGGAGTCCGACGGGTCAGCCAAACTTGTAAAGTCTTCGAGCAGTGAGGACATGTTGAAAGTCGTTCCCGAGCCCGAATATCGCAGAACATCGTCGACTAGCAGATTGAATGAGTCGAATCCTTGCTGGTCCGGATCAGACGTGTTTAGAGGGGCCCACGCAAGCAGACCGTTTGCTGAGGCGTTGACTCCATCGAAGCCTGCCCAATTGTTGCTTGAATTCAAGAACATCGGGAGGCCGGTGCCGCTGACCCCGTCTCCGATCACAGTCGCCACGTCTTGTATCACTAATGAGACAAGTTAGCAAGGACAGACAGAGGAGTAAGTACTGAGTCTACTCATCTGATCCACTCAGACACTACTCACATCCATCGAACCCCCACCGGCCCACTCCGTTTTCGAACATCCCCAGCAAGAAAGCACAGTAGATCAAACTCAGCCTGGTCGGGAACGCACAGGCGGGGAGAAGCACCAGGGCGATGATGTAGTGGTGCAAACGGAGCGACTCGCCAGGGACCGCAGCCAGCAGGCCGACGATCACGCCCCCGGTGACGTATATGGAGAGGTAGCGAGGTAACAAGGTGGTTTTCCGAATGACTCGGACCTGGTTGAGGGCCAGGACGACAACGACGATGATTATAATGATGAGCGCCGTAAGAGCGCCAGGCTGTGACGCTATGTCGCTCGCGACAAGTCTGTTCAATGGCACATCTGCGAAAACGACCTACAAGATGTAGTATGGCAACACCTCTCAGTTGGCGCACTTTCATGAGAGCAGATGCGGTAAAGACACTCACGTTCAGAAGTACGCCAACCCAGAAGGCAGCCAGGGTCCAAACCTCTCGTTCAAGGGGCACATGTTGGAAGTGTGGCCACACAAAGCGGAATGCAATACGCCAGATGACATAGCATCCGAACAGTGTTGGCAGAAAGTCACCAAAGGCAACGCCAACCGGCGCTGGAAGTTGACCAGCAGAACTGTCAGTCTTCGTGCTGCTTTGTCGGAGGAAGCTCATGTTTGACTCACGCGGGTAGTCACGCGGCTCTGAAGCAAAGTTGACATGCCAGAACCCAACGCAGACTAGTATCCAGCTGCATTACATGAGGAATTCAGTCAGTGAACGAGAGATTTAGCACCTTTGCTGTTCAAACTCACTACCACACGATCGACTTGGGCTGAAGCACAAACCCAACGAAAGCAGTCATGATCACATCGAGGATGTAGAGCTGTCCTCGCCTGTCGGTACACTGTGCAGCAGTCACGTCCCCGCCGAATCGATAACTGACGGGGAAGGTCGAGTTGAAGTCGATGCTGTCTACGCCATTCTTGCGTGCCCCTACATAGCCACTGTAGGTGCCCGTCAGTGTCAGTGTGCCGCATCCTCCTCTGTTGTCATCGATGATGCCGGCATGAACAGCCGCAGCGCACACCCAAGAGTCACCTCTGTACGTCGCGTTGGTGTCACCTCCGCCCACGACCAAGGGCGTCCATTTTGGCAGTAAGCTTCCGACCGCTCTAGGTGCGCCCAATTTGGTGCCGAGACAACCTTGTGGACATCGAAACGCAGTGGGCGTATCCGCATAGAATGGCGCACAGTTTTTTCCGTCCAGTCCACAGTCGGCGTTGCCCAACCAGTATGTGCTGGTGCATCCATAGAAGCTTGCAGCGAGCTCATTGGTTGTCGATCCGTCTGCTGACGTGCTGAGCACGCTGGACTCGTACCAGATAGATTTAGCCAAGACTGCAAAAGCGACAATCCAGCAGACGCATGTAACAAAGAGCAACAGCCAATGTAGCCAGTTGACTTTGAGGTCGCGCCTGATTGATTCGACAAAGTCGTCAGGGAGATGGGCGTTTCGTTCGTGACCTTGCTCGATGGTAACACCGCGGCGAGCTGGCTCCATTCCATCGTTACGCTCCAGAGTATGATGAACTTCGGCGGTGGGAGAGATGGAGTTGGGATCCTTGTTGCTGCTTGTGCTGTAAGCTTCTGTGTTGCCCTCTGCTGTCGCCTCTGTGTCGGTCGATCTTCCGAGTGGAAACGAATGCTCATTCAGATAGTTGGCGGCATCTGGGGTGACCACTTCAGAAGCTGCCAGATGACCACGACGACGGAGGCCCTCATCATGCTCAGCACCGCTGAGTTGCTCGGCGAGATTGCTGCTGCCGACGCCTTGGTCATGTCGCTTTGCCCTACTAGGACTGAGCTCGATCTGTGCGATATGCTTCTTGGGTGTGGGCCGGATCCAGGCTGGCAAGCCTTCCTTGACGTTACGGATACCTGCTTTCGCCTTCGCTCTGCCGCGTACCCCGAGACTCTGAAGATCGCCCCCTTGAGGTTCAGCTGGCTGACTGGCCCAGCGTCTTGCCGTTTGCATGCGAGAAGGATCTGATACAAGCGCCGCGATTGGATCATTCCATGCGACAAAATGGGTCATTCTGATCCAAGCTTGCTCAATACGTCCTAATGGCCACCATGCATAGTGTCGGATGACAAGTTCTTCCGGCACAGAAGGACCTTCGAGCCAGTGCCCGACAGTGGCCAGATTGGGAACTGTGAGTGTCCATCGTCTGCGACGCGGAAGGTTGCGGTCGATCGGTCCGCTCGCTCCTGACAGAGTTGAGAAGTCGCCATGAGCCTGGACCCAATCGGAGCTCTGTTGAGAACCTGCCCGTCTTGCTGGAACGGTGCAATCTTGATGCTCTCCATCGCCACCGTACCTGTCCTCGCCGACAACGCCTTCGGTCCTGGTCGCGGGCTCGCCGCTGAGCACAGCTGCACCCTCTGCACCGATTGGTTTCTTCCTGCTTGAGATGAATAGAGTTGCCATACGCGTCACAAGGCGATGCTCTGTGGAAATTACAGGCTTGCAGAATGGAAACTGGCGATGCTGACAATCGGAGAAGGTGGGCTGATGAAGTTCTTGCCGAAGGCGTGCCGGATCTTATCTCCTATCTAATCTTACAGCGAGTTGCAAAAAGATTGAAATGGCCAAAATAATTTCAGTGGGAAATTCTCTGAGCTGGCAGCAGTCCCTACTTTCCTGTACCTTCTTGAGCTTGCAATGGCATGAGCTGGCTCACGAGCATCGCAAAGTGAGCAGCAACAGCAGCAGCAATCATGTCCGAACAGGCGCCCCTTGTCGTCAGACTAACACGATCCACGCGCTCCCAGTCTCAGAAGTCGGCCGCGCAGCCCTCTGGGTCATCACGCAGCTCAACCGCAACCAAAACTGCACCCAGGAAGGAGACCAAGCCCAAGCAGACACGAACACAGACCAAGAACGGAATCAATAAAAAAACCAAAACGGATCTGGCGGGATTGAAAGTACTGGCGCGCCAACGCGCCGCCGAGGTCAAGAAGGAGGAGGAGGACGAGTCGGCTGACGAGGAGGTGGAAGATGATGATGATGGGCCAGCTGCAAGTGGTGAGTCGTCAACTCTGCCTCACAGATTCATGCAGCATACGCATACTCATCCTTGTTCATACTGAAATCTGCAGGTGTCCATGCCGTCAACATCATGTGCTACAGGAAAAGTGACGACACAAATCCCTATCGCCAGGCCAACACGGATGGCGCCCAGCAGACAGCATACATCCACTCAGGCGCAAGCTTCGAAGAATTTTTGAAAATGATAGCCCCCTCCATCGCCAACTTCCTCGTCAATGACTCGAAGGACTGGGACCTAGCTGTATGCGCAAATGGAAGAGGCCATCCGTTCGTCAGCCTCACGAGACTTGGCGACTCCCGCGACAACATCGAGCGCACCTGCACTCGCTGGTTTGCTGTGGTTGAGTCTGGCCAAGAAAGGTCGTTGCGTGCGGTTGGAACGAGGAAACCTACGATTGCCCAAGCCTCCAACGGCAAAGCCAAAGTCGCGTCTCCTCAAGAGGACAAGGAAAATGTCGCAATCCCGGTGATCGAGCTCTCTCAGAGCAGCGATGAGGGGGAGGTGGAGTACATCGGCCAATCTGTTCGCTCCCTGGTTCGAGAACCTTTGGCGGAAAGCAGCAGCAGCAACAACACACTCCCGTCCGCCCAATCGGGATACACCCTGCCTGCGACTCTCTCAGACCAAGTACTCCCTGTCCATGGTCGAGATATATCGGTGAGACGATTTGCCCGCAAGTTCAATCTCAAAGATGCCATTCGAAGGAAGCTCCTAGACGACGGCTACGAGGACGCATCTGAAGTAGCGGAGATGGAGTCTCAAAACTTTGAAGATGCTAAGATCTCAGTGCGTGAACAGGTCAATGTTCGTAGCGCACTCAAGAAATGGAGACTAGCCGCGCTCCGGGAGGATGAAGATTCAGGCATCGATGACAACAAAGATGAGTCTCCCTCCAAGCGGCAGAGAACCGAAGGCCCGCCTCTTGCATCCACCAGCGGCAGCCAGGCGGTTGCCCCTGCTGATCCCAATTACACTCCATCATAGAACTGCTTACCCTTATGCATGCATTGTACCCTAACATCCTTCCTATACTGTTTGTCATCTGTACTCTACCAACTCTAATGGCACCACAATGAGATTGAGGTTGGCGCCTATCATGTCGATTCAGGAATGCGAAGGACAAAAGGATGTATCTGTTGTACAGAGAGGGACTGCGCAAAAGCTACATAGTGGAAAGGTAGAGGTACAAGGAATTGTGGACCAATGTTGTCAAGGTAGGCCGTAGCCGCATGATCTGAAGTATGCGCGACCATGCGCGTCTCGAACCTGGTCGCATGCGCGCAGAACACTCATGGCTGTGGTAGATTCTTGACGGCGAAGTCGTGACTTGATCGAGGCGAAGGCCAGCTCAATCGGATTGAAGTCCGGTGAGTATGGGGGTAAGAAGACTAGATGGCAGCCCGAGAAGATAAACTACGTCAGTCCATCATGTATGCATCCTTTCATCCACGTCCTACTCACCATGAGCTGCAAGCAGGTCCTTGATGTACTGATCCTTGTGAACCGACGCGTTGTCCACGACCAGTATGGATTGTGGGCCGGGGAATGCACTCATGCGAGACAGAAGGAAGTGCTCGACCCAGAACGCGAACCGATCTTGAGTGATGGATCCCTCCACGATGTAAGGGGCAAGGAGCCCATCCACACCCAAGGCGGGCAGCAGCGCCCATCTTCCTCCTCTGTTGAAGTCGTCCTGGGTGGCTGCGCGTTGTACTACTTGAGCCCAGCCATAATTGCGTAGGCCTGTCCTGTTGTTGAAGTGTGTCTCGTCGGCGAAGACAAGTTGGCTGGGGTGGTATCGAGCCATCTTGAGCGCGAATGCTGCCCTCCGCTCCTCGTCCCGCTGTCGTGCTATACGAGAGAGCTTCTTAACCGAGATCCCGGCTCCTTTCAGCCACCGGGACATGGTGCTGGTGTTGACACTGATGCCGAGGTATCGAAGCAGCATGAGTCGGAGCTCGTCCAGCATGATCGCGGGTCTATGTCGTACCATGGCCACAATCCACGCTTTGGTCCCTGCGGTGGCCTTGCTCGGTCTACCTGAAATTGGACGATGGTCTTGAATGTCGCCTGTCGCCTCGAACTCTTTGACAGCTCGCCACGCTGTGGAAAGACTGAGGAGGTTCGTGGAAGCAGCTTGGCTCGCCGTGAGAGCGCCCGACTTTTTCTGCATCGCGTAGAAGAGCTTGATCTTCCTGGCAACCTGCTTGTGTTTGGCCATTGTGAGTGAATCGAGGCCGCTGCTTTCGTGGTGATGGCCAGCTCACTCGTGTATGCTCTCACCCAGTCATTCTCTCATACATCGGCTGGGTCCAACTTTAAAATATTTTGGCCATTTCAATCTTTTTGCAACTCGCTGTATCTAATCGCTTTGCACTTGGACTTTGGAGTAGTGATGCATGTGGCGGGGGAACCCCCATGGGCCCCCATTCCCCAGGTTAAATGGGCGGGGGCGAGAGGGAGTTTTGGCCTGGCAGGCGGGGGCGAGAATTTTGGCAGGCCCCATTGGGCTCTGTGCTTGATACTTTCGGCCGAGAGTTCAGCGGGTGCACTCGCTCGGCCGTATGGGATCGCTGGCTAGAGCGATGGAAAAGACACAAAATTGCTGTTGCCCACATCATCAGCAGCAAGATGGAAAGCGCAGGCTCAGCATCTTCCAGCGATGGGCCCAGCGCCCTCGATGCTGACTCAGACGTCTCAGTGCATAGGTATCCCACTGAAGGAAGTGGTGAGAAGCGAAAAGCTCCTCGTCCGCTGACAAGTGATGCATGGCTAAACTTCAAAGTCTTGGACGGCAAAGACAAAACCAAGTGCAAGCATTGCGGACATCTTGTCACATAGAAAAGCCCCAAGACAGGTCCGCAGCGGTGCCAGCCAGTACCAGGAATGTCCGCTCTAACCACTATCTCTGTCTGTTTGTTTTGTAGGGACCAAAGGCATGCTCGAACACGTGGCAGTGTGTCCAAAGCTTCCTCGAGACAGAGAGAGCACTCAGACAACACTTACGTTTGGCGGCTTGAGTCGCATACAACGGGAACGAATCGACCACGCCATTTTTATGTGGATAGTCCAAGATTAACAAGCTCTCATCGCTCCGGAGCATGCTGCCTTTCGTGCAATCTTTGCGCTGCTTCCAGGCGGCTACGTGCCGCAGTCTCGAGGCGCTATCGGTCGCCGAATTGAAGAACTGTACGACAAAACATCTACCAGGCTTCTCGACGTCCTGAGGTCGGTCCCAGGGAAGATCGCCCTCACGTCGGATGCCTGGACCGCAATGAACGGGCAGCAGTATCTGGCGATCACGGGTCACTATGTGGATTCAAACTGGGAACTACGATCCCTCATTCTGGACTTACCGGCATGGGATTCTCCTCACACAGCGATCAGAGGCGCGCAAGCCATCGAGGCAGGCTTGGATCGGCTTGGAATCCGCCAGCGTATATCAGCCTCTGTGACAGACAACGCCAGCACTGCCGTCGCCACGTCAAACTGCCTGAAGACCCTCCTGAGCTCGTACGATATTTTCCGCGGCCGCTGCGCCGCCCACACCATCAACCTGATTGTCAAGCACGCGCTGACACATTCGAACCGTGACGAGCTCCTGCAACCCTGCCGCAGGCTGGTAACTCTGCTGCATCATCCCGCAGCTGCCGTCACCAAAGTCCAAGCCGCCTGCCAGCTGGCGGGTGTGGCATGGATCATGCCCCCGACCGAAGTCGAAGTGCGCTGGAACTCAACCCTGCGGCAAGTCCGAGCCCTCGTTCGGCTCGAAGATGGAATCAGGCGATTCTTCCAGTCCGGCGAGGCGCGAGACTACAACAGCTACGTGTGGAATCAAGCAACATGGACAGCGATGCACGATCTCTGCAGGATTCTGGCGCCCTTCGATGACCTGACCACTCATCTGCAAGGCCAGGTATATCCAACTCTTTCTAACGTCTCGCAAGGCTTTATCGTGCTCGAGAGGGACCTCAGGGCCATACAAGTGGCTGCTCCTGCTGAGCACACCCCTTTGTCGGCCTGGGGCCTTGCGGTGGTCGAGCTCTTTCAACTTCAAATCAAATCATACAATGCTAGCATGGTCGAAAAAGAGTACGTCCTGTGGGCCAGCGTGCTGGACCCTTCGATCAAACGGAACGTTATTCGTGCTCCCTACCCGGATGATCGCTTCAAAGTGGACGAGGTGATCGCGAGCCTGGCGACCCATCTGGAGGTCTTTTACAAGGAGGACAGTCCGAGCACACCAGCAGTGGTTCCTCTTTTGGGGTATCATAGACGACTTCAAAACAACAATATGGGGGATGGACTGGTCCAGTGGGGATAACAGCCTCTGAGCAGCTGACCGCCTATCTCGCAGAACCTCACTTCTTCTCTCCCTCTCCAAGTGCATTTTTGAATACAGGCAGAGCAAGAGTCTGACATATCC
Source organism: Tilletia setariae (assembly GCA_023634365.1). NCBI lineage: Eukaryota > Fungi > Basidiomycota > Exobasidiomycetes > Tilletiales > Tilletiaceae > Tilletia > Tilletia setariae. Next base: position 592,504 of record JAMJXE010000008.1, read on the forward strand.
ACAACTAGCCGTGCTAGCTCGTGATCTTCATGCTATTCCTGCGACCAGTGCACCTTCTGAATTCACATTCTCGAGGTCTGGGGAGCTCATCTCAAAACGTCGTTCTCGCCTAACAGGAGACTTTGTTACCAAGATTATGTGCCTCGATTCATGGACCCAGCATGAGCTTCTAGTCTCACGCGAGTAGTAGGCTAGCAGACTCGATGTTGTCTAAAGCCAAGTAATTCCATGCTCTTCTCCACGCTCCAAGTGCTGGTCTGTCTGAAGTGTTGTTCTCGGCAGTGTTGATCTTCCGAGTGTTGGTCTCAGTAGTGAGGATCGGGAGATCGGGCAGACGCGTTGAACAAAATTTAAGCTCATCGCAGTTCGGCCGAAAAACCGACAATGCAGCGTTCAACGCAGGTTGGTGTCAAATTTTTACTGGAAGCAGCCCATCATCTTTCAGAGCAAAAAGGTTGCCACAGATAGCCTGCCGACCCCTCTTCACGGTTGGTACCGCGCCTCATCCTTCCTAAAATTTTCGCGGCCGAACGGCAGGACTTAAATCCCCCTGACTCCCCCTGCACGTCTGTACAGGGTAACCATTGTTGTGGCAGTTTTGTGTGTACACTGAGGATGAACTGCCAACCTCATTTTGTAACAGTATTATCATTCTGGAGGTCAGCGTCCTGACCACTAGACGATTGAGACTGTTTCTGACTGTATGATTGCATCAAAGCGCCTATGGCCCCAATGGGGCCCACGGGCGGGGGCCAGCTGCGTCACTTTTGTGGCAGGCGGGGAGGGTTAAAATCTAAAAGTCGTGGGCCCCGCCTATCCCCCACGACATGCATCACTGATCACAACCCAGCATCAATCAGCGATGTGGCCCGGCAGCGCAATTGTACAGCGGTCAGACATTGGATCGAAGATCAGGTGCAGAGGGGACGCAGTCTAGCCGAGATCATGAGCAGTGTCAGAATGAACCTGGAGGAATTGGAACGAGTGAGTAGTCCTTGATGTAGAAGACGGACAGCGTGCGTCGAGCTTGCATCATACTGCACGCTAATGTCGGAGGTTTTGTTCCGGAGCTGATTGTTCTCAAACTCTCCAGACTCAGCTTCCATCCACCATCATCAACGCTAGCCTTCGCATTCGATACATGGACGTCTACAATGTGATTCGCCGGCTGAAGGTTGAGCGCGCGAGGAAAGATCCACAAGGACGACAGTCTTGCCTGCTTTGGGTGCATGAATTGCAGAAAGAGATGTGGACAACCGATTTTGTTGAGTGCTTTGAGAACCATGCATTGTCTCAATCTTCAAGTCTGACTCCATCACAGAGCCAGCCCCTACAGCAGACAGTCCAATCGCTACTTGCCCCAGATGAAAACGTCTGGGCCATATTCCTCCTGCCCAAAGCCGGAAGAGAGGTTAAACTCTCGCTCGTGGTTGTGCATAGTGAGGTCAACGTTCTGATCCATTCTTGACCTCTTTGTGTACACCACACCATGACGGTGTCTTTGGTGCAATCTAGATACTTGCAGAAAATGACTCCAGGGTCTGGTGTCTGGACTCAACTCACAAGACCGGTTACGGCTGGTGGAGGAATCAAAAGATCTTCCTCACAACCATCATCGTTCGCAGCTCAGCCTCTGGCACAGGTTTTCCTGCTGCATTTACTCTTGACCAGTCAGCTGGGACTCATCGTCATGATCTGCGACCAAATCTTCCCTCTTAAACTTTGTGGCACTGAACAAACCTGAGACAATCCAGGAATCCAGGCACATAATGTGAGAGACTGTCTCACCTGACAGTCGGTTGCGCCTTTTGGTGATCACCTCCCCACTGCTTGAGAAAACCATCTCTGATGGAGCACTAGAGGCAGGAATGGCAAAGATATCCCGAGCCATCTGAGCTAGAGACGGATACTCGTCAGCACGGTCCTTTCACCAGATCGATACGGCTGAGGGAGGATCTACTCCGTTCAGGCGAGGGACACTGAGATACTTCTGAAGTTGCTGGCTGGGGCTCGATGGTGTTTGAGCAGGCACCGGCTCGGGAAGGATGTGTTTTTGTCGGAGCTTGAGATACCCAGATGCAGATGGGATGCTGGCCGCCGGTGAAGGGTGACGGTTTGGAGCTTGGGTGAAGGGGTTGTAGTGCCGGGCAAGGTGGACCTCCAGCCCCGCTACTACCGCTTGAGGGGCGCGCTCTCTGTCGGTCTCAATGATTGAGAGCTTCATGGTGGGATCCAGTACCGTGGCCCACCGAACAAGATCAGAGTCCATGAGATACTCTCGATACTTCTGGAGCTGCTCATGGAAGAGATCCACCACCTCCAGTCCCCAGGCTGTCAGGGTCCCTATGGTGCGAAGAGCAGCCAACTCAGTCTTGAGAATGAGATGAGACTCGGCCGAGGTGCTGATGCTGGGGTAGGTCTGGCCCTGCAGATGCTCACTGACCACCTTGAAGACGGTGAGGATCTTGACCGTGTCCCTGGTAGCACTCCACACGACCTCGGCCCAGCCATGGACAGCGTAGCCGTTCTCGAAGAAGTGACGGAGTCCAGCCTCCAAGCGCAGCAGACTATTCAGTTGCGCGAATGTTGAGTTCCACATGACTTCCATGATAGTTGGAGGGACGATGTACCTGATTCCAACAGCCGTGCATGAGACCTTGAGGGTGTCTTCGGTGGGCCGGGACTTGTGCAGCAGGGCAACGAGAGCCCTACAGTCGGAGAACATGATGTCGCGCTCTGAGCTGATCAGCCCGTTCTTGACTACCAGATTGATGAGATGAGCAACGCAGCGACCTTCGAAGGAAGGACTTGGTTCCATTCGTGCTTTCAGCATCCGCGTGCTGACGTAGGCGGCCGACGCGTTGTCCGTGACGCAGGTCGACATTTTTTTCTCGATTCCAAAGCTCGTGAGGGTGCGCCAGATCAGATCCGCGCCATTTGGTGCTGTATGCTGAGCCGGGAAGGATACGGACCTTAGCGTGATGGCTAGAAGGGACCAATCCTCTTTGAGGTAGTGAGCTGTGATAGTCTGGTATGCGTCTCGATTACCTGTCGTCCATACATCTGTGGAGATGACAGGAAGCGCCGTCAGGACCGCCACTATCGTAGTCGTGCCCTTCTCGTAGTCCAATTTGATCTTGCGTCCCAGTGTGCGCCGACTTGGGCTCATGTAGCCGCCAGACAGGTTTGCCAGGAATTCTTGGGACACAGGGTGATCCACAACGCTGAGGGACTGCTGGTCTCTGATGATCGACGCTAGCAATCGGTCGTGGAGTCGGAGACGAGCAGACGGGGACATCCTTGCAGGGAAGTTGAGTCCTTGTTGGCCATATTCGGGCTTGCGCTTGCGCTTCGGACAGGTTTCCAAACAGTGTCGTCTTAGTGATGATGCGCCTGTATGCATAGGAGTCAGCTCAGGGTCAATCATAATGTCAGATAGCTGTCGTACAGCTCAAAGAACCTGAAGCATGCGATCCTTTGTAGCTGAGGAGCACCTTGCATTGCAGACACTGAACCTTCTGAGTGTCCGGCAGCTCCGCGAAGTGAGCCCAAACATCTGACGCTTTCGAAGAGGACGCAGGGGTAGACACGCTGTCCACATCGTCGGACACCACAATAGCCCCGTCTTCAATGCTTACTTGGCTACTCATTCTGGGATCTCCGTGGCATTCAAGATGGAGAGCTGGAGTAGAGCCAGATGATCTTTCTCACTGTTCGTACTCTCAGAGACCCTCAAATGATCATACTTCACAAGCAGGGAAGATCTACCAGGGAAGACATATGCATAAGACCCAATAAGAGTCTGAGTTGAGAAGAGAAGAAAGGAAGTGGTCAGTAAGGTCTGAGACTATGAAACTTGCAGAGGGAGAGAGGGGAAAGAGAGGAAACTTACACAACAGTCAAGGAGGAAGTCTCCAGAGCAAGTCTCAATTGCAAGTCATAGGTGAGCAGCTACATCAGAGTGGTGGCGCTGGGGCTACCACACGTAAGACAGCGCCCGCCCCAAGCTGAATGCAAGGTTAGAGCTAACTGCCATTGGTGAGACCATTGGGGACTTAGGCTTGCACGCGCACCAGATAGTCTCCAGTCACCCTAGTTTCCACCGCCCCCTTGAGTTCCCGTGCCAGCATCTGAGCAATTGCTATGAGCGGTCTGATGTCCCAGGGAAGAGGCCGGTGGATCAGCCCCACTAGTAGCTGCTCACCTATCGAAAGGGTCACCTTGGCCTAAGGTACCCAAATTGCGAGACTTGCTGTGAAGAGAAATCCTCTGAAGACTCTGGAAATGCTCTGCTTATATACTTTCGAGACTCTTTGGGAGGCGAGGACACTTCTGCTGGGGAGACCCCCTGGGCACACTGCTCTAGTGCATGAAAGCCGAGCAGCTCGCAGCGGCTCTCAAGGTTCTGCACACATACATGGTCCGTGCACACTGGTCCAGTTCATGGCCACTGATCTGGGTCTCGTTCAACATAGCTTCCTCTGCGCAAGTTGGTGCGGGCAATTGTTCAAAAGGCACGAAATAAAAATCCAAAGTCGAAAAACCAACCCAAACCCGCCCGTAAAGTTCGTGGTTCGCTTCACATAGCAGCGCGCAAGAGCGATTTATCCAATATGAGGCAACCTTGGCCTCAGACAAGGAGTTTTCCTCAGATGAAGATGGTGGAGAAGACCTTAAAGCCATTTTAAAGGGATTTGTGGGTGACAGAATTTGCCATGAGAAGGGCACGAACCTCAAAAAGGTCGCTCGGAGTCGACTTCTTACATGCACAGTCTCCAGTGAGTGATTAGGTACAATTCTCATGCTTTGGGTACTTGTCAAGGCTGAAACGTAATTAGTTTGAGCGCAGGAGACCGCCCTGAGGACTGGGCCGCGAAAGAAGCACTTGCTTTCTTCACATCCACCACGGGCAGGTCCCATCGGGAGGACCGTCGCTCAAAAGTGCGCGCGGAGCGCATTGCCTACGATATCAAGCACGGCATGCTTGAATAAACCCGCCCTTGAGATTGCCTTGCTATGTCTCTTTTTCTCAATCTTCCAAATTCCAAGTCTTGATCTACAAAGTGCAAAGTGCGGAGACCAAAGTTCAAAGGTGGCGGCAACTGCATTCCATAGAAACCCATTTTTCCACCCAAAATACACTCTTTTCCTTACATGTAGATACGACACATCTTGTGAACCAGAACAGCGATAAATAATACGAAGAAATTCCGCCGGGGCCCGTGCCCCGGGTCCAACAAGCGGGGCTTACGACTGACAGACACAGTCATACATCTAGAGTCCACAGGAAAGCAAAAAACAGCAGCTCAACCTCTGACTAGTGATGTGAGGCTGTATTTCAAACGTCTTGAAGTTCAAGGAAAGAGTAAATGCAGCCATTGTGGTCACTTGGCAACCTATACAGTATCCAACACAGATGTGTGTGGCTAGTGTGAGGAATTGTGGTCTTGATGCCAATCTTGCCTATCAACTTGGATCTAAACAGGCACGAAAGGCATGCGCGAGCACATCGCGAGCTGCCGCAGCGTCCCAAGGGAAGCTGAAACAGGCCAAACCACACTTCTTCTGGCGATCTGAGCAAGATACCAAAGTAACGGATTGATCAGGCCGTAGTCATGTAGGTCATCAGAGCCCAGCAACCACTACAAGGACCCGAACACCCTGCTCTCCAAGCCTGTCATGACCCTGTAACTTGACGGGTCATGCCACAGGGGTCATCGCCGCCCACATCGGTTCCGCCCTCGTTCCCGACGTCGGCACCAAAGCTCTCCCCTTTCACATGCTTCTCTTATCGCTTCCCCAACACTTCGATCCCCAACCTTCCTTTTCTTCCGTCTCTTCCCGTCCCCCTATTCTCTTCTGCTTAGAGCTCGCTACATATATAGTAGCTGTTCCTCCCTCACGTATGTAGCGTCGCCCCAAGCGACTATCGTTTTATCACACTTCCCTCTTGCAATCTCACTTGCGATCTCCCCTTCCTCTTGAGTCTCTACTCTTTGGACACCGCCTCTCGAGTCCCTCGTCGTTGCCGCTTCCAACGACACTCCTCAGACCTCTCCTCCCTTCACACGTCCTCTTTCCTAGACCCCATTCCCTTACTCTCATCCTCTCTTGTCTCGGCACGACCTACGAGGTTTCCCTCCTTATCACAAGAAGTCTGTTTACTACATACTCTTCTTACCCTCGCTCCCCTCGAGAGACCGGCTCGTGATAAAGCCGATGTTGCTTTGTCCCCCGTTGAATATACCCCTCGTCCCCGCCACGCAATTGCTCGGAAGGTCACTCAGATGTACGGACAGAGTCAAGTCAAGCTTGTCGACAAGCTGAAGGTAATTTCCGGCAAGATTGCGTTGAGCTCTGATGCCTGGGCAGCCATCAACGGCCAGCAATTTCTCGCACTGACAGGTCACTACGTTGACGTGGACTGGTCGCTCAAGAGCTTGCTCCTGGACTTCCTGCCTGGCCTTCACCTCACAATGCGCCGTCTGCGACCCATCTCGTCGATGCCAGCCTAGAACGACTCGAGATTCGAGATCGAATCTCGGCTCCGGGTACCGACAATGTAAGCACTACGATGGCTACCTCGGATCGGCTCAACAGCTTGCTGAGTTCGTGTGAACTCCTTCGCGGTGGATGTGCGGCCCACACGATCAATCTTATTGTCAAACACCCGCTCAAAGACTCCGGTCGCAACGAAGTACTGTTCCCCTGTCAGGACCTGTAACCAATCGCTAACTGCTGTGGGAGAGTGGTTAGCAACAAGCTACGCTGAACTTTAGACCAATCTTCACACGGTTGACTTAAATCTGCAATGTTCTGCCAATTGCCAAGTTGGTGTCAAGGGAAAGTGTGTAGAAAGTCTGTTAGTTAAAGAGGGGAAAAAAGAAGCCAGGAATCTGGCTGCTTTTTATACCTTTCCAGTCCCGGGTATGCGCAGCTTCAAAGATGCAGCGCAGTCCTGTTTAGATACTTCCAGAACCCTCTGTACACATCTAGCCATAACACAGAACTATCTATGTACAGCTGCAGACCATAAGTTTGTACCAAATGCCAAAATGAATGCAACCACACCTGAGATTCTCACACTTCACTCTCAATGGAGGGACACCACATCAAACAGAAACTTCATTTTGGTAGAGAGGAAAGTTGTTCTTGGGGGCAGAAGCAATGCAAAGGTGAAAAAAATTGCGTGGCTGCATTGCACCTAGTATTTCGTCCACCAGCCCTTTGCCTTGATGACCGCCTCCATCCTCCTTGGCATTGAAGAGACATACGTCTCCAACAGGTCTTCCCTAATCTCCTCCCAGATGTCCTCGCAGTATCCTGACACTGTCTGTCTAACTAAATTCGGCCCTCCTTTGAGGAGTGCCAAGTTGGGTCTTGACTTTTCCAACTTGCACTTGAGGACGAACCATAGGTTCTCGATGGGATTGAGGTCGGGAGATTGTGCCGGCCATTTCATCGGCGTAAGACCAACACTTCGCAGGAAAGCGGTCG